>JAGFBS010000003.1:0-600000 GCA_018397855.1 Boletus reticuloceps
GACAACTGACCTCGGCACGTTCTCTCGTACTTCGTAACGAGCTGAGAGTTCGGTGTCATCGTTGCAGATGACGAGACCCATTCCACCACCGCTGCGGTCGCCTTGAGCATGACTGGAAACCCAATCTCACTTGCAATTCGCAGGGCGTCTGCCTGTGTGTTAACGAGTCCCTGCGAACCGGGGACCAGAGGTAAGCCGGCTTCGCCGCCAGAGTTCTCGCTTCGTGCTTAGGCCCATGGCGCGAATGACGTTGGGCTGGGGCCCCAGCCATATCATTCCAGCATCCACAACTGCCTGAGCAAAGTCAGGGTTCTCGGACAGGAAGCCATATCCCGGGTGGACCATCGTCACATGTCTGTCCTTGCACACGGCGATGATCGCAGAGAGCGACAAGTAGAGCTTGGACTCTGGTTGACCATCGGAGGGTTGAGATGTGTCCTTCAAAAGAGCGGCTTCGTCGGCCAGCGAGACATGGGGCGACAAGGCATCAGAGGGGCTGTAGACAGCGATGGTAGATATACCGAGATGTTTTGCAGTGCGTAAGACGCGCACTGCTATCTCGCCGCGATTAGCGACCAGTAGCTTGTGCCCGCCGTAGAATCCGCGACACTCCATTGCGACTGATAGAGATGGGAACACACAACAGAGTCACATTCTCTCGGCTGGGTCATGCGTTGTCCCATGACGGTGGGAGATAAAGCCAGAGCATGACAAACAAGGAGTAAATACCTGATGGTCTTGCCACTGTGTATTCGCCATTGTATGTACGGGCAGGAAGAGAACATTGTGAGAGTCTGCATAAGTTACTGAATCCTATCGAACAGTACAAGGAGAGTAGTAGCGGACGAGGTATGTATGTAAATAAATAAATAGGCCATGTGATTGGCTCGTCCACGGCATCTGACATTCCTCCACCATGTCCTCCTCGTTTGTGCTACGTTCGACATTGCCCAGAACATTCGCCTCTGCGACTGGTCGCAATGTTCTGCGGACGGTGCTTCAAGGTAATGTCTTTCACAATCTCTTGCAGTTCGTACAACTCAGGTTTGTCGTAGCGAGACGTGTTTCTAGTGACCTGACAGCAATCAGCAAGGGAACCGTTAATGACCCAACAACCTTCCCTCCTCCCTCAAAGACACACGGTTCCTACCACTGGGCATTCGAACGTCTCCTGTCTGCAGCAACGCTGCCCATGACCGCGGCAGCATTTGCAACGTCTGGCACGGCTTACCCTGTCCTTGACGGTCTCTTGGGTATCTCACTCGTGATGCACAGTCACATCGGGGTAGGAAACGTCGCAAATCGCTCGAGGTACTTTATATCACTGACATCTCGATGCGTAGTTCGATGCCATACTTGTCGACTACCTCCATTATCGCAAGTTCCCTACCCTTGGTCCTCTGACGACCTGGACGCTCAGAGCCACGACTGTCGGCGTTTGGTCGGCGTTTACCAATTCAACACGAATGATATTGGTGAGTTGTTCTCATGCCATGTGAGCTGGTGGGACTGAGTCACACGCTAGGGTTGACCGAGTTGATCACCAAGGTTTGGACTGCATAGATATGGGCTATGGCACTCCATACCTTGGCACCCGATGTAGTATCAGAAAATATAAGTTGCCTTGCAGACCGAATACCGTGCACAGGTGACCTACCACCGTGATATCGAGTTCATTATGCTGGTCTCGTATGAGTAGCAGGTTTTCATTCTATTCCATTCATTGTACTCTTTGTACCTTGAGACATGTAGCTCTGAAAGACAGAAGTTCCGCAGCTTTACACCATAGCCGGTGACATGTATCAGATGTCGTCAATCATATATCGAGGCTTTGTGTGTTGGTCGAACTTGGCGGAGAGTGAAAGCTCCTCTTCTCGACAACGATGGGCAGAAACAGTACGTCGCGATCCCGTCCATCTACCCGTCTTACACTCGCTCAGAACCCCACAAATCCACTGTGCCACACAGACCCAGTGTGTTTTTCTCAAACTCTATCAAAGTTGTATCCTGATCCCCACCCAGAGTTGAAGAAAGATCCAGGCGTACCCAAACTCCCCGATCTCAAAATCCGAAATGCAGAGAAACAAAAGGCACGATCGGCAAGTCTATTTCTTCACCCTTGCCACCCAAAAAAACCTGATTTCAATGTCTGAATGCCATATAGCCACCCCCTCGCACCGACCCAGATGCGACAATGGCATCCGAACCGACCTTGTCCTCACTCGCGAGGTTGGCGTCCTCGGTCGAACAAGCGCAAGCCTGTGACGCTTCAGTGGACTCCACATCCCCCGCTCAGAAAACCAAAGAGCAGGTACGACGACACTATGTTCGCGCGCTCCACAAGGTCATCGACGAGAGTGACATCATCATCCTCGTTCTCGACGCGCGCGATCCAGAGGGCTGTCGCAGCCGACTCGTCGAAGAGGAGGTCCGGAGACGAGAAAGCGAAGGAAAGAAGCTCGTGTTTGTCCTGAACAAGATAGGTGCGCGCGCTTCGCTCTTGTTCTATTGCCTTTGCCTGCACGGACGGATTTCAGATCTCGTTCCGAGGGAGAACGCACAGCAGTGGTTGAGGTATCTACGGCATTACACGCCGACGCTCCCATTTCGTTCGGCGGCAGCCAATCAACGAACGAATTTGTCGTCCGCGACGGCACCAGCGCTGCTCCGGCTCTTGAAAGCTTACAAGCCAAGTGCGGCTCAAAGTGTGACTGTCGGCGTGGTCGGATTTCCAAACGTGGGCAAGAGTAGTTTGATCAACTCTCTGAAAAGATCCAAGGTCCGCTCTCTTTCATTGGTATATCGTCTTTGCATCCAACGCGTTTGTTTGTTTGGCAGGCGTGTGCAGTCGCAGCGCAACCTGGACATACCAAGGATCTGCAAACGGTACAGCTTGAACGTGGCCTCAAGATCATTGATTCTCCGGGCGTCGTGTTTGATGAGGACGAGGACGAGGATCTGGTCAGTCAACGCCAAAAGGGTAGCATCTTACTCCGAAATGTGGTCAAGGTCGAGAATATCGACGATCCGATTGCTGTTGGTACGTCGTTCAGTGCGGTCTTTGCCAACACCACACCTTTTTTTCCCCTTTTAGTGGAGGAAATCCTTTCACGAACCGAACGCATGACACTACAAAAAATTTACGGGCTTCCAGAGTTCTCAAACACGCTCGAGTTTCTGACCATGCTGGCACTGAGCAACGGAAGGCTCTTCAAGGTCGCTTTTCCCATCATCCTCACGCACTTGAGCAGGACTCACATGCAGACTAAAATAGGGCGGTACTCCGGACGTCCTCTCCGCCGCGCGACAGGTGCTAATGGACTGGAACCACCAAAAGATTCCCTACTTCTCGGATCCACCGACGATTCATCCTTCGATGATACCCTCCACGATCCCGAGCACTGCAGGCGGATCCGCCGTTGTTGCCCCCGGCGCAGAGACCGTCGGCCAAGCCCAGATCCTCACCGACTTCTCCAAACCGTTCGAATTGGCAGGGTTATTTGGCGCTGCGGACGCGGGCGCGTTCGCGTCGGAGGTGACGATGGCCGACGACACCGCAGAACACGAGGCAGAGATGGTGGCGGACGATACACCGTTACATATACCCCTGAAACGATCCCACTCGCCCGGTCCTGGTCCTGAATCCGAATCTCGATCTGGATCTAGTGTCGCTCGGCGTCCGACGTCCGACGTGTCGTTTGTACGGACGCCGAAACGGTTTCGAAGGGCAAAGGATCTGTCGGCGTACGAAGTGGCTGCTGTGGAGAGTCACCCGTTACGTCGCAAGACGCTGAAAAAGGACGCCAAGAGGGCGAGGCGGGCAGTCACGCGGATGCAACGGCGGTCTGGACAGGGTGTGGGTATGGAAGTGGACGATCTAAGGGACACGTTCATGATGGGGATCGGGTGTTGATATGTCTGGTGTATTTTGAAGCGCATTTCCATTCCCAATTTATGGAGACGGGCTCTGCGACAGGCTCATGAAACATGGCAGAATTAGTTGCAGCGAAGATACGTGTACATGTCAATCAATATATATTTATCCTGAACCAAGACATCATCGTTACATTGTCCCTACATCATGGCCGACGGCCCTCATTAATGCCCCTCGCCACGTTCATCGTTACCGTGCGATCTGCGCAGAGACACACCAAACACATGCTTTTGACGCTCATCAGCAGGTGGCAAAAAGGCATGCTTGTGTGACTCGGAGCCGACAGTGGCTGCGCCGAGTGCCTTGACGAGGCCCCTGTGACGGAAAGGGGGTCGTCGAGGAAAAAGTAGGGGTCGTCGAGGATAATGCAAGTCAAAAACAACCACACAAGAAAAACACGCGCTCACCTCTGCGTCGCATCCAGATATGCATCCCTATCAAACCGTCCCTCCGTCTTGAGCGAGACGCCGTCACGCGACAGGGTGATGCCACGTTGTTCGAGTCTGAACCCAGCCCCCGCAAAAGGATGGTTCGGATCTAAGACGGGAATAAAAGGCGTTGGACTTACGAGGCTTTTGTGGATTGGAAGCGCGATGAGATGGCGCGGGCGACGTAAAGGACGGCGAGGATGAAACCGACGAAGAGGAGGGTGGTCTAGTGGGGATTGGGATCGGTCGGTTGTTCGGGGAGGTCGGAGGACTCACCATGATGAGGGAAAAGATGTCGATCCTGGTGAACATGTGGGGTTAATGCCGAGCCGAGCAGGAGCCAGATGAACACGAATACCACGAAGCCATGATAAATGGTTTGGTTCAGACGTTGGGTTTGAATGCTTTTTCAAGTTGTTGTTGGGCGGGTTGTGCAGAGGCTGTCGATGTGCGCGATAGTGACGAGAGGGATAAGAAAACTGAACTGTCGGTACGTACTTACATACATTTCACCGACATGCTGTGCAGTGACACAACGTCAAAGGTGAAACCGAATTTCGAACGACAGACCCGGACATTTCAGGTCTTCCCGCGCGACGACAAGCGAAAATCTAATTCATTCTTATTTACTTTACTGTAAATACAATCAGTGACAGGGATGTTTTTGTGGAGAGTGAAACGATTAGTGGCGTCTCAGACCCCAAAATGGGGTTAGGGTCAACACCATCACTTCCGTCCTACCTCCGCCAGAGCTTGCTGCACAGCAGCCAAAACCTGGCCATGGACGTCCTTGCCCGCAGCAATGAAACCATAATTCTCCCCAAGACTTCGCCCAAGTCCAAAGTCGAGGGATTTACCTCGCGAATCCGTAATGACACCCCCACACTCCTCGACGAGCAACGACCCAGAAGCGTGATCCTGCATAACATGAAGCAGTTTGACATACGGTCATCAAGATGAGCATTCAACTCACCCAGATCTTCTCCCGGTACCCAGTTCCAGTGGGCATGCGAAGGTAGGCACCGCCATCGCCTCTAGCGAGGCAGCCATATTTGGCCTGACTATCCATTCGTGCCGGAGCTCGCGTGATGTTTAGTAGCTCAGAGATTCTGTTGTTAAACGCGAGGTCCGCGTGCGCAGCTTCGACCGATTCCAAAAAGTTGAGCGTCCCAGGTACGACAGGAGGGATCGTCAACGGCACCGACCGATCGCCCGAGAGCGTCACCTGTAGTATGTACACGTTCATAAGGAGAAAACGATATAACCAAAGGCGCAATGATGTACCTGTTCGGCACCTTGACCTTTGACGACCACAAAGATACAACCCTTGCGGCCATCAGGCTCGTCGCTCTTCACCGGCAAATTCGGGCAGCCAATGAGACCAAGGACGACCTGCCCGTCGACGATCAATGCCAAGCATACAGCATACTGCCCGCCGCGCAAGAACCCCTTTGTCCCATCGATGGGATCGAGCGTCCATCGGCCTACAAATAAACACGTCAAACACGTCCTCATCACAGAGGTCAAACGATTCGGCGACGCACGTCCGGTCCGACCACCTTGATCACCTCCACGGTCGATCGCGTCCATGAGCTCTTCAGGCGTGCGTTCTTGACCGGGACCGAGTCCCCAGTCCGAGGTCTCCCCGGGCCCTAGAGGAGCCGTAAGAGCCTCGTTGGCAAGCGCAATGATCCGATTCTTGAGTTCACTGTTACTCTCCTGCCGCATTTCGGCTGCATCTTCTTCGCCGACGATAGGATCGGCCGGGAAAGCACGGCCAAGGATGGTGTTGACGACAGCTTGGGCGGAGTAGTCTCCGACTGAGATGAGGGTGATATCAGATGCTGCCATGCCCATCGATTGGCCATCGCTGCTCACCTGTCACAGGCGACTTGTCCCCCTTTGTGAGTGTCTCGTTCTTGACGAGCCTGTTAAAGACAGAGGACGTCAGTGCGCAAGCACGGCGCACGGCGACCAGCGCGACTTGTTTCTCAAATGCGTATGGCAAAGTCATGGTGTACAAGAATCGTACAAGATGGGGACGTCGGAAAAGAAATGTCAGGTTTTTGTGGACATATCGGTACATGGACGAGCGGATGGGAGATCGCTACACGTGACTGACACTTTGTGAGAGCAAGATTGGTGATGGTGCTGCCACATTATGGACAACGGCCGTTCACAATAACGCGATAGTACCAGGAGTAAGCCAGGGAAACGGCCGATGCTGGGCCGAATTAGCTGTGCATTATCCTCTCTTTATCGATGCAACGAGCTTCAGAGACATCAGATCATGCGACGAGATGATGTCGCGCGGTCATGATTCGTGCTACAAAGTACACACGAGCCTAAAAGCACAATAAATAGCGATGGAAGATGACAATCCCATCATCTATGTATGATGTGAGCGGCAGTATACTTTAAACAAGCGTGGCGAACCCTTCGGACGTGCAAATCGGATGTGGCGATTGGAGTAATTTACAGTAATAGCTTTTCCAAAGGTACACTACGTTCGCGCATGTAAGCTCTGGTACGCACGTTCGCATGTGCCGTGGTCGAGCGAGAGGACTGGAGGCGGCACCTCGGCGTCACGCACCCCCACACATCGACAATGCACACGCTCAGTCGGGCAGTTCCGTTCAGCTTGGCGATCGATCGAGGGGGGAACTCTGAGACACACCCGCACAGATCCAGTCACCTGCCTCAACAAAATAGACAATATCATGAAGAGGAGCGGACGACCGAGGAAGCCGTCGTGCTTCCAGAACCGCTTCCCAACTGCAATAATTTCGTTCACGTTGCACGAACTCGCCAAGGTGAATTGCGAGTGACAGGAAGAGAGGGACGGCCCCCCCCGAAAGAACGACAGGAGAGAACGAACTGCATGACATCGTTTTGGAGCTACATGGTAACGTTGACGCAATTGATGCGCGGCGCTTCAGCGATAGAATGACAGGGGCGCCCCTGTGGTACGCACGTCCCATGGTCGACGAGACGCGAGAGGACTGCAGGCGGCAGCTCGGCGGCATGCACCTCCACACACTACGGACGCGGATGGCCGTCTGTTCGACAGTGCGAGCGAAGTGGCACGGACACGCTCACGCTCACGCACGACGCTAGTCGGGCAGTTCCGTTCAGCTTGACGATTGATGGAGGGGTGGGCGGCACGCAGCACAGACGTGGTTGGCACCCGCACCCCGCACAGACCCGTTTCCCACGACACGGTCACGTGGGTGGGAACTGGTGACGGAGAAAAGGGAGCGACAGAAAGAGAAGGAAGGGTGCTAGATAAAAGATAAAAAAGCAAGGGAACAAAACGTTGTTTTGCAGTTACACGGGAGCCAGTAGGGGGCGTCCCGCAAGACGATCGCAGCCGATATCACGTCTTGGAGGGAGCGAGCACGTTCAATGGAGGAATTTTGGCACGTCCCGTGCATGAGAGCACGGGGCAAGTAACGACAAACAGCACCAGCCACCTACACAGCCCCAATTCGCACGACACGGTCACGAAGTGAAAGCATGGTAGACGGATATTGTTGCCTTGGTAAGAGTGGCCGACGTGACAAGGAGCGGGACCATGCTTGATAGAATGTAGCGCAAACGACCGAGCTCGCGATATTCAGGACGAAACTCCCCCCACTCGGTTAGACAATGCGCTTCATCAATCACGATACTAATTATCCGTGATGCAAACAGGGGATTTTTAAGTATTCTCTCAAATGGCCCATTTGGCTTCATCATTTGCTCTGGACTGATGATTATTGTGTGGTAATGGAAGGCACTTATGGCCTATGAGGAACTGTATGGTAAGCCATCACCCGGCAGACAATAGTAGAGACATAGCTTACCTGAAAGCTCAGTGGGGTTGCCGTGTCAGAGTTTATTGCTATTGCTTTTATACCGGCCTTTATTGACGACGTGTTCTGTTTTCCGAGCATGTTTAGGGGTGTCACTATAATCTGAATGCCATCCGGTCGAAAAAGGAGGGGCATCCAGAAGGTAAGAGTCTTCCCCATGCCTGTCCCAGCAATGCAAAGCACATCTTGATCTCGCTTTAGCAATGCTTCGACCACCTTAAGCTGCCACAGACATGGTCGAAGTTTCAGGATCTCCTCCGCACACTTTCGGATGTCGGATATAGATGGGACCGGTGTCGACGGGTGCACTCGATTAGGAGATGTTGTTGCCATGTGGCCAGCACATGCCAAGTACAGAGAGAGATGGAGGTGTTGTGATTACTCTGATATTGTTTAATCCACTGAAAACATAACCCTAAACTTGGTCTATGTATATTTTTTTCACTTTCCGACATCTCAGTCGCTGTGGCTGACGTTGTTTACAAATGTTTTCTTGCAGCCATCGTTGTGAGGGGAAGTAAGGTTATGCTGGGTTTGAATTTATCACATGATCACTACAGAATTTCTCTAAGTCCTCGCAGTTCTGATGTCGCCCTCAACACGAACAACGTCGGTGTGAAGGAGCCTGACTGGCTTCATGCTCCGCCGGTAGATACTAGAAATTCCGATCAGAGTGGGTTTATGGTTTACCACCTCGTTGGGCTACAAACAGTTCAACCATCACAACGAGGATCAAACAAAAAGACTTACCCAAACATGCCATTCGCAGGCAATGACTGGTAGGGCAACTTCTTTCCTTCCGCCGTGTTCAAAAACACCGTATTACCCCACCACTTTTGCACGGTAGACAACCCAATCGTCCCACTCTTTGGGTACTGCAGGACGAAAAAAGATAAGAATAATGGCACAAGCCAAGCCAGTATCCAAGGCGGCAGACAGAACATCTTTAACACGAGAATTGTTGGGTCAACATGAGGAAGAGTCGTCCTGCATAAAGCCGACGATCGCCCACGGGACGTAATTCAGCCCAGTCACATGCGCAATGATTGCCGAACCATTGAACATGATTGGGAAGCTGATTTTGGGGGTCAGCGCAACGCAAGTCGGCCGAGACAACCAGAGACCCACTTGACATAACGAGCGATGCTATTGGGCCACTTGAGGTGGACCATATACGCAATCACGGGGCAAATCGCTCCAATGAGGAACCAGTATGGGAGCGCTACCCTCGTTCGTGCCAGCCTACCCTTTGCCTCCCGCTCGATACCAAATTAAACACCGTCGTAGAGCTGGCCAGGCGAGAACATTCTCATAGGGCCAATGACGCCCCAGACGACAATGCTTGCAGTACTGTTGCACCTATTTCGTGCTCGTAAGATTAGGTCCATGTTGTCAATAATCCGGCGGTTTTGAAGGACATGGTCAACGTGAAAAGACATGTTAGCTTGCTGGGAGTGGGGTATCAGTAACCTTAGAAGGCAAGGATAGATGATATGGATTGCGAGATGAAGGACGTACAAAGGTGACCGGTGAATCGTCGGGTACTGGTTGGTGTGCTTCTGCAGGCGATGAACATGCACAGAGCAAGTCGAGTAAATTAGGAATGCTGACCCGGTGGCTAATAGGACCCTAATTAGAAAAGGATGGTTCATCTGATAGACAGTGAAGACCACGACGACGCACCTATGATACGCTCCCATAACTCCCCACGTCTCAGAAAACGGCCGAGTGGATATGTATCCAACCACTTTTTGGATCAATTGTTGCGTCCTGTAGGTCCGTCACACAGTCATCATCAACGAAGTGTTGTACGCCTGCTGGCAGGAATACTAGATGTGGAGGAAACCTAGAACCGTATGCATACTTGAATGGGAATGCATGACGAGTTGCGACTGAGTTGCTAGGTGGTAAGTCGATGTTGTGGTCATGTGTTGAACTCGAAGCTATCACATATGAGTACCTCTAGTCTCTCGCGACTCGCGGAACTCGACGGAAATACTGATGCTGGTAACGACCACGAGAGTCCGGGTGCCGGTACTTGTGTACGGTGAGGTCTACATGCTAAGTCAGAATTTTGCATTGGGCCCGAGAACGTTCATGGACGGATGTCGGGGAGACCCGAATTGGTGATACGGAAGCCCAACTGAATTGAACACTGAATGTATTGTGGAGCTCAAGAGGGGCTCATTCGAGAATGTATAACGCCTGGCTCGCTCTCTCCCATCAACCAGCTTCTTCCTCTGGTCTCTCAGCCAGCCCAGGCTACCCACCACGACGCTGTTCAAATCTTTATTCTCGCGTCTCTCCACAAGTCGACAATGAACATGGCTCTGAATTCCTGGTTTCATAAAACTCACGCTCAGCCCACTCGATTCATTCAAAAGGTTGAGATGTGCACAGCCCTCTGTGCGGGCGACGACACTTGGGGCACACCAGTGGATAAAAACCACCTTCATACCCTGATCCGGGTATTCTTGGTGCCCACTGCCACCAGTTCTGACGCCTCTAAAGACACGCTTCTGATTGAACGTGTTCTTTCTACTGGTGGAGCGTTCCATTCAGTAGCCCCTATACCCGGGACGCTCTCATCCGGCGGCACCCTTCTTCACCCGGATGTCCATGAACGCGTTTGCGTCATTGAGGGGCCGTCTGCCACATTCGCGCGTGGATTGGTGGTCCAACGAACCCTTACATTTGGAGATAGGGCCCTCACCCTCGCACAATTTGCGCAGATTCTTGAGTTTGTCAGCCGAACCGCCAAATTGGTCTGCGATGGCGGGGACTGTACATATCAGTCTCGCTCGTTTGCGTTTATGTGTTTGTCTGCGATGGCGCCGATCATTCCGCCTCGTAAAAGAGCAGAGGA
This sequence comes from Boletus reticuloceps, assembly GCA_018397855.1. Classification (NCBI taxonomy): domain Eukaryota; kingdom Fungi; phylum Basidiomycota; class Agaricomycetes; order Boletales; family Boletaceae; genus Boletus; species Boletus reticuloceps. Next base: position 11,083 of record JAGFBS010000003.1, read on the forward strand.
GTCGGCCTCGAAGGCCAGTTTTGGGTCGGAACCCGTGGACGATTCGGTCTTTGAGTTGGCTGCCGAAGCGTTTTTGGCACAAGTATCGTTGCTGTTCAGAGACGCCGCATCCATGCAGACAGTGAGTCGCCTCTCGGTTGAAGTGACACGCTGACTGTTGATACAAATGCTTTTTGCAGCTTGAGCTGATAAGTGCGTTGAAGGACCAGTCGCGAGAGAGAGCTAGGCCGAGGCTTTACCACTGAATTCATACCAAGTCTGCTTAGATTTCTCCACTTCTTCAGGGTGGCGAGGTTGTACGGTAAACGCTATCAAGGACTGACTCCAGATGTATCTCTTTTATATTCGCTCTTGTCTATCACAATAATCGTCGCACGGCCCGGGATTATCTCAAGCTGTTTACATCAACGCTTCCACGGCCCTCCGGGCACTCCTGGACCTGCAAGCCTGTCGTGGTAGCTGATGTGGTGCCAGCGTCAGTATCATTATATGTTACATTAACCCCATTCGCTCTGACCACATTGACTGATTGACTTCGAGACGATTTCCAACTTCGGTGGACTCGCTTTCAGGGTCACGCTTAACGGACGAGGATCCATGCCTTGAGCTTAAGTGTCTATCTATTGGAAACATGCCTAACCTTTTCGTGTATGTTGTGCAAACCACTATAATCTACAAACTCTTGATAGCGGAATAACAGATTCACATGGACTGACTTCCACTGCCCCTAAAACCGTCGATAATAAGTGCACCCTCCACTTTCGAATTCATCAGCTTCCAGTCGACAAACCAGAGCTCGAATTCTCACTTGCAATGCCAACGTTTGACACAACATGCAAGAAGACCGAACACAAAGTTACGTCGCTTGCTCACACACACTGGCGCAAACAGTCTGCTGCCTGTCCGTTAGGGAACGGGAAGGAATGTACAAAAACGATCTCAGACTTCGCTCCCCAATGAACAAGTACATACCACCCACTCACTTTAGGAGACACGGACAAAAGCTTGTGTTTACTCTCGTGGAGGCGAAACGAGCATGAATCAATCATTGAATCTGTCATACATTGGTGGAATCAATGGAGTCATGGAAAGACCAGTCCGGAGAAAGGAAGATCGAGAGGGAGCCGCCGTAAGGCATCACAACCAATGCGGAATGTGTATGATGGCAAGATACACGCGAGATGAGGCGTTAAACTTGCGATGGTGAGTACTTCATGCAGCCATCGATTGAACGAGTATTACTGGTTGTAGTACAGTCGCTGAACAGTAATAATGTCGGTCTGAACAGATAAAATACAACAATCAGATGTGACGATCGTAAATGACAGCCCGAGCATACCACATTTGCCGCTGATTATAACCAGTTAGAGCTTGCCAAGAGCATAAGCACATGAGACGTACAGCCTGGACATGATTGTCAAGAGTACATACCTTGATCGTGAATGGACCAGGGTTGAGAGAAACACCAAAGACACGCCAATTAGGGACTGCCTTGTTTACAAAGTGAATCAGCCAGAGCATACGGTATGGCATGAAAACATACCGCAGCCCATGCACGACCTAGCGGGAATGATATCAATACGGCGACATAGCCTGATATGTTGACTTATGGATAACGGAATTGGTTCAATCCAGCTAGCAAGATAGTCAAAGCGAGTCCTTGGTCAATGTGGTTAGTACTAGTATCCTTGATTTATGGCCCGCACATACCCAATACCCAAACGCGAAGAGTTGACACCGGAATGCTCGGGTCGTCCGTGTTTCAGGATACGGTGAATTAATTAATCATCCTGGTAAGGAAAGAAGCAAAGAGGGTGCAAATCGGAAAGCGATTTAATTCGAGGTTTTAAAAATCCCCGCAAGAAGATGTTCCTACAAAATACTTGGTATTATGTATGGAGCAGGATTTTCGGGAGAAAAGCATCAGGACATGCTTGAAACGTTGACTCACGGTGCTACGTGTCAAGGCACAGTAGCGGCATGAGAGGACGTTATCCCCATGATACCAGTGAATGACTTGCGAGGTCCGACCTCGGCCCGGATGACAAGGTGTCAGAGTCTGAGCAGTGTAGTACTACTGTTGACTTGAACACTTCAGTCGTCGACTTTCGCATCGATGGGAGTCTCTCACCAAAAATGCACCCAAAAGATCCAAGTGCGGCTTCTGCAAGCGCCGCCTATTCTCCCACCAAGACCGTCCCGCCAACACCACGATGATCGTAACCTTGCTCGCGCTCGCAGCTGTGCTGCTGGCCATCAGCGGTGCACGAAAACTCAGACACTCACGGTCACAAGCACACCCCGGCAGACCACCCCTTCCACCTGGCCCGGCACCCCTTCCTTTTCTCGGAAACGTGTTCGGCGTGAACAAAGACGCGCCCCATCTCACATATAGAGCGTGGTCAAAGACGTACGGTACGTACAGGCTTGTAATGTCTGATGATATCCATGTCGACATGCAAACATTCAACAGGCGACATTGTTTACATACGCGTGTTGGGCCAGGATATTATTCTGCTGAACTCGGAACGAGTCGCAGTCGAATTGCTCGAAAAGCGCTCGCAAAAGTACTCGGATCGGCCCGTGTTTGCTGCTGCTGACCTGTGCGGTTTCCCGGTGTTTCCGTGCTCTTTGCCCTGACGCGTACACAAAGGTTCGACTATGAGTGGCCGTCTTCGAGCGCACGGTATGGACCGAGGTTCAGGTTACACCGACGATTGTTACACCAAGTTTTTCATGCCAAGGCAGCACTGGGTTATCGGGAGAGACAACTGCAGAGAGCGTACGAGTTGTTGACGCGTCTATTGGACGACCCTGCGCGCTATGCAGCACATTTCACCACGTGCGTGTCCGTCGCACCCAAGTGTGTGGTACTCACACTGGTTCACAGCTTCTCCGCATCCGTGGTCATGGGAGTGACGTATGGGTACGACATGAAGGGCGGAGATACATTCGTCACGTCGATGCAACGGGCTTCAAACATCTTTTTGGGTATCGCTACACCTGAAGTATTCGCGCTGTGCATCGCCTTTCCGTTTGGTAGGTTGTACTATCAATTTGGTGCCTCTTGATCGTTTCTTTTTGACGTACGTATGGTACAGTGAAGGCCCTGCCGGCGTGGTTCCCGGGAATGGGGTGGAAGTCCAAGGCTGCTGAATGCCGACGTCTGGTCTCTGACGGGTTGAACACACCGTATGCATGGGTTAAACGACGGGTCGTACGTCCCGAGATCAATGCTCATGTGTGTGAGGGACTAATGGGGGATGCAAGGAGCAAGGGGATGCAACGCCATCCATGGTCGCTGATGCGATCATCCGACATCGTCTGGACGATGACTCTAACAACCCAGAACTCGTGCAAGCCATCAAAGAGTCTGCAGGGACACTCTATGCAGGTGATCGCGCATCTAATGCGTATGTTTGATTCCTCGAGGCTAACGACTCCCTCAGCTTCCGTCGAGACGGTTTGTGTTGTCGACCGTCGTTTGGGAGCATGGAGTAACGCGCGGACCACAGACTCATGCTACGCTTCTCGTCTTCGTCTATCTCATGATGAATCACCCAGAGGTCCAATGCCGCGCACAGGCAGAGATCGACCGGGTAGTCGCGCACCAGCGACTGCCTGACTTTGAAGACCGGGCATCGTTGCCATACGTAGATGCGGTGTTGCGAGAGACGATGAGGTGTCACCCAGTGGGGCCTATGGGTGTGTTTGATATCGATGTTGGGTTTCTAGCCCCACTAACGTGGTCTAGGTGTTCCTCATGCGACCACCGAAGACGATGTCTATGAAGGTTGTTACATTCCGCAAGGTGAGTGCCGTCGACGTTTGCGGTAGCTCTGGGTAATTATTCTGCAGGTGCGACAATCGTGCCAAATGTTTGGTAAGTCCATCAGCGCGGGTATGTGCGAACGATGACGATGGTACGGCAGGGCGATGTCGCACGACGAAGAAAAATATCCCAATCCAGAGGTGTTCATGCCAGAACGGTTCTTGCGCGAAGACGGTACGCTGAATGAGGACAAGGTTCCGTACATGTTTGGTTTCGGGCGTCGGATCTGGTGCGTCTACGCGCATTTCTTCGAGCGTTTGAATCCCAAGCGTGGTGCATACAGTCCAGGGAGACACGTCGGGGATGCCTCACTGTGGTCCGCGATGGTGTGCATACTGACGCTGTTCCGGATCGAAAAGACGGAGGGGTCTGATAACGTGAAATGGTCGACGGGGTTGGCAAGGTGCGAGATGTTAGCTCGGCGAGAAGTATCGAAGCTGACGCGGTTTTTCCAGGCATCCGCTCCCATTCCCATGTCGATTCATCCCGAGAGACGAAGAGATGGATTGTCAAAAGCTGGCATCGTTGATTTATGCCAGCCGGATTGCCTTGTAACCCACTGTCTCAGCCTAGGTTTCTCTTTTGTTCTTGTGCAGATTCCTCAGTATACCCAGGACCATATTCGTTGAAAAACTTTGCCTCAGACTGTTAGATTAACATGACTGTCTTACTTTCCCATATTGCGTGGATCCTTGTGGATCATACAATGTTAAAGGATGAACTAGTCGTTACTGCGGGAGAACAGAAGACTTCACGTTGTGCATTCTGCGCTAATAATGGGTCAACGGTATCGCTTATGAGCGACTCTACAAAACATGAAATCTCCTCTCCCCCTGGATCCTTCGACTTGCGACGGATCTCCGTCGTAGATCGCTGGGTTTCCGTGGAGTTGCAGATCTCGCGAAGAATGGTGGTCTTGCCAGCATTCACACAAGAATTCTGAAGCAACCGAGATTCTCGTGGAAGTTTTGTTTGTCTTTTGTCGACGATCTGAGGGATGATGCGATTTAGAATCAAGGGGTCTTAGTGGTGGTAAAAGCGAGGAAACAACCGCCAGCACACGCTTATCGATCAGATCTTGGCCGGGTCAGTCGTGACTGTGACGTAACTGTAACACGTCACACGTCACGTGCCTTCTATATTTTCTTCGGTCGGAAATTTTTTAATACAACACCTTTCTGTTCCGTCCTCACTCGTCCTCTTTTCCTCTTCTTCAAAAACTAGCTATGCACGCTATCTCGTCCTCGTCGTCCCGCGCAGCCCGCAGAGCAGCTACAAAAGCCGCACGCCCTATTCTCGCCCGTGGTGCGCACAAGGAGATTAAATTCTCCAACGACGGACGGGCGAGCATACTCAAGGGTGTCGACGTCCTGGCCAACGCTGTCAGCGTTACGCTGGGCCCCAAGGGTAAGTGTCACTATTGCCCTTCATTCCTGGGCCGTCGCAAATGACCACCTCCGTCCAGGCCGCAATGTCATCATCGAACAGTCCTTTGGCGGTCCCAAGATTACCAAGGGTGAGTCAGACATTTGTGAGCGTCGTGTCTCGTACTCAATGAGAGGGCTCAGACGGTGTGACGGTCGCCAAGTCGATCACGCTCAAGGACAAGTTTGAGAACCTTGGTGCCCGGTAAGGTCCCCTTCTTTGCCCATGTCGTTCGCACGCTCACACGCTCGACAGTCTCATTCAAGACGTCGCCCAAAAGACGAACGAAACTGCGGGCGATGGGACAACGACCGCGACTGTCTTGGCTCGCGCCATTTACGCGGAGGGTGTCAAGAACGTTGCTGCGGGATGTAACCCCATGGACCTTCGTCGTGGGTCGCAAGCCGCTGTTGACCGTGTCGTCGAGTTCTTGTCTCTCAATACCAAGAAGGTGACGACGACTGCTGAGATTGCTCAAGTCGCGACCATCTCCGCCAATGGTGACACGCACATCGGCAACTTGATTGCCCAGGCCATGGAAAAAGTTGGCAAGGAGGGTGTCATCACTGTCAAGGAGGGCCGTACGATCGAAGACGAGATTGAGATCACCGAGGGCATGCGCTTCGACCGCGGTTTTATCAGCCCTTACTTCATCACGGACGTCAAGGCGCAAAAGGTCGAGTTCGAAAAACCGTTCATCTTGTTGAGCGAAAAGAAGATTTCAGTCTTGCAGGACATTCTTCCTTCATTGGAAGCGGCTGCACAATCGCGTCGTCCTCTGGTGATCATTGCCGAGGATGTTGACGGAGAGGCCTTGGCTGCCTGTATTCTCAACAAGTTGCGTGGTCAACTCCAGGTTGTTGCCATCAAGGCACCTGGCTTTGGTGACAACCGCAAGTCGATTCTCGGTGACCTCGCCATACTCACTGGCGGTACTGTCTTTACGGACGAATTGGATATCAAACTCGAAAAGGCTACACCTGATCTCCTTGGGTCTACTGGTTCCATTACCATCACCAAGGAGGATACAATTGTTCTCAACGGAGATGGTTCCAAGGATGCCATCCAGGCGCGTTGTGAACAGATTCGCGCCCTTCTCGCTGACCCCACGACGAGCGAGTATGACAAGACCAAGCTGCAGGAGCGGTTGGCCAAGTTGAGCGGTGGTGTTGCGGTCATCAAGGTTGGCGGGAGCAGTGAGGTCGAGGTCGGAGAGAAGAAGGATCGCTATGACGATGCGCTGAATGCTACGCGTGCTGCCGTCGAAGAGGGTATCCTTCCTGGAGGTGGTGTCGCACTTCTCAAGGCATCATTGGCACTTGCGACCAACACGCCTGGATCGACGAATTCACCATTCAACCCGGATGCCAAGATTGTTCCCACGGCCAACTTTGATCAGGACCTTGGCGTGAATATTATCCGCCGGGCACTGACGCACCCCGCACGGACCATTTTGTCCAACGCGGGCGAGGAGTCTGCGGTGATTGTCGGCACGCTATTGGGTCAGTATGGCAGCGCGGACAAGTTCGCGATGGGTTATGACGCGAGCAAGGGCGAGTACGTGGACATGATCAAGGCTGGCATCGTGGATCCACTCAAGGTTGTGCGGACGGCCCTCGTGGATGCGTCGGGTGTTGCAAGCTTGCTGACGACGAGCGAGGCATGTGTGGTCGATGCAGAAGAGGAGAAGCCAGCAGGTCCAGGTGGAATGGGTGGTGGTATGGGCGGCATGGGTGGCATGGGTGGGTTCTAAGAATCTCCCATCGCTACTGTGATGATTTGCATTTTGCATGAGATGGTCGCTGGCATTGCTTGCATTTAGTTTATGTAGTTACAGATTATTACACGATTTCAATTGCATCACCACTCACACATTTGATGGAATGTCACTGAAACAAGAACTGAAACATGGGTGACCCACACGGCGATAATAGGTCCTAATAAATGGGCCCATGTGCATTCATTTGCGTCAGGCGCGCTCACTCCACCTTGTTCAGCACCTGTGTCGTTCAAGTTAAATCTTTACAGCTACATCTACCCCTACGGCACAACGATGGCGACCGACAAGCAAGAACGACGTCAGAAATTCGAAGGAGTATTCGCGAAATTGAGGGACGATCTGGTAGATCGTCTCAAGGGGGAAAACATGCCTCCCGAGGCTGTCGAATGGTACCGCCGGGTGAGTCTTGCTTCAGATGATGACGATCGTCGACGATCGATACCCGACAGAACCTCGATTTCAACGTCCCGGGGGGTAAACTCAACCGTGGGATGAGCGTCGTCGATTCAGTGGAGATCCTTCGTGGTCGGAAGTTGACCGAGGACGAGTACTTTAAAGCGGCGTTGTTAGGATGGTGTATCGAGTTGGTGGGTCGTTTCGTTTCGTTTCGTGCGCGTCTTCGTGTTCAGCGATCCTGACTCGCCACGTAGCTGCAAGCGTTTTTCCTCGTCTCGGATGACATGATGGATCACTCGATCACGCGCCGCGGACAGCCGTGCTGGTACCGCGTCGAAGGCGTGGGTCTGATAGCGATCAACGACGCGTTCATGCTCGAAGGTGCCATCTATCTATTGCTCAAGACACATTTCCGGGAGGAGCCGTATTACGTGCATTTGCTCGAGCTGTTCCACGACGTGGGTGTTTGGGATCTGACACGCTCACTCTCGGATGAGGCTGACGGACGTAGACGACGTTCCAGACCGAGATGGGCCAATTGGTGGATTTGATCACGGCCCCAGAAGACCGTATCGATTTGAGTCAATTTTCGTTGAAAAAGTTCGGTGTCGGTTTCTCGGTTCCCGTCGCTGACCTCGCGCGCTGATCGGTTTGATCTGAAACAACAGACACGCGTTCATCGTACAATACAAGACGGCTTATTACAGCTTTTACCTCTCGGTTGCGTTGGCGATGCGCGTGTGTGGTGTGCCCGAGTCGTACGAGGTCCATGGGCAGACGGTACGCCCGTACGAGGTGGCGCTGTCGATTTTGCTGCCGTTGGGCGAGTACTTTCAGATCCAGGATGATTTTCTTGACTATGCGGGGACGCCGGAGCAGATTGGCAAGATTGGGACGGACATTGTGGATAACAAGTGTTCGTGGTGTGTCAACGTGGCGTTGGCGGAAGCGACGCCTGAGCAGCGAGCGGTGTTGGATGCCAACTATGGACGCAAAGATGGGGAGAAGGAGGCGAGGGTCAAGGAGGTGTATGAGGCGATTGGGTTGAGGGAACGGTACCGGGTGTATGAAGAGGAGGTCAAGACGCGTATCGACGGGTTGATTGCGAGCGTGCCCGAGCCCGAGGGGAATGTGGATGGGGGTGTGTTGAAGCGGGGCGTGTTTACGGCATTTTTGAACAAGATTTACAAGCGTACCAAGTAGTGTTGTACAGATTGGTTATATGATGTATGTACATGAGTAACAAGTAAGCTAGGTGTCCGTGATAGATGGAAGAGTCTGATACATGAGATGAATTAGAGTGCTGAGCTGGCTTCGGGGCCTAGGATGGCGAGGGCTTTGGAGTGTGAGCGGTGGGCGTCGCGTTTTGCCTTGCGGGCGGCGCGTTCATGGGCTTCTGCAATGTTGTTGTATACATGTGCGAGATCGGCCCGGGGGGTAGAGAGGTCCTTGTCGGAAGGGGACGGGGAGGGGGATAGAGGGGATGAAGCGGAGAGGGACAGAGAGGAGACGAGGGAGGAGGATCGGTGCAGGTTCGTAGTCATTGTCACGGACATCGTGATCGTCATAGTCCACATCGCGGCTACGGACATTGGCAACCCGGCCATCGTCAGAGACATTGTCCTCGTCATCGGCCCAGGGGGTAGAGAGGTCCATGTCGGAGGGAGACGGGGAGGGGATGAAGCGGAGAGGGACAGAGAGGAGACGAGGGAGGAGGATCGGTGAATGTTCATTGTCACGGACATTGGCAACTCGGTCATCGCGATCGTCATGGTCCACATCGCGGCCACGGACATTGGCAACCCGGTCGTCGTGATCAGAGACATTGTCCTCGTCGTCGGCAATGTGGCCATCGCTATCGCTATCGCCATCGTCATAGTCCTCGTCCGAGTCATCGTCATAATAATCACTGTCATCGTCCACAGGATCGAAGGGCCCGATCGACTCGTATCGCCTGGTGCGTGCAATCTCTGCGTTGATGAGAGCGCGGAGATGTGCGAGGGTAGGATCTGGCGGACCGAACGGATTTCGTTCGTCCCACACGATGTGATTCTCGTCGTCGTCGTCACCGTCGGAGATGGTATCAGAGCGGGGATTCTTTGGGAAGCTGAGACGTTTTCTGATCGCGTCGACGATGGAATCGGGTTTTTTCGGAGACGGGGGAAGCGGCCAGCGAGTGAGATGCACGCCGAAGAGTTGTCTGTCTGTCTTGTGGATGGCTAAGGAGAGGGACATGTTTTCTGGAGAGAGGGTGCATGGACGCGTCGCTTTTTAACGTGTTGGCGGTGTGGAGGTTCTAATTTTGGAGCATGGACTATTTTTGGTGGTCAAAGCAAACCAGTGGTGTAATAATGCCAAGGCCAGGTTCGCTTTGATCATCTTGTCTGCCAAAGCGCTCGAGCACGTCCGAGATCGTGCACTCCGTCTCGAGTTCAACGCGGAGGATCGAGGGGACGAAAGAGGTGCGGATTTCTACTGGTCCGGTCCGTTAAATATAAATAGATCGATGGAGCCCTTCTTATAACGTGCCTCTCTCCACATCCACCGCGGTCTCTTTCTCCTCTCTAAAAATGCGTTCTCCGTCGTTCCTTACCTCTCTCCTCGTCCCAGCCCTCCTCGCAGCCGCTCAGAGTCGCACAACAGAACAGGGCGAGGCTCAGATCTCCAGTGCGTATCTCCGTTTCTGCCACTTCCCCGCTCACCCCCTACCAGACCCGTCCGTCGAGTGCTCCCTCTACTACTACGCCCCCGTCGGTCAAGCAGTGTCCGCTGGTAAATTCCCCCCCGTCTGGACTCCAGCTACCATCATTCCAAACGACACCATTGCACTTGCCAAATACCAGAGCATACAGTCTCAGATACCCAACATATCCCCAAATGGACAGCAACCCGGATCTCTCCAAGGAAATTGGTCAAACTTTACATATCCCCCTACTGATCCAAACTGTTGGTGGACTTATCACCAGTGCACTACCCCAAAACTGGCCGGTCTGCCCCCCGACCTCGCAGCCGTACCAGAGGTAGCCCTTTCCTCCTCTCCCTCCTCTCCCGCTCACCCCTTTCTAGCCGGGTACTCTGGGATACGGTTTTGATGACGGTCCAAACTGCTCTCACAACGCCTTTTATGACTTTCTCCAGCAGAACAACCAGAAAGCCAGTTCGTTCCCTTTTCTCCCCTTTCTCCACTGTCTCTCACTCTTTTGCAGGCATGTTTTTCATTGGCAGCAATGTCCTTGACTGGCCTCTCGAGGCGCAGCGCGCCCTCGCAGACGGTCACGAAATTGGCGTCCGTAAGTGTCGTTTGCTCTTTTCATCTTGTCCGCTCACCTCTTTCCAGACACTTGGTCTCACCGTTATAGTCTGTCCTCTCCACTTTCCCCTCTCCGTCCCTGTTCACCTCTTCTGCAGTGACCGCACTTACAAACGAAGAGGTCTTTGCAGAGTTTTATTACAGTAAGCCGCTTCTCTACCTCATCCCCCTCCTCGCTCATCCACTCGCTAGCTGTATGCGCTTCCCCTCGTCCTCCGACTTCTTGCTCACCCCTTTTAGATGCAAGCCATCAAACTCGTCACTGGTATCACTCCCACCTCCTGGCGTGTGCGTCACGTCTGGTTGCTCTTGCATTCATCCTTGCTTATCTCTTCCACAGCCTCCCTTTGGTGACGTCGACGACCGTGTCCGTTCCATCGCCCATGCCCTTGGTCTCCGCACTATCATATGGCAGTACGACTCCAATGACTGGCGTGCCAATACTGGAAACATCACCGCTGCTGACGTCGACGCCAACTACCAGGCCCTCATCCAACGCGCTCAGAATGGCACCTTTAGCAACGTATGCACTACATCCTTTCCACCTGTCATCCCATTTCCGACTTTTGCCTTACAGGCTGGTACAATTATGCTCACTCACGAGCTCAACAACTTTACCATGTCCGAGGGAGTCAAGTTTTACAACCAGCTCAAGGCTGCCTTCGAGCACCTCGTCCCCATGGGCGTCGCCGTTAATATATCTCAGCCCTACGTCGAGACCAACTATTCCCTGCCCAACTTTGCACAATGTTGGTCCCCTTGTTTGTCATGCCATCATGTCACTAACACATGACCTCAGACATTGCTGGGACCACGACGCTCTCGGCTAGCGCTGCCTCGCCGACGGGTTCATCTGGCCACAGCTCTGGCTCGTCTGGCTCGTCTGGCTCGCAAGGTACCAGTGGCGCGGTACCCTCATTTAGCGCTTTAGGCGGTCTGGCTGTGTCAGCCGCATTTGTGGGTAGCATCCTGAGACTATTGATGTAAATCCAGGGACCCTCGCTTTCCTTTTGTTTTTTTTAGACTCTTTCAATCATTAAGTACGACTGTATCGATGACCCCCTTTGTCTCTGTTATTGTTTTGTTTTTAATTGGGATGTTCCACGGACTCTCTTGTCTCAACCTTGTTCCTGCCATCCCACGATGTACACGGAATGGCCAGGGAACGCATGGCATATACCTGTCATACCTAATTCTTGCCGTCGGAACTGTTGTCTTTGATTGGAGGAAGGCCTCGTCTTTCTTGTTCGATGGAAATAGAATATGTACTTGGAAACCGGACGGAGCCATCGAAGAGCATGGGTGGGGCGTGCACTCGGGAATTAAACCTCGCCGTGCGATGTGCTCGGAGCGGGCACTACGTCTTATTTGACATGACATGTGACCGATCCAATGACTCTTGAAGGCGTAGGAGTCGGCGTATCCATCCATATCTGTACAGCTCAAGGATGATAGGGTACGCGGCTCCGAGGACATGGGAAACACAAGGCCTATAAATAGAGCACGAACGAAAATATCGACGCATATCGACACGCGGACGCTGGGCAGCGTGCTCGCTCGACATGACTACTATGCATGTGATACATTGGCCAGGCTGTGCACTGTGCATATCCATCGATATCGGTAGGAATCAGGGAGGGATGAATCGATGATACTTATGTCACAGGTGGTCCGACATCCCGGAGATGCGATCCCGACTCGGATGTCAAGAGCATGAATAAAGGTCAGACTCGGAGCGCCCGCAGTAGAGACGCGCGTCCGAGTAGACGGTGGCGCCCGTAAATTAGCGCCATGTCCAACGCGGTGCGGCCGCTCAAGTGCATGGAAAATAGTAGGCCTGTAAACAAGGCGAGATCGAGAATAAAAACAAGAGTAAGAAAATAGACGAGATCGACGTAGCCTGGGTGGGCTTCTGAACCTATACTGACACGCATCAGGATCGACGTGACATAGGAAGATGCGCGGTGGGAACCTTGTCCGGTAGAGTCGGCGTCCGAGTAGGTAAGTCAACGCTCACACCAGCATAGGATGGCCACGCAAGCGAGCATCGATAAACGAGAATTTTTAAAAAAAAAGACTCGTCCAGCTGTACGCTCGCCGCGTCCTTGAAATTAGCATGTTGCACCTCCACCTCCAATGTCGAAATGAAACACTACCTCTCGTATGCGGGTATGCCGTTCCGGGAGGATGAAACAGAGTGTCTCCGAGTCCGATGGATCGCATTACCCTGGGTATCGATCGGCCGGACGTTTTTCGGAAAAGAAAACGTGACGTCTGACGTCTGCGATCTGTGCTATCGTCTCGTCGAAAAGCTCGGGGGCACCGTCGGCGAATACGTCATGTCACATCATCCCACTCTCTTTCTGGCGACGCTGAGCAATACATGTCAGGTGTTCAGGACAGTCGAACAAGGCACCGGCACTGTCTCGTCCTGTCGGCGCATTCCAAACTCGGGTCCTTCGTCGAGTCTGATGCCGCTGCGGCTCATCAACGTTGACTCTTAAGATGCGCGCCACGGAGCAAGGCTGCCAGTCCATCCACGAAGTAGACCTCGGTTGTCGCGCACGCCACCAAGTTCAGTCCAGTCTTCGTTTTCCCTCTTGGCGACAGGGATGGCGGACGCAGAGGATGTATTCCTGGCGAGTGGATCCGTGAGCTGACGGTCCAGTGAACAGTGACCACGATAGTCAACGTTACGACCGGGGACGTCGGTTTACTCGATGCGTCGGTGTATCGCTCAGAGGGTGGTTGGCGGACGAAAGGGGGGACATGTTAGAACACGTGGAAGTGAGGCAGGGACACGTCGGCATGTGAACGTTCGGGTGCCCAACCCGAAGTACCGGTGGTTGCGAGAGGCAACTTGAAGGGTGGGGACCAGGTGGGAGGAGATGACGAGAGCAGACGGACTGCCATCTCAGTTCTCGCTTAGGGTTAAGTATCAGTGACAATTTTCCCATGGACACGCCAAAAAAAATTTGAAGGTCCAGCGACGTGAGCGCGGGGGCGAAAGGCGCTGGCGGACGACTCCGACGCTCATCAAGTAGACATTCTACACTAGAAAGTATAGAAGAAGGCGTACCTGTGATCAGATTCTAAGATAGGGGTCTCACTGGTCTTGCGCTGACACTGCCACTCTCCGCTTTCCTTTTACGCTTCCTAGTGAGTTCGGAACGACACTTCTGGACAAACGGTGAGTGGGTTGCCGTTACGCTCACATTCAAGCGCGGCATTAAATATCCCTCAGTGCAACCATCGTGCTGAGTGTCCGCGCCTTTCATCGCCACTCCAGTTGGAATGCAGAGGTCGACGTCATGATGAACGTCGCAATGAACGTTCGTGGAGCTTCCCTCCAGCTTCTGGAATGTCTGCCATCGAATCTCCTCAAATTACAATGTATCCTTTAAGGGCCGCTGGCACACTTACTTTAGGTTTGTTCCGAAAAGGTTTCTCATCAAATTTCTTTGCGCGGAGTACAGACTCAGGGTTCCATTTCGTCCTCCCAGTGCCCAGTGGGTCACATCAATATATCGGTTTCGGAAAATTCTGCAAGATCTCGTCGCTGTTTGCTTTTACTGTGCGTACTTACCGTCGGTCACTGAACGTTGAACTGTTTTCTCTAACCAGGCGGAAGTGGCCACAACGCACCTCTGATGTTTATGTGCAACCTACATCACAACTCCGCTATCACACTGTGCATGCACGGTAAAGTTTCCGCCACTCCACATCCTCACGGCATACCACATATTTGGGTATATTAATGTGGTCTTGTCAAAAAGTACCTTCCATTATTTTTTTCCACCCAACACTGCTTAACTGTGGTGTAAATGTGCATCACTGATGCATAGTGCTCACTGTACCTCCGCGCTCCGCGTTGGATTTCGATGCTACCAGCAATCCAACACAGGGATTGGTTTTTACCATCGCATTTCCTCCACTGGTGTACAATGTTACCTCGTTGTCCCAACGTGCTTCGCAGCCGCATTCTACCATCCATTTTAGTTCACAGTCCCTGAGTGTTTTGACATGGTCACCCGCCTCTCTCAACGTGGAAAGTCCGCGCAGAACGCCGAGCTCTAAACTAGGATTTTACGACAATGATTCAACTCGAAGGACCTCGGGGGATCCCGCCACGGCTTTGCACAGGGTCCCCACCGCCTTAATGGTCCTGTGAACATGGTGGCGGCATCACATGATTCTATTAGATGACAGGATACAATCTTATCAGACCTCGACTGACTGCTTCCAGAGTAGCCGAAGAAGGTTACTTCCTTCCGCTGGGAAGAAACGTGCAGGTTACTTTTTTCCACGTCAAATACTGTTTACGACCCCCCGCCATGCATCTTAATCTATCGCAATTCCGCGAGATCTTGATAAATCGAAAGGGCGTAAACTGGATTCAAACCGTGGTGAGGACAGTCAGCTTTCTCATGACGGACACTAAATCTCATAATGTACAGGTTTGCTTTTCACAATCATTAGGTTATGACAGTCATATCTCATAACGCATATTAGCATACGTTTATGTGAAGAGCGACTTGCTGTACACCCACCCACTGACACTCTCCCCACATCTCCGTCCCGCACTCCTGGCTCTACTCCTCTCATGGCGGATAATCTAAAGGACATCCCTATTGGACTTGACGTGGGAGCGGAGCTTATTGCTGTTCTGTTTGCTGTTGGACTCTGGGGGATCACTTGTGTACAGACGTGCGTTCATCTTTTGTCAAACCATATACGGTTACCACATGTTGATCGAGCCTTCAGACTTTTCTATTTCATCCAGTCCGTCTCCTCATGTGCTTATCATGCTGGGAACACGAATGACGAGGAGTGTTTCGATTTGTGTTTTCTTCTAGTTTCCCGCGAGACGCGTTGTTTATGAGGGTTATGGTAGGTGGATCTGACTCGTTGAAACAAGTACGTGCTCATTTGGGAATATCGTAGGTTATGTGGCTCTGGTGAGGACCCTTATCCTGTCACAAAAGCAAGCTTCTCATCTGTCGTGCTATAGGCTAGCTGATTCTGTTCATCAACTTCTCCTCGTCAGGGGAGGTAAGGCGACATATCAAGAACTTCAGATCGTCGGGTTACTGACATCACGTGGTGCAGCTTATAAAGGACTGATCACGAATTTTTGCGACTATAGACAGGTCCTTCAAGTGAATGCGTAAGTCGTCGATCGTCTTTGAGCTTTGGGAGAACTAAGTTTCTATATAGGGAATACTTGGTGAGAAGGACATGTCCGAATCCCTCGAGTTGACCCTTATCCTGTCGCCGGCAGTGGCAAGTCTTGTTGACAGTAAGTGTTGTTGTTCTCTTGATTCAAGTCAAATCATACGATACCCACGTCAAGGTGCTCGTCGCACTGCCTTCACAACTGTTCTTTATCAATCGCATCGCAAAATGTAAGTCGTACTCATGGTCATGCCATGAATATCGTTTCATTACCATCTTTGTCTATAGTCAGTGGGAAAAGGTGGTTACTGTTTGCGTTATGGGTATGTGAGTTGAACTTTGATGCGTATAATGGTGCCATAGCAATGACGCTTGACAGGCTCCAGCTGCTGTGTTCGAATTAGGTATGCTTCCATTTCATGGTATGTTATCTTGTCGTTGATCATTTGATTTGAAGGCGGTGCGATAGGTGTGCTATAATTCTCCTATGGTTGTACACGACAGCTGAAGATGGGACAAAGCGTTCATCACCTTTGGGTGATTTTTTTACAACTAATATTCCATAACGGCAATGTTGATCAAGTCTGTCAGAACGATCACACCTACTTCAGGAGAACTTGTGTCTCGGACTCCCACAGTAATGTGCTTGCAACCTCGTGCGTTTTGGATGCTGACGCGAGTGAAACAGAGTATATTCATAACGGTACAAGTGACGGCGGCCGTCGTTGATATCTCCATCACCACTGGTTTGATTTGTCTACTATGGAGAAGCCGGGAAAATGCACGGTACAGGCGAGCAACGAGTCTTGCTTTACCTCGCCGAGCCCAGCGTCTTACCCGTCATCTTTAGGATGCGTACCGTCATCCAAAGGCTTCTGATAGTCTCTTTGAGCACGGGCGTATGGACTGCACTGTTTGCGATCTTTACCGTGATCACGGTACGTCATTCCTACACGCACAAAGCATCAAAGAAACAACGCGCCTGGTGTAGATGCTCGCCTTTCCCGATACACAAATCTACGTAGGGCTCTACTTTCCCCTGTGTCCCCTTTATTGCAACACCGTCCTCGTCAACTTGAACGCACGGCAGATTCTTGCGAAACTCGACCGACGTCCCATTATCGGTTCCATCACATTTTGCAGGGACACCGAGTCCACTGTTCACACCGTGGCTTCAGGACAGTCGAATATATTGGACCATGAGCGGCATGAACTCTCCCTGGGACGGGTAAGCCGTGGTTTCTAATCTACGAGATTGACTCTCACGCTTTCCGTACAGGCACCCCGCAGTCGATGTCCGCCGGTAAACCACAGGTACACGGCAGAGGCGGGTGTGCAAACATTGCTGGGCGTTGACAAGTTTGCGGCATAGCCAGTGTGTAGCACTGGAGATCATCTAGGATATGAGAAGTACATAACGAAAACGACATGTCACCATTATATACACGACTGAGTGCATAGTGCGGCCAGGACCGATGGATGACTCTTCCCACTGAGCAAGTAGCCTGCTGACGTTAAGGATGCCAAGTACCAGAGCACCAAGACTGTTGGTGCAGGATCCATTCTGGTCGATGCTGCCAGCCAGCGCCAGTGAGTCATGTCTGTACACTCAACCGGCGCCGAGTCCACACGAATGCACATCTAAAAGATCTGTTATTCTGATTCAGAGTTCTCATTATCCATCCCACTATTCTCATTATCTTTGATCCATTGCTCGATCCACGTCACGATCCGCGCCACGTTCTCTTCCATATCTTCCAAGGTGTTACTTTCCAGTTCCACGACGATCCCAGGCTGATACGACTCTCTCGCCTCGTCGCACACGATGCCCATGATCTCTGCTTCATTGTTTTCTTGAATTTTCTTGAGCGGATAACCCCTGAACAGATGTGGGAAAGAAAGATGCCGTTAGCGTCCCCAAATGACGACACCAGCTCCCCAAGCCACGCAAGGAAAGCACAAAGACAGCCAAGACGTACCGTGTTTCGAGTCTATCCCAGAGCGTGGTGTGATGACACCGCAGGACGACGACCAAGTCGGCCCATCGCTCAGGGTAGACGTCGGACGTGTGCCAATCGAGGATGACGCCACCTTCTGATACCGGTGATTCGAGTTGGTCCAGGAGCTACACACCCCGCGGAACAATACGTCAGTCCATACCCAGGCCCATCGGATGAATGATATCGAATCAAGAAAAGAGCGATACGAAGTGGCAATGATAGAGCAAACGAGTTGGAACGTACCTTGTCCTCGTCGACAGTATAGGATTGCCATTCTTCGTCGAATCCGTCGTGTAGACCCTGCATCTTGACCAACTCGCCGACGTTGATGTGTTGCAGAGGTACCGGGGACTCTTGGACGAGGAGTTGGGCGTGGGTCGACTTGCCAGTTCCCGGCGTACCAGTGATGACAATGACGGGGGAACGCCTAGGCATGTTTTGATGGTGAACGGCTCGGAAGATAAAGGTCAATCTGAATCGCTGCTAGTATGTTGAGAAGATACATGTGGTTACGTAAGATCTCAGCTACTACGCACAGTGAAACACACTTGAATACGGTATTGGCTATCTACTAGCGTCGCGAAATGGGTATCAAGGTCCATGCAGGTGCGATAAGAACAGTTTAATAAGAGAAGATCATGAGCCAGGGGTTGAGCACGATCTGGGAAGGTCATGTTTCAGGACGGCGAGAAGAAATACATAGTACAAGCGAAGCATCTTACAGGAAAGAGGATGTGACACCCAACGACAATCCTAAAAGGGAACGGCACAAAACGTCAGCACTAGTAGTCCGGACGACATGTCGATCACGTACGCGAGCGGAAGCACTACTGCCCAGTCCTGTGCGTCAATCTGCCATCCAACAGGGACGGCATTCACGGTTGTACTCAGCACAATAATTGCAGCAGCCATCCAGATGTTCAACACGAGCGCCACTCGGAAGCGTCGCCATATCTTGGGCACTTCAAGGAAGAAATTGGAACGTTCAACCTCCTTCTTGGTAGCTCCCCATGTGATGTTGTACGAGAACAGGTGGGCGAGAAGCGCTGTCGACAGGTGAATGCTGAGGCCACCAAAGAAGAAAAAGCTGGGACGGGGAAGAATGCCCAACTAGAATTAGAAGTCAGGACAGCGAAGTAGTTGGAGAACGCACAAGAAGAGAGCCCATTTCAGGTTCTCCGTCAGAGATGATATCAAGCTGCGGTGTCCGAGGCGGTATTCAAGCAAAGTGAAGCCCAAATTGCCGAGTCCAGGAAACACTACTGTGCAAGCCAACCAGACCTCGAAGCTGTGAAGGAAGAAGCCATCGATTTGAACTTGGAATCCAAGGAGCAGATAGTTGAGAAGCGACAGACTGGCAGCCGCGGCAATCCCGTCTAATCATTTGTGAAGGGTCAGAGCAAGTATCACAATTCTACCAATACCAAAACTCACAATACGAAAACATGTCTGGGAGTTTGAGTCAGCCAGTGGAACGCAGGGAAATCGCTGACACCTTACAGGCCATCATGGCAAACTTGTAATGGACTGGGGCGCCGGACCAAATAAAGATGCGAAGTTGTTTCGCAATCGGGCCCTTTCTCCACCACTCGACCAACGGGTTGAAGATAAGTTCGTTGCATCCTAGCGCGAAATTCAGTACGGTCAATCCTATCTGTCTCCAGAAACACTCACCATACGAGTACTTTTGCCAGCGATTGAGCTCGTCGTCCACAGTCAAGGATACACCTTCCTTGAAACCGCCTTTCGAATATGTCGCCCAACGAATGATGTAACCCCTGAGCTGGGAAAACTTGGATTCAGACAACAGGAAATGGTGATTTCAATGAGAGCGATTACCTGAAGACGCAGTGCCATGTCAAAGTCTTCCGATACGTTCGACTCTGACCAGATCCTCTTCTTTCCGTCTGCAGGGTCGATAAAAGCGGCGTCTTGAAGTGCAGACCAACGTAGGAAGGCGTTGTGCCCTACGAAAGGTGCAACCTCTCCGTTTGCACAGCCAATGGAGATAGACTTGTTGATCCTGCGCGTGAAGTGGGCGATACCGTTCTCAAAGTAATGGAATGCGACCTGCATGACGTCTTTATGAATATCATCAACACCCTGGTAGGAGAAGTGCGAAAGAGGGAAACCGACCAGACTCGTGCTGGATGATGGCAACATCAGGACACTCTGCGAGTTCCCGGGCGGCAGCTCGCAAACAGTCCTACGTCCTATGTAAGAGAACGACAACAATCGGGTACAGGCAGCGCTGACCTCTGGCACGATCGTATCCGCATCGACGATCAAGATGATCTCGCCAATTCGTAGTGATTTCCCGTTCGACGCCCACGGACGCCATTTCCGCCCGCTCTCCTCGTACGTTTCCTCAATAGCTAACTCTAGTGCCTTGTCTTCGAGGGACTGACCCTCGTTCTCTTCCACCTCACCTCGTTCCACAGCTTCCTCGAGAGTCTTCAAGTGTTTCTCCAGCTTTATACTGAGCGCCAGACCATAATTCATATTGGAAGCTTTCTTGAATCGTCCAGCGCGCTTAAAACCTCCAGGGGAGCTATCATGCTTTGGACGAGCGACCCAACCAATGTTGTGATTGGCGTAGAAAGTGATGCGCTCCTGACGTTGCTCCTCGCTGATAGCCTGCAAACCGTCTTCATGGATGAAAATAGACGATGTGCCTCCTTGTCGAGCGTAGGTCTGCATGGCTTTCTTGAGAGAGTTCACAGATGGCGCACTGGGACAACGAATGGTGAATCGAATCTGGCGGATGAGCCGTACACGTTTGTCCGGACGTACATGGTCTCTGTCAAGCTTTCCTTGAACACTGGGAGTTCGATGGTGATGTGAGGCAAGGCAGCATCTACATCCCTATTTGGCTTGGGATGAATGGCAGAATAGTATCTAGAATTTTCATGGTACTGTGCTACGGGCCCCAGCCTAAGGATGCATGATCTTAGCAGAAAATGAAGGGAAGCTCCGAGGAGACATACACTAGTGAAATATTTCCAATTAGTTGAAGGCAGAAGAACTACTCTCGACTCAGTACAGCATTTTCCAGGTCAGACATCATGACGTACCAGGGCAACGGAGAATAGAAAAGGGACCGTAGCAAGTAGGGCGAATCGAACATAGTTACTGTCTAAAACCCACTGCGCGAGCAAGACAGAAACTCCACTCCCTATGAAGACTGGAAGAAAAGAAAAAAAAGGGAAAATGAGCCGAGAAAAAGCATAGGACGAAAAGTCCTACAAATCGACAGACCAACCGCAAGTCCACAATAAATAGGGGCATAGAGACGAATTGGTCGTGGTTCCTTCTTTACAGAACCGTCTTTCTCGAGATCTGATGCTTGAGGTTCGACCGCTTTCTGAGTCACCTTCCAGTTCCAACGCCATGCAGACTTGGGTTTGGACGTGGGCTTTGTGTTCAATTGTTCCTCCTCGGTAACGGGGATTTTTTCGATGATAGTGTTGCTAGACAGATTTAGTACGTCTGAAGCAACGGTCGAGGGTATTCCCGAGACATCCGTAGAACCAGTGGACGTATCTGGCCTCATCGCGGTATGGCGGTATCTCCATACGAGCTTGATCATCTTGTCGTCGAGATCTTGGCAAAGCGGTATTATATTTTCAAAACCATCAGCCCACACAACAATAGCATGCTCGTCTCGCTGTTGTCACAGGGATCACATCACAATGTGAGTTGGGAGCGTCAGGATGAAAGCACGGTGAGATGATCTTACGACGAAAGCCGCACATTGCTCTTTCTCAGCACGGGGCAAGTCATTCATGGTGTCGAGTACTTGTATCTTAGTATCCGAGTCGATATACATGGAATTCTCATTTGGTGCTCTGTGTTCAAAAAAAAAAATCACGCCATTTGTTCAGCAAGAGTGGCTAAAAACAAGAAACGATCTTACATCGTCGCAAAGGCAGCATGCACCGCGGCGCTACGAATCTTGACGGCGACGACGGGATTCAGTAGCCTGACCGCCGCCTCGAACGATGCCAAAGCATTGTCATACGGGAAGACTCTGAACTGGCCAGTTTCTGTGCGAATGCAGACGCCTGTTGCAATTCGTTCCCCCGCGGGCCTAAACCATGCTTCTCCCTGTGTCTGATCCCGCGAACGTGAGCGGGACAGACGACTCGCACTCTGGGGCAGCGTACCTGCTGATATACATGGTGAAGGAGGGCATCGTAGGGATCGTAGTCTATGGCAGCCATCGCGAGAGTACTGAAAGAATGACCGAAGACGATGTATAAGTGAACGAAGTTGGGGGAAAAAAAAAGAAGAACCGAGGTATTCTTGTTGGCTCAACCTATCTGAGCTTGGAAGAACGCCTGGCATTTTGGCAGGTTATAGTCATGCAGCGGGAATCCCACTCCCCTAGTTTGCCACCGATCCGGTGAGACCCGCTCGAAAATAGTTGTATGTTAGGGCTGGTGCAGCTTCTTCGTATTTCCTTTCAGAGCCTAGAGTACAAGGTTGATATTCGGCAATCTTAGGCGATGGGTGCATAACGAACTCACGAAAAGGCATGAGAACCGGGGAGAAAGATCCTGCTTGACATTTCAAGGTAACGAGATGGGTGGACCACGTTGCTTGTCGATAGTCTGGCGGTGACAGCGCGGAGAACCTCCGAGATTGAAGTCTCGACCTTGGCTTACAGTCCGTCTTCATCGCGTTGCGACCCATATGTCATTTTCGCATGTCAAGCGAACAGGGGCAGCCTCGAGGTAACATTGAAAGTCAACATTTGCGCAATCGCTATTCTTTTGGTTGGCTGGACTTGGGGAAGCCAGCCTGATGAATGGATCAATCTAGATCATGGAAATAACGCGCAAGAGAACGGACATAATGTGGGAAGAAGATGGGAAGCACACATTATGGAAATGACGAAGCGGCCATGATGAGCCGGTCCCCACAGCTGTGTAAGTCGTTCCTAAAGGTCGAGACTGGGGTGCCGCATAAACGGTTTTGGCGTTAACCCGCTTGTTTTGAGAGCTGACGCATGGGCGAGTTCCTGGGGTAATCGTTGCTGTGTATGATGTGTTCTATCGCCCACCCGCATTTGAGATTTATGGATAACTCGTCTTTCCGGCAGCACATGGGTGTCTGGTGATCACGGACGATAGGTGAACAGGAGTCAAGAAAGGAAAAAGTCAGTCACTGTCACAATCTTTTGGTCCATCTTGCAGAAACACACCTTTCATCAATCACGGGTGAGGATGGGATCAACGAGTGGGTAAGGGTACCTGAGTGACTCCTTGGTCAAGGTTCCGAGTTGTTGTTTCCCATTTTCCCTGATAGGTAAAACCCTCCGATGGATCAACACATAGCCGTGCCAGGCACGGACCACAGGGTATGCCATGGCTCATAGTGGTCAGAGAAGCATGCTGCATCGCGTTCGTTATCCGTCGTCGACATTATCATTGTGGACGCTGGTGGTAGTCCGACGTCAAGCTCTGATGGCAGTGGCGCCACGGTGACAGTGTCCGACACGAAGGCATCGGTTATGTAACACCTCCGAATTGAAACAAGGAATATATTGTCCGTCCGTCAATGGGTATTACTACTAGCCTGTCTGATGCCATCCGATATACTACAGCCTCGTTCTCTTCGCCGCCACTACTGCATTATGTATGCTAGCACCTGTCCAAACGATGATATGAAGTTCTATAGACATCCAAAGACAAAAACTGTCCGCGACTCAGCATCCGACCACTCTCCATATGAGCTCAGTACGAGAATATCATCAACCAGGGATTGAGCACGATCTATCGTCGACGCCACCGGTCAATCACCACCGTCCAGCGCACACAACGAGGCAAAAGAAAACAAACTTACAGGGAAAAGCATGTGACAGCCAGCAACGATCGCAACCGGAAAGATGACCGCCCAGTATGTGCGAGGGATCAGCCAATCCAGTGTGACGACGCTTTCGAGACTGAAGAGAATCAGCGCCGCAAAGCACGCAAACGACACGGCGAACGCAAACCAGAATCGTTTGAGGATCCTGGGCACCTCGATGAAAAAGTTGGATCGCTCCACTTCCTTCTTTGTCGCCCCCCACGTGATGTTGTACGAGAACATGTGTGCGAGGAGCGCTACGCTGAGGTGAATGCTCAGACCTCCGAAGAAGAAGAAGCTACATCACGAAAGTCTGCGTTAGCCAAAGCTCACTGGATAATGGAAGGAATGACATACAAAAATATTATCCATGTTCCCGTCTCGATGGCTGAATCGATGAGGTTGCGAAGGCCCAGTCGGTACTCGAGCA
The DNA here is from genome assembly GCA_018397855.1 of Boletus reticuloceps. Lineage (NCBI taxonomy): Eukaryota > Fungi > Basidiomycota > Agaricomycetes > Boletales > Boletaceae > Boletus > Boletus reticuloceps. The sequence continues at coordinate 35,281 of JAGFBS010000003.1, forward strand.
TGATGAAACCCGAGTTTCCGGATCCAATAAATACAACAATGATAGCCAAAAAAATCTCAAAGCTGTGGAGGTAGTAGCCGTCGGTCTGGATACCAAACCCGAGAAGGAAATAGTTCAGTATGGTTAATGCTGTTGATCCGGCAATTCCATCTACAAGGAGTCAAAGATAAGTCCTTAACGTTAGACGGCAGGTACATGCCGCTTACAATAAGAGAACATATCTAGATGAACATCATCAATCTATGCGCTCGACAAGTTCCAAAGCACACGTACACGACATCATGCTCAATTTGTAGTGAACAGGTGCATCAGACCACATGAAGACGCGCAATTGCTTGTTGATCGGACCCAGGCGCCACCAAGTAATCAACGGATTGAAGATCAGCTCGCTGCAACCTGCCAGTGACTCGTGTCAACATGCGAGACTGCCAGTGGTACGATGATTGAATCATACCATAAGAGTACTTCTGCCATCGGTTCAACTCATCATCCACCGTAAGGGACACGCCCTCCTTGAAACCGCCCTCGGAGTATGTTGCCCATCGAATAGCGTAGCCTTTCAACTAGATTCCCGAGATGAGTCCGCACGAAGACCTGATGGACCTGAGGCAAGTTGGGACGTACCTGAAGACGCAAGGCCATGTCAAAGTCCTCGGACACATTTGATTCTGACCAGATCTTCTTCTTCCCATCGGCAGGATCAACAAACGCGGCATCTTGGAGTGCCGACCACCGAAGGAACGCATTGTGACCCACGAATGGGGCTACCTCACCATTCGCACAACCATATGAGATACTCTTGTTGATTCGTCGCGTAAAATGTGCGATACCATTCTCAAAATAGTGATGGGCGACTTGCATGACGTCTGAGTGATACGCTGAGCACGCTCGGCTGGCAATGAAGAATCGCAAATTGCATACCTGACTCGTGCTGGATGATCGCGACTTCGGGACTTTCGGCCAACTCCCGCGCAGCATCGCGTAGGCAGTCTTCGGGAACGACAGTGTCTGCGTCTACCAGGAGGACGATCTCTCCGATTCGGATTGATTTGCCGTTGGATGCCCAAGGTTTCCATTTTTTGTCACTCTCCACGAACACTTCGTCGCACGCCATATGCAACGCGCGGTCCTCGAGGGGTGTGTCGTCGGCATAGTCCAATTCTTCTCGTTCCTCCGCATCCTGGAGCTCCTTGAGCTGTCTTTCCAATTTCAGGCCGAGAGCAAGACCATAGTTCAGATTGGACGCCTTCTTGAATCGCCCAGCACGTTTAAAACCACCAGGGGATGAGTCATGAGCAGGGCGAGCGACCCATCCGATGTTATGATCCGCGTAGAATGCGATGCGTGCTTCGCGGTCCTTCTCGGATACCAACTGGAGACCGTCGTCGTGAATAAAAATGGCTGACGATCCGCCTTGACGAGCGTAACTTTGCATAGCCTTTTTGAGATGAAAGACAGAAGGCGTGCTGCAAAGAAGAGTCAGTGGCAACAAACCGAAATTTATCTCCAATGGATACTGACATCGTTTGCTCCAAGCTCTCTTTATAGACCGGCATCTGGATAGTAATGTGGGGGAGATTGGCGTCCAGCTCCTTGTTGGGTTCAGGTTTCACTGCGGAATAATAGCGAGAATTCTCATAGTATTGCGAAACAGGTCCGATCCTGCGCAACGACGGGGTCAGACAGTTTCAGCGTCCACACACAGTTGACCCACATCATGCCAACATTGGCGATAATCTGATTGCAGAAGAACTGGAAAGGTTCGTTGAGCGCAAATCTGATTTGGTGATTTGGAGGTACTCACAATGGAGACGCAAAATGTGAAAGGCACAGTAACAAGAAGTGCAAATCTGATCCAGTTTCCGTCCAAGAGCGACTCTTGCAAAAGCATGGTAACTCCACTACCGATGAAGACTGAAGAAAATTGCGTCAGTCGAGCATCATGGCAAAGTAGATACTTACAAAGGGACACTGCGCAGCCTAGACCGTTGTAGAAGGGGGCGATGAGCCTCGTTTGACGTTGCTTTGGTGCTGCCCGTTCCATATCCTTCTGATGCCCAGAGCGAGTTGAGCGCCAGCTGAGTAGTTTCCAGAGCGATATTGTCTGTGCATTTGTGCCTCTGTCAAGGTGTCCCTTTTCGACGACAGTGACAGCATCTGATGAAACCTCCTTTGGCTTCTCGTCAAGATTCACATCAGACGGGTTATTGGAAGACAACTCCGAAGGAGGGACGGAGACGTTGCCTCGAGCCCGCCAGACAAGTTTGATCAACATTGCTTCAAAGTCACGGCATAACGGAACAATCCCATCCAGATCGTCAGACCAAAGAACAAGCACACGCTCGTCACGCTAAGTGGTACGAAATTATGTCAGAAAGTTTTCAAGGGATATCGAAAGAAGCAAACTGTACGATGAAGGCGCCACATTGTTCCTTCTCTGCGGTCGGCAATGCAACCATTGTATTGAGGATTTGGATGCGAGTATTATGATCGACATAGATCGCAGTCGCGTCGTCGGATCTGCAGGAGAGTGGGGTAAGTGATATAGGTGAGTCCCAAAGCTCGGTCAGTGACAATGGCAGACGAACACAGTTGCCAAGGCTGCATGGACTGCAGCGCTGCGCACTTTAACCGCGACGACGGGATTCAGCGTGCGAATCGCTGCCTCAAACGGCGCAAGAAAAGGATTCTCGTAAGGGAAGACACGGAAGTGCCCCGGTTCCACTCGGATGCAGACTCCGGCAGAGATGTTCTCTTCTGAAGGTTTGAACCAAGCATCTCCTTGGGTCTAGCGACATTGAATTCCCGGACGACAACCATGAAGGAGATGGGAACACTGACTCTCTTGAAGATGTGATGGAGCAGGGCATCGTAGGCATCATAATCCATGGCCATGCTGGAAGCCGGGGAAGTATATCGGGGTACGGAGGGCACGACAAGTATGGTCAAGACCTGTAGACGCCTTCCGGAGGGATGGGTAAATGGGTGCGAGAAGGTCGTGACATGTTGGGCTGGACCTTAAGGATATAAGTAAGCGCATTCTGAAACTGAAGACGGGTACATAATCCGGCAGCAATGGGGGTCAAACCAGGAGACAAACTTGATGTGGCAGCGATAACCCGGAAAGGGCCGCAAGCAAGTGGCATTATTGTGGGCATCTTAATGACACGGATGCGGTGCTGAATTTGACGTTAATTGCGATAAATCTATGTGATTGTACGGATGCGAATAGGAACCTTGCAACAGGAGGGGTGGAAGAAGAAGAAGAAATATGGCTAAATTCCGAGATCGATCGATGACCACGACACGCATAACATACGTGATTCAATATTTAGACTGCGGCAAGCCATTGCCCTGGTAGGCGACGTTCGTGAGAGGATCTGTGTGAGTCGTTTTTGGCTGCAATGGACACTGGAAGGAGTGTCGCTAAAACCAAGTAGGAAGAGGGAGATCAAGAGTGCCTCATCAGCGATATTTTGGGACACCTTACTCGTCGGACTCATCAGCGTGTTGTGAACCAGGTGACTCGGGACAGACCTTTGGGTCAACAAGTCGCTCCAGGACCCAGGTGAAATGAACTGGCGATCAACTTTGGCTCACCGGCCCGTACCCAGCACTGGGCTGGCCAGCCCACCTGGACGGGCATGTTCCTGGCGCTTGCCACAGTGAACACACGTTCATGCGCCGCTGTCGAGGCCTTCCGAGATGATCCCCGCCTCGGGTCAGTCCGAGGAGTTTGGCAAGTGCGGCCAGAGTCTACGAAGCCATTCCGGAAAGCCTCCATCCTGCCAGTCTGTCGTGAAGTAACAACTGAAAGGAAAGGAAAAGAGAAACAAATAAGGAGGAAGGAGTTCAGACGGTGGAGACGGTGTGGCGTAGTGACCAGCTCAACATGGAAAGAGCATCGTGCCGTTAAACACCTTGACAGTTGACAGCGTTGAGTCGAGCACATGGCCGCATTGGTCGCGCCCGTCGTCGGAGGGCTCAACCTCGGATTCGACCGTGCTTTCAAGCGTGGATCAAGCGCAAACTGATTCGAGAACTTTACTACCATTGGCGCAGTCTGGGTTCTTGCTTCACACACCTTTGCGCCACTCAATCCACAACGCTCAACGCATCCAATGAAGGCACGTCGCAACCCTTCTCAAATCGTCTTGGAAGGTTGCTTCAAAGCAACCATAAACCGGTTCGATGATCACCGTGGCGCCGATTAACGACTCTGCCCTTGGCAACAAATTTGATAAGTTTTTTCTATAGGCTCGGTCACCATCCAAGACGCATAGCACAGGTGGCGTTTATCGTTCGTAATCACCACGCCGTCCGGTGGCCGAATCATGTATCATGGATCAACAAAGCGACAAGATATTCCCGTATTTCCAAGCTGGGCTGGTCTTGGGAACGATGCAGAATAAAGGGCAGGTATGACGTATTTTCTCATCTGCACCTGTCAGTGGAGCATTGCTAATCTGGTTCTCGTGATATTCGCTTTGAGGGAGAGGATGCCATCTTCCTATGGACAGTAAAGAAGCGCGTGTTAGTGACGACTTTACAAAGATGTCAAATCCAGTAACATTCAGTCTCATCATGTTGAACATCACGAAACAAGTATCACTTGCATCGAGCTTACACGCCCCAATCACGGGTGCACACTGTATTGCTGAATCAAGGAGTCTCACGCGAGAGGTGCAGTAACCGAGTAAGCCGGGATCCAAAAGACGCGGAGTGGATCCTACCTGAAAGAAGCTGCCATCAATTGATCACACCCTTCACCCGGACTCGAGGGGCCAAAAAAGGACACTATTATCTTGGATGTCGGGGTGTTGCCTATGCAGGAGACTTTCCACATCCGCAAAATTGGTTACATTTCAATCTTAGGCACGTCAATTTTCTTCCTCCCCTATCGCACAATGAAACTAGACAACTTAGGATTCCTGTTATCCGCAATCAACATATCAGGTTGGTTCTACATCCCTCGTCGTCGGCCCAAATTGCGCCTGATCCTTCCCCCCTGGCATCGGCATTTTATTGGTTTTTTTTACAGCTATGGAACAATGGCACTAAAAATACTGTTTATATTTTATCTTATTTTCCGAGATTGACAGACTCGCGCCACAAACTGACGGGCTTTCACTCCAAGGCTATGCGCTCGGTGATGTTACACCGTAACAGAATATCCTATCGGGATACTCCAGCTCTCCTTCTTTTTCCTTTGTATTCCTTTTCCTGATTCTCCATCCGATTAACATGCCGATTATACCTGACAATTACCCGGTGCGTTGGCGCATCCACCGTGAATAGCTCGCAATACATTGATACGCGTGCGTGCATTTTTCTCTGTTTGTGCGTTTACGGTGGCCGAACGAACTTCCATTCCAGCATGTACCTTTAATCGAGCCCAAATTTGCCATGAGACGTTCACAATCTCAGGGATTTAACCCACGATTATGGCCCCCATCGCGAAGACGACCGCACTAGTACAAAACGAGGCGCACAAGAAGTCACCCCCCGAAAGTAAACGCATATCATGAGATCATCGCTCATTCATTCGGTAGGGATATAGATGTGAATATTTTTCGTGATATCTCACCACCCTGTATGTATGACTGAAAAAACTTGAATGGTCGACTGCCAATGAAGCCACTCACCCTAAATGGATCAGCGCCTGGCCCATCGGAGGTGGAGATAGTAAGGCCCACCCGTCAAATTGAAGTTGGTTGAACGTGTCTCTGACAGTCACATACATCAGCTAATCGATGCCTGATCAGGGGCCAATCGCATCATACAACAGTTTCGAAACATTACGTTACGAGACAGGCCACTGCCGCCGATCTGCGAAACAGAGCCGAGTCAAATGCTCGCCAAAGACTCGGCTAGCTAAGAATGTCAGAGTCCGCAATAAGCCTCGCATAAGCCTCCAAAGACATAACGTAACACATCACCACAATATGCGCATCGTCATATTCGGTTACCAAGTTAGGGCCCATCACACGCGGCGTTCTGCGTTCCATGTGCCCTGGAGGCGTTATCGCAAAGACATTGGCATGCCATGTTGGATAGATGTTTTCGCGAATAAAAGGGTTTTTTGGTAGCTACAAAACGTAACTTTGAATATGTATATCGCTAGCGAGCTTCAAAGTACCTGATGGTAAATCACCGAGTTACCTGACCGACTCCTGACTGACTGCCCCGTTATCTTGGACGATGGCTGCGCAAGTCGCGCCTGATGTTGATCGATGGCGAAGCGCTCGTATACACTTTGTGCAGCTGATCCTCGTGCCAGGAGGATTCGTGTTTAACCTGCAACAGCGATACCGGAATTGTGGTTTGGTGACTGACCGAGCTGTCAGATTCCAGGCATTTGTGGGCTCGGAGGAGCGGAAGCGAATAACTCCACATCGGCACATGGACCCCCCTTGGTTCTATCTCATCACCCGGCTTCTACCAACCAACTGAACCTGATCTGTCCAGTTGAAACGTGTCCCGGTCACTCCCTATCCATCAGGTAACTCCCTTTCTTTCGTACAGCTTGACAATTGCCTGTGCTCAGCTCAGGGTTCGTGCAAAAGCGTTGCCAAGAACAGTGACGTTGCGAGACATCTTGACAGAAATTACAGTACTTACGCGGAAGGAAACAATGAAACAAAACACAGCCGTGAGCGGTCCAGACCATCTCTTGCTGGCGTCGAAAGGACGGCCAGGTCAAATCGTGTACACATACCCACAGCCTGTCACGGGACACCCTGAAAGCGATACACCGCGGGGCGTCCACACCGCGATTGGGCAGGGGAGGGAAAAGACGTTCCGAAACTAACAGCGACTGGTCCGGTCCACAAGGAGATATGATGAACCCGGGTAATCTCCGCGTGATCTCAGATTCGCAATCTCGACGCGATGATGCAAATCGGATGTTTGGTTCCGTGGACTTGGATATGGTACATTTAATACCACCCCCGTGATTCCCCGAGCCCCTTGCGCACGAGTACAGATTTGGGATTACAGACCCCTCCTCATGCAGGATCAGATATTGCTTGGAGGCGTGTATGACCGACGTACCTCGCTCGCTTGAAAAAGTCCTATAACACGCCTACTCTAGTTCCCATAGCCCATTAATCTACTCATCCGTAGCACCTCTCGCGTGCCATGCCTAACTCTCCCAATCGTTCAGAGACTGTCAAGTCCCCCGCTGAGTCGCCATTCTTCATCGGTGAAGGACGTTCGGACCGTCTTGGCGACCAGCTTTCCCCGTCAACTTCGTCTCCCAGCGTGTCGCGTCCCTCGACCGCTGGGACGAATGGGCCATTCTCGTCCCCCGCCGGCAAGAACATAGACCCCTCGAGCCGCGTGCACACGCCTTCAGTGCTCGCTACGCAAGGCGGGTACGAACTAGAGGTACCCTCTCGCGTGTCCATTGCTGCCCGCGCAGGCATCCCCCGCGTGGCCTCCTACTACGGCAGCCCCCCCACCAACCTGCCAAGTCGTAATTCATCTGCCCTCCGGGTCCGCGAGAGCTTTGCAGCACCCTTCTCGCGGCCACTAACAGCAAACTCCACGGTACCCTCGTTGACTCAGAAGAGGGCAACGCGCATGCGCTCCACGCTCCTTGATGACCCTAGTACCATTGAGAAGCCGTGGATCTCAAAGAAAGACCCATATGCGCGGGTTGCATATTTCTTGACGTATGGTGTTGCATTCCTCGGCATCCTCGCCTCTGCTGCTCGATGCTATCTTGGGTACAAAAGCGTGCCCACAATCAAAGGAAACTTGTGTATGGTGCTGGACGAAGAGTTCAATACGGACACGGACACCATCTTCGGCTCTGGCGGAAATTGGTTCCGCGAGATTGAACTCGGAGGCTTTGGGTAAGTTCTCGTGCGCCTCCGCAGCTAAACAGACACACACTCACCTCTTACTTGCACCAGTAACGGGGAATTTGAGATGACCACGTCGTCATCAAACAATTCCTACGTCCAAGATGGATACCTCTATATAACACCAACCTTGACATCAGACATCATCGGCATGGACAACGTGTTAAATGGTTATACGTTTAACCTCACTGACTGCACCTACAATGATACCAACCCGGAAGCTTTGCCTGGTGGGAGCAACAGCTCAACGCCCGATGCTAACGCGTACTACCAAGCGTGCGGTGCTGTAAGCAACAGTACAAGCGGTACCGTCATCAACCCCGTTCAGAGTGCGCGCATCACCACAAGAAACAGTGCTAGTATCCGGTACGGTCGGGTCGAAGTCAGGGCCAAGCTTCCAAGAGGGTAAGTATTTTCCAACTTCACAAGGACGTGATACTAACCAAAGTCAACTTCCACCACAGTGACTGGGTAGGCGTCAAACAAGAACCAACGACTGCGTTCTCACCATTTTGTAGCTCTGGCCTGCTATCTGGATGCTTCCCGTGAACAACACATATGGGCCCTGGCCACTCAGCGGTGAAATTGACATCATGGAAGCTCGCGGCAATGCCCGTTCATATCCCAACCAGTAGGACCAAATACCTTCCTTTTCCAGCACTATTCCAGGAGCTAACGCATATTGGTAGAGGAGTTGACTACGTCCGCGGTTCGCTTAACTGGGGACCACTGTCGTTCCTGAATGCCTATTACAAAACCTTCGGTTGGTGGACACAGCGTCGGACCGACTATGGGGAAGCATTCCACACCTACGTCCTGGAATGGACTCCGAGTTTCTTGTGAGCCCCCCCTTTCCCTGCACTTCTCCATGGTCCTGTAGAGATCGATACTGAGATAAGTCACCCTGAAGGCGCATCTATGTCGACTCCAGACTTAATTACATGCTCCAGCTGAGCTTCAACGAGCCTTTCTTCACCCGCGGAAACTTCCCCTCTGTTGTTGAAAACGGGTCGACGCCAATCGTACTCCAGAACCCTTGGGTAAACGGAACCAACGCCACACCGTTCGACCAGCGTGAGCATCTCTCTGATGGGCGGCTAGGCACTGGAACCGAATCCGTATTAATGCGAACGTGTTTCTTCTTAGCCTTTTACTTGGTTCTGGATCTCGCTGTCGGCAGTACGAGCGGGTGGTTCCCCGATAACGTAGGCAGCAAGCCATGGTTGGACGGTTCCAACATCGCAATGCGCCAGTTTACAATCGCCCAGGACCAGTGGTATCCCACTTGGGGATCCAACGGGGAAAGCAGTTCTTTCATCATGTACGTCGCCGTTCAGTCCCTTATTCCCGCACAGATCAAGTGCTGACGTCCGCGGCGCGATCTAGCGACTATGTCAAGATGTGGCAGCTCTGCTAAACGCGTACGCACCCAAAAAATACACTGATACTCTTGGAGATAGCATCGTTTAATGTATATTGCAAACTTGTTCCATTGGTCTTGGGTGTTCCTTCAATTGCCACGTAATTCTATAGACGAGCCTAGCTTGTTCAACCTAGTAGACCTCAATGTCATACCCGGTCACATGTCTTACTTACGGATATCATTATGGTTGGAGACACTGTCATAGGCCGGGGAACTCAGCCACCTTCAAGCCTATGGAGCTGGCACTTGAACTTCGCTTCTGAAGAGTCAACAGCCTTTTGCGGGGTTTGAACTGGGTCATCATGGACATCACGTGACGCTGACCGAAGCTGCCAGAGCTCAGGTGGGGTAGTAAGACTTATTATCGGACTTAATATCACACCGAGTATGTACATTATCACAGTCATAATAATTACAGTGTAAAAAGTAGAGGCGATATCTCGTTCACATTTTCTATTGAAATCAAGAGAACTGCACGATCACATAGGAAACAGGACAACAACGCAAAAAAGCAGCAGAAATAAATAAAAGACATGGGAATAAGGATATGTCAGTCTAGGGTCTCGCTGGGTATAATTAATCGAAAGGTAAATCCGAGTGCTGGACGGCTTCCATGCGGTGACGCACCAGAGTATCGATTTCGATTGTCACTTGAACCAACCGCCAACCAATAGTTCAGCAAGCCACGGTGGTAGGTGTGGTCGTTCGGACAGGGATTTGGGACGTCAATGGGACTTCGTTCTCGACAGACTCTTCGGACAGCTGGCTGTACATGCGTGAGCCAAAGGCATCGAATACGACGTTGTAAATCACCTTGAATCGGGTGTGCGAAGACCGAGAAGTGACCTCACAGCTCTGCATGAGGCAATCGTACTAGGACCAAGCGGGTTTGGTTAGTCGTTAAATCCCGTGATTCGGCCATATGAGATACCTGGCAGTCGTTGCTAGCGAGAGTTCGTCATCCAAGTCATGTGCATGCCACCACGCGTAAGGGACTCACCAGTAAGGGCAGTCATAGCCAGCACAACTAGTAGTACATATTTGAATCACGGACAATTCCAAAAGAGAGCGAATCATACAGTTGACACCCATGAACGCAAAAACCTGCATGTATAGATGAGAACATGGTAGAGAGAGAAGTACAAGCGGTTTACCGACGGGGGGATGTAGGTTACGACTGCCACGACAAAATACACGAATCCTTGTGCGCGCAACCCCTGAATCAAAGGCGATTTGGATCGTTGTCTCGAAAGTGCCACGATGGACAAAACGAGGACAAGGAAGTCGTAGCACACGGCTTGCCCACCATGAAGTGAGTACACCAATCTGAATGCAACTGCGTGACTTACAATAGACGAGGACGGCCGCATTCACCGCCTGATGTGTGATATAAATTCTGCACCCTCCGGGAATCTGGGTAGGGTGAAGATTTGCAACGTCTAATCGTAGAATATAGTGTGTTGAGAAATTTCCCAGGGATAGATGATTCGTACCTAAAGCTAATACGATCCACTGTCCTAGCGCAAAAACCACTAGCAAAATGTGCACCAAACGGGTGTCCTTCCAGATCACCCATCTATGTTCCATGTAAGATACAAACAGCCGACATACATGAGTCATGCACTCACGTGCGAATCATGAAATTCATTGAGGTGCATCCCAGAGCAATGTCTCCGGATATCTATGGTCCAGCAACTATTCAACAAAAGCCAATCATTATGGGACCATGCACTTGTCTCACTGCTATAACCATGGTCACAGCTGATATAGGGTGATAAGTTGCGTGGAATGATGATGATAATGATGACAATAACTGACGTAGACAAATGAAATTTCCTGAAGGTGGGACTGTCCTAATTGCACTTGGGACGAGATGGATGGGTTACGTCGCAGACCATTGCTCCCCAACACTTACGATAGAAGAAGAAAAATGAATTGACACATTCGTCCAACAAGGTAAGGGACCTTCCTCGGATGTTACCTTGAATTCATTTCGAGAAAAGACGTGACGACTCACCAGAGCCCATCGGAACGCTAGACGCCCACGGATAACTGCATACTCCACATCGAGGGATGAGAGGTATTCCCACCTAAGTAACGATTGAAGAGCGTGCTCCTGAAGTCGGAGAAGGTGAACATACCCATAAAGACCCAGCAGAAGAAATATGACATTCATATCAACAATTTCAAGGCGAGCTGTCAAGGTTGGATCTTTCCATTGAACCATCGTTTCAACTCGGAATGCAGCTAGTCAACCAGCGTTTCGAAACCCGCTTGTGGAATGAGAGAAGGGTTGGCGAAGAAGACCAACGATCGTGATGTTGGTCCACCGATCTAAATACACTGTCAGTATCAGCAATACATTTGTGGTGACGGAATGGTAAAGGGAAACTCTCACATACCTTCAGGGTAGCCTATTGAAACCCTTGCTAGTCAAACTCTCAGACGGTTTGTGAGACGTCACGAATCAATAAGTTACAGATATCTTCTGTCAATTTATCAGTGATCTAGTGTTTGCGATTGGAATAGCGCAGGGCGGAATCATGCACCTTGAAAAAGGGTCCACTGGCATATAAAAATGGTTAAATGTACGCTCAGGCTGCACAGTGGTGGTCTCACCCTCACGGGTCCCTACTACAACCAGGGACATTCATTGCCACCCCTAGCGTGAAAAACTTTCTTCGCGACCTGAATTATGATCAGTTTGAGCTCATCTACGTGATCCTTGTGAATTATGAAGGTTGACGAGTATGATCATGATGAAGTGATGGAGAGCTCGAAAGCACGAGAGACTGATGCAAATGGCACAGAGTTTTACAGCGGCTCTCGCAGGTGTAGAGACCATTGATACGATATCTGCAGATGAGAACAACGGTTTCCAAATGGGTCAGATCTGTCACGGTAACACTTTGGTAATATGTACTAACTCGTCTGACACTTGTCTGACACAATCCATTATTCGATCAGCAAAAATGCACACGGCCGAATCATTCGAGTCTCAAGTGTACAGGCAGACTGAAAATTGGTATACTCCGTGATTCGCGCGGATGGGAAGGTGTTTCAATTTCATCCAAGAACTTGAGTGGCGCAGGAGAAATAAGATAGTATACTAGGATAACGGCCTTCCAGGGATCTAGGTTGTAGATGTGCATCGAGATACAGTAGGGAGACTAAGGGAGTGCCATCTCTGCTCTGAATAACGGAAATTTGCTCACCTCATCTTGTTCCGCTCATATGCCCATATGAATTGGAAAGAAAAACAGAAAGCCTTGTTACTATTCAGCTCCGCCTACCTTCATGCACTGAATAGATTGAATCTGGGGTCAATTCGCGCGGTCGGTTCATAGTATTGTGCCCACACCCTGGATTCAATATCTAGCCATCGCCAACCGTGTATGAGATTATCCTAGTTTGCCTAGGAGGAGCTGAACGGGATCACCGAACGTTGTACCATGTTCTCAATGAACCGCTATAGTCCCGCGCTGTGCAATAGCACCACCATTTACCGCACGGACGATGAATAAATTCTTTAGACCGCCGGTAGTTGCCACTCTGTTCTCCCTGCAGACAAGGCGGGTTTAGTGAGCTAAGAAAAAAAAATACAGAAGAGAAGGCGGTGCATGCACATATAGATAACGTCGATCGTGATCATACGAGAATAGTGCCGAATCTTCGGTGTACAACCCGTGCCATGCCAGCTCGCAAACACCCCTTCTACTTTACTGTTAGGATTCTGTTTTACAGGGCCTCAGATGATAGCGATGTGCACTGCATTGGATTCAAACCATCAGCAGTTCAGAAAGATGATTAGTGGATAGGATCTCGAAAATAGATTAAGTTACGACTTTACATTTTCAGAGAACTATGTGGACCTCCGGTGGGATGCGTGGTGCACGGAACTGAATGGTGATCAATAATCTGCAATAGATCGGGTGATCGTGGCCATTGTAAGGTGATCACTAAGCTTGACTATTGGCCCATTTGTTGTATAACTAGATAGATATCATTTTTTGTCGAACATCATAGGTCGAGTGATGCTCACCTTCCACGGCGTGAAAGGGGGTGGATGGTGGCTGAGGTGAGCATATGATGTAATGATAGAACTTCGAAAAAGAAACAGATGCAAGGCGGAAACAACAAGATTATAGGAGGAACCAAGTCTGTCCATCGTACAGCATATCCCGCACGACGCGTGACTGTATTACGACACGCATGGCGGAAATAACGCAGCTTTTGCGGTGAGACTACGACATTCTTCCGCCCCATGTTAGTCTGGATATCCAAGGTCAGGGCACCGCGGTCACAACACCCGTGAACGCAGCGAGTTCTTGTTCTGCTATTGGGAAGAGTAAGTATCGAAGTGTCACTTGCCACAAACGAAACGGACCAGGGCCAAGATTTCCGACTCGAGGACTCTTACTTCCTCTTCAAGTCGTTGACGTTGTTTCGACAGCATCTGTATCCTACGTTCCTCGCGCTTATTCGCAGTTGGCGCCGTTGCTGCGCGAGACTGCACTACTTGTGCTGCTTCGACCTGTTTCGGGCGCCTGGTCAGTGATTTCATCTCTTTTGTTAACGACAAACCTTGCTTTGGATTAAAGCCTGCTTACGGCTAAGGGCTTTCAGACCTTTCTCTGCACGCTCGATGAGCTCGATGATCTGTGGCTCGATTTCATCTGCGAGGTTTGCTTTGTATCTACGTACAGTGCCTTCGTCTATGAGGAGGAACACCTAGGCGTAGTGAGTCGATGATATAAAGGGGACATGAAACATACTTTTTGGTTCTCCAATACTTTACTCATCCTCGGTAAATCAAACGTCCCGTTACGGAGGAGCTGCTGGGCCTCGTATGCCTGTTTGTCATGAGGCTAATGGTGATCGAATACGTGATCTGTGTTACCTCTTCACAACAATCCTCCATTGCGAGCACACATTCTCGCAGATTCGGAGGGCAAACTGCGTTGGCATCCCCGCGATGGAGGTCATGTGAACCCGCAAAGACAGATTCTCTTGGCCTGGGTAGTGCAGAGAGACGGGGCATAGGAACACAAAGTCTCGGCACCGAGTCGGCAAGCACCTGTGAATGAATCGGAGATTGAAATATTTTGCATGGATATATATCGCGCCAACTCCGATTGATTGAATTTTCAAGTGTCCATCGAACCGCACGAAACGTTAGCCGTTGGCGCAGAGTTACTTCTGAATAGCGTCTGGTTTCTGGTTGGTGGAGCGAGGTGTCCGTTTGGGTGCTCACGAGATCGAGCGCCGCTGCCTGGCTCGCTCTGTTCATAGTCCTCTGTGGCTGAGTCCACCTAGCGGTGTTGATTCGTTGCAGGGGATTTGGAGCTGATGTAGGGTGGTCGCGCGGCGTCATATTCCTGTATCTTCCGTACCCGCTCCTTTCGCTAGGAGTTGCTACTATGTGGCCTTGACGGTTGGGCAAAACCATGACGCATACAATTCATTCCCTTTTGCAATACAGTTTGTTTGACTACTGCCCGTACAAGTTTGGTGCAAGTGTATACAGCCAACTGATAATTGCCGTCTTGATTTAGTAGTACTTTCCCACGTGTTTTAAATTTATTGGTGTCTCCAATTTTCGAGGTTGTCTTGAGATGCAGCCATTTGCGCGAGGGCTGCCCCGCTCATGGCACTGGGCACTCCGCTCACTTCCTCGGCCGTCGTCTTCAAAGTTGCTCACTGTTTTCCCCTTGGGCTGGCGGGCTGCCTCGACTGCCGCGGCGCATTCCCCGGAGAGCACAGAATTACCACAGTACAGCTACCCCAAGTATGAATTGTCAGAGGCAGACCTCAACCGGATCAACTTCCAGAGGAACATCGGCGTTTCCGCACACATTGACTCCGGCAAGACCACCCTCACGGAGCGCGTTCTTTTTTACACTGGTCGAATTCGTGAGATTCATGAGGTTCGTGTTGCGTCATCGCAATGAGCTCTTGAAATACCAATCCGTTTAAACTATATACACAGGTCCGTGGCCGGGATGCTGTTGGTGCCAAGATGGATAGCATGGAACTGGAACGTGAAAAAGGTATCACTATCCAAAGTGCGGCCACTTTTTGCGACTGGGAAGCGCTATCCCCCACCACTGGCGAAAAACAAAAGTATGCTATCAATATCATCGATACTCCAGGTCGGTGTCCCCTCTGTAGACTAATTGCACTCACTCTGACTCGAGGAATGACGTAGGACACGTCGACTTTACCATAGAGGTCGAACGAGCCCTACGTGTACTTGATGGTGCTATCTTGGTTCTGTGCGCTGTTTCTGGTGTTCAGAGTCAGACTACTACGGTCGATCGTCAAATGCGTCGCTATAACATCCCCCGGATATCTTTCATCAATAAAATGGATAGGTGAGACCTGATGCATTGGCGTGATATTACAACACTAATACATATCTTTCAGACCCGGGGCAAATCCCTGGAGAATCATTGATCAAATTCGGTCTAAGCTCAAGATTGCCGCCGCGGCAGTCCAGGTTCCTATCGGTGTCGAAGACGAATTCAAGGGTGTAGTAGATCTGGTTCGCTGGAAGGCAATTTACAATGAGGGCGAGAAAGGGTACTTTGACTTGATTGCTCCCCCTAGCCCTCAGGCTCACTCCTGCATTTGTTTAGTATCGAACTCGTGGAATCGGACGAGATCCCAGCTTTGGTCATCGATCTCGCTAAGGAGAAACGTGCCGAGCTTATTGAGCAGCTCGCCGAAGTCGACGATGAAATTGCCGACATTGTCCTTGCCGATGAGACGCCCTCTGGCCATCAGATCGCTGAAGCCATCCGCCGCGCCACTGTCGGTCTCAAATTTTCACCTGTCTTCCTTGGCTCGGCTATCAAGAATACGGCTGTGCAACCTATGCTGGACGGTGTTTGCGCTTACCTTGCCAATCCCGCCGAGTCGGTCGTCACTGCTCATGATACGAGATTGCCACATGGTTCACCTCCGGTTCCGCTTGTCCCTGCTGCCGAAGCACCTCTTGTCGCATTGGCTTTCAAATTAGAGGAAGGACGGTTTGGTCAGCTGACCTACATGCGGGTTTACCAGGGTACTCTGAAGAAGGGTTCTTTCATCTTCAATGCTCGCACGGATAGGAAGGTCAAAGTTCCTCGCTTGGTTCGTCTGCACAGTAATGAGATGGAGGTTGGTTGTCCCTTTCTCGGTGTCTTGTTCATGCACTCAGCCATTCGCCAGGACATAGATTCCATTGGCCCTGGTGAAATCTGCGCCGTCTTCGGGGTCGAGTGCTCGTCTGGTGACACTTTTACAGATGGTTCTTCGAGTTTCTCCATGGTTAGTCCCGTTTCGAACGTAGCGATGGGTCAGATTCATGGTTATGCAGACATCTATGTTTGTTCCCGAGCCTGTCATCTCATTGGCGATCAAGCCTCAAGGACAAGAGACGCCCAACTTTTCTCGCGCTCTTAACCGATTCCAGAAGGAAGACCCGACGTTCAAGGTGCACATCGATCGGGAGAGCAAAGAGGTGCATCCCATCTCCATTTTCATTCCCGCACCCTGATTTTACGTTACGTGTGGTCAGACAATTATCTCTGGAATGGGTGAGCTCCATCTCGAGATATACATTGAACGTATGCGTCGTGAATATGGCGTCGTTGTTTCGAGTGGTAAACCTCGCGTCGCCTATCGCGAGACGATCACGGAGCGTGTCGAGTTCTACCATACACATAAGAAACAAACCGGTGGTGCTGGTCAGTTTGCCCGAGTGATTGGCTATGTGGAGCCCGTCCCGTTCGATCCAGAGAATGGGCAGGACAGGGAGTTTGTGAACACTGTCATGGGAGGGAACATCCCGCATAACTACATCCCTGCGTGTGAAAAGGTGTGTTGCCATGCTTCAGTGGCGTGTTCATGAAGTTGAAACTCGCCGAAGACCTGAACTGACGTCCCTTTCTTCTAGGGATGGTTCGAAGCACTTGAAAAGGGCACGCTTTCGGGGAACCCGATCGTTGGTGCCCGGATGGTCCTCCAAGATGGTTCGTACCACGTTGTGGACTCTTCTGAACTTGCCTTCCGTATCGCAACTATTGCTGCCTTCCGTGAGATCTATTCGAAGACGAAGCCAATGATCTTGGAGCCGCTCATGATGGTCGAAGTTGTCGCGCCAGGCGAGTTCCAGGCGGCGGTGATCGGGAGCTTGAATGCTCGGCGGGGGACCATTTTGGATAGCGAGGTGCGAGACGAGGAGTTTACGTGTACGGCGGAGGTACCGTTGAACGACATGTTCGGGTATTCGAGTCAGTTGAGGGGGGTGACCCAGGGTAAGGGAGAGTTTAGTATGGAGTACAGGGTGCGTTCCGTTTTGGATTTTTCATTGTAGGTTTCGGAGCTGAAGAGGACTGATGGGATTTTGCGCAGACTCACCTGCCAGTGCTACCGCATGTGCAAAAAGAGCTCGAAGAGGCACATAAACAGACGATGCCTCAGGCAAAGAAGTAGATATGGTGGTCGTGAGGTGAGGTTAGAATTAGAGTTGGGCATCTTAGCATTGCGCATATAGAACTTACTGCATCCACTTATCATTGTACTCGCTTATTTACCATCTCATCCGTTACGCACCCCCTCTCAAGACAAGTTGATAGGCTTGGCCTCGAACGAGTGTCGCGTACGAGGAAGTTTAGGTATGTCCACTACATCCGCCGACATCGACTGGCATTTCAGCCGTATGTAAGTTCCAAGCCATTTCTTGAAGCCCTTCAATTGGCACGTTGACAGAGGCTCATGACCCTTGATTGCTGTAACGCAAAGCCATCATAAATCAAGACCAAAATTTCTTGCTGTATCGATCATCCACTGTGTCCGAACCTATCCATTGCATCCGTAAACCAACCTCAATAATGGAGCTATCATCGCGCCATCCATACTCGCTCGAGACATGATCGCTGACATCTTCCGAAATCGCTAGGCGCGGAAGCAGTACCGAAATTAGAGTCTCTGCTCGCCCATCGTTCAAGCTCGTCTTCGAGCAGGACTTCTGAATTTCATCTCGAAAACGAAGACGACACGAATAATGGAGTGATCCACGTCTGAGTGAGAGTATGACGATCCGATATGCACAGTGAGACCGACTACAATTCGGAACACGTACGCTGGCCTCCCTTGGAGCCTTCCTGCCGGTGCCAGTGTACTTAGCAGCATTATATGGGAACTCGAGATAAGGATTTAATTTACATGCTCACACCCTGACTCCGAATGGAATCTGGGCCAAGTAAGTCGCTTTCCACGCCTGCCGCCACCGCAGAGACAACTCGTTGCAGGCGGGTAATATGTGGGTACTTCTCGTCTTCTCTCATTCCTCGAATTTTTGGCCGCTCCTGTAATCTCGTCCAAAGTGCCAATCTGGGCATTCCCGGTAGCCTCGCTCACTGTCCCCGTGCTCACCACCAATGACGGACTCCTTAGTAGCATCAGGATGTTAGTCTCCCTACGTGCAGCAATACAGATCGGATTTCGACGCGTCAGTGTCTTTGGTGCTCACGCCGTGTGCAGCACAAACCGCTGGTTGGACAATACATCCATGTTGTATCCAAAAACTACGCTGCAGAATGGCAGCACCGGCCGATACGTTCATCTGCCGTCGCGTAAAATGTGTACCTGAACTTCGCCCTTGTTCTTCTCCACCCGCTTCCTTGTGGTGCAGTAGAGGATATCGCAAATGGTAGGAGGGTGGGCTAGACACCCCTTCAATACGGCCGATGGACTGGGTTCAATTCGCGGAAGAAAGGCACTCAGTATGTGCAAAGCAGTGCCAGTGAAAGAGAAAAAGTACAATGGAGAACACAAAGGCTGGACATCATCACAAAGGTTTGATGGGCTCGTACAGTAAAAACCTCAGCAGACACCGATTGGAGTATTCGGAAGTTGGGTTGTCAGCACGCCATTCTCGTTGTTCTCGTCCGACTTGTGGCTGCTCGTCCGTTCACGTCTCAGCAATGGCCCCGAAGATCTGAGAATTAGCCACTAACTTCAAGAAGTTGACGGTAAGCATCCACTGGGGATTTATACATTCAGCATCGTGATGGAACTCCATCGTCGCGGATTCAAACCCAAGTGGCGGGCTAAACTCTTTCATGCTTTCCATGCGGTAATGCCACGCTTTTGGCAGATCGAGTCTCTTCGTAACAGACGTGACCATCCAGGGACGAGGAACTGGCGACCAGGGTAACAGCACCAATGTGTGTGCGAACGATGGCGGCGGCGGCCATTCATTTTCAAAAAAATTCCCTCAAACGCCAGACCCTATGAACCAATTAGACCATTGACAAAGCCTTCCACCATGGCCGCCACCCCCCATGCCCCAGGGTCTGGAGGCACTTCTCCATCATCTGCCGTAACGTAGGATGCCCGCCCGAGCCTTGCTTTCATTCCTCTGGTGTTCTCTGCCCCTTTCTTTACCGCTTCCACCATTGCTTTCAGACCGGGATTCTGCATCGTGGTCGTAGTCGATGTCACAGACTCACAGAGCGGGACGAGCGCGTCGACGACAGTCCGGTCACCTGGACGTGCTGGGGTGTGTTTGCCAAGCGCGACGAGAGCCTCCTTTAGCGGAGAATAAGAGCCGGTTGACAAGCTCGGGTCTCTGCGCAGTGCATTCGACCACGCGGTGAAAAATATTGCAAACACTGGTGGGAAAACTATGAGGAATTGACTTGACTCTGGGAGGATCGACGTACGTGCACCAATGGTCCCGCCCATACTGCCCTCTAATATCTCTCCTGCCCTAGACACAAACAGGGCGGGATTCAGCAATTGAGGTTGAAATCCATCTTGATCTAATGTCTCGAGAATCGCTACCAGCGTCAAGAACAATTCAGAACCTCGGCGGAATTGCTACTGGTCCGGTATTCACCTTTGGCACCGCTTACAAACGTGTGTCCACAATCTCCATCACCGACAACAGTATCAAATCTTGTCATATCTGGTTCCGCTGCAAACACACTGTGACATGCACCTCGTATTCCCCTCGCGACCTCTTCAGCAGAGAATCCGAGATCGATCCATGTATAGCCTCTGACACCGTGATCCCCTCTAGAGGAAGATGAAGTGCCCAAGAAATCAGGACAGAAGGAAGCATGGATTGTTTGAAGTGAATTCACAGCCTCTGCTTCCGCGTCCCAGCCATCAGAGCTGGACCTGAACCGTGTTGGCCAGGACTTTACCCCGACCCAGGATAATGCATCGGCTGGGGCATCGAGCAGGGCGAGAAGATCTATTGGGTCGGCCGGGGAGTTTGCTAAGATGAAACTTTGGGTCATTGAGACGGGGCAGTAAAGAAATTGACCATACCATCCACAATCCCTTCAATTCTCGTTACATTGACGAGTGATATGGAGAAACCAGGGGCATTCAAAGAGGTCATGTATGGTGCGCTATAAATCCTCGCTGGTATAATCCCATGTGAAGCTATAAGTCATCAGTCAATAGAACCTGGTCAGGAATCGTCCAGAGGACTCGGGGCTTACCAAGTTCTTTCCGAATCAGTTCCACGACAGCACCTATCTCGAGCACTGATATTCCTCCTAGGTTGTTAATGAACAGCACAATCTCGTCTCCCTGGCGGATCCAGGTCTCGTTGGCTTCATGTTTTAAATTCCGTTCTTTACACCGTTGGGTCCAACGCGTATAGAAATACACCCTAGGATAGACGCACCAACGTGTATGTCTGACCCTCGCCAACCTCCTCCGCTTCCTTTAATCATGCTCACCATTTCAGTGATTAACCATTCCGGAGAGGTAAGTGGCATGCGGCGTACGCCGGGCTCATTGTGAAGTCCAAGCCCAAGTTCGATCTGTCCATCGGCAATAAGTTCAATGGCTGTCGAAGAAAGTGTTACAATTATTTCCATGAGCCTGTTTTGCTGATCTTATGGGCACACCGGAATGAGGCTGCCGACCAGGAACATGGCAATGTCCCAGAGTAGCGCCTATGCTTCTGAGATTCGCCACAAGGGCATCACCAAGCAACTTTGTCCGTCCGAACGTAGGCCTGGGAGACGTGGGTGGCGTTGCGGCTAGTGAGGGCAATCAACATGCAGCGTCGCTTCAAAGGTTGTCCATGAAGCCAATCGTGGACTCACCACCGTTCGCTCCGAATGTTGTATAACCGCCCAATACTTTACATACAAAAATATTTCCCCCGAGTCCCCTCGGGCCCACCAAATTTACCTCTTCCCCTCCTCGCGTTTGTGGAAGGAGAGAAACGTCATCTGCATTGAGGACGGTCGTGATGCGCAGTCCTGGGTACCTCGCCCGCGCTTGTTCTATCGCAAGGCCGAAGTTGAGTCTGTCCCCCGTATAATTGTTGATCACGATCACCACATCTCTCTCTTTTACCCCCTCCGCATTTTCCAGACCAGCAAACGCCGCGAATTCGATTGCAACCAATATCTGCTTGGCGCTAGGACTGGCAAAAATGTCACCAGAAACCATAGACATGAGCATTCCATGGCCGACGTAACCAGCGTGGGCTGGTTCGTGACCAGCACCACCTCCTGAGATGACGGCTACCTGCGTTGGTGTCAGTGGGTGAGCTACATAAACCGTCTTGGTTGGCGCATGGCTAGATGGCCGATAGGGGTTTAGGGGTCCCAGATGCGTTCAAGGGGTTGAATGACATACAGTCGCAACGCCGGATTCTGAGCTACGGCTCCTCTCAGAGAGGCGAGTACAACTCCTTCTGCGGACCCGAAGATATGTTTATTCGACATTAACAGGTAGTGAAAAAGATATGTGGATCAGGAGGGTAGAAGATGGAAGGCAGAGGAGAAATGGAATCGGACGGCGATAATAAAGATAACGCATGCCTATAAGAATCGCTGTGGGGACGCCGAACGACGGGAACAGAAGCTTAGGTGTTAGTCAGCGGACCTGGGGAGTTCGAGTTAGTGGTCACATGGGTACGGTAAAGCGGGCCTGCGGCACGATCATTTCTCTGCGCCTAGTGTCGGCGTTTGGCACTGTCGAATACATTTACTATCACATACTTCCAACCACATGACTGCCAGACAGGATAGTGAGAGATCTGATTGCCCGCCAGGCGGCCTGGCAGTTTTGTTGTAAGCCTCATCGGCATACCCATACGTTAGAGATCCTTGTATCTGTACTTCGTAGTCGCCCGTATAGAGTGGTCCAGTTTTGTTGCCCGCCTCGTCTCAGTACAGGCTTCCATTTGTCTACTCAGGCTCGGTGAGCGTGCCCGGACTACATAACGTTGAAGGTCAGTTTCCTGCGCAGTAAAGGCGAAATGCCGCGAAAGGCACACATGATGAACTTATACTGCAAATTTATTGGCATAATGAATGCATATACCGCGGCACAAGGTGGGCCCAAGATTACTCCCGGTTTGACGCTTCTGATGAGTCACCAATCAAGGAAGTGGCACTGGAATAATGCATAAAAATAAATTAATAGAGAGCTCGGAATAGGACCTAAGTTTGGATAACTGGTGAGTCATCGATGAACATTGTAACCGGGTTAGACAACTTTTTTTGAACTTCGTGGTCAAAACGATGAGTCGTCATTTGGTGACACAACTATTTAAGACTGACCATTGTATGAAATTGTTGAGGTCAGTCCGAAAGGCCGGGCGGAACTAAGGTGTTGAAGACTCTCTCAAATCTGTCATGAAATCTGTCACTTACTCAACAAAATTGCGCACCAGGTGACATTGTGCCACTTAATATCTGACCCACTCGTCAGAAGGGCGATTCTAAAAATGGAACATACCAGTGAGAATGCTTGTAACAACATGGTTTTCCACAAGCCAGTTCAGAGAGGAATGGTGGCTGACGAAAGAGACCTGTTCCTGTGTTATTCCTGTTGCAAGGGGAGATAATCTTGAAGTGCAGGCGATCCAGCTCACTTTCGAGATGCATTCCTTTCTACGCCCCAGCTAGAATGCGGCAAATCAGAAAGTGACACTCGCAAGAATGATCATTCGAAATATACGTTAGTACTGACACCCCTAGTACCCCCAAGGTCCAGCGCCACGAGAAGCAAATGTGTAGAGTGCAGCTTCACAGTACACACCCGCAATCATAAGCTGCAGCATCAGCGTCTTCCCGTGAAGCGGTACGAGCTAGCTCGCCTCCGTTACTTCGTGTGGTAAAGTGTTACCGGTCGGGACATTGCTATCCACGTCCAGGTTGGAAGGAATAACGTGTCTGAAAGTTTGTGTTTCTTGACGATAATTTTCTTCGAGGCTGTTGTGCGCGTGTGAAAGCACTCGGTTCATTTAGTATTCCATACTAGTAGTGGTTGGGAATTCACTTGATCTTTGCCAAGCACAGGTATGGTCTGACCCCTCTGGCTCGTTTGATGCCTATGTTTCCATCTCGGGGTTCAAGTGGTCCACTCCTCCTTGTCGCGACTATGTCCAAATCGCCTGTAGTAAAAGTTCGGTCTTGAAAGACCGTATCAATTCATGAATCATAATCCCGACATCTAGGTCCCCGCCATAATAAGGCTATGCCGGGTCCCAGATGCACACTATGATCCTTACGAAATCTGCATTGTTGTCCAGAAGTCACCATCATACTGACTCCGATGAGGCCATCACCTTCCTTGCCACCTCAGACGGGAATTATAGACGAGTTTCAGTCGTCGTGTCTCGTGATCCCGCTGTAGCGCCATGATGTATGTCGTGATCATCGTACACACCTATCATGTGTTTCATTTAGACATCCTGTTACTGTATACCGACACTACTTACTTGTACCTCGCGAGGCCATTCATGCCCGTTCGAACGATCGTGTGCCACAGGTCATTTGCCCCGAATAGTATGCTGAGGCCCCACTACCTCAGATTATAGTAGCCGCGCTTGTATCCTTCGTAAATTAGCTGGAAACTGCCAAAGGTCTCATCGAAACCATACCGGCGGAACAAATTATAGATCATGATCATTGACGTAGAGGATTTTGAATATTCGTCTCCGATTGAAAAATGTGATTGCGGCCCGGGTCGGTCTTGTCCTCCCGAGTGCGCCTTGCGGTTCAGGTTTACTCTCAACGGACATTTCGCAGTATGGCTACACTCTGGTGCGGAAGTTTATATCAGCCTCGATGTTGTTACACGCAAGTACTAGGCTGTTGTCTCCCTGAGTCCTTTGTGCTGATAACCCAAAGCCAACAATCTTGCAGTCCGTGAAATAGCTCAGGTAACCTACTTATGCTACAAAACGGGTAGATGTATGTATGTACCATAACGATCTTTATGGTGCCTTTGTCCAGAGGATCATTTGCTAGTTCGAGGCTGCTGTGCAATTTGCACCTTCTTTTCAGGGGCTAGTGGTTTCCACTTGTCTGGGATCAGAACAGAAGATCAATCAGTGCCGGTTACCATAGCCACGTCAAGACAAGAGCTTACCCGCGAAACCAAAGAAACTAGAACCCATTCCGGTTCCTTGGTTTGGGGCTGTGGGTGGGGAGGGTTGATAAAACGAGCTTTGTCGAATACGGTTCGCCTTCCAGTATCGACAACGTTGCTGGTCCGCAGGCAACTGGCCTTCTGAGATGTGTATCTGGGATGATATACCGCATCAGCACTTGACGCGTCCCTACTGGAGATGTTTCACAAAACACTTGCCTTCGTCTTCGGAGTGGAACTTCCAAAGTCTGCTAGCTCAAAAAGAAATTCGGTCCCGGGCCAGCGTATTCTGGTGTTCACTTCCAGTAAGCATCCGGGATATAAACAGGTACGACCCGGTGCGTGTACTCACTCGTAAAAAGCAGTGTTCTCTTCAGGAACGTGCACTTCCTTGACGTGCCACGCTACAGGAAAGTCGCTTGACACCACTAGTGCTTCCTTGGCAATGGATTTCAAGGACAGATATTTCCCGTTTTTGAGGTTTCGGATCGAGTGACCTGCTCCCAGGGGGTGAACCTCCCACTGCCATCGACTGTTGAGCGACATAGGATGGCCAGACAGGGACCAGTATCACAAACCTTCTGCGTATCCAGGTCTTTAGGTGGCATCCCTGAGTCATCCCTCATGAGAATGTACAGAACATATCAGCAGGAGCGATGGACTAACCTACGATGGTATGATCACTAGCCATCTCCATCGTGGTCCCACTTTGTCGATTGATGAAAGAGTATGTACCACGATGAATGGGCATTCTCTTCCGGGTGTCCCCACGAGGCGAAGACGTGGACGGAGTCGTCTGTCCAAAGGCTCGAAAAATTGACACAGACATGTTGAGCGAGAAATCGTTACAAGAGAGGAGAGGGTAAGTGATAGCTTTTTGAACGACCATGGGCATGCAGACGCCGCGCGGTGCCCTCTACAGATGTGGACGATCGGATACCGAAAGAACATTCTGTGATCTACCACTTGGATCCGGCGCAGAGGATTTCAGGTCTTCTCGGTCTTCTGGATGCTGTGGGTAGCACGAGTTGCACGCGTGGTGCAAGTTGGAATGCAATGCAGCATGGTTGGAAAGGCGCCAGTCGCAGTATGAGAAACCCTCTCAGCAGAGATGCCACTGCGTTTGGTGAGACCTTGAGAATATACACTGCGTAGTACCGATCCAAGCTGTATCCGGGCAAAAAGCTAAGGATTATTAGAAGTTCAAATGTCCGCAGCTTGCACCTCGAGTTGGAGTCTCGACCATCCGTCTGCAGCATGTTGTCGGACTCTATAATGTCCGAGGCAGCGCAAAGCTATCCGTACTAGCATGGTACTCCTGTACATGTCCGAAAAATGGAAACAAGAAATGTCAAATCATGCGGGTCATGATAGGATTCTACAGTCCGGGCCACGTGTCAACGGTAGCTGGCGGAAAGGTAGCTCATTTCCTGTGCGTTATACAACGATAGAAGTGGCTTGAGTTTCTAGAATCCCAACCTAATGTGACGAGTGGTACCATGCAAGTTGCAGCTGGTACGTGGCAGTGGGATGTGGCTATTCCACCGCCATTTTTTCGGTGTTTGAATCCGATGTTAGATTGATGAGTAAATGCGGCACTGGAGGAGTCCAGATGGAGACTGGAGGACGAGCGACCATCTGGATCCGACTCCCTAGGCCAGGTCGAGGGAGTCTAACATGGACCATGGTGCCTGCAAGGCAAGCCGTGTAAGCAGTGGCACTGGTGGCACCCTCTGTCTGGTCAAACAGTACCTTCTCTGCAATCGTGTACATCGTCTGCTGAGGGTCCACCGAGGATAGGAGGCATGAGAGGCATGACACCAGCATCCACAACGCGCACATTCGCAAGTTCGTATACACGAAGCCAGGAATCGACGACACCTGGTGCTGATCATTGTTACCAACGAATGCATGTGCTAGTGTTGCATTTCCGTCACACTGCATTGGATTTTGGTGGGTCCCGAGTTGGGCGCAGCCAAAATAAGGGATATTTTGCATTTTGCATATTCATTTTTTAAAATTTAAAATTTAAATCCGTGTTTATTCATTAGGTGTCGACGTAGATATGCACTACAACGGAGCCTCGAGATTGTAATTAAACCACTCGAGAACGCAACAATGCGCTCAAAATCCAGATCTCACTCTGCCCGAAGGAGCTGCCTCAGCTCAAGTCAGTTGAGGATGAACTCCTGCAATCTGTTGATGTTCTCAAATCAAGAAACCGTGTTGTTAACACTCCACCGACTTTTGACAAGCTGCTAGCTGCTAGATCCACCGGAGGAGGCGGAAATTCGTGAGGTAGAGAGGTATTTTCGACAGGTGAAAAAGGCGAGGACGAGATTGTGAATGCGGTGCAATACAAGATGGCTGTGGCAAAGGGTGAAGTGGTTGAAATTGACCTGGAGAAGATGTGGACCTGGTGCAGCCATGCATTACGAGGGTTCAGGCAATGGGCTTGTGCGAGCAGCTCGAGAGGGCTGTGTTAGAGCATGGTGAGGGTGAGGATTTGGCACTGTCAATGAAGTTGTGTCGCTTTCGTGCACAGTTATGGAGGTAGGAGCTCATTATGCTGGTACTGCCTCGCCATCAGGCTGACTAGCGGGTGGATCAGATTCCCGTCTTTCGTCACTGGTCAGCAGCAACACCATCGACCGGCGCAGGTGCGTTCTTGCCTTTTCCTGGTGGCGGTGGATGGTCCTGAGGAAGACGTAAGTCTGCAGCGCGCAATCCGAGCGGATATAATGATACTTGCCTTCTTCTTGTTGACCTCCTTCTTAGCCTTTGGATCAGGGTAAGTGAGTTGCTCAATCTGTTGCCACTCCTCGTTAACCAGGAACGCCGCCCGTATAGGCTCTAGCAAACAAACGATCGCATCTCGAATGTACGCCTTGAGATCGTGTGGATGTATCTTCTTGGTTGTAAATTTGTCCTCGAGCTCCTGGTAGGTTCGGTAGTGGCCGGTCCTCCGCCCTTCTCGTAAACACCGATCCCTCTGGCGTCATCCGTCACAAACGGCTTTTGAGGTATCAGCACGGCCTTGGCGAACGCAAGCAACCCGTTCTCAATCACGTTCCCCTCCTCACAAAATGCTCTCTTGATCTTTCTCTTCACAACTTCCGGCGGGTCCAAAAAGTCTGGGTCCGAAGACGACATCTTGCCGCCCATCAGACCAGGGACCATGGTGTTCATCAGATGGGCCCGCTTGGCGTAGCCTAATCTCGGCAATTACAGCTCCGCATAGGTGAAAATTTTGCGCTGTCCACGAGTACAAGATCATCAGACCTTGCAACGACGACCAACATCAACCCCCAAACCCACCTGATCCACACCTCCAAACTGAAAATCAAACCCCAAGGTACTGCTCATCGAGCGCTTGCAACCCGGGGTAAATCAACCCGCTCAACAGCGGGCTCTCGACCTGTTTCACGACCTCCGATCCCGCCTTTTTGGCATCGTGCTCCGTCGCGAGCGTGTAATTATCCAGATTGTACTCCCGTGAGAGCTGGTAGTCGGAGCCTTGTACGAATGTCAACTTTGACGTGGGTATGCCGAACGAGGTGAAGATGGCACGTAAACGAATTCATAATATTTCGTCCGGTGCGTGACGAGGTCGAGGGGTGCCTTGAGGTTATCGAGGAATGCGTGGGTTTTTTTGGCGGTCGGGGTGTTGTCGACGTACCAGGGTCCAGCGAGAAGAGTTTTAACCTGTACGCCCGCTCTGAGGAAATCTGCGATCATGGACAATGGAACATAGTATCCAATATGTGCTGCGTGTGGATGACGAGTCCATGGCAAAAGGGTTCAGACGACAGAGAACATACGGTGTCCGGTTGGAGCAGTTCCTATGATGGGCCGAGTGAGTCGTTTTCTTGGTTCAGGGTAGGAAACAAGGTGCATACCCAAGTAGGCCTTGGGCGACCTGCCCTCGGCGAGAATACCCTTAATGATATTGCCACCGAGAACTTCTTGAAGCCGGCGTGTAATCAAGCTGTACTTTTTTTCTACTTCTTCTATGTAGAAAGCTCCGTTCATTTTCCGCAATTGAAGTCGGACAACCATCCTTTCGCGAGCAAGGGTCGATGAGTCAGCGGCTCAAAGCGGAAGAACCGCGTAAACTCACCTGCCAGCTTTGCTTGGAAGGGGATTAAACCGGACGTTGAGTCTTCAACCTCGACAACGAGAACGTTCAACTCGTTGTCGTACACTGCGCATAGAATGGGCCGTCGGCTCATCCGCCCATCAACTTTAGAATTCAAATACTTACTGACGCTCCGAATGTTGATCTGTGTCTCCGGACTAGCGAGCCGGTACCATTGAAAGAGACCTAGAATCTCGTTGCGAGAGTTGGCCTTGCACATCGGGTGCGAAAACTTGGCGTCCGCGACGAAGTACTTCTCGACGTGGCTTCCAGGTCGTTGGCATCGCGCGTCGTACAAAGCGTGCGGATGATGTTGGGAATGTCTTTCTTTGGGTCCTGCATGAGAGTGGGGGCGAATGATGAGGGGACGCAGACGCTATGTGAGCGGGTGGAGGAGAGGAAATGAAGGATTCGTTGGGTGGTCCACGGGGACTTTTATAGCCCGGGTTCAACTGGAATGGGCGATCTCGCGGCGGAGTAGATGACTCCGCCAGCATGCCAAGAAGAATGTCTGTGATCGATATTCACGCCAAATATGTCGTCCACCGTGGAGGGAGGGCTGTCCAAGTCCTCTGTCCAGGCGTGCAAGCGCGACGCATTCTGAAGCTAAAGCTCCGAACGAGACACCGTGATTGGCTTTGAGCCGCCATGGGGAGAGTCTGTAGTGCGAATTGGAATTCTGTGGAGTGAGCAGAGTGCCGTCGACTAATTTAAGAACACACTCACACCCGTGGTCTCGATCAACTGGCATCCTGGACGGCGTATTCAAGTAGATTTGGAGGGAGAATTGAACCCTTCTTGCCGCCGAAAATTCCATTGCGTCGAAAAGTAGGGTTAAAATTCTTTGATTCGAAATAGGTAGAGGGAAGAAAAAACTAATCGCGCTGTGGTCAAGGGGGGGAAGAGAGACGGTGTTGAGGGGATGTCAAAGACAAGGAACCCGCTGAGATTCAAATGGTCAACAGGTTTGTGGCATGTGGAGTTTTGTTTCGGGGGACGACCCATTGAGCGGAGTTGTGTCAATGCCCGACCACCCATGGCACACTTGCTCTTGTCCGCCGTGTCTTGCTCCCTTTTCTTCATTGTTCCAACGACAGCACAAAGGCAGCGCATTAATCGCACGTTTCTTGCGCCCCCCAAAAGTCACCGCCGGCGGTCAGGGCTCCTCTCGTTCAGAGAACGCTCACCGTCTTGATGAGGTCCAAATTATCGCGCACTGCGACAGTCGATCCTTTTGCATGGCAAAAAATCCACGACACCAGCAGATCGGAGACGGGTCATCTTGAGGAACTTGTCAAGACAACCGTACGGTGAAAAATTCCGTGCTCTTGATCGCAGCAAGTCATACACACGTCTTGTTCGTTCGACACTTACTTGATGACACGCTCGCGCCCGTTGCGGCTTCACAAGCGTTTTATTCACCACCCGTGTGTGGTCGTAGAGGTCACGGCAGAACACCATAGGGCACCAGGGGTTTAGCCACGTCAAACTGCCGGGTGAGTGTCTTGATTCACTCCAATACATTTATACGAAGGGGGACATCTGGTTGGCTTGTTTGATGGACCGTTCGCGGTCAGTGGCAGGTCGCACTGGAGTGTCGATTCTCCACAATTGCTTGGAGTGGTCAAGAGTTTTTCGTAGATTTGCAGTCGTACTACCTCACACAAGCGTCTTGCTGTTTTTTTTTCGAGGAGCTTGACGAGCACACGTTGAGTTGCACCCTTGGACAATCGTGGTCTTGAAATGACTTGCCTTTACATCCTAGCGTGACGTGACATATCCCCTATAGGTGACAATGTCACGCATCCAATTCCCACCTGCGTACGTCCCTCTCTCTGGGTCGGGTTTCGCAGTCATCAGTAGCTGAATCCATGCAGGTATATGAAAGCGTACCATTCCTGTCCTTGGTGTAGTTCATAATCGGTGCCTCTTCAAGTTGTGAGCGTTCCTGGCTCGGGCACACCACACAATGTTGTTTCTCTCTAGCCGGCGGTGTTCCAATTCGCGCGGTCTAGGCAAACTCCAGACCTTCGTCGATTTGGGATACTTGAAGCATGGATTCACGTTGATTTGTCATAAATCTGTCGACAGTAGCCTTCGTATCGCGCGCGGCTGCTGTTGACACTGATCTGCGGAAGCAAAATGACGCAGCACGAGCTTGAGCGAAGTAGTGGCTGTCACAAACCGAGTTCCGCAAGCTGCTGTGACGGCAAGACCGCACCAAACGCGCAATAACCCTGGACACGGAGTTTGAGTTAAAACAAATGGGGCCTAGAAAAAATTTCTCCCTGTCCCTCTTTTTTCGTTGCTCGACTTGTTCCGTGTCTTGAAGTTGGACACGCCTCCGTTTCTGCTACCCTCCCAACGTTCAAATGGACACTGCACGACTCCCAGCTTACCGCTCATCATACCTTTTAAGATTTCATCCTTACCCGAGAGTGAAGCCGTCAGCTCGTGAGAGGATTGTGGTGGGATGCCTTCACTTCTCTTTCTGTCGCTGGGAAATACTCATCGTAAAGCTGCATTGAACAGGCGTCAACTCGGGAAGATGGCTCTTATCAACCGCTCCAAATGGACACCTTACTCCTAGTGAGCATCTAGTTTGAGCTGCTTGTGATCTCTGACTAGACGACAAACCCAGGAAAGCGACATCCCATCTACCCTGAACCAGGCCATTCATGGGTCTGACGTTCACACCCACTTGTGTTCGCGACGTTTGAGCGTGTCTTCTCTTGTTGTCGTAAGGGACCCACGGCCTATTTTCGATATCGTGCACTAAACTCTCCACTGGTAATAGGACCTTGCGTTCTTATTCGCAAAAAAGGCGTCTCCACAAGATAACTAGTTGCGTTTGCTCAAACATTCCCAAAACTCGAGCGATCAAGCGTAAAGCGCCAGGATTGTACATTCACTCAAAGCCCTTCAATGTAATATACTGCATATACGAACCGCTGGAAAACCATCAATGACATCCGTAATAGAACAATAGGCAGTAGTCCTCAGAGCTAAAATCCGATGATTGTCTTTACCAGCCCGCACAATAGCCACCTTGTCGTCGATAAGGACCCCTCGGGTTATTTGTTATTGAGGTATAACCCGCCTGCTTGAGCATTGAGAACAACATTGCCTGATTTACACTTGGACGATGCGAGCTTGTGCGACAAGGTTTGGTAACGAAGTAGTGAACAGTGAACATCTCATCTCTTCCTCAGTGCAAAACACAAGTCGGGGATCGCCAGTCAACGATTTGATGATCTGCTCAGCCTTCAGTGTGGTATAATCCGTGCCAAAGAGGACTCGGGTTGCTATTCTGGCCGCGTCCAATCCATCCTCTGATTATAAAAATGGCTTTAGCTGCGGCAAAAAGCTTGACAGTGCTACAGGAGGAGCAGGGGGCATGGAGAGAATACCATTGGGTGGACCCAGGGCCATTATAGTCCTTTCCATGAGCGCGGAGTACGTGGCCTTCCAGACCGCAACGACATTCTTGTCGGCGGCGAAAAGCTCCACGCTTGGACGCCGCTGAAAAAGGTGGATCTGCTTGATATCGGCAAGGCGATTGTCAGCGCGGAGGCGGAGGCGGTCGACATTACCTCTGTCCATCTCTCTGGGTCTCTGGGAAAGAGCGTTGGTGGTGCTGGGTTGATGGCGGACGTGAAGGGCGTTGTTCTGAGCGAGTCGTTCGCCATTAGCGTGGAACTGAACCCAAGCATGGTGAACTTTTTGAAGGACTTATTCCAGGAGTGAGTCCTTGACTTATTTGTCTCGCGTGCATTTGACGACATGCCATTGAACTTGCATAGATTGCGGCAGGATATCAAGAGGGACCTGCACCTCTGAGAACGCGAGAGTGAGCATCCGGGTGCGATGACGTTTCAACTTCTCACATGTTGGGTATAGTGGACTGAAGTTGTGTATGTACGGATACATCAATTGTCTACAATATCAGCCATCCGCCGTGTTCAACTTTACATAGATATGTGAGCATCCTTGTTTACCAGCGAAGTCCTTTGTAGCCTCCGTGGTGAAACGAGTCGCCAAGTCATGTCCAGATTGAGCTCTCTTTACTCATGTGGTCGCGAATGCTTGAGCCTGTATGTTATACAAGTGTGCATATTCCCCTCCCCTTGATAACAAATCCGTATGGGTGCCAGTCTCGACGACAGCCCCTTCTTTGATGCAACTAGAACAACAAGAATATTACTAACATCAGTATTCGTCGCGATGCAAACCCCATAGCCAGTACGCTGGAAATGCATATGGGCAACAAGAAAACTTACATGATTAAGTCCGCGTGTTTCGTCAAGTGTCCAAATCGATGCGTTATGAAGATCATCGTTCGACCTTTTCTTTCCTGTCGGAGTTTGCCAAAGAGTCGGTGTTCGGCCTCGGGATCAAGGGCCGAGCTGGGCTCATCTACGGTAACGAGCTTTATGGGAGAGGTGAAAAGGCGCATGAACGTGCGGGCACTGAGAGTGGTAGTATCAATTAGATATCGTCATGACACAAGGGAATGCTGGCGGCCAGACGTACGCAACGAGTTTTTGTTTTTCGCCTCCTGTAGAGTCAAAAGTTGAACATGGAACATGGACAAGTAGTTATCGTGGAGCTAACTCACCTGAAATATTTGTTGGTTTCTGCAAGTTCTTTTGGATCGTTTCCAGCTCTTCGTTCCCCTGACCCGCATAGCTGAGATAGCCAACCCTCACCGGCTCCAACACTGTGTCATATCCATCCGAGAAACCCTTTACGATGCTTTCTGCATCAGCAGCCGACACCGCCTCCTCGATCTTTTGCTGGTTGTCCACTGCTTCTGAGTTGGATGAGCCAAGTTTGATGTTTTCTCCTATCGACAGAGGAAACAGTTGGTGTTCTTGAGTGAGCATTGCGATACCCTTCCGTAGCTCAGCCATGCAGTACTCTTCAATCGGTATTCCATCTATCAGTATGCTGCCAGAAGTGGGTTCATAAAATCGGCTCAACAACTTGATGATGGTCGATTTTCCACTTCCGTTGGTGCCAACGATGACAACAAGCTGTCCTGGTTGAATGGTGAACGACACACCAGAGAGGGATGCACGTTCAGATTTGCTGTTGGGATAAGAAAATGATACGTCTCTGCATCACAATTGTGAGTTTTCCTGCAGGGTGTTGCGAGTGTGATCAACCTACCGAAATTCGATGCCCACTCCCGTGCTAGCCTCGCGTCCTGGACGTGGGAATGTTGTTTCACCATCTTTCATCTTATTCTTGGTATCAAGTGCAGTATAAACATTCCTCATCCGCGAGAAACAACTTGGCCAAAGGTCAATATCCAATCCTATAGATGCGAGGGTATAGGACAAGGAACTTGAGGCTTGGTTCAAAACAGCAAACTGGGTCATGGTCAGCTTCGAACGACTGGTGAGCGCAAGGTAAGCGAAATAAAGCTGACTGGTGGTAAGTATCGTATGGATAATGGTGCAATGTGACCTCACCGTGGGAGCATCTGAGCAAAGGGTCATAATGATATCCGATAGTGCTTCGTGCCGCTGATCGTACAACCATTCAGGTCCAATGTCTGGGGTATCTCCGAGTCCATCTTTGGCATCGCGATACTCTGATGGTTGAAGGGTCGTATCAGTTGTGAACAGATGGCCAAACCGGAGAGCTACCTTTCAATAAGTAGTTATCTATACCTCCTGCGATGACCTCCTCTTTCAGATCATCCCAAAGAAACTTTTCCAAAGTGGACTTGCGAATGAAATGCTTGTTCATTGCGTCGACAAAATAGGCTAAACCCACAATGCAGTTCTGCCAGTCAGAGGGGGGATGCTAATTCACATCAGGTATCGTACCTTTTGTCCAGAGGCCTTTCGACATAAAGTGCCTCATAAAAGGTTGAAGCATGCAAATCGCAAGGTATACAGGTCCTCCATCACTGAGGCTAGTGCCAATGACATGTATGAAGAGACGAATGTGCAAAAGGAAAGATATTGTATCCTTCATTGTTGTGATTCCCCGATTCAAACATTCGTACACATCGTCGATGTCAAAGTTAGAGGTAGCATCATCTAGGCGAGCGTGAGCTACAGAATGACTCGGGCGTTGAACAATGGAACAGAAACACACCCTCAGAAGTTGGCAGATCAAAAGCCAACTTGGCTAGAATTGGTCAAATTCACACCAGATGTATTGGGAATCAGAGGAATTCCAGCTCACCGGAGAAAACACGCGCTTCGTATGCATATCTGATACGTGAAGAATACGCACATTTGTTTTGTTGCCTGTCAAACAAGATACCTTTGTGAGTACATATTTACAAATGACTCAATGAACTCACAATAACCATGACATATATGCACTCAATACAGAACAAATAACTCTGGCTACAACTGCCGTGTACAAACCAAAGGAAGTCTGAGTATCGGCGGAACCCCCTGTAATCTTCTTCTCGATCTAATACCACCAGTTAGAAGCGAACTAGGAAAACTTGGTACACTCACAGAGAAAAACAAGGTATTAGAAAAATAGAACGAGAGTGGGTCCTCGATTGCAAACCAAAGCTCCGCCAAAATCCTAAGCGCAAACAGACGAGGGCTGATGATGTACACGTCATAGAGGGCACGGCGGAGCAGCGGAAGAGCTGAGGAGATGTTCTCCCATCGGAAGTTGAACATGGAAAAATGTGAATCTTTCACGACCAAGACGCGCCATATCCCGAGCCTAAGTTCTTCATAGGACATCTTGGCGTCGTTTGGAGTACTCCGGGCCAACGGAGGAGAACTGGGCGTCCATAATCTGCTGAGCAGCATCGTGATTAGTCGCGACGGCCCCATTGGGTACTAAAGCTCGGGAGGGTAGATGGCTTAAATACCGGATATCGGTTCTTTGTTTTCCCCGTAACGCCCAACATTTGTCAATTAGAGCTCACATGGCAGTGGGCGGCTGGCTGGTGGCAAGGCGGTGTCGCTTTCACAGTGTCAGTGCCGCATGGCCCACGTCTGCGCACGGCTTGAAATAGTTATTAACTGAACCATTCAACAGTTTCAGCAAAATCCTGCTGACCGTAGAGCTCTGTTAGCACGGTGTGAAAAACCCTTGTATGTGAAGCTTGGAAAGGACATTGCACTTTGAAAGTTTGGTAGTTGGAACTTTTCAAGGAACTTGGAAGCTGGCGCGTTCCTTGAAGTTCAACATCGGCCAACAACACAGCTTCAGCGTGCTTGCCGGGCCCGCTGCCAGTGGCAACTCCACTGGCAACAGCCCTATCAGGCGAGTTGACTGCAAGTGGCATAATACTGTTTTTGCATCAGCGATAACTTTAGATACGTATCTTTACTCCGAGTCGCGGTAGCTAACAACCTTTCCAAACGTGTCCGCCATTCCCCATGTTCCGCTCCTCAGGCAGGACAACTGCACGATCTGACTATGATCCACGAACAGGTTCACATCGACCCCAAACTCCCGAACATACCAGTTAAACACCTTTGGGTCAGCTGCCTCGAACATCACACGCTCCATCGGTAGCTCCTTGAGAATCGCCTGGATAACGTCCGTACGCGGGACCCGCACGTTTTCCGTGATTCCCTCGCTCTCGATCATGATACGCTCCACTCCAGCATCCAAGAATCTCTTTCCGAGATTCACAATTTTCGACGGGTCGCTCGTACCCGTCGATTCCAGCTGCGCAACGTCCGTATCTCCACCAGCGCCAAACTGGATTCCGAGTTCGGGTTTGGGTGTCAACCCGTGACTCTGCACTTTTTCGATCAGTCGCAACCAGTCGTCGGGCGGGAAGGAGAGAAAGCCCGCGGAGAGCTCTATGACGTCAAAGCTATGGAAAAACGATGGGTTGGATTCTGTCGTGCGTGTTGGGTTGGACAAGCATGACGGCGTGCTTACCCCATGTCTTTGCATTTCTTCAGATACCGGTCGACGACAGTCGTAACATTTGCGTGTGTCAATATGTGTTCCATCCATCCACCCTGAAAGCGGACCAGAGCCAATGTAAGTGAGCGCACCCGTCAACACTAGGGAAATCGCATTGGACGTACGGTAGAGACATAGACATCGTACTTGTGAGCAAGCTCTATCATCTCCATCACAGCTCGCTCAGGGAACAGCGCAAATGAACCCCCCGCGAATTTGAACCCGTCGATATGGTAGCCCATTGTCTCCAAAACGTCCTGGAGGTGTCGCTTTCCGTAAGCTGCATAATATGGACCACGTATTTCAGTCACTCCGAGCTTGCGAGGCTTCTGAGTGCGGGGATTCGAGCGAATGAAGCCGAACCCTGATTCTTGATCCTGGATGAGCGTCTGTTGCGCGCCAAGCTTGCTGGTTGTCATCAATCTTACCCCGCTCAGCGAGTGAACGCCAAGACGGGTGCGGAGCAGACGCATTGACTGAGTTAGAGGATGCGATGTGTGCATTTCCCCGAGGAGTAATACTAAAGTCGGAGTCAATTACTTGGATGAATGGTAATCAATTTATAGTAGTGACGTCAATGCCCCTAGGAGAATACTGCCACGAAAGTACTCGGAGAGTTCGGAATGCTGTGAGACCTCTTTCGGCGAATACGTGTTGTTTCGGAACGCTGTGTCATTTAGACGCTTCCTCCAACACGTGTCAGTCTTACTAGTGCAGTGAGACTATGGCACATTCGACTGACCATGAATATCCTCGCAAAATGAGGATTCCTGGGTCCAGAAAGAGCGACTGAATATGGAGGATTCGCCATGGAGCTGTAGCCACCCTGTTGGGCTTGCCAGTGCCAGTGAGTCAGTGACAGCCCCATGATGGCTGTACGACTCCACTTCCATTCCTCCGGTACTTCAGCGCGGAACGTCTCACTTTGGATGTGTCGGTCAAGTTAGTTGCCCTCCCCAAGGTTATATATAGGGCTGTGTAGTCAGCGGGTGATCTTGTAAGTTTTTCCCAACATCTGGCAGGTTCACTATGGGAGAGATTCCAATTGCTTCACTATCGAATCGCTCATTCCGGAGAGCAAGGGCCTCCGGTCTCTTCAACATTATAATAACAGGTGCGAAAATGATATTTACATTCAGGACAAACAGCTCACTCAACATGCGGAACGACGGAGATTCCTGGATGTACTCTGTGATAAGAAACTTAAGCACTTGGCTGTTCAGCAGGACATCCAAACCATTACATCTTGTGTAAGCCATCGACGCGCTTTCCCGAACACCACGACTGATGTTGCTTGATTGTAACCTAACCTCCTCGAAGCCGACAGGATTTTCTGTATTTAATTTTGTCTGAATGGTGATCTTTCAGGCATGTTTTGCATCGCTCTCATGAGGAGTTCGTGTGCTGTCAGGAGGGCGTGATCAGGTAAAGATATGACGAGCGGCCCGTTGAATCTACGCGCAGTTGTTTGATCTGTTCTGATATATAATGTCAGTCGAAAGGTGTGCACCTTTTGCACGTGGGGCAACGAGTTTTCCCAACTTGAATCATTGATTATATATTAACTTGCTGGCGATGCGTTGAAACATTGACTCAGCAAGACCAGGCTTTTGTGCGGTCGTACTCACGTTTCAGTTGGTCCGCGTCCTGCGGAATGTGGTTTCCATGAGTGGGGTCGGAGCGCGTTGCGCAAGGGCTTTACGGCCTGCTTTTGATCATCACCACCGGCTACTATCCAAGTAAGCATCAGTCTAGTACGACTGCGGTGTCGTTTTGTCAGATGCGCGCCTTCATCCCGAACGGAGGCAGATTCATTGACTCGGGTTTCATTATTTATTGTTGAAGCTGTCCGGACCGCAACAGATTTGTCGACCCGAAGAGGAAACCGTCGATAGACGCTGGTCGCCAGTCTAAGAGGAAACACGGTGGATAATTACCTCGTTGACCGTGCACATTTCTCACACCATGACAGAAGTGAACGTTAACGCTCGCGTGGTAGGTTTCACTCGTTCCTACATTGAAAGCTGTGATGGACAGTTGCCTTGGGTGAAGTTGATTCCAAATGAAATGAAAAGCTATGCCCGCTCATCTGGGATTTCCGACAATGGGGTTATCTGGCCAAGGCATGTGAACTTATCTAATTACCGTGTTCCGGTGATCTTAGCTGTGACACGTCTGACATTCCTGGCAGCCTACTAACACGAGTACCAGACGCCCTACTTCAGATGCGATGGAAACATGAAGTCTCGCGATACTGTGTTAAGCCGGTTCATAGTCTCGTTCCCATAGATTTTCCTTCACGTTGATTTAAAATACAGTGTTGCATGCAGGTAGTCAGTTTTATCACTGTCTGTCTTTAGAAGGACGAGTAGCTTATTTGGATGCTACGTTCTTCCGAGTCATGTCTTGCGAGATCCTACATTGATGCCCATGTCGGTTGGCGGCATCAGAGACGGTACTTGGTCATGTTTTACGGGTGTGCTATGTGCAAGATCGTTCCAACGTTGAATTTGTGGATGCAGTGATCGCCCAAACTGACTCAGGCACCGGTGCGATCAGTTCGCGTTTCACAAATATGAATTTCCAACTAGCTGGTGTCCTTTATGGCCGTGAACCAATCAGATCGTAAAGTCGAACTTGTCCACTAGCCGGGAATGACGAGTCTATCGGCCCCTCTGTGTCAAAGATTGCCGCCAGAAAAAGCGCGGCTTCATACCGATAAGGTCCACAGCCATTTCTGTCGTCAACCAGCGATATGTTTTTGTGATACACAGAGCCCAAGATCTCCAGACTGTCTTCAATAATCTTGGATCCGGTTCCTATTTCGCACCCTTGCGAACACACATTTTGAAACAAACAGCCATCCTTACAGAGAAAGTCATCTTGTACATTATCCCAGAAATGATAATCCCCCGAGAGGAAACTGCCGCATGGCTATCGTCAGAGACTCAGACGGTCAGGCAGCTTGATTACGGGCCATGTGGTACTATCCATTCCATCCCAATGACAATGTGATATCGGGTGGAATCGCCATACCGTGACCTAAACGGGAGGATGAAAATTTGCCGTGCTCTGAGTGGGTATTGCACTGGCCGGTTGCTATTTCAGAATCCCTGGAAAAGGATCGATAAAAAGCCAACAGCTATACACGCTCAGAGTAATTCCTGCCTCGCCTGTATGGAAACCTACACTCTGCTGTTTCTCAGCGCAACCATAGGTGTAATTATTCATTTCGCCTCCCATGGTGTGTCTGCCTTGCTCGCCAGGAGTCGCAAGAATATTGTCAATGGTTTCGCAGCTGAGAAAGAGTTCGTCATCGAGGAAGATAACCATGGATATAGACCCACCAAGGTCTTCATCCCGAACACGCTTGCAAGATGGCCATGGCCTCGTCGTATCAACCCGCACTACGATACGGTGAAGAAGGAATCCGCTGCCTGGACCACGAGCTTCGGTGCGTTCAGCCCGAAAGCGCAGCACGCCTTCAATCTCTGTGATTTTAGTAATGCGTTTCGCCATCCTGTCCCAGCGCGCGCTTACCTTGCCTGGTAGATCGCCTCGCTTGTTTGGCTTACCCAATAGCAAGGGAAGGTAAGTAACCAACAGCTCGTTTAATCTACCAGTTTCTGAGCCAATGGATTAGAGCACGCTAGAGCTGGCTGTGATCTAATGAACCTATTCTTCGTCATCGATGAGTATTCGGATGTGTCCGTACCCTCCGAGGTCCAAAAGCAGAAGGATGCTATAATGGATGCTCTCCGCAACCCGCATATGCCGCGACCAAAAGGAGAATGGATCGGAGGAGAAGTAGCTCGTCAGTGAGTGCCTTGGTATTTCCTCGTGAAACGTGAGCCGACATCTAATCGCAGGTTCTGGGAACTTACGACACAAAACGCAAGCGAGCAGTCACAGAAGAGGTTCATCAAGACCTTTGAAGAATACCTGGAAGCTGTTGTGCAGCAGGCGGTCGACAGAAACGGGCATCGCATCCGTGACATCAAGAGTTATATCGATGTCCGACGCAATACGATTGGGGCGAAACCCTCATTTGCTTTGCTAGAGCTTGCCCTTGACATCCCTGATGAAGTTATTTCACACCCCGCGATCCAGGACATGTCTTTGGCAGCCATCGATATGCTTTGTATTGGAAACGTCAGTACCATTAGTAATCGAATAGCACCGCACACAGACTGATGTGAATATCTTGAAGGACATCGTGTCCTACAACCTCGAGCAATCCCGTCACGACGACGGCCACAACATTGTAAGAATCGTGATGAACGAACTGGGCACAGATGTGAACGGCGCGATATTGTGGGTACAAGACTTCCACACTCAACTCGAGCAAAAGTTCCACGCGGCGATGGCGGCCGTTCCTGAGTGGGACGAACCCTTGACTTCACAGGTGAAGGAATATTGTGATGGCCTGGGGCACTGGGTGCGGGCCAACGATGATTGGAGCTTTGAAAGCGAAAGATATTTCGGCAAGAGAGGCCTCGAGATCAAGGAGAAGAGATGGATATCTCTTATGCCGAAAGAGTGCAAGCAGGGCGCACCAGACATTGGACCCGTGCTTGTTGACAGTTCCTTGCTGTAATCGAGTTCGATGCGAGGTATAGTATGCATTGGACGCGTTCTATGGACTCGGATCCAGAACCGAGATGTGGTGGTTGCAGTCAACAAATTGCAATACTGTATAATTATATGAAGCCATTTGCGACGAGTCGAACTTTACCACGTTCGTCACTCGCAGACTATATGATGCAGTTAGAAGAGCACCCGAAGGACCTTGCCACACACCCAGAACCATCTGAATCTTTGATACGGACGCCCTTGCTTCCGTCGTTGACGCAGTTCGAGTGTACAAATCTCGGTTCCAAGTCGCCGTTGCAAGCACCTTGTGTACGCCATCTAGACAAGAACTAGGGGCAACCGACTCTAAAGAAGAAGGACATCTTGCGCCAGGCTTTAGTAGACGGATTTGCGTCGGCAGGCATTTCGGAACAAATCGTTGCCCACGGATGTCGCCGTGGTCCTCTGCGCGATCAACATGAGCCCGCAACGGACGCACGTGGATGCCCAATCCCGATCGACGTCGACGGATACATGGATGATAGTCTCGTGTACGTGTAAGTTTCAGGTTGCTGCAAGCCGGGGTGGCTTCACTGACTAACCCGATGCTTGGAACGCGAGTCGCTTGGGCTTTCAGGATTCGAACATGAATGTGTGGGAGGGTGCATGTCAACGTCTGCCCCCGGCTCTTTGTCTAGGGGAGCACAGAGCACGGTAGCTCAGTCGGGGCGTACTACTTTGTGTACATGAGATTCTTTTAATTACACTTGGCTGCAAGGCCAAATGTCGTGTCCCGTCCAACGCATCGCAATACAGCAATCCAGTGCACCTCAGTGGGTTTTCATTGCCAACATCCCGTGAAAAGGTGCCCATGACCAGGTGGAGGTACGGTTTAAGTGTGGTTTTCAAAATTGTATGCCGTGATCACGCAAAGACTCACCACAATTTTCCGACGCCAAAGGCGCGCTTTGTACCTCGGGAATATAGGTTTGTGCGTCCAATTTTAAAAAAAAAATACCAAGCAGAACGACAGGTTTGGCTTGAAGACATATCACGCTCCAGGTGATGGACTAGGTAGCAGCAACTTAAATAACGGGGAGCAGTTGAGAAATATTGTTAGAATTCAAAGGGGGAATTCGGGCGAGTACCCAACTCTTCTAGACCTCTTAAGTTCCAAAGTTCACCAAATTGTTTCAACAGAACATCGAATGTGTTGCGTCGTGCGTCCAAAGCACAATCACAGGCTGCGGGGTTCAGGTACATAACTTGAAGGCATGCGGGAGATCGGTGCAGGCCCCCGATGAAGTTGAAAACCAAGCATTCATTACCTCGGCAGATCACATTTAACACGTGGCAGACCTGATAGTTTTCTACACCCGTCACCCGTCACCTACCATTCACTCGACGATACCACAGTCCGTGATTGTCACTGCGGACGACGGGTTACCGCTACTCGAACCCTTGGACTCGATCTTTTTGACGACATTCATGCCCTCGACGACCTCGCCAAAAACGACGTGTTTGCCGTCGAGCCAAGACGTGACGGCCGTCGTGATGAAGAACTGGGTAATACGCGGAAGGGTTGAGCACACCTTGGATCTGGTAGAAAGGAAGGAGGGCGGTGACTTACTTGTGACCCATTCGTGTTGGGACCCGCGTTCGCCATCGAAAGCAAACCTGGCTTGACATGCTTCTGGACAAAATTTTCGTCTACATGCGGAAATGCAAGAAACGGTAAGCGATGAAGACAAGTATCGTTTTA
Source organism: Boletus reticuloceps (assembly GCA_018397855.1). Taxonomy (NCBI): domain Eukaryota; kingdom Fungi; phylum Basidiomycota; class Agaricomycetes; order Boletales; family Boletaceae; genus Boletus; species Boletus reticuloceps. Next base: position 78,357 of record JAGFBS010000003.1, read on the forward strand.
TCAGTCAAAAACAGTACTAGACGGTCACCTACCATCGAAGCGGTTGCCATATATCGACACACCACCAGTTCCATCGTGTCTAGTAAAGTCGCCTCCTTGAAGCATGAACTGCACGCGAACAAGCACTCTTCAGTACCGTGTCGACACGGCGAAACACGACTACAGACCTGTGGGATGATTCGGTGAAACGAGCTTCCCTTATACCCGATTTTCTTTCCATCCTTCTCCGTGCCTACAGCCAACCCGCGGAAGTTGCGAGCTGTGAGTGGGACGGTGTCGTCGTAGAGCTTGAATATGATACGTCCTGCGGGATTAGAGGCTATCGAGACGTCAAACTATGAGTGTACGTAGTCAGACTTTCAGGCGCATCATACAAGAGGAGTAGGACGTGCAAAGACGTTTGCTCTGTGTGTTTTGGCTAAGCAACACATCCCCGACCTAAAAAGAAAATACACACCCGGTAGCAGCTGACGTTGCGGCGGCGGCCGACGCAGTGGAAGACGCGAATCTACGGAAAATGAACGACATGAATGACGGGGATGGTGGTGGTTGCTGTATTAAAGGACACGAAGGAAAATAGAAATTGTTGAAGGAGCGTGACGTAAACACAGAAGAACAGATTATGTAACGCAAATTAACATTTTCCTTCCGGACTGCCAGACGTGTCGAGGATGGTTTCGCGTTCATTGCTTTCAAGTCGGATTGGCGCAGCATCGAGGCATGCCCGACGACCAGCTCGTCAGAATATCCGATTACTGGCCTCCGTGTCGCCATCAAAACAACCAGAGCCACAGGTCACACCACCAGCACCAGCACCAGGCAAGGCGCAGTCGTGGCTAACACACAGGGTCAAGGCAAGTCCAGTCCTATACGCCGTCTTTCTTGGCCTTGCACGTGCTCTTGGATACGCCTCGTCCAAACAACTCGCGAACAGGCGCGCATTTTACATGTACAACACCTTGTGTGCCACGCGTGCAGACCAAGAAGCCGATTTCTGGAGAAAAGGTATCACTCCTGATTTTGCCTTTTACTGCTTTACTCATACTTTACACTCTCGAGAATGTGCACTCCCTCCTACTTTCCAGTCTTGGTTTACTGTTACTAATCTACACGTATGGCTCCTCACCATCCGTTTACGGGCCTTGCCTTCACCCCACGGATTGAACCACATACAAGGGTTGATCGACCACTTTTTCCAAGATGTTGAGGAGCGCGTTCGTGCTGTGCTTCAGCCTGGCGTTCTTCTGCCTCGTTCGATATCCGACACACCCCTCACACCATCCTCGTCCTCTGTAATCAAACACCGGGCAGAGTTCGATAAATACGTCTCCCCGTATCCTAGCAGTACCTTTTATACTTTCCCCTCTCCTATTCCGCCACCCGACTCGTTTCCATCTCCTGCTGCATATGTCAAAGCAGAGAAAAGAGCGAGAGCGCCAGAGAGACTGGTAACGAGACAGATGAAGATATTCAAGGAACAGTGGGCAGGTCTGGGAATGAGCATGGACTTGGGGCTCGTAAGAGGGGACACGGAGATGGCAGCTGCGATCTGGAGAAACTTATTGGGTGGGAGAGGGGCGAAGGGGATCTCCCTTCCCGGGGTAGGCCAAAACCCCTGCCCGAGCACGGCCGAAAACGCGAGTGAACCGCAGTTCAGACGTTCCGTGAACCTCGTCGGAGGTCTCATGGAAAACGTGGAGAATATTGAAGTCGCTGTTGAGGAAGCCAGAGACGACTTGAGTGGCGTTTACGACTTTGGTGTGAACGAGAGCGATCGGTGAGGTCTTTTAGTGTAGCTATTGCGTTGCTTCGTCGCTCACCGAGTCCAGGTACATTGCTTACCCCGAGCTGATGGAAACGCTCGTCGTTTACCTCAGACATGAGGCGCAGCGACTCGAGCAGATTCCCGACGAAACTATCCTTGGACCACGGGTGGTGGGTAGGGAAGGCGAGGGCGTGAAGAAGCTGATGTGGGGAAAGGTGAGACCTTAGAGCTTTACGCAGTCATGTGGTCTCTCTTGATCTACCGTGAAAACCCATGATCTTTAGCGCATAATCAGAACATACCTCTGCTGCAACCTTACTGTAGTATACTGGTATTTTTATCGTCATAGCAAAACGCACCGTCTCATTTTGCGCGCGGCCGTCCTGCGGTCAGCGACCTGCACAACAGCCACTTGACCAAGTTTGCGTCGGATAACTTACAGTGGCTTGCCTAAGAAGTCAACAGCTAATTATACGGCGCATGTGAAGGATTAGGCCACCCGAATATGCCTAGTGACTCTTATCTTCGCAGGATCAGAACACCTGCCGATTCGTTCCCAGCTTCGCTTTGTACGAACGATGTCGGAACGGTTGAGACCACTGCGCGCCACGGTCAATTGCGACATGGGGGAGGTAACGCTGATCATATGTCATCTAGTGTGTGATTTGTGGCTAACTTGGAAATCTGACCAGGGTTTCTCTCTATACACTATCGTGGGTAGCGTCCGGAATGCTTGTATCATTAACGCCATTTGGTCTAAATGACGGACAAAGGGCGACGATGAGAGCCTCATGAAGACCATCCACTTGGCCAACATTGCTTGTGGATTCCACGCATCGTAAGGTTGAAACTAATCTTGGGAGTCACAGTGCTGATTTGGACATCTCCAGAGACTTTTCGGTCATGAATAGGACCGTGGTTCTCGCCAAGGTTAACAACGTCCTCGTTGGTGCTCACCCTTCCCTTCCCGATCTGCAAGGCTTCGGGCGACGCGAGATGGCTATCGAACCGGTGAGACGACTCATCCTGCCGCGGTCGGTCGTGTTGATCTCCCGGTCCAGGATGAACTGGCGTGTTGCTTCATCTACCAAGTCGGCGCTTTGGATGGTTTCCTGAAGCGTCACGGACTCCCCCTTAACCACGTCCGTAGCCTGGTACTTGGAAATGCTGACTGACCCTTTTTTCACATTCTTCCAGATCAAGCCACATGGTGCTGTTTACGGACAGACCGCACGCAACATCGACCTCGCCCGTGCGGTCGTTGGCGTAGCGAAAGTTTTCAATGGCAGTGCGGCCCAGCCTGACAGAGGTGTAGCCTTCATGGGTCTCGCAGGCACTGCGCACCAGCAGGCGGTAGAGGAAATGGGTGTACCGTTCATCGCGGGTAAAGCTTTCTGGCTTCTTTTCTCTTTCCTCATTAGGTCCTACCCTTCCACATCGTCGTGCATATTACTGACTGCGACCGGAATAGAGTGGTTCGCCGACCTTGACTATAGCGACGAAGGAAAGTTGTTGATCACAAAGTACGCTACCAATCATACCGAACGTCTGTTTGCACTGACATGTTCCGCGCACGATGTGATTGTACGACGCTGACCATAGGAAGCACGATCCTGTCCCAACCGGAGTAGTACAGCAACGGGTAAGTTTCCCTCAAGGACGGAATTGTCAACGCTTGTAACACCACCTTCGTAAGGTCAAAAATTTGCTCGACTTGCATGTGGTCACGACCGTGAGCGGTAAACTCTTACCTATTGGCCCAAATGTCTCCGAGGTGTCGATCTGCTGTCACTCTGATACACCTGTAAGTGTTGACGAACATCATCTCTGAATTCCACATGACATACAGTATATCTCAGGGTGCCATTGAGATTGTACTTGTAGTCAAGGCGTTGGTAGATCAGAGTAACAAAGCGGCTGGGTATGTTTGACGTGTAGGAACGACGAGTCGGAGCTGTTTATAGGCTATCAAGAAATCTACACATTACTCGAAGCACGCTCATGGCACACTTACCGACACCTTTGAGCCTTCACTTTCTGCAGCTTATCGCGCACTTGAACACTTATCTACACTCGAACAAGCATGCTGCAATACTACCCTTGTCAAGCACGTAAGGAAATATGACATTCTGAGGGACACATTCAAGAACTAGCAAGGAAGTCGGGTACCTCAGACTGCATTATCGCCGGTTAATAATTGCGCTCTAGCTCACGGGGAAGATCGAAACGAAAAATAGCTAGGCCCGCTTAGCTCAGTGGTAGAGCGCGTCACTTGTAAGACTGGTCATGATGAGGTCGGTTGTTCAATCCAGCCAGTGGGCATCATTTTTGTTTCTGGTTCTACCTGGCTTTCCTGCTACCGAAGTGAGTAGGCTATCCATTCTAGGTGATTTTTCAGTAAGCTCCAATAATAGTACATTTTCAGCCAGAACTTTCATCCATCTATGGTATCTCTATCTGATTTGACGTCTTCGTAGTTCACTGCAGCAGACGTCCTGTATGATACATTTTTCTTGCCGAGACATCTTAATCTACAGATTAGACACAAAGTGCACTGGATCGCAGATCCTGACTTGCAAAGCCATCTCCCCTTGCGTGCTGCCGAAGTAAAGCCGTATCGCGCGCTTCGACGAGACTATCGTCTGAATTCATGAATAATAAGCTCAATTACCACGAGTGGAAGTGAACCAATCCGTTACCCTGATTGCACATATCCTTTTCAGAGGTAGAGCTCATGATGTCATCACTCCGATTGTTCTCAATGTTCGTAAGGGTGATAGGCGGATGCGAGCTTCCTCTCCACCCGTCCAGGGCGTGTGTACACTGCTGTTCGTGTTCCATAGGCAGAAGGTTTAGAGACGTATTTGCCTCTCGCCGATGTTCCTTCCCGGCCCATATGGTAGCGAATACGACGCCGAAAGCAGAGACTCTGGCGTTCACTAACGCGATATCATTTACGAGGAACGGGTGCTTGGCCCCGACTCGGAAAAGCACGACCAGCTGAACGATGGATATCAGGGTTGGGATGATGAAATTTGAGAGTGCGAGATTGGTAAGAATTCGTATGCGTGCCGCGAGAGATGCTATACAGAACGAAAAGCTAAGTAAACGTCAAGCATGAGTGGCGGAGAGAGATCAGTTACATTGGCGGAAGGTGAGAGCACTCATAAGACTCCATGGCATGGTGTCGGTTTTATAAGTCCGAATGGTCCAGATGAAGGCAATGGATGCATAGCTACAAGTAAAGAAGCTTTCAGAATTCGTGCGATGAGGTCAAAGAGAGGGGTACCCACCTGTTGTCCACCACTTGGGCGATCCACTCGATCTTTACGTATGGCAATGTGAGCCATGCAGTGCCGATCGCTTGAAGAGCATTTGGATCATTCGCCATAATGGTCAATTGATTCATGTACAGAATTGAGTTGACCACACGAGCAACCTTGAGTGTTATCGGAAGAGACGTGAGGAGCGCGAACCGCACAAAGCCCACACGACTCAGCGGGTGTACTGTAATAAGGCGAACAAGCAGGATGGCATCCACCAACATCGCTTGGAAGTTACCGGTAAATCCGGCGGCTATTTGTAACTGCGGCATATCATTGAAGCTCAATTTCTGAAAATGGTGTTCAAGGTTGGGAGCCAACATACGTGTACAGGCCATATGATTTGCGGTGAGAGTATCATATGAATCTATGTTGCTGATCAGACCCTATATGCTGGTGAGTTCGGGATGTGATGCTTACATTCACGGCATCTGAAACCACCCCTGCAGTGATAGCCAGTGCGAGTGCAAATACGTTGAGGATGAAGATAGGTCGACGACGACTGTAAGGAGTGGAGTAGTAGAACAATGCAACCAGGAGAGGCATGAGGAGAACTAAGAATGTGTGTCCAATCATGAGAGCGCGTAGGGAAGGTCTGACAGTAGTAAGAGAATTCATTCCCGGGGGAAATGGGTTATTGCCAGCCTGGGTGTTATTGGCCATCAAAAGGGTTCGAGACGAAAAGTTTTGTGTACAGCGACAAGGCTGATTATGAAAAACGTTAGCCCTAGCGTGAGGAAACAGGCTGAGCAGCGTACAGTGTGCCTAGTTAGTACAGCTGACAGACAATGAAACATTGCGACAACCGATGGGAATACAATATGTAATGGTTCCCCCTGCACTCTTACCTGCATGTCCTCAAACTTGCTTTGACGATTGGCGAAATCAGTCAGGAGATAGACCGAATGTAGGTGGACAGCTTTATCTGCAGAGGTGACTCAGCATGAACGCAAAGAGCGACTCTAACACTACGAGTGTTCTGCTGCACCTCATCAAAAATGGACGAGAAGGGGAACTCACACATTCAGGAGTCCTTAAGGTGCCTAGGGGACTTCACTGGTTGCACGGTGGCGCATCAGTCCTTCAGCTGACCCACAGGGAAAGCCCTTAGCTTAGTTCTCAGGAATCTGCAAAAACGTCGTTGCGTTACGAGACTGGAGTCGACAGACAAGACAGACCAGAGTTTGTAAGCCACTCATCCCTCAGGCCTCAGGCCTCAGCGGCGAATCAATGGGTTGGCTACCACCCGCCTCTTTGGCCATGGGACCAACTCCCTTCACAAAAGGCGATATTCAGTTCCTTACACATGAAATTATGGCAACTTGTGCAACCCCACTCTTCCGCGCCGCTCGTGACGAAAGCGGGTTTACAGGCTCGCCGAGCTCTTGACAACCGTGGAATTGGTCGATGAACCAATTTCGACATATACAGTTGATGGTGGCAGGGGTCCCAATCATTGAAGCAAGGCAGAGTTTGGCACGTTGTGTGCCGCTGACAAGCCAATTACACCGGGCGATGATTGTGCCCGAATCGCGCCAGAATCACATTCCATCGATTTGACCAATCTCTCTCGTCAAGAGCAATATTTGGGTGAGCAAATTTCATGCAGACGGCTAGTCATTCACGGTTTTTCCGCTGCCAGCGTGATCTTAGTAGAGGCAGTGCTGTTGTGGACCTTGTTTTATCGACCAGTCTCCGTTATAAATACATATCAGCGGTTCGTGGTTCGATCCAAAGTACCGCGATACTTTCCTACGGATGCACCGTCATGCTGGGGGTTGCGCAGACTCTTGTTTGTTTGATCCCTGGCAACCCGGGCCGGGATACGTCGAATACAGGTGTCATGGTACATCCTTTCCACACTCAGGTGTTTCCTTGCGACTCTCCTGCAGTACGTGAGGGCTCCGCCAGGTAATGCACTCCACTTTTATCTTCATAGGTCGGGTCCCGAGCGAATGTCACCCCCGCGGAGACATCTTTATATCCACGAGGCGATCTAGTACCATGCATGTGTATTAACGATGAACTCGTGGCAAGTGCATTTATAATTATGATCATCTGGTTCCACATGGAAGCTCAATATTCCGAGCGTTTATTCGAAGCTAATTCTCACAGTCCAGCGTTCTTCTTGCTCGTCGTCCTCTGTCAAATCAGCTCGGTTCGATCGTGCAGGTAAACTGAAACCTTGGATGGCGTGTCCTTTCTTTGGATACCCCATTGCACGTGCATTGATCAGTGAGTAGCCATTCTCTTCCAGGACTTGCGCACTTTTCGCTACCTACCCTGCTGCAGCATTACGAGTCTGGGATGCTTTCATTGATGATCCATTATCGGCTCCCGGAAGGGCGAAGCTATGTTCTCGCAGATCTTAACCACTCGGGCCCAGATGCAAACTTGGCCTCGCACCGCATGGTACATCTCACCTAGAATCGCCGTGAAACTTCCCGTCGTCGCTATATCGGTGTCCTTCATTCACTCCTGAGGCCCATAAATACAGTGAGTCGACACACATCACAATCAGCATCGTGTTCATTCCTGCTACAGCTCCGTGATCGTTATGAAGTTCCCAGCAGCAACCTGTGGCCTTGTTCTTCCGTTTTTCGCAAGATCCGTGTTGGCGGGCGCAACGTACAGTCTCAGTGATAGCATTGTTGGCGAGGGATTTTATAATGCCTTCAACTTCGAAGCTATCCCGGATCCCACCAACGGTCGCGTGTAAGTGGTGCCTTGCTTGTTCTTGACGATTTTCGTATGCATTTTCCACCAGGAACTACGTTGACCAGGCAACCGCTCAGAGCCTGAACCTCACATATGCCACAAGTAACACTTTTATCATGCGTGCAGACGACACAACCGTTCTCTCTTCAAGCGGCCCGGGACGGAATTCGGTTCGGATCCGTACTAATAATCAATACACCACCCACGTAGCGGTGTATGTATGCAAGACTGCATGTTCCAGATTTGGTACATTTTGGTGACATATATTTCCTTTTAGGTTTGACATGCCACACATGCCCCAAGGATGCGGGTAAGACTCATTCTCATTCCAATACAGTTTGCATTCTCATCTTGAATATTTCATTGACGCTCGAAGCACGTGGCCTGTGAGTTTTGCTTCCATGTCGCTGGTACTCATATGAAGCAAGTGAAACTGACATTCAGATTTAGGCTGTTTGGGAGACTGCCGAATCCAACTGGCCCGATGGCGTACGCTTGTCCGATATAACGTAAGGTCCCCCGCACTAACGGTCTTGCAGGGTGAAGTCGATATTGTTGAGGGTGTGAATAATGTAGAGCCGAACCAATCGACCCTCCATACGAGCCCCAGTCAGTAGATTTATTGCGCGTCACTGACAGTAAGTGGCTAATGTCATTCATCCTAGATTGCTTGATGCCTGCTTCTGGCGTCACGCAGCTCGGGTGAGGAGGAAATGCACATGCTTTGATCATGTCTTCTTAACGTTTGTGCAGGACGGCCGTTTATACAGATTGCGATACTACAGGTGTGTAGTACCCGAATCCCTCCTTCCAGTAAAGCATGATTTACTGTTACTAGTCAATGGCAATGCGGGATGCGGGGTGAAGTTGACTGAGGACTACAATAGCTTCGGACCCGGGTTTAATAACATTGGTGGTGGATGGTAGGCGGTCAAATCTTACGAGTCAATGAACTGTCTCAAGAAAACTTTTTAGGTATGCCATAGAACGCACAAACAACTACATCAGTATCTGGTTCTGGGAACGGGGTGATGCATCAGCGCCTAGTGATGCAACTAGCGGTGCTGCCACTATCGACACCAGTAACTGGGTGGGTCGAAGTTCCTCTTCTGTCTATGCATTTCCTGAGAGGATTGCTTGCAGGGAACGCCCGCTGCATACTTCCCTAACACAGACTGTGACTTGGCAACCCACTTTGCTGCCAACGGCATAATTATTAACCTGACTTTCTGTGAGTGCTCTTAAGCATTCTCGCGCGGATTCAGAGGACTTAGATTCCATGGAGGCGGCGACTGGGCTGGTAACTCGGCTGTTTATTCTGCTTCTGGGTGTCCTTCGGATTGCGTCGGTATGTAGCTTTCTCCCTCTCGACCTGACCAAAATAAAGCTCATGGTCATCTCCGCCTCCAGACTACGTGAATAGTAAGTCAACCCGGTTCATTTCATGTCTGCCTCTCATTCCAATTCGTTGCAGACAATCCAACTGCTTTTACTGACGCATACTTCCAATTCAATTCCATTCAAATCTACGAGTAAGGCATGATGTTAAGAAGTGTCATGTCATGAAGCATTTTTGTTGTGTTACTGTAAAATGCTTTCAACGCGTTCCGTTACAGTCAAAGGTTGAGTGAGGTTCGAAGTACACTGGTCCACTTGCCGGACCCTTCGACGTGCGAGCGCTCCGAAATAAAGATGGATCCGTTCGCAAAAGTAATCAAACTCACATGCCAAGCATCATTCGTGCCTTCAATTCAGTCGCCTCTGGCAGCACTGCTTTGTCAATCGCAGGCTCTCTGACGTATTCGAGCGCAAAAGCCATGAAGGTAAAAAGAAACGAATACTTGATCAATAGCAAGCTAGGTCCGCCTGAGGTGTCACATGTTAAGTTACTACTGAAGTACTGATGGGTCGGACCAAAGCAAATTCAAGGAAGGACGGTCCGATTTGTTCACATGACTAGTACCGTCGCCGATGTGATCGGGGAGCCCGACGAACTTGAATCAGCGGCGGGTCGGGTAGGCGCATCGGATGACGGGGTCGAGGTCGAGGTCAATTCAGAGGTCTGGAGGCTGCACGAGGGCGCAAGGGACACCTGCTGGGAGCGGGGGAGAGTGAGCGAGGAGCGTTCAAACGTTCACCGTTCCGTTCTGCGTGCGCGCACGACGAGAGAGTGGACGAAGCCGACACCGCCACCGACACGGTCGCCGTCACACGCCTCACGGGGGCCCGCCGGCAAAACAAGGGACTGCCACTGACACGGGACCGTCTCTTCGTCGAGAGAAGTTGCTATTTTTGTTACCTCCTGATAGTCAGAATGATTTCTCAAGCGACATTGGCTTATCGTTTGCGGATCTTCTTCCGTGTTACACGTTCAAACTTTGTTATCCCGACCATTTTCTCGATTATCCAGCCTCTCACCATCTTTGTGGGCAGGTGGGGCCGCTTTCTTAGTGATGTCATACACGTGAACGGCATGCTCTCCGTTTGTGGCGTGGTACTTGCGAGTATATGGGGAGGAAAGGAAGCCGACGGAACCTGGAGGCAACCCGTCTTTGAATGTGGAAGACTGAAGCGCACGAATGACACTGGCTTGGGGTGGGAAGATGAACGGATCAATTCATGGGGAGTCTTTGGACACGAACGCGACCAACCGGTGGGTGTGATAAAGGCGACTCCCGGATCAAATCCGCATTACATCGAATCTGGTTGTGAAATCCTCTATGGGACCAGCAAGGGGTTGATCGTTTCCGTCTTTCTCGAAACCGAGTGTAACATGTCATTCCCATATGACACATAATAGCGACAGGGAAAGGCATGATAGAAGAAGCTCAGGTTTCCTGGCAACAGCCAAGCGAGATCATCCCGTGAGGAGGAAGCGATGGGAAAAGAAGTTGTGATCAACAGTGTCCCTCGTTTCCAAACGCTTCGCATTGACGGAATGCCACCCCCTTTGCATGACGAAAAGAGCCCAGATACGAGAAAGCTTGGGATAAACTTGAAAACCAGTTCAGCCTCACGGCAGCAGCATGGTGGAACTCAATAACCACCTTCCACGTGCCGTGACCAGGCTTTTGTATCACCTAGGTTCCTGTTGCTATAGCGAGGTAAGTTGCGAATCTTGATCGTCGATCATGATGTTGGCAACGTGCCCAAGTGCTCTCGGATGTCCGAGTGTAGGCTGGCCAGAAGAATAGTCAGTCGCATTTGCTCTCCCCATTTGCCAAGTTAGAGTGCTAGGTTTCGGCGGCGCCTATCAGCTCCGTGGAAAGAGACCTCGGTCGTCTCAATGATCCTTCTGTCTTGCACTGGGGTAACCAGCCATGTAAGTGGTGGCCGTCGATCCCAACGAGGCAACCAAGAGAGTCCAGTCCTATCTCAGTCAACAGTTAGTACCTCTGGAAAATAGGTCGCACGCTGATTCAGTGATCAGAGCGCGGCTGTGGTGTTGAGGCAGCAACGATCACATTGCGATCACAACTCGGAACAGGACCCGACAAACAAGGCAAAACTACCTCATCATTCAAGTACGCTGATGGAAACGCAGGACCTCTTTCCTCAGTGCTGCCGGGCAGTATTCCCCTCTTTCGTTCAAGTCATCCATTTAATTGCACGCGTTTCACTGTAGACCAGTGCGAGACAGCATGAGTAGGTCCATGTAATACTCTTGATCCGTGAGCGGTTGCTGAACTTGAGTAGGTTTTTTGGCCACTATTTCAGCATTGGTGTTTCTCTCTTCTTTGCCTGTTGCCCGTGCGGACATTCATTGTGACATCTCGATGTAAGCAAGTCGACGAGTTCGCACACACAAATATATAAACACTGGTTGCAGTGGCGGTACAAACATTTGTTCGTGGGTTAATGATTTCCATGGAGGAGTAGTCATTGCTGTAGTGGGTGGAATAGGTGCGTATAGTTTGACGTAGACACCAAGGATGGGCGTTGATGACCCTCCAATTACAGCAACGCTGGTGGTTTTCCTGGGCCTCAATATCTATGCCTCGCTGTTCCGGCCTAGAGTTTCCGCCACTGGCTATGCCCCTAGTAACCAGCGGCAGGTTCCAGTGACTGACCCGGTGCAGCCCTATGCATTTTCGGTACCAGGTGAGAGCTGGTATCCGGTCGTGCCCAACAAGGGGTATCTGTCCAGAGATCATCCTGGATTGCAGAATGCAGATCCGGCGTACAGAGGGTACGTTGTGTAGCTTAATTATGTAGTGATTCTGTACTCGAAATATTGTTTGACTGTGAGAAATTGACTTGGAACGTTTCTCCGCATCTTGAATCGCAACCCGTTTCAGAGGTCGTCGCATTGGCCACACCCGCGGGTACTACCTCGCTTTCTTTCTCTCTCTTTTTTCTGTTCTCTTTCCTCCATGCCCAGCTTATTTTCGCGTTCAAGGACGACATCGACTCCAAGCAAGAAATCCCCCGCCAACGCTCTCGTAGCCAACGCACAGTCCGCCTACGATGAGTTTGGCCGCGTCAACAGCAGAGGCTCTGGCGCCGCCTCTCCTTTCCAATCCCCTTTGAAAAAGGACGCTGGAAAAGATAAGAAGAAAGTCGGTCAAGACGCAAAGTCTAGGACGCGCACTTTGAGCTCCCCAAGACAAGACCACGATCTCGGTGACCTCGTTGCCCAGATACCAGATGGCAGCTTCCTCCTCCTCAATCTGGACCGACCTCGCGACGAATCTGGCGAGGAAAAGTCTTTGGAACACGATTATGGCCATCTTTCTTGCGAGCGCCATGTTATCCTTGGTCTCGACGACGTGGCGCGCCTCGTCGACGTTCTTGCCATCGAGCTCGGCACTCGCTGCCTCACAACTCCCTTTATTTTTTCCACCCTTGCTCTTGATATCTCCTCATCAGCAATCAAGCGCCTCATACGTGCCTTTCTCGAGACCTGCGCCAACCCTTCTTCTCAAGAAGCAGAACATCGCTGGCGTGAAGAAGCTCGCTTCGCTGGCCCACATGAGCTGGGCATGTGCTTCCGTTGGGGTTTTGCGCGGGTCGTAAGAGTAGTTGGCGGACAAGCGGTCCGTGGTCTCATCTCATGGGATCATTATGTCGAGTTTCGTGACTCAGAAGCTGGTATGCATCATTCCATTCTCCCTCGATCTTTTCACGCACATGAGGCGTCGACCACTCATTAATTTTCTCTCTCGGTTCCTCAACAGCGCTCAATTACCCTCCGACCCACTTTGCGACCTTCTTACCGCCGCTACCTCCGGTTCTAAGAACCATCCTATGGACCCTATTGAGCCTCCTCATTCGTTTCACGGCCCACAGCTCGTCTTCCGGCCACACCCCGCCAACCCTCTCGCCTCTCTTTGGACCCTTGCTTTTCGGCTTGGGTCCAGCCTGTCTTTCCTTCCAACACACCTACATTCATTATCTCCGTGCTGTGAATGCCATGGAACACATCATGCTTGCATTCATTCGGTGTCAGGATTCACCCAAGGCCCCATGTGTGCGTTCTGACATCAACACCAACATCACTTTCGGGAGCGCGACCACCCTCGGGGTCCCCACCCGTCTCAAAGACTGGATCAGAGGATACCCCTCCATGTTACCTACACTACATGTCAAGGAGAAACAAGACAAACCACAGGCACGCCGCGGGGCGCGGACGATGCGTGTAGTCAGCGTCCGACGTAACGTCCGCATGTACTCGCCAGACTTGGTCAAGACAGCTGCGGGCTGGGCGTCCGCCCCTCGATTCGGCCAGGATCCCGGTCGTGGATTGGCCGGTTCAAAGGAATGGGAGCGTATTGCACCATCTGCGCTCAAATTGCAACCACGTTACTCTGAAGGATATAAGAAGAGAATGGACATGCCTGCGAGTTTCCACCCCTACACAGGCCCCACCGCTGGAACATCATCTGCTACCTCAAGCACCTCCTCGGCAACGTCAAAGTCGAGTGACGAGAAAGACAAACTTGGTTTGGGCTTCAGGGAAGGCGAGGACCGCTTCAGGACCCTCACTGAGTTGAAGTGGGGTGAATTCGAGACCTCGGGCTTTGGAACGACGGCAGCCAATGAGAAGAAGCTTCAGTTCGACCTCACCGAGAGTGAAAGGACGGTAAGTTTGTGAGCGTGACTGATATGACACGAACTGAGCCTCCTGGCAGTCTCAGTCAACAAAGCGTGCGACGATGAACTGGAACGATTTTTCTGCCATTGGTTTCGATCGAACGGATGCCCGCCTCAGTGCTACGCTCCAGTTCAGCACCCCCGTTGCCCATTCCATATCATCCTGGCCGACGAAGAACGAGAGCATTACCAAGAAACTGAAGAAAACACAACGTGCTCTTCCTCCATTTGGTTGGGACACCGAGCCTGTCATGGGATCTGAAGAAATGATTGAGGAAGCATTCATGGACGTCTTCTGCGACCTGGTATACGGAGGTGGGTGGATGGACATTGAGCGTGGTGAGGAGACTGACAGGGAGTGCAATTGGGCTTTGGTAAACTTTTGTGTCATTGATTGAAATGGACCCTCTCACTGACCCATATCACACAGATCGAGTTCAAGTCTCTTCCACTGAACAAGAACTCGACCCGCGGAGGCGATCCTCGCACCGCAGCTACCGTCTTGTTGTTTGAAGAGTTCGTGCCGTTGGAGTATAGACAGCAGCTCGCAAAAGAGTCTGGAACAAAGCGTCGCTTGCCCTTTCTGTTCTCGCCGTCCAGCAAATCGAGGCCGTGGAAACCTGCTGCGACGTTGAATGGCCGGCCTTATGTTGTAGGACACGTCCCTAAAAGTCCGACTCTCCGCGAGGTGGAATTTGAAGGGATGCTAAGATCCAATGGCAGCAAAATACTTTCGCTGTCGAAAGCCGCTCCTGCGATCGCGGTCTCCCCGGCGACACAGGGAGACAGTGACCATACTGCCCACTCGCGACCAGGTACTGCAGGTTCTGGCAATGCCTCTCCAGCAAGGCAATTGGAGCGCGTGCCCTCGGACTCTCCCCTTACCCCTGGGACTACCAAGCGGCGGTTTCGCATTCCGGTGCCCAGTCCTTCTGTAGTGCGACGCTCAACGCTAGTGCCAGCTGAGTATTCGACCGTGGATTTTGAGACGCGCTTAGCGAGTTACAGTGATGATGAACTGAATGAGAGTGCCAGCATGAAAGCCCTTACGCCCGCGGAAAAACATGCGCGGAGGATGTCGAGAGATGACGCTTGGGTGGATATACTTGTCGCTGCCCATAGTCGCAGGATGGGGTCGCAGGAAGCGGAACGTCGTCCCGGAGGAAAGGGTCTCAAAGGCGGGCGCTCCGATCCCGAGCTGGCCAGTCAAGAAATTGCGTTGGTTCTCGCTGGCGTTCGTGCGCGTTCTCCGTTGTCTGACGAAGAAGAGATACAACCACGTCAACCGGCAGCGGAGGTACTTCCGAACACAAGCCCTCAGGAGAAACCAAAGGAAGGACAAGATCCTGACATCGAGTCGGTGATGTCGTACCCCAAGACCAAACGAGTTGGATATTTTGACCTGCACCCCGAACGACGCCCTGGAGGGGGGAGTCCTCTATCGGTACGACCGCAGGTTAACGCAGACGACTCTGATGGTGATGATGTATCAGATCACCTGGTATATGGGGCGCTTGAAAGCATTGTTATTCCGGCGCCGGACCCAGTGAGGCCGTCGTTCGAATCGGAGGGGAGCGAATATGGCCCCTCTGCGACTTCTTCGCCAACTCGCGAAATAGATGTTCCCGAATTCGTCGAGTACGAAAGGAGCAGAGAAGAAAAGGAGAGCTCGCATTCCCGAGCCGAATCCACGACATTACCGCAACTCACACAGTCCAACGATTTCCCGAAGTCTACACCGCAGAGCAAGACTGCGTCGCTCATTGAAATGTACCGCGAACGAGAGAAGCAGACCCTCACCTCCGCTATGCCATCCAAACTTCCAGTTCGATCCCCAGCACTACCACCCAAGAACGCCGAACTTCCCCCCATTTCCCCCTCTATTAGAATTCCATCTCCCGTCTCTGTGCCTGAATCAGACCCACCAGAGATTGGAGACGAAGCTGAAGCTGAACCCGAAGCTGACTACCTATCGCCACTGGATCCGAATCTGTTGTTCGCAGAGTCCGGTCGCAACAGTCCAGGACGATACATCCATGGTGCGCCTCTTCACAACGTCGTGGAAGAAGAAGAGGAAGAAGACTGAGTTCAAGTTCATATGTAAAGTATGTTGGATTCTGAAAAAGCTCCATATGCTCGTGACTACCACCGATACCTCGATCCGTTTTTTCTTTGTGGTTGTCGCAGAGATGGACAGTTGTCGACTTCAGCTTCCGTAAGGTCCGCTCGTTCATTCTCTGGTTGTGTCTTCACTTTCTCTTGCCCTACTTTTACTTTATATACGAAATTCTTTTCAATTTGCTAACTCGAAAGCGTTTTTTCTTCATTCTAATGACCATCCCTGGAGTACCTGCCAATCGTTGATAATTTCCTAGTAGCTAGTATGTTGTCCTCTCCTTTGTCCACTCAATCGCCCAGTCTACGATCGTCTATTATTTAGTGCAGTGCATAGGTTGTCTTTTGGATATCTAAATACGTTCATGAATTCAGTTGTTGCTGGGAAAGAGAGACTCGTCACGGGGGCCGTTGCCAGTCGATAAGATATCAGGACGGCTTTGACACACTCCTCCTCAGCTTCCCATGGTTGTTCCAGATCGATCTATCAGGATTTGCGCAGACCGAGGTGGTACGTTTTGTGACGTCCATACGTGAGTTCAACCTTTGTACTCAGTAGTCGAGTTCTGGACTCCCGACACCAACAACAGATCCTATCCTGACCCAGAACGTCCTGGCGAGCGCAAAGAGCTGGTAGTGAAGCTTTGTGAGTGTGTATGATCTCCACCGGACGGACTGACGTACGGCGGCGTCATTGCCAGTGTCCCAAGATCCAAACAACTACAACGATGCGCCGACAGAGGGGATTCGGAGAGTGTTAGAGGCCGTGACGGGGAGAAGATCAAGCGCGGGAGCGTGCTCGATACGAGCAAGATCGGTGCGTTCGTCCTGCTACCGGCGTGCCAACGGGCGCTCACGCACAGTAAAAAAATAGATTACATCCGACTGTCTACGACGGTCGCTACCAATGCGCTCTTGGAACGCAAAGGTCACCGACATGCGTTGCTCATCACCAAAGGGTTCAAAGACCTCCTTTGATCGGGAACCAATCACGTCCGCGGATCTTTGATCTCAACATCCGACGCCCGTCACCACTCTACTCGGAAGTCGTCGAGGTGGACGAGCGGGTGACGCTTGTCGGGTACACGTCTGATCCCCAGGCCGAGGAGCACGCAGTGCAGTGGCATCAAGACGGCTCTGTGCAGCGCGGTTATAGGGGTCCTGGTTGGGATGGTGTGGGTGATGCAGAGGGACCGGGGGAGATCGTGAGAGGGATATCCGGAGAAGCCGTCCGGATTTTGAAACGACCAGGTCTGTACGCGGGTGTCTTGCGAACACTACCAATGTTCGATCCCTTGCTCATCTTCGACGCTCATCGCTTCTCTCTCTTTCTGACATGCGTACTTGCCATGTGAACAGATCTAGAGGTCGTGCGACGAGACCTTGAGCGCTTGTATGAGACAGGCTGCCGCTCATTGGCCATCGTCCTCATCCACTCATATACGTTTCCCGATCATGAGACGCAGATCGGAAAGCTGGCACGCGATATTGGATTTACCCAGGTCTCGGAGTCGTCGCAACTCCTTCCGATGATTAAAGTCGTCCCACGAGGGATATCGTCTACCGCGGATGCGTACCTCACGCCGATCTTGCGTGACTACTTGGATGGTTTCTTCAAAGGGTTCGATACCCAACTCAAGGATGGTCGGATCAAGAGTCCCTGCGTCGAATTCATGGGAAGCGATGGTGGTCTCTTGGACCTCAACAACTTTTCTGGACTCAAGAGTATTCTGAGTGGACCTGCTGGTGGTGTAGTAGGGTATGCCTTGACGAGTTGGGATGAAAAGAGAAGGTACCCGATCATTGGGTGCGTTTTTTTTCGCTTCTCCTGAGTGTCTGATCCGACCAAGCTCTACAGGATTGATGTAGGCGGAACCTCAACCGACGTGTCGCGTTTCGACGGTCGCTATGAAGTCGTGTATGAAACTACGACCGCGGGGGTGACTATTCAGTCACCGCAACTCGATATTAATACCGTTGCTGCTGGGGGAGGCTCGTGCCTCACCTTCCGCAACGGTTTATTCCTGGCAGGGCCAGAGAGCGCTGGCGCCGAACCAGGTCCGGTGTGTTACAGGTAAGCATCGGTAAGCTAACAACGAGGACTCTGTGTAATAGCACTCGATGCAGAAAGGGAGGGCCGTTGGCCGTGACAGACGCGAACCTTCTCCTCGGACGCTTAATTCCAGATTACTTTCCAAAGATATTTGGAAAGTCAGAGAACGAGCCACTGGACGTCATTGCATCCCAAACGGCTTTCGAAGAACTGGCCAGAAAAATCAATGAGACGCAGGAGCGACCGTATGAGTTGGACGAGATCGTTTACGGGTGGGTACCGGAACTGGGCACACGGAATATGGGAGGCCTGACAAACACAACAGTTTTATTAAAGTCGCGAACGAGACGATGTGTCGTCCTATTCGCGCTCTGACGGAGGCCCGAGGGTACTCCACCGGAAAGCACGTGTAAGTACTGCGTTGCGAGTGAAGTAAGGGACAGGTTCGCTCATCCCCTGCAGACTAGCGAGTTTCGGCGGTGCAGGTGGTCAACATGCTTGTGACATCGCTAGCATCTTAGGGATTAAAACGATCCTGATACATCGTTACAGCTCTATTCTATCTGCCTACGGACTCGCGTTAGCCGATCGGTGAGGGGAAAGACACACATTCGTACATTCGACTCACGCTCCATTCTGGTAGTGCATTTGAGCTCCAGGAGCCATCTTCGGCATTTTATTCTAGTTCCACACGCGCTTCCCTCCTTACTCGCCTGGATAAGCTTACAAGCGATGTCCGGGTAGAGCTTGCTCGTCAGGGCTTTGAAGGCGATCGGGTGGTTATTGAGCGAATGCTAAATATGCGTTTCGAAGGGACGGACACTGCGTTGATGGTCTTGCCCAACGCAAGCGACGGTGATGGAAAGGAAGACTTCGAGGCGGCTTTCAAGAGAGTCTACAAGTCGGAATTTGGATTCCTGTTAGAAACCAAGACGATCATTGTGGATGACGTCAAGGTAAATCTTTCTGATTCAACCTTGGAGTGTGCCTTGCTCATCGCAGCAGGTACGCGGTATCGGAAAGACGTTTGATTCTCTAGGGGAGTCGGTTTATTCCGAGGTAGAACGACTTGCGAGAAATGCAGTGGGGCGTTGGCAAGCGGCGTCTACGCACAGCGTCTATTTTGACAAGGTCGGGCGCGTACATCACACTCCTGTGTTTTTGTTGGAGCAGTTGAAGGTCGGGGATGAAGTGACTGGACCTGCGATGATTATCGACGATACACAGACGATCGTAGTGGTTCCCGAAGCAAAGGCGGTACTGTGTAGCAAACATCTCTATGTGACGCTCGAGTAGAAATTTTCCATTGACAGTTTACATAAAGGTGCAATTCTAGCCTTATTAGACCTCATTAATAGATGATATGCTCGCCTCTTGCTTGAGGGCAGAAAAAAGGATACTGTCACTTCAAGCTGTCAAATGTGTTGCTGACTGCTTTCAATGACAGGCTCGCTATCATGACGACTTGGGACTTGAAGCTTCAAGTGCGTCCGTCGGGCTGAGACGGAAGAGCAGATAGTGGTGACCCTGGCAACATCCCTGACCCGGAGGCTGAAAACATTTCTGTAGTCGCCGCTCCCTGACCTCACCCCGCGTACGCGATATTGGCGATGAGGGCCTCAGCAAAGTTTTAAATAATTGAGTAAGTCTGCCTGGCGAGTGCTCACTCCCCTCTTCTATGTACTAACATCCACCCACCAGGACACGTCGCACACTGGTTGACCATGCCATTCCTTTCTCGCCGTTCAGCCGATCCTTTGACCCCTACTTCACCATTCAGGCCCAGGAACAAAGGCTACCCCCAGAAGCCATCTGATCTCCCACAAACCCCACGGAACCGGGCTCGATCCGAAGCCAGCCTCTTAAGGCGTGTCTCAACTCTCTTTACTGCCCGTCGACGGATCCCCTCGAAGACATCATCATTTTCGCAACCAAAAGCCAGTTCTCCAGGCATTGAATACAAATGCTCTCGTCATTGGTCCATGCTCCCCAGAGTTTCCAGCGACACTACCCCACAATCCTCCCTTGAAATTCGACGGCCCAGCGGTCTGGGAAGGCGAGCAAGCATACTCGAGTCCGACGACTCCCTCGCTGACAGTGAGGGGGAGGGCCAGCAAGAAGCGCGTATGGTACCAACAGGGTTCGCAAGCTTGCCGAATTTATTAAGTGGCGCATTTCATTCGCCAGGGGTGGTGACGTATCCGCCTCTCAAGCTTCCTCGCATGCACAGCACGGCTCTCCCCGACTCCATTCTCCGAGTCGTCGTTGATTTCATTTCGCGAAACGATCTCGCTGTCGTTGCGCTCGTGTCCCGCGGGTTCTGCACCGCTGCCAGACATGCATTATACCATTCGCTCGATGTCCAGACGTTCGCGGAGTCTTCGCTACGGAGGCTCTATGATGTCTTGGCACGCAGAGAGGAGCTCGCAGCGCTGGTCGTTTCCTTTTACTGTCACTCTTGGCCATCATGGGACCTTGCTTCGCATAATGGTCACGTTTCTTCCATTCCTTCAGACGATGTTCGTCAAGCGCTCCAGAACATGTACAATCTCAAATCCCTTACAATTGCCTCTTTCGCGTCCATACTCTCTTATACGCCA
The DNA here is from genome assembly GCA_018397855.1 of Boletus reticuloceps. Lineage (NCBI taxonomy): Eukaryota > Fungi > Basidiomycota > Agaricomycetes > Boletales > Boletaceae > Boletus > Boletus reticuloceps. The sequence continues at coordinate 99,024 of JAGFBS010000003.1, forward strand.
TCCCTCACATTCTCTCTGACGCATTTGACAATCCTTGATAAGAAGATAACACAATCGCAGCTGGTAGTCATGCGCAGTTGGCTTGCCACACAACCGTCTCTCGAATCTCTCTCTTTCCCTCACCTCGTCGAGTGCACCAGTACCGACCCATCATTCATTGACGAATGGGCCTTGGTCGCTGATCCGTCACAGACAAACGATGACGGTTCATTCAGTACCATACTTCCGGGTCTCAAGTCGTTGCGTGCATCCACAGAGATAGTCTTGACGCTCTGCACTGCGATGCACAATCCAATCAAACACCTCACGCTGGATGTTCACGGGACACTTTACAAGGGTTTGCGCCCTAGCGTCGTGCTCCGCTCTCTAGGCGGGGTTCGTGATATGCACATCATCTTCGCGCCCGAGGTCGACAAGAGGACGGTCGAAAAGTTTCTCGGCGTCACAGGTAGCATGCTGACAGGGGAGGACAAGACAGAGGCGATGAAATCTCTTGAAGTTGAAGTATCGTGGACAGATGACGATGCTGCCGAGGTATGTAGCTGACAACCTCTCTCATTCGCCTGGCGTTGATTATGATTGTTGTTGTTGTTCTTTTGCTCACTTAGACACTTTACGGGATTGTCACTTCTATCATATCGCGTTTTCGGGGATTGAAAACGCTCAAGTTGACATCGCCATTTCGCTCTATCCAAGCGCCTGTCCTCGTCTCTCGGCCCGTGAGCCAATCGCTGCTCTGCCCGCCCAGTCCTCCTTCACCTGCCCGGATGGCATCCTCGTCCGGTCCCCCGTCGAAATATGCTGCCACTCTGCGTGACAGTTGGGTCCAAAAAGAATTCGTCGCGTGTGGTACTGAGAAGAATTACGCCAGGACGTGGACGAAACACTGTCCATCCTTGTCCGACATCCAGTTCGACTTTTCGTGTTCTACGACAGACGTAGATGTAGAACTGTGTGGGGTGTGGTATAGACGGAAGATGCCCATGTCGTTGTCGTGACTCTGCGCGAGAGCCACTGGCCAGTATTTTTTTTCGGGTCGTCATCATTCGTTCAATTATTTATTTTTATTCGTTTATGGCTTCGTACATATAGCCTAGTGCTAGTTCAAAGACGGTTTGTATAGATAGTTGTATTAGCGTCACATAATTAGAGTGCATCATTGCCTTGGATCCTCTATGAGACATACATATGTACTGATAAGGTGGAGTTTGGTCAATGCTATGCTTCGCCCGCCTGTAGTTGCAACGTTGAACACTTGATGCTACCATGCTTCTATCAGCTCCGGTTTCAGGCATTGGAACACGCGTCAAGCAGCAGCGCCGGATTTCCAGTGGGTCCGGTCGGATGGTGTAGACGTGACGAGTGACATGTGACATGTCCGTGTGTTTGTCTTTGTTTGTACCCAAGCACGGTCCAGCGGTCAATATCGACGTTCTCACCTCTATAGTCCGGCACCTCAACTTGCGTGTGGCACCCATCGACGTCGTCCATGACGACAATGGAGCCAGGGCCACAACAACGTACCTACAGAACCACCCGCGCAAACGGACACCTCGAAGGCGGCAGCTCAGCAAGACGTGCCCATCATACCAACAAACGATGGGTCGCGGAGAGCGTTACCGGACGAAGCAACGCAGGCAGCTCTCACACTGGGAGTGACACAGAGCGTTGGGAGAGGGCGGACACAGAGGCGGTGGTAGAGGAAGACCTCGTGGTAGTCGTGGCAAGTTCGGCAATGCTTCAGTCACTTTCCGCCGAAATGGTGCTCTCGACGGAGTGGCCACGGGAAGCGAGGGAGAACATAGTGAAATGGAGGAGGAGCACCAAGTTGACGAGATGGATTCGAATGAACCAGAGACGCCGGAGGAACGCGAAAGTTTTTGGCAAGAGGTGAGCTACAAACTTGGTTTTCTATCGCTGTGTTCTCCATGCTCTCATTCTCTAGTTGGTCAAGGCTCGTGAAACCGAGCGCAAAAAGGCCATTGCAGAAGGCAAGATGGACGATCCGCACCAACCCAAACGTCTCGAAGACGCGATCACCATGGTCGGCACTTGTATGGACATGTGTCCCCGCTTTGAACGATATCGACGGGAACGCGAGAATAACCTCTTCGAATGGGAAACGGTGGGGATTCGTAGTTTTCCAATGTAAGCGACTTCGAGGTTTTTGCGCTCATTCTTTTCGTAGATTCCTCTTACCAAGAGGGTGGATCATAAACGAGCTGTCAAGGCGTATGAGCGCGCGGCTGGGGACAAGACGCTTCCCTCAGACCTTCGACCTCCGGATGTCCTCAAGGTACATTACCCCTCCCTTGAAGCCGATTTTTGCCCTTGTCGATAACATTCCCCAGCGCACTCTTGATTACCTCTTTCACGAACTTTTACCACACGGTGGATTCTCAGAAACATTCAACTTCATCCGGGACCGCTCCAGATCTGTACGAAATGACTTTACCATGCAACATGAGATGGGTCCCATCGCGATCGAATGTCACGGCCGTTGTGCTCGGTTCCATATCCTTGCCATTCACGTCGAACGCGATCGTCCACGCTTTTCCATTACCATGGAGGAACAGCAGCTCATGAATAGTAGGTTTATCGTAACTCAATTGATGACATATAACCGATGCCCCCGCAGCTCTACAAAGCTTAAAGGAGTTTTACCTGGAGCAACGCGGCCATTATCAGTCGCCGACCGAGCTAGAAATACGCGTTTACCATCGCCTCATTCACATCCGCGACCAAAGAGAGCGCCATGACGATATACCACAAGCTTTACTCGACCATCCCGTATTTAAGCTGACCACAAAATTTCGTGCCCGCGTTCAGGCCAAGAGTGCTCCTATCACCAAAACTTCCCCTCTTGTTGTTGATGCGGAGGCGATGCATATATTCGCCGAGCTAGCTGGTGTCCTCCGCCGTGAAGGCAATGTCGTTATGACCTACCTTGTCGCATGCATTCTCGAACGACACTTTGGCAAGGACACCATCGAGGACATCGAGTCGATCCGAGGCGATCTTTCTTTCTCCGATATCGTTGACGGCTATACTGGAATGGGTCAGGAGCAAGACACAGATATAGACGTCTCCGTAGTGGATGAAACTGAAGATCAAGTTGAACCTCCCGCTCATACCTCCATGAATCTCCCACGGTGTTACAACCGAGTGGGACTCAGTGGCTAACTGATACCTCTGGCCCCAAACCGACACAGTCCACCTTCTTCGAGCTTGCTAATCCACCCGTGCAGTCGGCTTTCTCTAATCTAAAGACAATTCCAAACGCATTTGGCACCGCCTCCTTTGGCACACAAAGTCCATTTACGAATGCGGGATCCACCGCTCCTGCAATCCCTGCCTTCGGACCGATCAAAGATAACAATGCGGCATCAGCACCCGGTTCGCTTCCGCACAGAGTTACAGGTATGTTCATAACGACGGACACAAACGGGTTATTTAAACTCGTGCATTAGAAGCCTCTGGCACTTCCATTGGTTTCTCGACTGCTTCGTCTGTTTCGTCCTCTCCACCTTTCATTCCGACCCCAGCGGGTTCCCAGTCGACGACCTTTGCACTTCAAGCCGAGCAGTCATCACCAATTCCTACAGTGTTTCCTTCACAGGCTACCCAACCCAATGGATTTACTTTTGGTGCGGCACTTGGCTCAGAAGCATCTCCTTCGAAATCACTCAACCCTTTGGCACCTACATTCACCCCCAAACCAATGTTTACCACACCCAGTGATTTCGGCGGACTTGGCACATCCACCTCGTCTGCATTCGTCATCACGCCGCCAAACAAAGTACGTTCTCTTACTGAGAACCGCCAACCCAGTGTCCCTACCCCGATTTCGAAAAAGGCATCAATATCGAAATCGCGACTAACTCGAGAGCGTTCCATATCTGACGCGGTTGTGTCGGAAACGCCCTTTGTCTCCTCTCCCCCCTCCATGGACTCAACCTCTCTAGAGGGTGGGATAGGTCAGACTCCACCTTCGCAACCTCCACATCTCAACCGACGCCAGCCAATCTCGTTGCCCCCGACTCCCACTGCAACCATGTTCATCCCTTCATCCCTCCCCCCGTCACGAAAGTCTAGCTTGAAGAACATACAAACGTCCTGCCTCTCGGCTGTTCCAACCGAAATACTGAGTCCCCTTGTCATCCATTCACCCGTCACGAGGTCCTCGATACCAGCCCTCTTCCGCAGAGAATCCCTTCGATCCCCTCTAAAACCGGCTGTCAGTGCCGTGGACATCGAGGCGGAAGCCGAGCCCCCCGTCGAAAAGCTGAATACGCCTCTTGTCACTGGGCCGCCTCCCGCGGAGAAACTTGGCCGGAAAGCGACGGCGCTTCACTTTGCACGTCGGGGTTGGCTGGTGAAGCAGGCCTTCTCCAAGTGGCAACAGCGATTCAATGATCAGGTCAAGTGGATCGAGGCGTGCCGACGAAGCACGCGTTACAAGGAAAAGGTGCAAGCTGAGCGTCTGTCGCGCAGCGTCGGTGGGTCTCCTCCGTTGAACGATCGCACACATCAAAAAACGCCATCTGAAACCCGCGCGCCGCTGAAGAAGCGTCTGCGGGTGCGCTTATCTGGGGAATACCGACCCCCGGCAAACGATGAAGAACTTGCGAGACGATTTGAAAAGGTCACCCATTGAACCGAATCATTGTCGACCATTGACTCAACTCTTCGTTAGAATCACGAGGAACATGCGCTTCGATGGGCGCGTGGGTCATTCCTGGGTGTACTCAGAGACTTTTTGGAGTCGACGAGCAGACCGCTGCCTGACGATTGGTCTGCATGGTTGTCACTCAATCAAGAGAGCGACGGGACGGCCATCTGGCTGGAACAAAAGTTCGACGTCCCAGATTCAGGACAGTGGAAAAATGGGAACATATTCCAAATACCGATTTCAAGAGACCACGTCGAGTTGGCGCATTCGTATCCTGGCGTCGTTATATTCGAACGTACTCCCTTGACGGGTGTCACGGATATCTTGGGAAGGTGGGATAGATTCGTTTTTTTATCTGCTCGTGTTCTGAATGGAGATTGCAGGAAATATCGTGTTTTAGAAGATTGTACTCGCCTCCGCGAAATCCTTGAAGCCTTTCCAGCAGACCGACATTATATTCCCTCGTTACTGTGCATTGCGTGGTCTGAACGAGATCCGGATTCGTCCAAGGACTTTGATGATATGGTTGGTGGATTGACTCTTCTCGCTTCCCCTTGTTTTACTCGTTCATAGGTTGGATCTATGATGGAAGGCAACATGCTGACATCGGCGCACGAGCTTTTGATCTCTACAGCTGCTTTAGATATGGAATCGAAGCTGGAAGAGTTGTTGCACGTCATTCCATTTGATCTCGAAGGTCGACTTGTGAAACGTGTCTCTTTGAATGGTGGGTCGAGCCCATGGACTCGATGGCTCGGCTATTCACGTATGTACCACTCCAGATCTTTTCAAGATATGGGAACATGAATGGGAGGAGACGACGACGAGCTGGCTTGGTAACTGTATCGTTTACGGGGAGTGTGAGTGCGTTCCATGCGTGGGATCGGAAGACGGTTTTGACCACGTTTGGGAGCAGTTAATTGGGACCTCTATGCAAAATTGCTACAAGGCTGCACACGTTTTTTGATCCAGGTCATCAGTTCTGTGACTGGTCTACTACGAGATGGTGGTGCCCCGAGCGACCTTGGCCACTTGCAGCTGGGCAAGGACATGGACTCTGGGTAGGTCGTCTTCGAATTCGCGCAAACAACGCACTGAGCATGTCGTAGCACAACCTTTGATGCGGTCCTCCATTGGCTGCAGGCTCTTCCCAAGACTGAAACTACTGTGTCGTTGATAGGCGACATCAGAGCACATCGGAACCTTGGCCGAGGTAAGCGTCCATGTGTAGCCTGGACGAGACACTCATCACCTTTAGATTTCCCAACGATGACCTTTCTGCCCCAGCTGTATGCACTTGCACGTTCTGTTGCAGCGTACGCTGCAGACGTCGAACCTGAGGCCACACAGTTTGTTTCTCGATCACGGTTGGTCGATGTATCGAGAGAGGCTCAGAGGTTAAAGGCGATGTTCGAGGAGGAGATGAATGCCTTTCATATTGCCAAGCTCAAACCTTCAAAGCGACTCGCGTCCTTCGCCGAGACGAGCTCGAGCAGGTGCGTCACATCTCTTCTTTGAGAGCGCGTTGTTGTTGAACGTGTTGGATTTCCAGAGGGTCCACGCCGAAGTTAAAGAAGCAACGGGTGTCGCTATCTGATGAATTACCCACAGACGAGGAGACGAGCTCGCGTGGCAGTCCGACGACCTCGCCCTCGCTCAGCAGTGCAACCTCTGCCCCGTCAGAGCCCGCCCATTCCACGATCGTCACGCCTGCCATGCTACGTTCCCTGACCAAGGATATCCGCGCCAAGTATGGTGTTGCTTAAACTGACACTCTTTCTCCTTCTGTTTCTCGATGTTTTTTTCATTGTATTGGCGTTGTCTGTACTCGTTCGACCAAGCTGTTGTGACCATTTATGGCAATAATAATAAATTAACTCCAAATAGTTGCTTGTCGCTCTGCCATGATGAGTGCCTCGACGAGTTCTCAACCAAGAAAGCCCACCGTCATCATCACGATTGGGATGGCAGGCGCGGGCAAGTCGACCTTTGTGCAGCGTCTTAATTCCCATCTGCACACTGTCAACTCCTCGCGGCCACCATACATTCTCAATCTCGATCCCGCAGTCGCGCATGTGCCGTTTGAACCCAACATTGACATTCGCGATACAGTGGATTACAAACAGGTCATGAAGCAGTGTGTCACTGTTTCCTCTAGGAGGTCCTTGTTTTATGTGACCAACGACGTTGGCAAAGGTATAATCTAGGTCCCAATGGAGGGATCTTGACGGCGCTGAATCTGTTCACCACCAAGTTTGATCAAGTGTTGGAATTGGTGGAAAAGCGCGCTGAGACTGTCGAGTGCGTGTTTTTTTTCCCTCAGATGCGAATAGCTCATGTCGTCGTCGATTAGCCATATCATACTCGACACGCCTGGTCAGATTGAGATCTTTACCTGGTCCGCATCGGGGGCTATCATTACCGATGCCGTCGCATCCTCATTTCCGACTGTGGTGGCGTACATCATCGACACCCCGCGGACGACAGCACCTGCAACATTCATGTCGAACATGCTGTATGCATGTGGGTCCGTGGCACCTTTTTTTACTCTTGCACGTTCATCGTGGACTTATCATTTCGCTTGTTTCCTTCTGGACAGTATTTTGTACAAGACGAAACTACCGTTTATACTCGTGTTTAACAAGACGGACGTGGCGTCGCACGAGTTTGCGATCGAGTGGATGCAGGATTTCGAAGCATTTCAGGCGGCGTTGGCATCGCATCCGGGATCGCGGGATGCGGACGGCGAGCCGACATACATGAATAGCCTGATGAATAGTATGAGTTTGGTACTTGACGAATTTTACAAGCACCTCAAGGTGAGTTTTTCGAGGTCACACGAGATGGCGATGGGTGATGTCGTTAGGCTGTGGGTGTTTCCAGCATGACAGGTGACGGAATGCAGGCGTTCTTGGACGCCGTGGAAGAGTCCAGGGATACGTACGAGAAGTAAGTTTTTTTTCTGGCCAACTTTTCTTTTTTCGCGCTTGCACGCAGGGTTTTCTTCGCGTGAGCATTACGGATCGTGTGATTCATATATCTGCTGGATCTAGGGAGTACGTTCCAGAACTGGCGCGCGCCCGCGCTGCCCGCGAGAAATCGCTGCAAAACGTCAAAGAGGCGTCGTTGAGCCGGTTCATGCGTGATCTTGCCGTGGATCGCGACAAGAATCCAAGTGCTACGCCGAATGACCGCTGGGAATCAGAGGAAGAAAACGAAGACGAAACGAAGACGACGACCTGGACGTTGACATTATTGATCAAAGTGAGCGGTTTGGCAGCATTGTGTGCACAGACTGAGTTGGGCGATAGGCGAGGAATCGTGGCCAGGGCAATACATTGATGTGACGCGCATGCGACGGCAGGACGAGCAGATAAACTGGCCGAGACCGGGATGAGGGTGACACGTGTATGGGTGAGGGTCAAACGGTGTATGTAGGGGATGGGAATACTTTCTATGACGACGAGAAGGTCGTTTTGGGTATAGCGTGTTTGAGACGCGAATTGTGTGAGACCCGGGGGAGGGGAAAGCGGTGGCGGTGAGATGTCAAGCCAGTTCGGCTTAGTAGTATTTAACGACCACCATTCAATCATCAAGTCTTTTCACCTCCCCGCATCATCACCGCCTTTCTCCGTCGCTCTCTTGGTTCTTTGCTCGGATCATATGGATCGGTATGCGAACTCGTGCGTCGTGCTAGACGGTGCTGATATCTCCCCTTGATCACCCCTCAGCTACGCCAAGATCGAAAAAGTCGGTGCGTATCGCAGTACGACTGCACACGCGCTGTCGTCAATAATGACCCTCGTGTGTGGCATGGGTACCCTGCAGGCGAAGGTGCGCTCGTCTTCACCGTTCCCTGTCACCTCGCTGATGTGGTGCGTGCCCGCCACACGCACAGGAACGTATGGCGTTGTTTACAAGGCCAGGGATGTGACCAACAACCAGATCGTCGCACTCAAAAAGATTCGGCTCGAAGCAGAAGACGAAGGCGTTCCGAGTACTGCCATTCGCGAGATCAGTTTGTTGAAAGAGCTCAAGGACGACAACATCGTGAGGTACGTCAGCACGCGCTCTCAAATCCCACATCGTGCAAGTATGCTCAGTGTGCACTCGAGTGTAGGTTGTTGGACATTGTACATGCAGACCAGAAACTCTATCTCGTGTTCGAGTTTCTGGACGTCGACTTGAAACGCTATATGGAACATGCAAATACGGGCGGTACACCGATTTCGATCGATATATGCAAGGTGCGTCGTGTTTTTGTGGACCTGGGCGCTCCGTGTGGAAACCGCTTTTGAGGCTATGCAAGGATGAACGCGTGAAAGTGGACACGCTTCTCCGTTTATTGTTTACTTGCTGCGTTTCATCAATACGATCCGGTGCTGCCCTTGATGGCCCTCCTTTCACGGCGCCGCCGGGTCAGCGCCCTGTATTGATATCACTATCCGTCGTGACGACAGGGGGAGTTACGCGCCGGATCACGTGATGTGTCATCTTGTCGTGCTGTATGGCTGACCTTGCACGTTAGAAATTCACTCATCAACTCAGTTCCGGGCTCCTTTATTGCCATTCGCATAGAATTCTCCACCGTGATCTCAAGCCCCAAAACTTGCTGATCGACAAACGCAACAACCTCAAGCTTGCTGATTTCGGCTTGGCGAGGGCGTTTGGTATTCCCATGAGGACGTATACCCACGAGGTACGCGACACATGTTGCTGCCGATTGCACGCACATCTACGTTTCGTGCTATTTACGTGGTGGCCTAGGTCGTCACACTTTGGTACCGAGCCCCTGAAGTCTTGCTCGGGTCCAGACATTATTCGACTGCGATCGATATGTGGTCCGTTGGATGCATATTTGCGGAAATGGTCATGCGAGGAAACCCACTCTTTCCTGGCGATTCTGAGATTGACCAAATCTTCAAGATTTTCAGGTATGTCCTAGACGATCATGTGCTAGGTTTGTTTGCTGAGATGGGGATACAAGGATCATGGGGACGCCAAGCGAGCAAATTTGGCCTGGCGTCAGTCAATTACCAGATTACAAGGAGACGTTCCCCCAGTGGACTAGACAAGATTTGCGCAACATTGTGCGTGGCCTGGACGATACGGGCATCGACCTGCTATCGGTGAGTGGTCGTGTGTCGACCTTTGGCACTCGTGCTCATTGGTTCCGTTTAGCGAACGTTGACCTATGACACGGCGAAGCGGATCTCAGGTGGGTCATAGTTTTTTACCAGGGGGCGAGCGCCGTTCTGATTGCTTGTAGCGAAACGTGCGCTGGTTCACCCGTGGTTTGCTGATTACAATTCATGAGGATTTGAGTAGCTAGTGTTAGAGTAGGCCCATGTCGTAGTCGCACTTGTTTTCGCATCGGAGAGGGTGGGCCGAACTGTTGCCATGAATGGACGAGTGACCGGACACACGCACAGGTGATAAAGGCAGCGCATCGCCATTGAGTCACAGTCACTCTCCCCTCCTCCTCCTCCTCATCCCCCTCTTACCCTTACCCACATCCTTACTCGCTTCGCCATGGACGACGACGTCCAGTATCTCGGTACAAAGCTCGCTGCTCCACACGACAACCCCTGTCAACCCCACCCTTCCCTCATAGGCATGTCTTCCCTCTCCAACCCCCTCCAGCATGCTGCTCACACCCCTCACCCGTAGGAATCATCCTCCACGTCGAGAAATCCGGCGACAAGCCTGCTCACGACCTCACCTTTTACCGCGCCTGCTCAGGCTATGTCAACATCGGCCGCAAATCGGGATCCGATGATAGGTCGATGCGACGAGAAAACGATGATCACAATGCTGTATTTACATGCCAAGTCGTCAGTGCCAGACACGCCAAGCTCGTCCTCTCGGATAGCGGCCAGGTAGCATGTCCCGTCCACCATCTCCATGCCAGCGCTAAGGGCTCATGCGGGGTTACGTTGACAGGTCTACGTCGTCGATCTCCACTCACGACATGGGACACATCTATCCAGCCGTGGCGAAACAGTGCCGAGGGCACTCCAACCCGAAGTCGAAACCCTGCTTGCTGATGGCGATGTGCTGACCTTCGGCAAGGTCGTTGGCGCTGGTTCATATCACGTTTCCCCTGTCACAGTCCGCGTGGAGTTCTTGACTGGCTTTTCGTCCTCTGAGCCATCTGCAGACCGTGCCCTGACCTCCTTTCACCCCCCGAGTCCAGTGCTCGAGATGAGGCCGCGTAAGCTCAGCTCGGGTCGCTATGGACTCCTCTCTGCTTCCATCATAGAATCCGATTCTCCCCAATCTTCCTGTTCCATCTCTGTGTCTTCGGATGTGGCGTCCTCACAATCAGACCTGGAATCGGATGTGGAAGACGAACATGTTTGCGTTCCTCCCCTCTTTCGTGACAGTCAGGGGAGGACGTCGGTCAAGATCCCGGCGTTCCGTAGTTTCATCCGAGAGATGTGTCACAATAATGCCTTGCATTCGCCTGCCGTCTCGGATGTTGTACTGGATGAGGCTCTGGAGGACGCTCCTGGCTCACCCCCCTCTGCTGATGTCGCCACTAATCCATCCCCTGTCATCGTCTCTGAGTCTTTCCCCAAGTTACGCTCTCATTCACCGATCGATCTGGTTACGTCCCCACCCTCTGAGGCACAGCAGTCGGAGCCTGCTGTCATTGGCGCGTGGCCTGCCTCCAGACCCGAATCCCCCCGCCATTCGTCGCTCGAAGTGGAAGAAGGGCAGTCGGAGGTCCTTTTGGCGCCTGAGCCTGACCGTGAACCTGAACCTGAACCTGCTCCGCCATCTCCTTGTCAGACTAGAATCGCCCCCCTTTACTCCAACAATGCGCTGCACGACTTTGTGCAGTGTTTCAATGCGCAATCATCCTTCTTCCCGGGTAGCGGGCCATTCAACTCTATCACATCTGATTTTGGCCTTCCGTCGGTCCCGCCGCCTCCTCCGCCTCCTCCGCCACATCCCATGCCTTCCTTCCGCTCTCTCCACACTCTTGACAAGTTTGTGACTGAGCGTGTCAGCTCTGAGATTACGGGGTCATTGTCATTGAAGAACGTTGAGGCATGTGTCATCCACCTCCTTACTTATTTGTTACTGATGAGTCTCCAGGACCGTATCCTCACCTTGCAGGAGACTGTCACTGATCTCAAATCGCGCCAAACCGTGACGGAATTAGACGTTGTCGATATTCAGAGTCACGTCGACATGCTCGAGCCCGACTCGGAGCGCTTACTTTGCCGCATTGCAGGGGCGGAACGCAACATCGCGACCTTGTCCATGCTCCAGGGCCAGATGATTGCGCTGCAAAATCAGGTGACGATGCTTCGTGCGAAGGTGGATGCACCGGAGCCTCGGCCTGTGGAGACCCCTATGGATGATGTCAAGGCTTGTGCGAACGCCTTGAACAGTCTTGTGTCTGGTGTGTTGTGTTCATTGGGTTTCGTCGACGGCTAATGTATTATGTGCTTCGTAGAAATGAAAGCTGTGCGCGAAGATGTTGAGAAGCGGATAGAAGCCAAGATGGAGGCAATCCAGAGTGTGCGCTCCGAAGCGTTAGATGCGTTGAAGGGGGTGGTCGCTGAAGCTGAGGTTGGACTTTCATCTTGAAACTGGTCACGATCTGATGGTGTCCATTTAGTCTATGAGGTCCTCAAAACGGAAGCGCAGTGATGATGATGAAATGGAGGAAGAGGCGCCAGAGGTCTTTGCTGCTGTGGAACCTGCTCCTTGCACGCCACCCGTTGTAGTGGACGAAATTCCTTTGACTGAGGTGTCCGTCCCCCAAGTTCCTATCGCTCAAGTTTCTCTTTCCATGCCCGAGCTTGCCGTTCCCGTTCCCGAAGTGCCTGTTATCGAGGTTCCCACCGTCGAGCCTGTTCGGCCCAAGAAACGCGTTCGAACAACCATGTACACGGTCGCGCAAACAGCAACAGCGATGGCGATCGGTGCAGCCGCCACGTGGTCCGCGTTGGCGTTTTCTTGAGAAAGACCGACTCGTGGTCAAAGTCGTCCACAGTAACAAGGACGAATCATTCTTGTTTCTCGGTTTGGTTGACATTGGGATGTCTTCATCAATCCATTTTTTCTTTTTCTTTGCACGAGGCACACGTAACGCACCAAAGTGTAGGATTTACTTTCCCCCTCTCGCTTTTCTTTGCTTCACCTTTTGTCTTGCGAACGTTCAAGACGTGAACATGTATTAGGTAGGATGTATAATTGTGTGGTTGTATGTGCAGTGTATGCGATATATATTCCCTCCATGGGTGTTGTCCTGTAATCAGTTTGATCATTGCCTCCACCAACATGCGCCGGACAAACGCTTAAGTTCAGTAACACGTTTTGACGAAGCAATTTGAAACCCGCCGGGGCACGATGCAATCTGACACGGTCCACCTCATTCACGCTCCAACTGGCGTGCATTTTTCTGCCACGCCAAAGCAAGTCTACACGACCATGTTGGAATAGAGTAGCGCCGGATAATCCTCATCCTCTGAGTTTGCTTCTCATTCTGAGATGCACGGATGATGATGATTTGATCTGTAGTACACACCTCAAGTGAACAGACATGATGCATTATGACAAGTCGGATATGGTGTAACGGCTAACATGGCTGTCTTTCAGGATCGGAAGCAATCCATGATCACAGCAGCCCCGGGTTCGACTCCCGGTATCCGAACACTTTTTGTAAGATTTTTTCCCCTTGGTATTGTCCTCCGGGCACCCCTGGACGCAAGCAGGTAAATCTTTCAACGTAGATTACAAGCACGAGTTGTATGGGCAGTAAGCAGGTGATAGTTTGAAAAGTCAACCCATCCGCCGGGGGATTCTTATGATCCATGGAGGCGAAGAGCTACCAAAATGATATCACTGGGAGACTACAAGAAACACGCCTCCCACTTACTTTAGGAGACACAGAGCAGTCAATTGCCGGTCACAAAAAACAGGGACATTATGTAAGCAAACGAACTCGGACGAGCCGGACCTGTACCGGTTCTGATATTCGGGTCGAGGAACTCGAGTGAGTTCCTCCAACCATCAAAATGGATGTACACGCGAACGGCGGGGGGTCCCCATTTTATGGTTAGCTTGATTGTCCTACATACTCCAACATGGGCGTAAATAGGATTGGAAAAAAAAAAAAAGGATATACGAAATGGACGAGAGAGAACATGGTCCATCAAGACACAAGGAAAGTAATAAAAAAAGGTATTACAATAGCAATACATTGTAGATCAGCGTCCCAATAACCCAACGTCACCGGTCAACGGTGGCAACCTAGGTCAATCAAACGATCCCATACGCCTCCCGCTCTTGTGCCGACCACGCAAACACAGGAAGCGCATGTGCCTCAGTATTAAACACCCATCTATTGAGTGGCAAAGGATCCTCAGTCCAAGAACAAGAGATAGAGGTATTTGAGCGTTTCGGCTAAAAAGTAACTAGAAGGAGTAGTGAGAAAGAAAAAGGCGATCGCAAACGAGCGAACAAACAGGAGACATACCTTGGCATCGCGTTCATCGGGCTTGGATGTGCAGTGTGGACACCCATGACGCTAGTGTACCCCGACTCCGTCTTGGTGTAGCGTTCGATGGCTTGGAAGATGTCCCAGCCACGATGGCGCCATTTTACGTCTCCGGTCGTTCGCCATAGGATATAAAACGACTCGACCGTCTGCGCAAGAACAACAATCAGCACGATAAGCGCGCACACAGACAGGACCTCGTGTCCCATACCTCGGGCCGCAGATAATACCCCGTATTCCTGATCAAATAGTCCCTCCCAAACGTCTTTGGGTCGCCTTCACGCCGCCCAGAACGCATCAGCTGCTCGACCGTCACGTTCTCCTGTAAAGGACTCGTCCACGGTTTCATATCCCCGACACCCGGCGGCGAGCGTCCGTCTCGACCGGCCTTCCACGTACGCAGCGCATCTATCCACCGTATCGCGTGCGTCTCGTTGACGTCCATCTGCACGATCTCGGGCCCCAATCCCGTCGGTTGATCTGCATAGGTTAGGTAACACGTCTGCGCAAGCCCTTCCGCCGCCCATAGATGCACGTCCGCCAAATCTAACTCGGCGAGCTTGGCATATGCGTAGCGGTCAGCGGGTGAGAAGTCGTCTGCGAGCGCAGTGACATTGATGCCGAAAGCGTCGAGGTGGTTGAGGGGCAAGAGGTGTACACCGAGGGCGAGGAGGCCAGGGAAGAAGCAGGCAAGGTGTTGAAAGAAATGGGAAGATGTTGTCCCACGGTTCCACATCTGTGCATCGGTGACGTAGAGGAGGTGACGTTCGGGGGTGAGGAAGAGCAGGTTGTTGATGACGTATGAGGTGAATCGGATGTCTGTGTGTGGGGTCGGGCGGGTCAGTATCGGTAATTATAGATACGAGCGATAGACGGACACATTTCGAGATTACGCTTGTCTGTACGTGCGGTCATTAGGAATTGTTTGAGGGTATATTCGTGCCCGCTATCTGCGAGGGCACCGACGGTGAGATGAGCTGGGAGTGGTGTGTCAATTGCTTGCGCGGGTAAGAAGTAAGCGACTCACAGTTGGATGGAGCCCCTGTGTCGAGATTCCATGCCGTAGGATACATTCCACCGAATCGATCAAGGCTTGCATTGTACAACAAGTTGGTGACCAAGGTAGCCTGTAATGCTGCATGAGCTCCAACTCGGAGTGGGAACAAGCACCGAACACGAACGTGATCGACGTGTTCCTTTTTCCCGGTAATCTTGCCCAGGTAAGCATATTCCATCTGAAAGGATGCTATTTCAGCCAGCACTCCGGAGTGAGACGCGATGTTCTTTCCACTGCAAAACAAAACGAGTTCAGGATCAACTGCGAAGCTGAGACATCCGAGAAGCTGACTTGTAGGTGTCGACTGCATAAACAGGGAATCCGCTCGTCGTGTTGAACGCAGCTGCTAATTTAGTCGCCAGTTCGTCCGCCTTGTCCCGCAAGAGATCATCACCGGATATAGCATACGCGGCCAACAATCCACCGAGATAGCGAATAACTGTTTCGAAAAAAGGAACGTGATCATTCTAATGGCTAATGGTAAATGTAACCGAGCGAGGCAAAGAGGGAAGGACTCACGGAGGGCAATGAAAAGTTGGTGTGACTGATGACGGGCAATGCACGTGCATACTCGTCCTCTAACCCCATGAGAAGCATCGTGTCAAGGGAATCCACGGAGGTGACACCCCAACCGTTGAAACTAGGCACACACGAGGTCAAACGACGGGTGACCTCACCGGCCCGGGGACATGGCCACGACCGCGCGTTGGAGAGAAGACTCACTTGTCGGTGCTTTCGTTGGAGACGGGTAGGAGCTCGTCGTGGGGGAACGCGTGCTGCTCATAACCACGGTAGGCATGCCGGAATGCCTCTTTGACCTGTACTGCTCGCTCAGCCCAAATTTCGGGTGTCTCTGGGGGCCAGAAAAAATCGCCGTCTGTGAGAAACAAGACCTCGTCGCTTCTGAGCCAAGCATAGTAGAGAGTGGAGAACACTGCGGAGATGGCGAGAATCAGAAGGAGATGGCGGGGGGCGATACGTCGATACTGGTGGATGTTGGGCACAACGTAGCGGAGGAGAGACATGACCATTGACAACAACACGGTAATCGATTGATTCACAGGCAGAGTCCACAACACGACAGTCGTACCAAACAACAACCAACCAAGTCCTTAAACCGAACTACAAGTTCACAATAACAGGGCTGCACCCGAAATTGAGGAAACCGTCCTACCACCAACGACGTTCGCGTCAGCAACCAGGTGCATCCGAGCTCGACTCACCTGGGCTACATTAGTGCAGCACACCGCCTGGTTCTGACAGTTCGCCCCACTCCCACCACCGAGCACGTCGATCGGATCGCAAGACATCCCGATATTACCCAAGATGTCCCCGAGATCAAGCAACCCCGCAAGGCCTGCACTGGCGTTCGACTACATCCAACACATCAGAGTGGCTGGAGCTCAACGGGTAGGACGTACGCTGAGCATTTGCTCGCAGCATTGCATCTGGCCGCCGTTGTCGCATTCGCTGTTGCTGGTCGAGGTGGGGACACCCCTCGCGACCTGCAAGAAACGCGACGACCGACACCATGACGGTAGATTTGAAAACACGAGCGAACATGTTGAATAAAGGTAAAGGCGGAGAACGCGAGCGGTGGATATCAGGCAAACGAAGCAATGAGCCTGGAGAATGGTGGAGAGTGCAGGGCCAGGTTATATACCCTCGCCGACACGGTCTGTGCGCTGCTTTCCCTCCGTTCTCTCGACAAAAAGGAATGACCTTATGCGTCTGGGATGGTTCTTTATCGTGAAAAAGTCTCCCTCGACTCCTGAACGACCCATATTCTAGTTGTGGCGTCCTTCCTTCCACCTCCACGTCGGAAAAGAACGCACGACTGAATGTGCAGAAAAGGTCCAGTCAGGAAATGCCAGAGCCAGGCCGAGTGCTCCTCTAGAATAATTGCTGAACCCGACAGTGACACCGCGGCGTACCCGGACAAACGAAACATGCTCTGATCCAAGCCCGAACGGACGAGCAAGATGAACACCAACGAACATGGAACTTCGAGGCTTGCATAGATGCCATCATGTCTATGATGGGTCTCGACCATCTCATCATTTCATAGGCACTCAAGCGCTCAAGGGTCGTCCTTGAATTGGCATAGGCGGTCCTCCGAACTGTCCTGAATCGGACAGGAGGGCAACGACGATGGACATCAACAATCGTCACTATTGGGACCAAATTGGATTCGAATTCGAATCTTTTGCAAGAGGATATCAACTTCTCTGCATCCTTATCGTCAGGCACAGCCAGAAAAATCAATGATAGGGAATCGGGATCAGGAGACAAGAAAAATAGGCTCTCATCGGAGACCCCAGAAGGCACGACGTCGCGCCTCGTTTGTCTACTCGGATGCCACGATATGTTGAACGAGATGCTTCCATTACACAACCACCAATACAAGTGTGTACTTCCTGTTTATACTATAAATCATTTCAATGCACATTGGACCACTTGCTCGATCTCACCCAGGTGCAAGTTCGTCGGATCAGAAACACCATAACGAGTTTGATTACTTGTCACTTTCTGGGTTCCTACCGCCGTTGCGTATAGACAGGAAATACACCCAACGTTGATCGAAGCACGTAGAAAACGCGATGCCACTTTAGATCGCCCCGAGCACATGTACATGTTAACAAGCACGAATACAGCAAACGGGCTTCCATTTATACCAAGATGGCGCAAGACACGAAAGAAGAAAGGCACGCTCGAACCAGGGCCGTGTGGAGAATCCATCAAGAATATTCCTGATCCGTGACACCGACCGTCGGTGTATCATTACACCAGGCACCGACGGTTAACAGGATATGAACGTTTGAACCTGCGTCGATGCTGATCATCAATATTGACGATACCTCGGCGTTCTTCAAGTCCGAGTAGTATGCAAAGTAACGGAGTCTGGTGGCGCCACATTTGGCCCATGTGCATGATCCGTCTACCCTCGGCGTGCTTGAACTAGGCCGCTTCGCTGCCTAGTGCCACCCTGTTGCCACGTCACGCCAACGCCCTCGTGAGTCGTCTTCTTTACCCCTTGTTGGAATTTGGCAATGGTCGTCTCACATACTCGTATAGAGGTTGCCTTTCCGTCTCGAGTCCGTACATACTTGGTGGTCGCAAGTGGAGTGGGTGAAAAAAAAAAACGCGTTGGACGTTCGACGACGAATGGACGATGATGATATTCAGTGCCCAGCTTTTGGCATCGGCCCCAGCACCCGTATCACGATCAAGAACGCGTATATACTACGCACACGGTACTAGCTGCCCCCCACGTTCCCGTGCCAAGTCGTCACCACGAACGTTTGGTACACAAAGTGCTCTGAATAGAGTGTGTATTCCTTCGCTCTCGGGCTTCTCCCCACCCCCTCACCAGCAACCGCAAACTACCTACGCAGACGCATCAGGCATGTCCGAGCGTCACGTTTTTTATTTCCTACTACTATACCAGAGTCCCCCCATCCTGTATTGGAATTTGGTAACGTACTTGCAGGCATCCATAGAGCGAGCATGACGGACGCTGCCATGTCCATGTGATTGAGGAATGGAAATGATCTCTTCCATCAGAGACTTTCCGACGTCGGCATTGAGACTGTCATTGTGTTCAGTGCAGTCGATTCAGCGGACCGTAAATTATATTCATACAGGGAACGTCTCCAACTCTACAAAGTCTACTAGACCTACACTTCCATTGGCGTTCGTCTCCCAGTCATTGTCTCGGGCGTCCCAAAACCACCTCGTTTGTGCTCTTCTGCAGCCCTTGTTTGTTCGATAAAATCTTGCCGGGACAGGTACCCAGGCGGCGCCCATTGATGTGACGTCCACGGTTTACACGTCGGGTCGGTGTACATCTATCGTTTCAAGGTGAGCAGGTGCGAGAAACCAAGACAAGAACCCACCATGTCCACATTCTCCAACGAAATATCCGACGACTCGTACAAGAATAAATACACCACGACCGCGCCCATCAGGTTGCACACTGTCTCTACGTCAGCCTCAATCGCAGGATCAAAAAAAATAAGAACGCACCCGCGAAGAC
This sequence comes from Boletus reticuloceps, assembly GCA_018397855.1. Taxonomy (NCBI): domain Eukaryota; kingdom Fungi; phylum Basidiomycota; class Agaricomycetes; order Boletales; family Boletaceae; genus Boletus; species Boletus reticuloceps. The sequence goes on from JAGFBS010000003.1 coordinate 118,306, forward strand.
ATACCCATACCGGTAATCAATCGCACTGCTGATAAACGGCGTGAAGAATGCGATTAAAAAGTTCCACGTCCAGTTGGCTGCTGTTGAAAGACTGCCTTGTTTAGCGCGTGTGGGTGTCGGAAAGGTTTCACCAATCAAGATCCACACGCCGCTACATGCGCGTGTTAGATGAGAAGAGGGCGTGTCAGATGTACACTCACGGAGCCCAAGTCATGGCATAACCCCAGATAAACATGCATGCCGAGACGATCATGACTATCTCCCAAAGTTAATGTGGGAAACGGATGGCAACGAAAGAAGACGCACGCTTTCCGATGGCGGGGTGTGTGGCGGGATCGACAGCCGTCCCCGCCGAAGCAAACACAAAGAGCCAAGCAGATTGCCAGATGCCACCACAAATAAGTGGCCGCCTTCGTCCAAACTAGCGCAAACGGCGATGAAAAAAAAAACAAGGAAGTAGGCTAATACTCACGCGTTCCATGACATACATGCCACCAAAGGTGCACACGAAATTGACCGCACCCAAAATGATTTGTGTGACAAACGAGTCCGAAAGTCCGACGGCTAGGAAGACTGTGGCACCGTAGTAGAAGAAGTAATTCGCCCCCGTCAGTTGTTGAAGACTCTGCAAGCTCATCCCGAGGAGAGTGCGGTAGAGCGTCTTGTTATCTGATTTGAAACAGTCTATCCAGCCAGCCTTGGTCGCTTTTTCGTGCTCCACTCTCGAGCGGATTTCCTCGATTTCATGTCGGGTGATGTAGTGATCCTTGGCTTCAGCTGGGGAGAGACCACGGGTACGTGCCACAGATATTTGTGCCTCGTCGAGACGGCCATGGGCAGCAAGCCACCTGTGAATGGAAACTTCATCACCAAACAAAGAAGGGTGGATAGGACATTGGAAGCATTCCTTGGACTTTCGGGCATGAACAGGATGCCAATACCGAGGATCAATGCCCAAAGAATGCCGATTCCGACCGGAATACGCCAAGACGCGGAACCGGGAATGTACCTGGTTCCGATTGAAATGCAGTCTACAAGCCCTTATGAGCGTCTGAATCAAAATTTAAATGTTGCGAGCCGGACTCACAAGCGACTAGAATACCGAATGTGATGAAAAGCTGGTATGTCGCACTGGCGTCTGATGTTAGTTGACTGTGCTTGGACAAATCTTGAGTGACATACGTCAAAGTACCGCGAATTTGGGGAGGAGCTGTTTCTGCTTGGTACTGGGGAGGTCTGAGCGAATGTATGCGCATATATGAATAGTACAGACCATTGGCACGGCTGCACTAAGGGCACCGACACCCAAACCACTAATGAGTCGGCCGACAGCATACTGCTGCCATACATTGGTTGAAGTAATCTGAACAATGACGCCTACGGAGAATACGATACATTCTGTGCTCATGGCATAGCGCCGACCAAGGAAGTCGGCGGTGCTGTGCCATAGTATGTGAACACTGGAAGAGGTAGTATGGGGATTCACTCACGGAGCACCAATGAGCGCGCCAACCAGCGTTCCGATCGAGAGCAAGGCCACGACGAGACCTTCGCGTACCGCCGAAAACGCACATGTAGAGACAACGCCCGGTGTAGAGCACGTTGCAAAGCGCAGGAGAAAGTCATCCATGAGCAGAATGTCGGAAATCTGACCGGTGTCATACTATGGTGGCTGTCAGGGGCCATCATGTGTATGATTCAACTGGCTTACCCCAAAGATGAAACCACCCATGGAGGCCAATAGGGCCAACATGATGGCGACGTACCCTATGGGTAGACCTTGGCTGTAACCGATTCTTGAGCGCATGAACATGGCGGAAAGAGACTACGTACACATGGAAGAGTGCCATTGAGGAGGAGGGGCGAGTCCATGATGGACTATATATGCAGTCGACTAGGGGCCACTAGAAGAGACCCGCGTCGTCCTCGGAGACAAGGACTGAATAGTCACAGCGTGACACTTGGTTTTGCTCAGTCACTCTCATGCCTCGCGCTGGACCGAGTCAATCTCAGCCATCCCAGTACCGCTCACAACGTCTCCGTCGTCGTCGTGCAGACACGGAACAAGACGATGACAGCGAGAACGATAGTCCCAACGTGGATCAAGACGACAACATAGTCATCGACGACGTGAGTCGGATACGTTCGTCTTTGCGTGCTCTTTGCTCATCCGCATCTTGTCCACCAGCACCTTGACAAAAAAGCGCGCGATCTAGTTCGCCTCGCTCTCTTTTCCGAGCACAAACGCGTCCTCTTGCGTCGAGAGGACATTACCAAGAAAGGTAGACTCCATCTTACCCCACACATGTTGACCCTCTTAACGTGCATCTAGTCCTTGGATCACAGACCCGCTCCTTCAACACAGTATTACTCAAGGCACAAGTTCTCCTCCGCAAAACCTTTGCCATGGAACTCGTTGAACTTCAAGCCCGTAACTACCGTGACCAGGATCCCGCTGAGGACCTCCAAAATGCCACCGGCGTCAAAAAAAAGGGTTCGTTCTCCTTCCTCAGTCCACTGATCCTCGTCCTAACTACTCTTCGACCATTAGCAACCGCGGCAGGCTCTAAAACGTACATCCTCCGTTCAACTTTGGACCCGGCCATCATAGAACAAGCCGCATTATCTGACGAACGTCTCCTCGAAGAAGAACTCGCCAAAGGTCCCGACGATGACGATGACGACGACGATATGCCCTGCAGCTATGGCAGCATCATCGCATGGAGCACTGCCGATCAACTCGCCGCGCTGGGTTTGCTCCACGTCATTCTTGCGCTCATCTTGGTGACTGGACGCGCCATTTCTGAATGTGCGTCGCTGCCCTATCTGCTCGCCCTATTGCTGACTGCAGCTGTGATCTTGTCCTTTAGTGGACCTCAAAGCTAACCTTAAACGCCTTCGTATTCCACCTGGCGGTACCATCCCTTCCAACGCTCAGTCCACTCACCGTTCTATGCCCGTCGACACATTCCTCCAACAACTCGTCCGACAAGGCTACCTCGACCGCATCCGTCTTGGCGATACCAAATCCATGATGGGTAAACGCCGCGGACGGTTCTCTCTCACACAGGGCAATGCAGAGGATAATCCGCAGGCATACGAATGGCGGTGGGGGAGTCGGGCACACAGTGAGGTGGGGGAGCAAGCGATAGCAAGGTTCGTAGGCGAGTTTATGGTCGAGCGGACGAGGACGGCCGATGCAGAGGAAGAGGAGGAAGAGGGTACTGGCGGCCGCAAACGGGGGAAACAGAAGCAAAAGGAGGGGGGTAGTATGGAGAAACGGTTGGAGACGGTGGTCAAGGCGATCGAGAGGGCTGCTGGAGGGAACTTGACCGACGTCAAATGATTCATGTTGTAATCCTCTAAAGCGTCAATTCATGCGTCAAATGGGTCTGGTTGTGGAACGTTAATCGGGACCAGCCATTGCATAAATCTCACTGTGTGAAGAAATGTCTCGACAAGTTCAACTGTATCAATTGTCTGCACCATATCAGAATTCTACCACAAGATAAGTTGGTAGACGACGCTCACAAGAAGAAGATACAGACAGTAAGTTTTCTATTATTCCATTGATATTTTATCTCAACTTCTCTCCACCAGGGTCAATCAATTGCCACTCCTGACCAAGAGTACCCTGGCGCATCCGCCTACTAGTCACTTTCCAGGTGACTCTAACAAAGTTACTCTTGGAAAGATTTTGGAATCCCTCAATGCCTTCCGAAATGAAATGCACGAACGACTTGACGAAATAGCAATGGATGAGGATGTCAAGTCCTTGAAGAATGTGATGGAGATCCTAGTGCACCAAGTAGCTGAATTGAGGAATGAGGTCAACATCAGCAAAACACTCGGCCGGCAAGTGGTCGTCCATAAATAACGATCCCATCCTCATCCATCTCGACCCCAAACTTGGCTGTATACACGTCAGTCGACGGTTACACAGTGGGTGTGGGATGGAGGAATAGTTATGTAGTAGTGGGTATCTGCCGCACATAATCAGTACTGCAACTTTGCTTTCAACGTTCGTGATCACTTGCCAACAAAATAATTAGAGGAACGCGAATAAGTTGAATTCTAGTTTCTAAACAGTGAACTACTCATAATGTATCATCTAAAAGTGTACATGAATGCGATGGCGCCAGTGGCTTAAATAAAAATGTCCATGACACCCCACGTTTATCAACCCGCACGCCCTATGCACCCGAACCACCAACGCTCTGTACGATATCGTACACGATCGCTGTTAAAACCAGCCCACCTGCAAGCAAACACATAACAGCGCTTATGCGCGTCGATCGAATCGGCGAAGTAGGGGACAAGCTCGGGAATGCCTTAAACGTTGGCACCTGCTCCTCGATCCCCACGCTCGACGTGGATATGGTCAGCCGCACGTCGGCAGCTCGCGGCCCGCTATGCTGGCCTTCGTCGGACGTCGAGGGTGCACCAGGGATTATTGCATCGAAAGACCCCAAGCCCGTGCTCATGCTCGGCCGCGGGCTATGTGCACTAAGGGCGGCCCGTACGCTATGCGACTGAGGCTCTGGCGACGTGGGGCTGATCAACAGGAACTCGTCCATTCCGGTATTGGACGAGTGCGTGATTGAGGAACGGGACAACGAGAGGGAGAGCGATGGCCGCCGTTGTTTGTGAGCCTCTCCTCCTGCTTTCCCTGTTGTGTCGAGGAGTAGCACAGGGTGGTCTATCACACAAGCGCTTGATGAACAGTCGCTGCCCTCGCCCAGAACTTCCTGCCCATAATAGCGGTGCCTCGACGGCGACGACACGCGGTTCACGATGGCCATCGGGATTGCTTCCAAGGTAGATCCCCCTGCTTCCCCGGACGTTGACACTAGCGTCTTCATCTCGTCTGTGCTCAGAGGGTCTTCATCTGTCGAATCGGTGATGATCACAACTGGAATATTCTCCACGGGGGTCACGGCGGGTTCTGGCGTTGTCGTCAGTCCAATCGGCGTCAACGGTGGTTCGACCTCAGGAACCCTGGGAACCCCGGGGGAGACATTTGCATCTAAAACAGCGGAGGCCGAGTGTCTCTTTGACACTATGAATAGGATGAAAGGGACGAGAAGATTAGAAGGGGTCGTGAATACCAAGGAAGCCCAATTCAGTATTATCGCAAGACCATCCTAAAATCCATCGACGCTAAGGATCACAGTGTCCGTTGTGAGGTAAACGATAACGTACGTTGGTTTGAAAGGGTATAGCAATTAGCCAGGGGAATATGGCAGACCAAAAGACGGCCATTTTGTAGGAGCATATATTTCCTCGTAAAAGGTTGTATCGAATCACGATCGTGAATACCGGAATTGAGGTGATGAGCACCGCTGACAAAGGACGGAATTACGGTCAACGTAAATAAGGCAAAGTGGGAACAACGCACCTAGCGGAAACACGTAGCTCGACACCCGCTGCGATTTTGCTCAAAGTCCCGTGTCTGGTATCCGTCGCAAACGCTTGCAAAAGTGTCGCGTTGTCCCGGAAAACGAACGCCAAGCTACCCAACCATCCAATGGGAATGTAAATGAGACACGAGATGAGGACGGACATCCAGACAACAAGGCGGATGTTGACAGAAGGATGTGTGTTGTTTACCCATGCTGGGATGGTCATCACCTATCAGAATAAAGGCATTGGACGGAGAGCAACAGATGATGGAGAAGGACTGACAAATGAGAAGTTCGAAAGCACGAATCCTACAACGGTGGATTGGTTGTGCCCTACTACTGGGGTGTGGTTGGTGTCGAGGCCGCCAACTATGAAGACGATGATCCATACGACGGTTATGATGAGAAGAACGATGAATGATACAACTTGAAATATGATGTTATCTACAAGGTGACGAGACTGAGGGGAAAGATGAGGGATATGGTGATCTGTGACGCCATGAGCGTACAAAGTTTGAGGTGGGACACGGTGCTTACCAGTGTTCCAAACGAACCAAGAATGTGCCCAGAGAATGCACTGTTGGCGTTGGGCGGAAGTTGACTGACTGTGTATATTGAGCTCACCGTCATGCGTCGAGAAATAGGACGTACCACAGACCCACCCATCGGTAAAACTGACGGCACACGTCTTGTGAGCGAGACTGATAAGGAATGCATCCATGCCCTGCCAAGAGGTCTGCGCGGGGAATGGTAGGGTTTCGGGAAAGAAGGCAGACCTGGAAAGACTCCAACAGACTGGCAATCACCAAGGTCTGCAGGGCTAGATACAGCAAGGCTTGTACAGTGAGATGCCACCTCTTGCCCAGAAAGAGGTGGGCAATCGTTGTGAATTCGATGGATGCTTGAAATGCTTCGTTTCCTTCTATGGAGGACATTGCTTCGACGACGAACAGCGCTGCCGTCCCGGATAGTAACGCTATCGCCACAAACGCGAGGAGGGGGCTAGACAAGGCACGATGTGTAAGCTTTAACAGGAAGTTAGAATGAACTGACGCACGTCAACCATCCTGCTTGCTGGAACAGGAGCGGAATAACGACCATTGAGGGACCGGTGATGCTGGAGACGAGGAGAGCTACGCTCCCAAGATAACCAATGGTACGAGGCATGACTTGAATGCAACGAGTGGTCTTCACGCTAGGCTTGTTGGAATGCTGCCAACGAGACTAGACGGCGTCTAGTGGCAGTGAAACGTATATCAATGAGTTGAGTGTGGCAGTACCAAGCAAGATCATCGCTTTGAGCAGCGGCAAGTCACTGAACCCAACTCTATCCTGAGCGAGGGTGATGTGCAGCAGCACTTCGATCCCAAGACTCGCTCGTAGTAAAATGATGATGGTGGTGTCAACGTATGTGTGATAATATCCGGGCATTTCCTTTCTTGATCCAACGTGTGCTCATTGAGCTTCATGCATCCGACTTGGACGAGATACTATCAAGCAGTAGGGATTTTGAAAGGCACTGATTAGTAGGTATACATTATGGAATTCCAGGGACACTTCAATGTAACGCCTCCGCCACCAACTCTAGCATCTCCTTAATGTTCTTGCCTACATTCCTATCGTCCTTGGCTACCGACTGCCACATCGGCCCACGATGCGGTTCAGCAGCAATACATTGTTTGACAACATCCGCGACGTACTCCTAGACAGAGGGTGGAAAAAATCGAAACGCTTAGCATAGGCTGTCACGTTACAAACCCAGGTAGACAACTCACCGTTGTTCCGTGCTGTCTCTCGAATTTAAGCCACCATGCCCAATGATCACCCTGGACCCTATCTTGTTCCGTCGCAACCGACCGCGAGAACCATTGTCTCGCCTTCTCCACCTTGCGCTCAGCCCAGAACAATCTCGCGACCGTACACGTCACTATCGAGTTGTCCTTGGACTTTTTCAGCGCGTCCACCGACCGTGACTTGCGTGTCGGACGCGGTTCAGCCCAAATGGCCATCGACCAGAGAATACCCGATGTGGGACATTCTTGAAGGCCGCGCGATAGCGTCGATTTGGCTTGTGCAGCACCACCTGATCGCTCTTCGACGCCAATGGATTCGGCCCATAAAATCTCGTTGGCAGGATTACTAAACGTCCCTTTTCGAGGATGGCCGCGTGCTTTGATACTCTTGCCGTCCAGCTCTTCGAGCTTGGCCGCGAGAACCCAAAGAGTGACATCCTTGGGACATGTCTTCATCCCTGTTGCATAGGATGCGCGGGCAGCGGAATAGTTGTTTTGTAATTGGTGAATCTGTCCTTGGATCATATACAACTTGGGGAACTTGGGGAACCTGGTCATCGCTGTCGATACCGTCTCAAGAGCAACGTCAGTAACGGCCTTGTTGTCGCTCAAACACAGCAGATTTCATCCATATCTATTAAAGATTGAGCTCAGGTCAAATCAGACAGATATACGGATGACTTACCCGCTCGGTATCGGCTACCGTTCGTGCACGGATGAGCAACTCCCTTGCGACACCCAATTCACCGTTCTCCGCTCCAGCTTAACGGCAGCAAGCCAAATCTGCTCGCTTTCGGGGTTGGCAATAAAGGCCTTTTCTAAAACTTCGCGGGCAGACGGCACATCCCCAGCTAACCACTTCTCTTTCGCAGCCATCAGCCACAACACCTCTGCTTGTGGGCAGTAATGCACAGCTTGCATGAGCACCGCGTCAAGTGATTCGCTGCAAGGTCATCATCAACACGAGACCGAAATAGAAGAGGGCGATTGTCAATACGTACCGAGTTCCATGTGCCTTCTCAAGGTCTGCTGCTTTGCGCCACAGGTTGCGTTTATCAGGGAATATCTTGAGTGCATACGCCAAAATCGCTCTGGACGTGCCCACCATCCCCCTCACCTCCGCGCTCTCTGCATCCGCAACCCACGTGTCCAATCGGTCTTCCTCTTCGACCTCCATGGCCACTGTCGCTTTAATGATCGCCTCACACGTCCTCGGTGAACCCTCGGTTTCACATCGCTCTGCTTCCTTTAACCATTGTTCCCGCGTCAAAAGCACCTGGTGGCGTCGCAGCTCACGCACACCTGCTTCGATCGTCCTGTCGACAACGTCAAGCTCCATATTTCTCGCCTCGACGGGTTTATCTGGATCCGCAGTCGCTTCCTGTTCGAGATGACGGCCTGCGGCTATCCAAATCTCGTGGGACGTCGGGACCGACTTGCGAGCCTTGTTCAAAACTGCTTTCGCGCGCTCAGGAGTCTCAAGACGAGCGAGCGCTAACCAAAGCTCGACAGAAAGAGGAATAACTTCGACGGCACGAGAAAGGAGAACACGAGCATCAGATGCAGATGTTTCGAGGTTGACCGTCTCTTTCCATAGGCGTACGGAATTGGGGATATTCTCAAGAGCTACAAAAAGAATGAGGGATAACGTGACATCAAGGCAAACGTTAGACGCACCTTTTCGGAGTACTCGTTTCTTCGCTTTCGCATCTTGTTCCAGATCGGCAGCGGCAAGCCATACTTTTACACTTTGCCCGACATGTTGGACTGCGTTTGCAAGGATAATTTTAGCGTCCTCTCGGTTCTGTAATGAGAATCAGCGCCGAAAGGGGATTCCAATGAACCAGCACGCACATGCAATCGAGCAGCTTCGAGCCACACGTCTTCGCTCTTTGGACACTGTTCACACCCAGCCTTGATCAACTTGCGTGCGGTCACCATTCGGCCAGCATGCTCCTCTAAACATGCGGCAGCGATCCAACCTGGTGCATGCTTTGGATTTGATTTCACGAGTGAATCGAAGAGCATTCGCGCTCGTTTAATGTCACCAATTTCAGCTTCGGACTTTATGACAACACTATCCAAGGACGTCAGGTAACCCTTGGGGTCTACCGAGGTAGCCAATCCGGAATTGGTCGACGTGCCCGAGATCTGCAATGCATCAGATGTGAGTATGGTCGTGAGCCTGCTGGTGATGATGATACTCGCCTGGTCAAGTTTGAGCGACAGAATCTTATCTCGAGCCTGACCAATCTCCACGAAATTGGTCATCGTCCCAGAGTCCGCGGACTCTCTCGTGTCGAACGAACTTTCGTATTCCGTGTTTGCTCTGTCACCCACAATGATGCTGTCGGGGACGACAAAGGATCTTTCATCCTTTCTTCGCTTCTTGCGTGTAAGATTACCTACTTCCGGTATATTTTCCCATTCCTGATCGGTGACGACAGAAAGGCCACGTTTCAAATCCGCAAACTGTTGCTGGATTTTCGGACGTTCTGCTCGATGCTGGGCCAATTCTACATTTTCGCGTACCTCCCTAATAATCAAGGCAATGACCATTGCGGTTCAGCAAGACACGAACGGGGGACACAAACGAACCGGAAAGCACACACCTGCGTGCCCGTCTCCGCGAGTCCATATTGCGGTCGACAGATTCGTAAATTTTGTCTGCTTCTTCATCATCTTGTTCGTATGTCGTACCGGCAAAGAGACCGTATTCGTTGTCGGGGTCTTGGAACTGTTCAGAGTCGACGTCAGGCTCTTCACCACGTCTGGCCTGCGCCTCGCTGTGATTCCGTTAAATGCACTGTCAGGGCTGGAGAGGAAAGAGTACGCACGCTATTGCCTCTGCGGATGGACCCTCTCTGGCGGGACCGATATCTGAACGCGTCGTGAAACCAGAAGCACTGGGGAGATCATCATGCAATCAGTTCTTTGGAAAAGAGAACTTGTACTCACCCGCGACCGAGACCAGCGACATATGATGCTGGCGCTGGCATTGACAGAAATGCCAACTTATTGTCTTTTTTTGTTGCCATGGTTGGTGCCCAACGGCTTGGGGATCAGGCCTTCAGGAGGTAGTGTAGTTAGTGTTTGGTGACGAGGACCGTTTGGGACGGACGCGTGGGACCCTTTGTATTATGACTAAGATTTTTGGTCACAGCACCATCGATAATCGATAAAACCTGGTTTGAGCCTCGCTCTTAAGGACTTAAAGTCGGTACCAACGTTCAATTTAGTAGTGCATGGTCGTGTGCCATGTGCAGTTGCATTGCATACAAAGCTTTGGGGGTAGGTGTCATGAAACATAGTAAACGATATGTAAAAACAGAGTAACGCCAACGACCCGCTTACACCACCTTGACCTTGACCGTACCGCGCAGCAGACCAGTCTGAAAACGGACCCACATGTTCAGAATGCGAAATTCGATGTATAGACGTGGAGGAACTACATACCCGGCGGGCAGCAATGAGACCGGCCTTTTGTCCAGGAACAGCAGAGCGAGCGATTGTTGAGGCTTTACCAATGTGCTGGTGGTTACCACCACCGTGGGGGTGATCAACGGGGTTCATAGCAACACCACGAGTACGAGGCCAGCTAAGAGGAGAACGGCAAGATCAGAACCACGGTCGCATACGGCACGCATAGGACCTTTCATACCTGTGGCGCTTAGCCTTGTATTTGTGATAGGCACGACCAGCCTTGAGCAAGGGCTTGTCAATACGTCCGCCACCGGCAACAATCCCGACCGTCGCACGCGAGTTCGCAGAGATCGTCTTTTTTGCACCGCTGGGGAGACGAACACGGGTCTTATGGTCCTCGGGGGAGTGACCGATGATGGTGGCATAGTTTCCGGATGTGCGCGCGAGTGTACCACGGTCACCAACTTTCTCCTCGACGTTGCAGACAATGGTACCTTCGGGACATTGTCCTACAGGAAGGACGTTGCCAACGGTGAGAGTGGCCTTCTTACCGCAGTAAACGAAGGCGCCAGTGTGAAGACCCTCAGTGGCGATAAAAGTTTCCTGGCGAAGCTTGTAGCGATAAGGGTCGCGAAAGACAACACGTGCGAGTGGTGCCCCACTAATCAAGGCTCGCCTGAGTGGAGAACCAACAAGTGCGGAGGCAAGCTTACCGGCCAGGATCGTGAATGATTTCCTTGACGATACCACGAATGTATCCATTGCGCTCAGCGTAGTCGAGAGTGCGAAGTTTTGCGGGTGCCTTGTTGTGGTGGGTGTGCGCCTTGAACTAGGGGGAGAAAGATAATGAGTAACGGGAAAAATGCGTAACATCGTGCGACGTACGATAGCGTGCGAGCGCCTCTGTGCCCTGATGACCCGACCCATTGTTTATCTGCAACGACATCAGCTGCATGTTCACCGAACATGGATGTGTGGACGGTAAGGAGAAGAGAAGGGCATATCCATACAGAGGATAGGTGATCCAACGTATGAAACGACCGATTTCGAGCCTGATTTCGCGTGAACGTACGAAGAGCGTGTCCTCGAAAGACGGCAACAACGTCGACTCGGGTATACTCACATTCTTTGTGTCTTGAAGGTGCTCCTGCTGGCGTTGAGCGTGGCTAGCTTCCTCATTCCTAAAGCCAGATAGTTCAGTCGGAGATTGAACTCAAGAGACCGATTAGGGTTAGGGTTATAAACCACTCCGAGTAGTTGTCAGTAGAATGTTATGTGGCTACTATGTAGCTGATTGGTGGTATGATATCAAGCATCTACCGTATTTTTCCCATAAGTACTGATGCGTCCGCTTAGAATTCTCCAGGGTAGGACTGGGAAGAGGTGTTGGCATTCTCGAGGTTGGCCTGAGACAGGTCCCGAAAGTCACCAAGACCGTGACCATGCTCGTTTTGCGTCCGTTGATATATTTAGGCAACTTCGTTGGGGCCGGGGGTCTGATTCCCTAGTGCCATCTGCCTCACAAATGAACAGCCGCTTGGAAACACACCCTTGACAAGTGATAGATACTTATGCAAGCTGGCAACCTCTCGAGACCGACATGACAAGGAGCGCCGTAAGCACCCTTGTTTGCTGATAGCAAAGAAACGAATGAAAGAGAAGCCTATTACATTCGCATGGTAAATCGTCAGATCACGAAAAGTGACGGGCGAGTGGCAGAGGCCTTCCTCAACGACCATGTCCAAGCTTTTCCCATATACATCCACCTTGGCCCCTTTTGCTGACCCTACGCTGCTCATTTATATGGAACGCCCGCACTTGTGACTCGGACGCAAGCATTACGAACGCCTAGGCACGCAGGAAACTAACGTACGCACTGGTCTCTCATGCCAGACAGTAAGATCAGAAGACCCACGTTCTAGTTCCAAGCAGTACCTGATCTCCTTTCGTTCATCAACTTCTTGGACTGATTACAAACATTAAGCTTTCAACCAGAACTTGATAATGCGACATCATGATCCCAGTCGGAGAGCCGTGCTCGCTGCGTTTGCCTCTCTGACCGCCTTTGGACTGTGGAAGTTCTTCCAGTACGTGTACCAACAATTGAGGTCTCCTTTGCAGAACCTGCGCGGTACCAGGGAGACATAGTATTCTCCGAGACACTGATATGGAATGATACATTATCTGACATTCTCATGGACTGCGACTCGACTAACCTCACGTTCTCGTTCGCTTCTAGGAGAACTCAGTGCGCCACGAAGAATAAGTGAAACACTATGGGAGCACGCTGAAATATGAAATACAAGAATGTATTCTACGTACGCTGACCTCTTCTGTCTATAGTGAGCAGCCGGTTGCTATAGAAAACCCAACTGTGCTCAGTATCGCGGATGAAATCTGAGGAGGCCAACAACCAACTCCTCACCCACCCTAATGACTTCCAAAGCCTACACAGATAGGATCCCAGCTCTTTGAAGAAGGTGCAGTATTTCTTCATGCAGCTCCTACTTGCGCACGTCGACCGAGAATTGTAGGTGTCCTTTCGTAGAAGGTTGCTCTGCGTCGCCAGCAGGTTAGCATTCATTTTCCTCTACATCATTCGCGCAATTGATTGTGCACTTAGATCTATGCATTAGATCCGGCAAGGCTTCGGGCGATCACCGATATTTACCTGCAAAAGCTGTCCGAGAACGACTTCATACCTCTTTTCGCGCAAATCGCATGTCGTATGCAATACAGCCATGTTTTATCTCGATTATCCTGGAACTACCTACCACTGACGCCAACCTCGTATCATGCCATGGCGGAATAGAGCGACCTTGGACGTCATCGGGTCTTGCATGTAAGGTCTTGGGGTGTCGCCACTGACCTCCCGATGTCGGACGCACTAACCATGTTTAGGTTTCAACTACACTTTGATGCCCTTAACGCGAACGTGGAACCGAATGAGCCCAACGAGACTATCGCGAACATGTTCTCGGTAAGCCAGAGACTGGGGATCCTCAGGCTCCCTATTTTACAACCATGGCTTCCGCCTTTGCGCGTCGCCGTTAGTACTATATGTTTCGTGTCACAGATATACACTCATCCCTGCGATAGCCTACCGATCATGCGCACAGCATCGAGGTTACGCGACACAGAAATGGTACGCATCGGGAAGAAGTTTTATCACTGTATTTACTTCCCACAGTGTTTCGTTTCTACCCAGTGGATTTTTGTAACGAACGACACCAGCAGACCAAGCCTGAGCCATGGATGGTATCTCGCGATTCAGTATTACATCGTCCCCTTTAATCACTCACCATGAAGGCCTGGAAGCGTCGCACCCGCACTGTTATTTGGGGACAGAAATCGTGGAACCCCCAGCATGCATACATCAAGAACGGGTTCGTCATTCGTACGGCAAACTCGTGCCTTATTGGAACAAGGTACTAGCAGGGCAAAGCAGATACACCGGGTCATACCAACATTCTACATCTGAAACAATTGGCGGTACTCTTTCAACGCACTCGACTCCACCGAAAGAGAGTCACCCAGTTCAGGTTGAATATACGTTTGCCGCATTAGCAAGTTCTTTGTTTATAGCATCGAACTGTTCCATAATATCACTCTTCAGGTTCGCCTGCGTAGATCATTACGTCAAGTCAGACGGGACAAATGAAACCTGAATAGGCATAGGCATGGATTTGGGCTTACAACACCCACTCCAGGAGCGACATACGTACCGGCGCCTTTGCAACAATCGCGTTTCCTAATGCGTTTGAATCCTTCTTGAGGATGTTGATATCTGCCTCGGCGATGGGACTGGCATGGAGAGCAGAGATGGCGGGGTGTTTGGCTACAAGGTCATCGAGGCCTTTCTTGACGTCGGGTCCGAGGCGCTCTTTTATAAGGCTAAAAATGCTATTGCCTTCATCATCATTGAAGCCTTCACTAGCCTATCGTGCGAGTCGGATGGGAAGCAGAGGGTCATCATCATAAGCGACAATACTGACGGGAGCGTCGCTAGTAGACACTTACATTGGCATCGTTCGTCGTAGTCATGATAACCTTATCCACGCTCTCAGTAGCCTGGTGGATGGCCTTTAAGGCGCATATATCAGAATTCAGATGTGAACGAAAAGAAAGGCGGGTTTTTGCTCAGCAGTGATACTCACATATACCTGGGCGAGTGTACCACCCATGTTGGGGAATGCGTTAACGGACGCGTCGAGCGCCTGCACCTGCTTATCCAGGTCCTCGATGTCTTGTCCGACCTTCGCAGCGTCGCGCTTGACCGGCATACCGAGGGCAGCCACGGCAAAGATGAGTGTCACAAATGATAGACGGATGAACATGGCGCTACGAATGAAAGGAGACGTGGGTAGAGGAGAAACAGAGCACCGGGCTCCTTTTATGCCCTGAAGCTGGCTTCCTTCAACGGGTGGGACGTACCGCATGATAATACCCCATGGCCACAAGGGTGTGAGGGGACAACAGGGAACTATGACACAAAATAAGCTTTATCCATACATGTTAGGCGTTTGAATGGCCACTTGGGTCCAGCGTGGCCTGGGGGAGCCAGGAAACCGAGAGCGGTATTCATCAACTACCGGCTTGCCGTGGCGGATCCGATCGATCTGATCCAGCGCAGCCTAATGGTCAGCACGGAGTGCATGGGCCAACCATCGTAGCAAGTCATTTAGAAGAACGGACCCTTCTAGAATTGAGGTCAATCTCTATCCCGTAACTTGTTACAGGAATGACTTACTTGCACACACTCCCAGCTTTTCCATGAGCGTGCACGTCATGCACAATCAATGCTATGCACATCCGAATTTCCAGCCAGCGCTCAATCCCCGCCTATGGCAGAGGGCGGATGTTTGGAAATTATCTGCAAAGTACGCCAAATGTTCACGGTACCTTTTTTGCCTCATGTCTGTGGTCCGACAGTAGAGAAGGTTCGTGCGCGATGGAACTAGCATAGAAGAGGGAGTGGGGCCCTCCAAATTGGCAACTATAGTCAGAAAAGGGTTCTCTCAAGACAGGAATGCAATTAATCACACCCGTTGCCCGGAGAATGGTGCTCCTCGGAGCCGAGCCAAGATCCCAGTTCGGCTAACGGTCTGACTCTTTACCGTAAAAGGATGTTAGTATTCCCTCATTATTCAGTCGTAGTTTCGGTGCTATTTCAAGTGCTTTAACCTTTTCCTACATATTAGCCCTACCTTCTTGCTTCTAAAGAGTATATAGTACTACTCACAAGAGGAATGCCTTGTGCCACAAGCGTATATACTCACGGTGGAAATATCAATCGCCAAGCAAGGAGCAAGCTCAAAGCACCGCAATGATCGGCATAACGGCCGCAGTACTATTCCAGTGGCCACAATTGCCCAGATACCAGCCAACCTCGAGGGTTTTGAGTCAGCGTTGCTGCGATCCCAATGCAACAGCGCATCTGCATCAGCATCACGATAGACGCCTACGTCATATCATGCATGAATAGCAAAGGAGGTCTCAAAGTGGTTCCACCTGCCTTGCAACACATGTGACATCCACGCTGTAAGCCTACAAGCTTACCTAGGTACCTAGAACTAGCGCCCGGGATACTGAACCACAAGCGTTCAGTATCACTGCCTTTTGGCGTAAGTTACGGTTTAAGCAGCGGGCGGTCCAGACTGCTTACATGTACACTGTCAAACACCCTATTGAGCTACTGGCATGCAAGCAGATCAATGCAAAGTACCTCGTACTCCGAATATTGCAGCTCGATGAGGTTGTGCGCAATCTTGGATGACAACGTAAAGATTTGAAGCCTATAGTTCACGAAAACAATCCTCAGCCAAGAAAGCACTCGAGGGGAAGAAGCCAGATCATCAGACTCTGTTACATAATGACCATTGAGATCCTTTGACATTATCTCTCCGGGAGAGTCGTCTGGGCTCTAATGATCGTCCTCAAAGGGTCTCCCATAACAATGACACTTGGCACGTCACGCTTCGGAATGGCGTAAGTTGAGGAAAATGCCTCCGTTGCAGTTGAATATAATGAGTCCTCCACCCGTGCCATGAAAAAAAAAGATTCCACTGAGACAGCCCAAGGTCACGGTGTTGCAACAGCTTTCAAAAGTTGACGCAACGGTACTCAAGTTGACAAGTTGACAAGTTGGTTATGATTGGCTGGTAGTATTTTCCCACGTACTAACACAGCCACATGAAATCCGTCACATCTCGGAAGCTCCTATGAGCCGCGACAAGGCAAGCATATGCGCTTCGCAGATCGCCGAAAAGTAAAACTCATGTTCCGAATTGTGCGGCTCGATGAGGTTGTGTGCAATTTCGTGTGCGATCGTAAAGAACCTAGACACATCACGAGAAAAGAGTCAGCCGCCAAAGCAATGGAGAAGGGCAAGCAGACAGACCAGGATATCTGAGCTTGTTGTTGATGACCATTCTTGGCGTCTTGGTCGTCTGTAGAAGGGGGTCATCTCAGCTTCATCCTCAAAAGTTCAAGGGAATCGATAATACTCACGCCATGCCTCGAAAAAACGCAGGTTGAGGAAAATGCTTCCGTTTCGGTTGAACGCAATGAGTCCTCCAACCATGTCATAGAAAATGTGCAACGAGGTCATCGGAAGGTTGTATATCTGAGCAAGCGGCGTAACGACGTGTATGAATCGGGCGAGCGGGTCGCGCATGCGCGTCATGAACGTGTCGGCGTCGGCCACATCTACACAACATTCAGTAACCCGGATATGATCCGTTTCGATGCTCTTGTCTGGACTCGCCTTTAGTGACAAAGACCCTCACGTCCCCCATTTTTCCTAGCCAGATCATCAATAACCAGCAGTTGAGGGACGAATCTCCAACCTACCAAGGAGCTCCAGATTGCCAACCTGACCAGACGTATCACAGTAGCCTTCGTTCAAAGACTCCTTGACGATCTCCATCTTCTTGCGATTATGAAGTAACGTCCCTTCTTCAGGTTTGCATGCATTGATTGCCATATCAACATTGGCCCCTGGACACATACTTGTCAAGCCACGAGTTCTGCAGATACATACATCACCTACGAATGTTACTTTGAGGCGTCACGTGTCGCGTGTTCCTGTCATGAATGGATTAGCGGAAAACTTGTTGCAGGTGCAACTGGAGCATACTGTGTAGGCTGCGGAGACGGTGTGGATCGAACAATCTCCGAGGAAGACGGCAAATGCGAAACGAGCTTGCGTCTCAAATTCTGCAGTGCGCTATTAATGGGGTAGACATTGTTGGTGGGCTGGGGGTTGGAAGGGGGAATCGGAGGAGGTGTGGTCCCCAACTCATTCAGTGGCTGCTCTGGTATACTGGGCGTTGCAGCTGGGGGTGGGATCGTGGATGGTGACGATGAACCAGGTGCAGACCCCCAACCTCCAGGCAACCCAGGCCGCGTGGGTGACTTGGAACGCGTCGCAGTAGAGTCGGGATAATTTGCTCTTAGAGGTTGTAGTGCTACCGGCTGGGGAACAAGGGTCGCCGCAGAGTCGGTCACCTCTGCTCCGATGTAGCGACTTCCCCTCGCTTCTTCCGCTAACTTCCTGTCTTGTTGCTGTTGCTTGAGGATCTTGTCGACTGATGAGACGTTTGCGTGAGTCGGGTAACTCGAGGACAGGAATGTACATTATACCGACCGTTATAGCCTCTCCTTCTCAGCGCTTTCAGATCGGTAGAAAGAATTGTCATAAACAGGAGGGTATCGTTGACCTTGGCTTTCTCAAATAGCAACCGACAGAGAGCTGTCGCAACTCTAGTTCCATAACTGAGTACCAAGTAAAACTAGCGAAGAATGGAGAGCAGCGACTTACTCATACATATCCACCTGTGCGCTATAGGAAAGCCACAGCTCGATTGGTCCCGAACCAACACGCTTCGCAGCAGCTGACGCGTCCAGTGTGCGTGTCGTCTTGCCACTCCCGACACCAAGCGTTTTGGAAACAACCAACTTTGCAAATACCTTGACTTTGAAGTTGTGTGCGCCGGAAAGCCACGAGAGCGACACCTTTGTGCGCGTGTGCGTGTGCTCATGAAGGAACAGCGGTAGCCTTTCAAGTACAAGAGCCCGGACGTCAGAGGCAATCTTCGTATCCGATTTCTCGTTCGACACCTTATATTCCTCTCGGACGACAGTGCTCAAGCGTCGCGATCCAAGTGACGCGTAAAAGCCTGTTGGCGTAATCAGTCATGATATCCTCTCTGACTACATCACCGCTTGCGCACTTTCCAAAAGGTCCTCTTGCGGCGCGGCAAAGATAGAGTCGCCAAAAAGTTGGTACGCGTTCGTATCATCTGCGATGACAATCTCGCTGGGTTTCCGCAGATCGTGCAAATCCTCCCATCCTTCTTCATCCCATTCCGCCAGTACAGCCTTGTCCAAGGACGTTTTCGAGGCTCTCTGGCGCCGCATACCGAGTAAAATGGGCGATATCTTCATCTTGCTTATCGTGCCAATGGTGATAGCATGGCTATTGACAGCAAGATTGCGTAACTCTGCCAAGAAACTAGGGACCGGTGTAAGTGGACAACCAACAGGAACGAGCACGGGACATGTACTTTTCGTACCCTCCAGAGAGCGCGTAAAACTTTTTGGGATCGAATATCAAAATCTCTGCAACCTCGTCGATGGATGGCTCGCTCTTCGAACCACACGCACTCAGAAACCTGTTTGCAACAGGCCCGAAGTCAACAAAGGCGAACAACTTGGAGTGGAATTCGCCTTTGGTACCATCACCCAGGTAACACTGAGTAGGCATGAGCCATCGCAATTGTTGAGTACCTGAACCCTTTGTGGGGACGATCGGCAACTTTGAGAGTATCGTTAGTTGGGGTTGAGTGAAATCTATCACATCCTATGAGAGGACCAAAAGGAAGTACGAGCGGACGCTTACTCGAGATGCGCTCCGCCAGAATCTCAAACCACTGTCGTGCAGTGGCTTCATTGGGTGGCGGCGTTTTTTCAAGCAGGGAAAGAAGCATCGACGTAGGGGGGTGAGGCTGTATCCCTAATTTACTGACGGCAGCTTCTCGACAACTGTCTTGAACCACCGAGAAACCGAGGACTTTCCATTGAGTCCCAGAGAATACCTAGAATGGTGCAGGTAATGTTATAATGGAGTTGCACTTGTAATATGGGGCAATGTACTTCTCCCAGCCTTCCTAGATGAGTGCCATCCTCACCCTCAGCAGGAATAAATGCGGTATGCCCAAAGTTGTCTGGATTATAATCCGGGTATTTGGAAGGAATGTTATCACAGAGATACTTGAAAGCGGACATCCGAACACTGGCGTCCGAGGAAGAACACAGCGTCACCGTAGTCTCCAATGGTGGAATGCGACGCAACCCTAGCCGATATAGTAGCTTAGCTATCGAGTCCTCACGTCAGTTATTTTCAATGGTAGTGCACTACAAAATCCAGCGACCAACCTTCTTCTGAATTATTCCGCCACTTGGACTTTACACCCCAGTCTAGGATGGGAAGTTCCAGTTGCCGGAAGATGTCTACGGGCTCGTAGAGATCTTGAGCACAATACCGAAGCTTCTTCTTACCCCCAGCCGATGGTGCACCTTCCTTGGGAAACGCCGCCGTCGATGCCAGTCTGGCAAGTTCCTCATTGGTCAGCGTATCCCGCACCTGGACTAGATAGCCGACGAGATCAGATATACTCCAATCTCCCGTCTTCACCATCCTAAACACACGGCTTTAATCACGAAATCAATGGATACGAACACCAATGCGACTAACCGGTCAAAAACAAGCTGGAGATCGACATGTTTCCGAACACCGATAAATGAGAGCAGCTTCTCCATCTGACCCTTGATAACAAAGCCGGAAGGAAACTGTACCAGCGGAAGATCGCCAAAAAGCGTCACGTTGGTGTTCGAGAAATACGAGAGCTCCGGGGATGTTAATCCACACGACGTTGGGATACACTTCTTTTTAGCGAATACCTTCTTTGCCGAGGTATGCATCTCGTTCGACAGCGAAGGCCATACGCGAGATAGAATGGTCAATACACGCTCGGCCCAGACCACCGATTTGGTGAAATCGTGATCCGGGTTCGCTGACATGACATCCGCTTGCGAGACGTGTTGTAACCAATCGATGATAGTAAATTCGCGCCAGTTGAAGCCCGTCAACTCGGTAGGCATAAAATGCTTGGTGATATTCAACGGCATGAGAGTAACGGGAAGCGGTCCGTCCGATGGGATATGAGTACCAAGCGTCTTGGTATTGATGAAATATTGCACTGATGACAGAGGAAGTACTCTTCCATCTGCACCACTGAGGACCGCCACATTCAACAATCGCACACGGATTTGAACCATGTTGACATCAGAATTATCTTGCTTAAGGCCAGTCCACCATTTAAGACAAGCAATGAGTTCCTCTTCGCTAAGAGGATGTTGACGGAGTTCTTGTAGAACATCAATAAAGGTTATAGGGGAGAGCATGCCTTGAGCTTGCAGGGCTTTGATGGTGCGCGCTCCCTCCTGGATAACAGATTGTGGCAAGACTGGGAGGTGCTTCAAAAACGTCGAGAAAACTGGGTCAAATTCCCTGATATCAGGGGCTCCGCGGACACCAGATGATGAGAGAAGCCTCAGGGGCATCGAGGAACATCCGTAGAACGAAGCTTCCAGCAACCCGGACACCTCCGACGAGGGTGTAGAGTGATGAAAAGTGAAAAATTTGAGAACATGAATGAAGCGCTGGAGGAGCCAATCCTCTAACTCTTGTGGTGGACGGAAGTCGAGCGTACCATTCGACTTGGCTGCGCCTTCCCATAAATTCTGGATGTTGGAGAGTTCCAATTCATATGCCGTACGAGCCAGGAACCCTCCAACATAGAGTAACTCTTTATTCCAGACTAGGGCAGACTTAGCGGAGGTCAGAAGCATGCAAGGAGCTGCATACCCGCGACGTTCCGGTCACTTAAAAGGGCTATGTGAGTATATATATACTCAAACAAGACGACGTACTTACACGAGATCTATTGATTCACGCTCGACGGTCGGAATAAAGCGCGACGCCATGTGGCCACCGATACCTGTGGTTTGACCAGTTGCGTGTCCCTACGTAGAGAGGTCAGTGAAAGAGAGAGGTCGAGAAGACATCAACGCAGACAATGAAGATCCGTGTATGCCCAACCCTGAAACAGTCTCAGTCAACGCGCAAAGTGAGCATCAGCATCACAAACCCGTTCAAATCTGCACGCAAACCCTGGAAAATGCTTCCGCAAGCTACCGGCTGATTCTTGTCATCAGCCAGACTCTGATCGTACTCATCTTTCCCGGTCTTCGTGTGAAACGTAATGAGCCTTCGTGAAGGCTGATGACACCAAAACACCTACATAAATCAAATCATATTCGAGCCGCATAGGTGGATTCTTCTTTGTAGAACGGAGGAGTTCTGCAGAAAGTTTCTTGTCTACCTTGACGTCAACCTCCGCAGTGAACACAGTAAGAGTAACATTCATGTCATGCAGTTCTGCCGGATCTTTGGGAGGGTGTGGTGGCAACGCTGGAGTCTCAGGCTGAGGTGTTGATTGAGTCGTTAGGGCAGAAACAAGGGAAGAGAAAAATCCGCCCTTCGGCTTGCGAGGCTCCAGGACCTCAAGCAATGGACGTTTCTCGGTCCCATCGGCATATATGGCATGCATGACCTCCACCTTGATCCTAATGGCTAAATAGAATACATTATTAGTTCGCATACAGACAGCGTGAAGAGGACTCACGATGAGACTGTACTCCTTTGACATTCATGATGTTCGACTGGCTGGATCGTTTCAATCCTCTAGGAGGTTCGACGGCTTTAGCTACCCCAGGTGATTTCCTGATATGGCCAATGCGATGCTCGTCAAAATACACGCTGATATCATTCAGGTGAACCATGAACGTGATTGACGATGTGAGGAATCGCATAAAGTCAAACGCTGGCGGTATGGGACCAGCCTCTCGCAAAGTCATCTCAAACGTCGTCCATGGATCTGCAGTTCCTTTCGAAGGGAGATCACCACGGCGGACATTCAGCTGGTAGATGATACGATGAGGAACGAATTGGCATTTTGGGAAATAATGATACCTGATCCTTGTTGTCCTTCCAATAAAATTGCATTCCATGCCCTGACAGAAAGTTTGGATCATATAGCTCGACAGACATGGACCGTCATACCTCCAGACGACACGAATGGGTTCTCCGTCACCGAAAATAGGCTGTAAAATCCTAATCAAGAGTTTGTGCACCGACATGTCGAACGAAGGGATATTTTCACTCACCGACACCAAACGCGCCAATCTTCTCTTCGTCAGGGTTTCCCTCAGCTAACGAGACAGACACGTTGGGAAACGAAAATTTGGAATCCAAGACAAGTCACATACCGATCTTTCGAAGTCGTGTCCAATCCTCGTCTCTAAAGGTGATTCCATTGTTTCTAAACGTCCATTGGGTGACCTCGAGAAAAGTCAAGTCAACAAGAAGGGCATGACGGCACTGAGTACTCGTCGTACATGAGTAGACCCGAGATTAGGGAGGGACGGGATATCGATGTTTCCTTGCTCGCCTTCTTTCCGACGGAGGTATGCAGCAGTCTCGAAGTGAATCTCGACTGCGGACGCCCGAGCATCATCCGAGTTTTGTAGGAGTTCCCGGAATACTGACATCGTGAACAGTTTGAAATTCTGAAAGAACCACGGTCGAACGTCTCTCACCAGTGAACTCGCCAGAGTAGCGGGCAAGCACCTTGTCGATCAACGCACGCTGGTTAACTTCTACCGACTCATCTTGTCCGGTTAGCCACTGTAATAATGCAGTCGAGAACGGTGAGAAGGCAGACTAAAGGCGGCATTGGCGGACACACCAATGCGTTACGGTCGTCAGCCATTCAACGTGGTAGATTCGTTGAAAAGGTCGGCTACAGTGTGAATTTATCAATGTATGGACTAATTTACGAGGATCAGCTTGAAGTTATCGATAACTTCTGTCGCAACCTCGCTAGTCTAAGGGTGTGAACTAAGCAGCCGTGTGCTTATATAATGGGAGAAGCAGCGATTATCTAATGTCCTTGAGTTAGGCTTGCATAGACTGATCCATCAAATATGCGGAACTCGCTCGTGTCCTGAGTCTCCTGAGCAATTGCATCGGAACATGGTTCCTTCTTCTCCCCATGGACCTGCATCCCTAGTATGTAGTGAAAAAAAGACATAGTTACGTCAGTGTCCCATGGGGCTAACCTGGGTCAGGAGTCACGACGCCCAGTCCGATGGGTCGGACTTGGCAAACACACACCAACTTTGTGGGTAGAAATCTCCCTTACATCTCTACCAGATTTCATTTCCGCACTGGCAGCACCCGCAGGATACAGCAGAGGTTGCAACTATTGAGTTCCCCTGCTGACATCCCAACTGGAGCTAGTACTTATATGTACAAGTGCTGGGACCGTTGCATGATGCACGGCCATCCGTCTGAACGGAGATGATGGAAGCTCCGAAACTGCGGTGTGAATTTTATTTAGTCTCCCCCATTGCCCAGCCTGTCCCACAGATTCCCGGTGCGTTTTCTTCTGTCTGCTTGCGCTCTTCATGCGTTCTATCGTCAACCCATCTCGGATCTGAACAAGGACAGAGTTTTCGACCTGATTTTTGCATAGGCTCATCCAAAGCCCCGCGTCGCGCAGGAAATGACGACCATGTTGTTATCAACCGTGAGTCAAATTCGTCATTATCTACAACGAGGCCCGATAAGAGCAACTTCCCTCAGGGGTGAAGCTAGGCACCGTGACTGGACGAGACTCCTCGTTGCCTACATTATATATGTAACTCAACATGAAGCTCCGTTGACGATGAATTTTTTTGCCCCACCGACAAGTGCGCAAGCATAACCGGACAGTGTCTCGATAAGTCCGGGTACTCCTTCCCATGGCCTTCATCGTGTCAGTTAGAGCCTCTGCACTACCCTGGAACGTTCATGCAGAGCCACAATCTTCCTTGGCTGTTTTCCCAGCTACTAAACCCTCGAATTTGGCAAAGGCGAGCAAACACAAGAGTCGCCTACCTGGCTAGCATGGAAGCGGCAACGCTGCAGCCTTGCTTTAATCGCTGCACTTCTCGTGTATGAACTACTCACCTTTCCGTCACCACATGTCCCACTGACTGTTCGGCAAGGGAAAACGTTTATTTCTTCAGACCCAGCACCATCCAAATTTCTTCTCAGTGCATCCCTTAGTTCTGAGGAAGTCCCTGGCTTTGCAAGCGTCCATCATGCCGCCCAGGATCGTCATGTTGCTGTATGGCTTCTTGCGCGGCTTATTCTGCTGCGGATGCAATCTCGAAGCTAGGGGCGCAGTGCCAGAGGAAAACGCATCTCGCCGGAACACACAAGCTACTCGCCTTCATGTCATCGTTGATGACCCCTCAGATGTGACATTCACTACACCGAAACCCCCCGTTCACCAGGAGATCGTAGATCAGGTACGTGCCTGCTTCGCATAGAGGTTATTTCAAAGGCTGACGATGCAGCAACGGGTATCCAGTCAGACCTGACGCCTCTGGAGATAGTCGGCCAAAATCCGGCAGTCGGGCGAGAGAAAAACTCGACACGAGGTGCAGACGGGGAGGACTTCGAACATGTCAGTCACCCGTTGTCGATCTCGGAAATGAACAAGGAGAAGTCTCGTCCTGCCATTATCCAGGAGGGATCTTCAAGGAACCAGTGCGAGCGGGCCTTTACCCGGGGCCCAGATGTGGATCTAGAACATAGTAACAGGCGCAGTACAGTATACTTTGACGCAACAAGTCACTTTCCCACAGCAGCCTTAGGGAATGACGGTGCAGGTACGGGCACGCCTGCGGAAAATCTTGATGATGCTGACCAAGTGGATGGCGCCCAGCCTTCGCTCGTTTTCCTGGAGAAGCTACAAAGGAAGATAGTGGACACGAATTCGATAGAAGTTGCTCTGTCTCTGTAGACCATCAAGGAGGAACTACCGAGAAAGGAGGACCTGCACCCTGAGCCGGGAGTGAACGATACGCTCACCCTTTTCGCACCTACGACAGGCTACCAAGGAATAGAACATCGGCATCGATCGGGTTATAATGACATGCATATGCCACTTTCATGTATCATCATTCGTCCATGTATGCATTTTCGCCGACGAGGAATGTATCTCTACTGTCGACGAACATCCTTTGCGCCAGTTACTTATTTGCCAAGGAAGCGAAGCTCCCCAGCTACATGCACGTGCACAACCTCTAACAAAGATTGCGACTAATCATAAGTCGATACAAGGGCATGCCGAAGCAGCAACAGAAAAACAACAATGGTGCACGGGTTCACCGTATGGGAAACAAAGGACGTGGGCCAACGTTCACCACCAGTTCTCAAATGACACCGTCACGATTGGTGAAATTTCATGATGGCGCATGTTGCATGAACAATACAGCACGCCAGACACCATCCTCGTTCGTCTTGCTGGAAAGAGGACAGACCGGCGGCTTCTGCATTAGTAGACATAAAACCAGACAACCAGTTGGCTG
Source organism: Boletus reticuloceps (assembly GCA_018397855.1). Taxonomy (NCBI): domain Eukaryota; kingdom Fungi; phylum Basidiomycota; class Agaricomycetes; order Boletales; family Boletaceae; genus Boletus; species Boletus reticuloceps. The sequence continues at coordinate 144,470 of JAGFBS010000003.1, forward strand.
TGTCCGTGTCTTGGATTGGAGGAAGTCCTAGAAGGTTGTCAACAACAGATTGACAAAAAGTACCTTTGGATACCTCCAAGGTCAGAGTCGTCGGTGAATGTCTGAACGCTGAATCACCAATGTAGCGCTCAAGTACGTTGTCGACTAGCAACTTCGTTAATCACTGATACTGCCAAGAGCTGGTGACGCGGTAACAGCTATAAACAGGTCTGGCAAATGCATTGGCGCGGTAAGATACGAGGTTATCAAGCCAAAATGCGCCAGGCAGGTGTACTTTGTAGTTTGCGGCAAGTGCTGCAGCGTGCCGTGCATGTATGTACTTCAAGATGGTCATATCGTCAAGTGTCCGCCGTAGACCAGAAAGCTCGGCTGTCAGGCCCCCATTATGTCGCGGATGAGAAGGATGAGTTGTCTGGGAAATCATGATAGGCGAAACAGTCTGATCCCAGAGTTCGTGTGAAGGGGACGCAAGCTCCCCCGCCATGTCGGCCTTCATTGTGAGGCTCAGTAAAGGTATGAAGTTCCGCCGACAGGTCTCGATTGTTTTTCCTGTGTGATCTACAATGGAATATTATGAGATTTTTGAGTAAGAAGGCGGGCTTGCTTGAAATGACGAATGCCACGTAGTTCCAAGTCGGAGAACAGCGGCGAGGGCAGAAGGAAATATGAGAGACCCGGATATATGGGCCGCAACTTTTTGTAATTTAAGATTGAACGTTGAGATACCTCACCTTCTGATCTGGACCAGCGGGTAATCGCGTCTACTAACTGGTCGTTGCCGCACGCGGCTGACATTTGGCGGCGCTTGAAATTCGGAAACGCCCGTGGGCTCTCAGATGTACCGTTCGATCTCGGTTTTACAGTAACGCTCGTGCTTACTATAATCGCATACTCTCCGACAGCCTCGTGGGCCCAGAAACTCCCGATATAATTGAACCCCCTCGTGAAGAACTTCTTCAACGCTAGAGCTTCGAATCTGATACCCTTTCTTGAGGCAGATTGCAAGGGTCACCAGAAACCCGTGCAAAGTCAGATACTCTGCATACTGCGACAGGGTCAGAAGATGTGGAATGGCGAGGTGCGGCACGGAGGGAGAGGGGAGAATGGGGGTGAAGGAAAGAAGATGGGAGACAGCATACCCTTCAACGAGTTCGAAGCGTTCTCGCGAGCTATTATCCCACTCCTATCGATATTTGGACCCGGTGAAAAAATAGTCGCCGCTGCGGGAGTCCTGGTATCATCAGTTATGCCATGAGTGGAGGAAAGCTTGAAGGGGTACATATGACCTTCAAGGTCTGCCTTGTGCGAAATAAGTGGTATGGCCATAATGCTGCTGCCAACGCCCTACTCGGAACTTATCCGACCTACGTGCAGTGTTCTTTGGCACCTGCAGAGAGCTTCGCCCTCCCTAGTCTTGCGGACGTGTCAAGTACTGGATCCGTACATTCAGTGTGAAGCGTGACAGACTGCTACTAGCGCGAATTCTCCACCAAGGACCCAGTACCATCCAGCTTGTTGAAGGCTTGTTGCCAGGATATCAAACCGTGACTCGGACCTAGATCGAGACTCGGCAGAGCCTGAGGTACAGCAAGTGGTTGAGTTATTTCTAGGTCTACAAGCACATCTGTCCACCACGTATGTTCATCAAATTCATACCCAACGCCGTACAAATCATCGCGTATGTATATCGATTGCCATCATAATCCAGTCCGAATGTGCTAAACATGATTCTAGGGCGAAGTCAATCGTCACCGAAGGTGTGCCTGCACGTCCTTGTCTTTGCGCCGGAGTTGTGAGAGTTGTCAATGATGGGGATGATCTTTCCGTCACCCTCCCCGCAAAGGTTCACCAGAGGCATCGCGTCAGAGAGGGCAAAGTATTTGGAAGTCTCACTGATTCCGTCGCCGAAACTTAAAGGATGGTGGTACGAATATGTTATTTATGTCGTGTTCTGCTGATGCAAGAGCTTTGCAATCAAAGTGCTTCATGACATCCTTCGCAAGGTAACCCCGATCATCGGGTCTGATCATTCTGGTATGTCTTATGCATCCGTCGGGCTTCTGAGTTCTCAACGATCGATACTGGCACAAACGCCGTCACCGAATACAGACATTCGAAACTACATGTGCGTCCTGTTTTGCAGACATTGGAGCACTTCAACAAGATTGTGGTCAGTATCGCACAGGTTGGTGTTTGTGTCTCGATGCGCACACGGACTGAATACCACCCGTGTATGTTTCTGGCTTGTTCTACCAACTGCGAAACAAGGCCTGTTGCTCTTTATTCGTGCAGGTGCTTGCAAATTAGAAAACTTGCGAAGAGCAGATTGTTCGTTTAGCGGGAAAGATGACGTCTTTACGCTTGTTGACGACGCCAACCACTGGAAAGGCATATGAAAGGCAGATCAAGCCTAAGACAATCACACTTCTGATCCAGCAGGTGATGGAGAACGGATACTTTACCATCGAATATGCCAAACAAAGAACCTCTGTTCGTCACCGCCGGCTTCGCAATGACCATCTCTGATTTCCGTATCTAGGGGTTGCAACAGTCAGACGTTCACGGATATGGAATACAGCGGAATCAATCAACCTGAACAACATACCGTCGTATGGATTGAGGCCAGGTTTGAGCGGGAGACCTTTTTTCGAGGAATCTGTGACGTTCTCAACAATCCTCATGACGGTCGCATGTGTCCCTTCTGACTGGCGCCGGATTGATTGCATTTTTCGGCAATATTGTGCGCGACCTTTCTGATCACGTTCCACAGTACAAGTCCGCGCTCCGGCAGGTTGTGAAAGACGACCCGCTTCACAGGCCGCAATCACCCATGGAACAATTCAAGAGGCTGATCATGAAGTTTAGCAGGGATCCACACTATCCAGTCATTAGTCGTTGTCATCAATGCTCTGGACGAAAGTGGTGGTGGTCAAGCCAGTCGTTGACAGCTTCTATTGAGAAACCCGCTGAAACCAACCTTCCGACCAATCTCCGCTTCCTCGCCATGACTCGGTCGGAAACTGACATCCTCTACGAACTTCCGTCTTGCCCTCAGGTCGTCCATAAAGAGGTGGGCGACATATCGCCGACGAAGATTTTCAAAAAGCCCATCCACGACTCGCTTCAGCAATACACCAGACTGGAATCCCTCTGGCCGCACCAGCGGGTCATGTTGAAGTCATGGCGTCTGTTTGCTATACGCAAGCAATCTTGCGTTTCAACCATGCGCTGCGAACGTGTCGCTCCATCTACACCAGTTCCCATTATTCACTGTTCCGTCGATCAGCGGTACGGCGGGTATTTCTAGATCTTGGAATTCAAAAGTACTGGCATGAATCAATATGAACAACTTGTGGTTGTCATGCCCGGACACGTCGTCGACGAAGATCGTTCATCTCATTCAACTCGACGTAGTTACCACCCCCAGGCATCACGGTCTCCGTCACGGTGGGTCGATGAAACGACCCACGTAAGAAAACCTGCCTCGAATTTCGACTAGGTTCATACATAGTATCTATAACGCCGTCCGCCCGACGGTGATTACGAGTACATATAACATTACCTTACGACATGCGACGTGTGGTTGACACGGAGAGCAACAACCTTATTGTTATAACTATTACTACCTGACCATCGCGCACTTGCTACCTCGGACTAATCAATCAATGACACATATATGGGTACGATGCTGATACGAACCATGCAGTGTGGAAGGAAAGAAACAGTATCTCTATGAGTTCTACTTCCATGTGGGTTGTGATGACGGGTATCATGCAGCTTGCAGAAAACAAAACGCAGAAAACGACGACATGAGGGGAGTAGGGAGGACGATGAAGTAAGGAATACGCAACGGGCGGTACGGGCGGCACATGAAAAAGGGGGGAAAACATATCCATTATCCAAAAGCTGGGCACAGAATGTGACTCGTCATTGATCCATGATGATGTTCATTCGGAATGTATGCAACGAACAGGTGGGCGGCCTATAGAGCGGAAAGCCCAACCCAAGGGTATGCCAACACCGGCTGACCCACCGAGTGACCGGATCATGACTATTGAACATGCCCGGTCGGGGTGGTGTTGTTCACCGAGCGTTGCCGGTCAAGGCAACTGCAAACCATCCAAAGATAGCCATCAGAAAACGAGCCATCCATGCGGAATCCGCGCCAATACCGAGGCCGGGCCGAAGTTGCATCGCGAGTGCGATGTCAAATTCGGGAACGGGTGAACGGTAGGCACGACGGCGGGGGTGGATAAGCGGCTGCGGGGTGGTGTCAACACCACCTTGGCGCGAGGATAAACCAAGCGCGGGAGAGTCAGTTGCACGAACCGACCAAGCGGGGCGAGAGACGGGGGAAGAGCATAATTCGCGTATCAGAGAAGGTGTGCTGCGATCAGCTGTCGTTTGATCGGGTGGGTTAGACCCCATGGAAGGCAAAGGTGGGTCATCGAAATGAGACGGACGAGACACGTTGTCTTCGAGTGGAAGGTCATGAATGGCGGGAAGAGGCGTCATATCAAGTGCGTCATGATATTTCTCGTCCATGTCATCCCATTCCGACTCCATATCCGATACAGCATCGAAATAAAGGGGTTTGTTTCCTGGGCGCGACTCATGCCTCTGGGCAGACTCCTCTTCAACATCGAGGAGGCGTTCCGTCTGGAGGAGAAGACTGCCTCTGCACGAGAGATGCTCCTTCACTGGCGCACTCGTATTTTCCTGGGACCTCGGACACCTCCAGAAACGGGGGAGTAATTCCCATGCTGTCTTTGACACGAGCATTTGGGACCGCAGTGACTTGATGATATACAAGGTTAACGCAGTGCAGGCTAGCGCCAAGAATGCAGCGACACAGGAGAACGCCAGCACTACAAGCGGAGCAGAGGGTGATTCGTGTTTCGGTGACGGGACCTCTTGTTGATCGTCAGCCACGGGCTCTGAAGAAGTCGGTTCGTGTTCGTTGTTGGCGTCAAACTTGTCCTGTCCATCGGAAGTTTGGTCCAAAGGAGCCTCGAATAAAGGTTGTTCCTCGGGCGGACTTTGGAATGAGGTTATGGCTGCGACGGATCCCTGGGTAAGTTCCGAGTGGTCCTCGATCTGTTCCTTTGCTGTTTGAAAATGGAAGCGAGCAGCGTCTGATGCGAGGTCATCTTTGCTGCACACGCCGCAAGGTAGCCACGTCAGTCACATCAGCGCGCGACTTGTGAAGCAAGACTGACCCTGGATGAATCCGGAACGCAGCCTGGACGCTAGTCTGGAACGTAGACGAGGCAGGAGCACTTTTTGATGGAAATAGCCGATGAGCATGTGTCCACGGTATATTATAATGCGCATGAGGACTTACAAGTCACTGTGGTCAACGTCTGACGATAGTATTGGGCGACTAGTGACGACCAACGCGAACAAGGAGACCGAAGCTAGCAGATTAATCGTCATAGATGACCCCATCACAAAAAAAAAAAGAGACGCTGACGTGGAGCAGAACAAACTGCCTCACGGCGGACACGCTGCAACGCGGGTCGCGTCTTGTATGGCTGTACTGGTCACGTGATCCATAAAAACAATATGCACGGCCCGGTTTGCTGTAGCCCTGGCTGGCACGGACCCACTTGATTTGGGACTCCAGCGTGGACGAAGATCAGCATCAACACCATTCTGTAGTCCGGGTGAATGGCGCGAGGTAGTGCGTCGCACGCGCGCCCTTCGTTTCACCCCACCAATGACCCAGCGACCTACCGTGACCTGCTCTTGTTCGAAGAGAGACTCAAGACCAACGCCGCGTCTCTGCAGCGGAGAAAGTCCCGATATCAATGTAAGCACCGTTCTTTTCGCTACGCTCTCTGAGTTGACACCCAGGTAGTGTTCCTGCTGCACCTCGTCCTCGTCATTGCCTTCCTCCTATCCGAAGTCCTGCTTCAGACCTCGTTCCTAGATGTACCCTATACCTACATCCTTCTTCGTATTCTTCCAGATGTTTATGGACCCGTGATGAGCGTGAAACCCCATCCTTACTTTGCTTCTGGTCTGTTATTCGTCGCGATCACTACACTGCTCCTCTTCTTTGCCAGTGGAATGTGTTTGGAGAAGATTGCTTACGCCAATCGGTATGGCTTTCAATCTCATCGGAACATTCCTGATCATGCGCGCTCTCAAAGCTATGTCCCTCACGCAAACAAGGCATTGCGTTCCTTCAACATGTACCTCAACGTCCGGCGGCCTCCGTTACGGTCCAAATTCTCCCTGAATCCGATCGCCTTCCTTTTTCCTCATCCAGAACCGACACCTGAATCCGCGAGTCGGTCTCTGACACGAACACCATCACCCTCGTCACCCACTGACCGCAGCACGTCCGTACCCATCGCCCCAATCCCCCCGACCGCCAATCCTCGTGGTGAGCTGATTTTCTCCTCCCGCGTGGATCGATCATTTCGCGAGTCATATGAACGCTACCGCGCGGCCTTTGAGCGGAAGCGACAAGAACGAGAACGATCGGATGCGATGCAAACACGGATAGGTTGGTTGCGCTATCAAATGCCATGGAATAGGCGGGTCGTGGTGCCGAGTCCCTTGGCGGCGGCGGCGGCGGCGGCGCCACAGGTTCGAGCGACTTCTTCGTCCGCAAGGGGGAGGGGAGTTGGAAGTGTGTTTCCAACGCCCTCGTCGTCCAGACGGTCTAGCCCTATGACAAGAGCCTCACGACGAGGGACCCCTGCCGTACGTTGCTTCCGACACGTATTCCCCGCAAATTAATGAAAAGGGTATCGTTTGGCAGTTACAATCGACCAGCTAGGTGACTTTGGGTCATCGTCGTACACATGCAAGCAGCAACTTGCAGGCATAGTGCATGCTTCAGAAGAGGCAGTGTTTTTTCTGACATGGGTACGGTGATCTGGTCATCCTGCAGCCGTACCGATGGCCGGTTAATTGTAGGCGGGGTGTGAAAATTCAGGGCGAGAAGCAGGCGTTAGGTTTCCCATTTTCAAAAACAAGTAGGGTGCGGCGAGTTGGCATTGATGCGGGGGTTTCGTGTTGACGCATCAAAAGTGCGGGGCTCACTTAATCGTAGAATGCTAGGCTGTACTTTTTACTACACTCTACCTACTAGACTCAGCGTTGAGGGGGGGGGGGGGACATGAGACGACCCATCGCACAAGACAGCTAGTGCGTTTGAGGATACACTTACGTAATACCCATTGCTAATAAATTTTACAGGTTCCTTGGCTCCCACTGCCAGGGGGAACAAATAAGGCGACGAGTGATTGGAACGACCATATGCCTTTCAGTCACCACTCACACTCTGGTCAGTTTTGTAGGCATGCCTCTGGAACCCTTGAAGAGGTCGTTTTGGAAGCTATCCGCCTGGGTTTCGAGGTATATGGCCTCACCGAACATGTTCCGCGGTACAGGCCAGAGGATCTCTACCCAGAAGAGGTTCGTTACTTGCCTCGAAGCGTGCTCGCATTGGACTCGTTTTCCTCGCGTTTAGGCAGGGCTGTCCCCTGATGCCCTGATAAAGCAATTCTCAGACTTTTTGGATGAAGCGCACAAGCTCAAGGCAGCATACACTTCCCAGATCACCCTCCTGGTCGGTCTAGAGACCGAGTTCATCACGAACACCGATTTGGAAAATTTGAGTACCCTTCTTAGCGAACATCCCGGCCGCATTGAATACATCGTTGGCTCAATCCATCACGTCAACGCCATACCCATCGACTTTGATCACACCTCGTTCAAGATGGCGTTGCGTAGCTGTTCTCCTACAGAGGTTGCGGTGGCTGAAATGAATGCCACGGCCCAGCGTCGTATGGACAACTTTCTGTCGAATTACCTTGATGCGCATTACCGATTACTTGAACGTTTTCGCCCGGAAATTATCGGTCACCTAGATCTCTGCCGACTCTACAACCCAAATTTGCGTTTCTCCGAATTTCCGAATGCATGGCCAAAATTAAAACGAAACGTTGGATTCGCCATCGGCTACAACGCTTTGTTCGAAGTCAACGCGGCCGCCTTGAGGAAGGGTTGGCAAACTCCATACCCCGGGGAGGATGTCGCTGCAGTGCGTGGGTCAGATCACCTTTTATTCCATCTATCCTCATGGGTCATCTATAGTTGATTCTCGAGCTTGGTGGCCGTCTCGCTCTCTCAGACGACAGCCACGGACCCCATCGCGTGGGAGAAAACTACTCCCGCGTGCGGGACTATTTGCGTCAGTTGGGAGTCAAAGAACTTTGGTATTTGACCCGCACGCCAGACGGCAGCCCCTTCGAACGGGGTCTTTCTGCGACACGCGTCACTGATGACTGGTGGAAGCACGACTTTTGGGATCGCTGCACGCCATCTAGCCAAACTTAAAACCAGCACGAAACAAGCCACCCAGTCTGTTTTTCAATTTGTCAAGGTCGGAGCTTATTCCCCGCCTTCGTAGACGGCTAACCCCAGAAAATTTATCTCCAGGCGTGTGCTTGGGCATTTTGTACCGCTGTATGGCACTTCGTGCCTGAGTCACATTTTCTGAGAACCCCTCTGTGACAATTTTTTTTTGCTCTCATTGCTTGGTTGCCCCGAGGACAGCGGCACTGTGTTTTGAGCTGTTGCCGGCATGACCCTCTCTGCGGCCTTTCATGGTCGCCTCTATTTGCGCCCTTTTTTCAGCTGCACTGATGGGGCCTTCCACCCGCCTGTTGCTGCGGGCGGTCATGAGTCTCGTCCGCACGCGGTGGACGTAACCCAGCGAATCGCGGGGGTTTTGTGACTGTTTCATATGGTTGGCGCCGTTTTGCGTAGGTAAGAGGGCGCGAACTCCAGCATGGCACCTGGTTCGGTGGGGTGTTCATTTTTGGATGTGCATCCTTGTGCCGCCATCGACAGGCAGGACGTAAAGTGACATGCCGCATCATTCCTTGACGGGTTGCAGCGTCGGCATGTGGTTGCCCACGTTTGCCTCGTTGGTTTTCCTTCACCAGCTCTCAGTCTCTCTTTCCAGTGAACGCGAAACCCAATCACTCGTTTTCGTGCAACAACCATCACTTCCAGGTGGTGGTGTTTCGGTATGTCATCGGAGCTAGTCGTGTGGTGGATTCCGAAGGCTGACTCCGCGAATGGTGTATTTTGCAATCAGGTGTCACGGACTGTGCCATGACAGGGTTGAATGGCATATTATGATGGGCCCCCGGGCCTTTTGGATCTAAGCCTCATCTGATCCGATGATCGAGTGGTTTGCAAAAAGCAAGAGAAGCTCGCTGCGTATCGACAATTAAAGTCTCCCCACAGAGTCTGTTTGGCAGATCTTGGATGGAGGGCCTCCTGAGCTCAACTCCAATGGGGCTGGTGGGCATACGATTGCCGGATCCCCGGCACTCTGAGCTGTGTCGAAAAAGGGTATAAAACCCAATTGGGTCTGGCGACATCATCCTCAACGACAAGCATTCGTAGTTTCTCTGGCTCGCAAACTCCTTTTTTACACGTCTTCTTACGTCTACGTCTACTTGAAGCAAACCTAATCTATTCTACGCGCGTAAGCTCGACCTTCTTTCTCCCACCTTTGTCGCTTGACACTGACTTGAGGTGGAGGAAAGTAGACTATACGACAACATGTGCTACCGCGAGATGCAATGCATCGAGTTCACCTGTCAACACAAGGAGCCTTACACCGAGAGCAAGGTGGTGCTGGTCTTCATTGTCGTGCCTCTACGTGCGCTGACGGATGCTGCGGTCTGCCAGATTGATTGCGGGTCCAATCGATGTCGGTATAGCGCTCAGCATGTGCGGCCATGTATCGGGTGTGCGACGACGTGCTTGCAGATGTCTGTTTTCGTGTCATGATGAGTCGTAGAGGCACTGACATCATTTCTCTCCCAATTAGGATGGGAAGGGCCCACCCTAAAGTTGGCCAGAAGAGGGATACGGTGTGCCCTCACTGTGCACGAGAGCAAGCGTCACGAACTTGAAGCTTGTCCCTCTGTCCCGCGTAGCCATAGCATGCTGTATCGCGCATCACGCATCCTGTATTTTGTATCGGCAATGTCTATTATTCTATTTGTTCCCCCTGAGCCTGAACGGTGTGGCGCCCGATCAGTGAGTTGATGGCGATCGTGCCGCGCGTTGACAACGAGGGGGTTGAGTGAATGGATGCATGGGCCGGCGGTGAGTCGGACACATGGAAGCGGCTGGATGGATAGGACCCAGGTTGAGGGCGTATGTGGGTGAGTGAGTGGGGATTGCAAATAGACATTCCAAATAGGCCCATGGGCAAATAATAACCGAATGTGAGGTCCGAGGCATCGTGACGCTGTATGGATCGGTACGCTTAGCGCGGGCATTGAAGGCGCAGAAGGGAAAATATCCGATTCCGAGTTCCTAGGACGGTCGGAACTTGGCATTGGGAATACCATGTGGTCTGAGGTTGGCAGACACCGTGACCCCCTCCCAACCCTCGCGGGTATGTCCTCGACCAGCTCAGCGTCCTGATGGGATCGTGCGTGCAATGCGCGTGCAGAGAGACACAGGGGCTATTTACCATAAAAGGGATCCCACCCGGAGTTCTCCTTTGAACCTGACTCTGATGTCGACTTTGATACACGGCCTGGATTCTCCTCATGTACACGCAATGTTCCTCCGGACCCTCCCTGCCATCAGAACGCGGTGTGCACAAGTTCACCATCTCGCAGAAAAGGGTGCGCTGCAGTACTTTGACTACAACCCTGCATGCTTGGACGATGTGATTAAGTTTTGTGCAGTCCATCATCGAGGTACGTCTCGTGTTTCGTGGCTCTTTCCTCCCCTCGAGCCTTTCCCCGTCCAATTGACACTCGCGTCGCCATCGATTAGAGAGACTTTGCGAACGCGTTTGATACCGTAAGTGAAACCCTCTTCTTTCTCTCCCCTCAATCCCCTTATGGGAACTTGGTCCCCCTCACCCTCCGGCCGCCGTCACGCCTCGCCATCATGTCGTGGCGGGTTAAGCGTCCGATCCATCATGACGTTGCACTGACGTCTCGCCCTTCCATAGATACCCCCTCACGGCAGGTGGCGTCACCTCGACGCAGGTCATCCCCGCATCGCACCTCTCCTCCAAACCTGGTCCGCCGCTGGCGTCTCTACAACCGAACAATGCAAGCGCCTCCTCGATCTCTTCCTTGTCTCCGTCCTCCTCGATGCTGGCGCCGGTAACGTCTGGACCTACACCGAACCCGGGACGGGTCGCACCTTTGCGCGCTCAGAGGGTCTTGGGGTCGCTAGCTTGCACATGTTTTGTGCCGGCGTGTTCTCTGGGTCTGAAGACCAGCCTTGTCGCGTCGACGGTATGTCCACACCCCTTTTCCCTTTTTCTATTTGGACACTCAACTGATATGACGATACCGGCCAATCGCGCCATAAAACACAGCTCAAGGTCTCGCAGGTATCACCACTGATAAGGTTGCCGAGGCGATGCAGGTCAACGCCGCGAATCCAATGGTCGGACTCGACGGCCGGGTTGCACTCCTCGTCCATCTTGGCGGTGCGCTCGCGTCCAACCCCCAGTTTTTCGGAGAAGATGCGAGGCCGGGGAATATGCTGGGTAAGCCCTACGTCGCGTGTCCGCCTTGTCCTCTTGTGTCATCGATGGGTCACTTCATCGCGCCTTTCTCCGTGCGAGCCCACCCCCGCCAGTTCACGGTGGGACGAAAAATACTCATTCCATGACGTTCCAAACACAGATTTCCTCGAAACACAGTCCAAACTCAAAGGTGCCACCCGGCACATCCACATCGCCACGCTTTGGACCGTCCTCATCGACGGCCTCTCCGCCATCTGGCCTTCCCGACACACCCTCGACGGTGTCCCCCTTGGGGACGTCTGGCCCTGTCCCGCATTGGCATTGGCACAGCCCGGCCGACCCGAGTCCGAAGCGCTGGTCCCGTTCCACAAGCTCACGGGGTGGACCGCATACAGCCTCATCGAGCCTATTCAGACGCTGTTGGGATGGAAGTTTGAGGGCGTCGAGGACATGACGGGCTTGCCAGAGTATCGCAACGGTCAGTCGTGTTTTGTTTCGTTTAGTGGCATTTCTTTTCTTTTCGGCACATCTCACTGATGCGACAGGTGGACTCTTGATCGACTTTGGCGTCCTCACGCTTCGGCCAGGCACCTTGTCGCCTGGATATTTCCCAGAGGGAACTTCAACTGGCATCCCCCGCCTCCCGCCGTCCCACCCAGCTATCGTCGAATGGCGTGCCATGACCGTAATCGAGCTGTCCGTCCCGCCCTTTTCTATTCTGTTCTTATGATTTCATGCACACACCCTCTAGAGACCGCATCGCCGATGGCCTCCGCCGCAAATTTAATCTCGCTCCTGAACAACTCACGCTCGCCCAGGTGCTCGAGAGCGCAACGTGGAAGGGAGGGCGCGAAATTGCGAAGAAGCTGCGTCCCGAGACGGGGGGACCGCCTATTGATATCGTTAGCGACGGTACCGTCTTTTGACGTGCATGGTCTAGGTTGAAACTGTATATATAGTGTACGATAATAAATAAGGTCGTGTACGACGACGACTGCTTGTACGGAATACTCAAACCCGGTTCTATGCATACATCAGCGGCGCTTCAGATCCTTGGCCAGGCGATACGAGAGGACAAACGCGATCGCAGCTGCGATGCCTCCTAATCTGAGTAAGGTGGTGTAACGGTCAGCTCCAAACACCAAGGGGTAGGGGAAAACGAAATGCCCACCGAAAGATGACCGCAATCGAATCGATCCCCCGTCCTTCTCCCTCGCGTGCCACCATTGACATCTCTCTCGTAGCGGTACCCGACCCATCACCCGACTGTGATTGGGTGTTCCCGGGGTGGTGACCATGCAATACCGACTTGTCCGGATCCAATAGGGCAAAGATGATCGATGAGAGACCAGTCACGAGGAATTGGGGTATGACGATGAACATGTTATGGATACCCTGTGGTGGGGAAAAACAAGAAGTGACAGAGTCGGTGAGATGGCCCAACGAGAGATTGTGAAGAACAAGACAAAGAGAAGAGGAGCAGGAAACGACCAAGAAAGGAAACGGGCACGCACGATGATAGCCCCCGCCTGGGCACTCAACCCATTACCATTATCCGTCTTGCTCGCCGACCCCGGCTCTGACGTCGTCGCATTCGCAAGCACCTGTTCCTCCTCCGAGCGCTCCGGGAAAGAGAGTGAAGGAGAGACGAGATCGACCCTGCTAACACGTGGCCGCGGGTGTCCCATCCAAGTGATCCCCGGCCGAACATCGAAACCAGTTTCACGATCGCGCTGGTCCTGGTCTAGCGACCGTTTCAATGCGGATGGGTCGCTGTCGGACACCTCACCTTCCCCTTCCTCCCCTTCGTCATCGTCGCCATCGACGCGGAAAAGCCACCTCGACTCGTCCGCGCCGTGTCCGTCATTGTCGCGTGACCAAACGCTGCGTGCGGACCGCGTGTCAACGAGATGAATAGACCCCGCATCATCCGAGGCTTGGTGGGACAATATTGCCTCGCCGAGCTAGAGAGCGACAAAGATGGTCATTGGGGTATGGGGTAAGTACTAGATTCGCGTACTCCCGATCTCGTTGACCTACCAAGGCAAAAGGCGCCCACTGTGTCATTGCCCAACAGAACCCGGTGACAGACAGGATCCAGGTTGCACCTGATACGGTCGAGGTGATGCTATAATACGTAATTGGCAAATTTGATATGGCAAGAGGAACGAAAAGCGGATCCATCAGCTGCTAAAATATATCATGCTGACGTGAGACGAGTGATGGACCTACAATGTGGCAGCCATACACAATGCAAAAATAAGATGTGACGATGCCCACAAAGCGGCCAAGTGCATCCGAAAACGTTCTAGCCATGTCTTGTGCTTTGGTTCGAGGGGGCTGGACGCGTGGCGTGTGTCTTGTGGGACGATAAAATAGGGCATGGTGATGTTCGCTACCAGAGACACCAGCGCGCTGTAAAACAGGGCGCGTGTCCCGAGTCGAGTGGATTCGGTATCGAGAGCAATCGCGGCATTTTTGTTTTGTGGGATGGGCAACGATTCCTTGTGAAGGTCGCCGATGTACAGCGTGCTATAGAACAAGACTGGGAACCATCCCAACCATGCACTAACCACCATCAGACCAGAAGTGTGACAAAGACAAGACGTACAAGAATTGAATCCAGCACTGGGGATGTATGTCACTGCTGATTTGGAAACGAGGAGGCGAGAACGCACGATCTGTCGAATGACACTCGGTAGCCTCTCGAGCGTCTCCCGTAGCTCCTTCAACTCTTGTCGGAATCCTTTGGGACCGATTCTGCGGAGAAGATGAGTAGTGTGCATGTTTTGGCGACGAAACGTACGATGAGGAAAGCAAGACGCGTTCCTTGACGTGAAAACACACCCATGCCTGTGTCGAGAACAAAAGGAGCGCCGCAATGACGGAAAGAACCTCCAATTGTTCGCTCCCAAAAAAGGGAAAGAAATGTGGAAGATCGAGATTTCCTCTGGGATGAAGGTTGAGCATGACCGGAGTCCAAAATGAATGTAAGCTCACACGAAAAATCCTGCGACGCTTCCGACGGCCAGCATGCACGCTGCCCAAGCGTTGCCTGCGGGTTGCTTGGAAGTGGGTAGGGTGTCCACAAGAAGTGCACGATCAAGAGCCTGCACTAAACGAGTGTGTGAGACGAGAATGTGTCGAACGTGATATGCGATACTTGCCAGCGTTGATGGAAAAGTCTATACAGTAAATAGAAAGGATGGCGAACCAGATGGTGAGGGTATCGTTCTGCGGGGATGAGTCAACCCCCGTGTAGATATATGCAAGGGCGCTCACCGAAGGTGAATCGGGGGTGGTGAATATGGTTGCAAACTGTCTCGTGAATCCGAGCAAAAGGGTTGCCATCGCGCACAATGCAGCACAGACGAGGATAAAGGGTCTCCGCCGACCAAAGCGGGATTTGGAGTGGTCGGCGAGTATGCCTAGCGGATGTCAATAGCAGTTTGATGGTGGTGTGATGAGACGGACCTATGAAGGCTGTACGATGAGACCAGAGAGTGGTCCTGCGAGAAAGACGATGGCCATGAGCGATTTTTGGAGGCCAAGCGAGAGCAGGTACGGTGAGGCTGAAGGACATCAGGCAGTTGTTTCGAGACTGAGGTCAAGACATGTTACCATAAGACATTTCGACCGACCAGACCATTTGCACGCCAAAGAGACCGACGGTGAGCGATGGCAGCTGTGTCCATGCGGGACCAGTGACGCGAGCGACACCGGCCCAGCGATGGTCGCGGTCGTGCTGCGCTTCGTCGACGAGGGGCACGGACGCAGTCATTTGGAGAGACGCGAGTGTGACATGTCACGTCAAACACAATGTGGTCCCGACGACGCATCGCATTGCCCAGACGCGCCCTGCATATCACCGCCCCACGTCGGAGGGACATCTTCGACCCAGCGACCATACAGCGCATCTCAGAGGACGTCGATGTCTGCATCGTCGGGGCTGGTCCTGCTGGTCTCAGCGCAGCCATACGTCTCAAGCAACTCGAGCGAGAAAAGGGCTCGGAATTCCGTGTCGTCGTCCTCGAAAAGGGCGGCGAAGTAGGTCTGTCACTCGCTCGTGTCGTCTTCACGAACTGACTCGACACAGGTTCACACATCCTATCCGGCGCTGTCATTGAGCCTCGCGCTCTCAGCGAGCTGCTCCCGGACTGGTCCTCGAGGGACGACCACCCCCTCAAACAGCCTGCCACATCATCCACCATGCGATTCCTCACCAAAAAGTACGCCATTCTTATTCCGCACCCACCCCAAATGTCCAACCACGGCAACTACATCACCTCCCTCTCCCAGTTTACAGCGTGGCTCGGCACCATCGCAGAGGAACTCGGCGTCGAGGTCTACCCCGGATTCGCCGGCGCCGGTATCGTATACGGCGAGGACGGCAACAGCGTCACCGGTGTACGCACTAACGAAGTCGGTCTCGACAAACTTGGCCGCATGAAGGACACCTTCGAACCCGGGATGGAGTTTCGTGCCAAGGTCACGCTCATCGCTGAAGGCGCACACGGCTCGCTCTCCAAGAACTCATCCGCAAATTTGACCTGCGCAAGGATGCGGATCCACAGACGTACGGCATCGGTCTCAAGGAAGTATGGCGTGTCGACCCGAGCCAGTATCGACCGGGCGAGGTCGTGCATACACTCGGTTGGCCCCTCAACTATTTGACGTATGGCGGAGGGTGGGTGTATCACATGGCAGACGGACTCGTTAGCCTTGGATTGGTCATTGGCCTCGACTATGCGAACCCGTATCTCAGCCCGTACAAGGAACTGCAGGTGAGCCTTGCACGTCCTCGTGCTCCGTGCTTTCATCTGACACGGACTTAGCGCATGAAACACCACCCTTACTTTGCCAAGCTCTTGTCTGGTTCCTCGACTCGCGTTGCCTATGGTGCTCGCTCGTTGAACGAAGGCGGCTTACAGTCCGTCCCAAAACTCGACTTTCCAGGCGGTGCTTTGATTGGATGTTCTGCCGGGTTCGTCAACATTGCGAAAATTAAAGGCACACACACCGCCATGAAGACGGGCATGCTCGCAGCCGAGGCAGCTGCTGACGTACTCTCAGAATCAGACTCGTCGGAAGCGAGCGACATGAGCAAGTACGACACCGCAGTCCGGAATAGCTGGGTGTGGTCCGAACTCAACGAAGTACGCAACCTGCGTGCCAGTTTCAACACGTCGATGGGCATATGGGGCGGTATGGCCTACTCTGGCGTGGACTCGCTCTTTCTCAGGGGCCGCACACCATGGACGTTTCGCAACAAGAGCCAGAGTTTGGATGCCGAGCATACGTTGACGGCGAGTCACTTCAAGCCCATTGATTATCCACCGCCGCAGCCACCACTATCAACCGATTTGCTGACGTCGCTGACACTCACGGGCACAAATCACGCCGAGGACCAACCCGTCCATTTGCGTGTTCGCAAGGACGGTGTCGAAGACGTGTGTCTGAGAAAGCAGCACGTCCGCAGAAACGTCGGCGAGTACGCAGGCTTACTCCAGCGTGCTTGTCCGGCCGGCGTGTATGAGTACATCGAGGACGACGCGGTATCCAAGGAAGAGGGTTGGGACTGGGAAAAAGTTGGTGATCAACTCGCAGGTGAGTGGTTCAGCGTCTGCTTTCGTACAAGGGTTAACCACGTCCCAGAACTGTATTCATTGCAAGCTGTGTGATATCAAAGTCCCTACGCAGGACATTACATGGACGGTGCCAGAAGGTGGAGGAGGCCCTAAATACAGTGAGTGTAGCTTATCTTTACGTCGTGTGATTGTAAGACTGATACTTGCGTCGTAGCTGTCACGTAGCTTTAAACTATTGCATAATTGCAATCACGACGCATTGGCCACGGTGAGATGGCATTGAGAGAGCACACCCAACGACTGATATGTTGGCTGAGTATTGGTTTGATCGAGGACGCGATGATCATGTTGGTGTGTAGGTTTTGCGTCCGTAGAGTCATTGACGACGCTCCCCTCGCTCGTCCAGACAATGTGTGTATGATGTGCATATGTTTGGTTTCGTTTACGCCAGGCGGTAGGCACTCAAGTACTCACGTGCAGCCCATAATGCCTCTACGGGTCATCCCAATAAAGTGGACTCTAGAGTGCGACCCATTGACTGATGCCGCCGCCGTCCGCGTTGGCATATCTGGGCATGTCTCGACATAATTCCACTACTATACGATTTTGGGAACGTGTGCCCCACGAAATGGTGTGGATTCAACGTATGCAAGGACAACGACTCGTGACATTGGTCTCGAGAAGTGTGTTTGGTCAACTTGAGCCAGTGTCGACCGGACATAATTAGGCCCAATCGGAGGCTTTTTGGGTGTGCGGTGTGCACGTTTCAGCGAAGCACCGAGCTTTTGCGCCTATAATATTGGCTGATTGAGCGGTCATTAACTCGGGCCCATCAGAAGTGCTGCCTTGCGCGTTGGAACGCACCTGGATTTCTTCAGAGTCTTGGGGTTGTTCGGGTGGCTGTGCACCTCTATAACGCCGACAAAGTATTTAACTTAGAGCCCAGACGGGAAGCGCACCTTCGGGCGAAACCCAGCAGTTCTTGTCAAGTCCAATAGTGGTCCTCAACCGAATGTCTTCAGGTCATTACAAGGAATACGACCCCGAACCCGGTCTCCAAGAGCGCATCGGCCTTCTCTCAGGCTCGCCACCAACCGTTGACGGAGACACTATCGAGGACGGCCGCCATTTGACGGTGGAGGGCGGTACAAGCTCGCCAAAATATGCATTGAAGCACCTGCTTGCGTCATTTACGGGGGGTATCGCCGCGTGTCTCGCTGTCCAACTTTCACTATTCGGGCCCGGCTGTTACACTCTTCGAGAGCGAACAGGAAGCGGCGGGGCCTTGGACGAGGTCAATGCCTATGCACCTCCATGGGTTGGCTCTACCACTGTTCACAACTACCCGCCTCCCTCTCCCACAAATGACTTTCCCGAGTTGTTCCCTACCAAGTACGTGGCTTCCGTTCACTCATTCATATACCCTAACGCTGTCCTTGTCCATCAAAACAGCGTTGGATACCCAGGAGGAACACCGACTGGCGCAGAACCGGCCATCATTGCAACCGCTCCCTCCCAGCCTCTCCAAACAGGCGCCGCGCAGCTCGTCGCACCCGCGTATGACTCGCTCCCAGGTCCCCCGTCCAACCATACGATACCCAACGAACGTCCGTTCAACCTCTTCCGCTCTTGGGGCAACTTGTCGCCATGGTACAGCGTGCCGCGCGGTGCATTTGGGATCGATGAAGGTGCAAAGCCACCTCCCGAGTGTGATATCAAGGGCGTGCATGTCTTGCATCGACATGGCGCACGATACCCTACTGCATGGGGTATGTGTCGTTTTGTTCTCGTTCTCGTCGCTGCGGGGACGTGCGAAGTAGCGAGCGTCGATGGGCTGACGAATGCGGATATTTGTAGCCAACTATGGAGGTCCGGCATCGTTGGCGCGCAGATTGCACGAGACTGCCGAGCAGTGGGATGCCACTGGCAGATTGGCGTTCTTGAACGATTGGTAGGCAGTGACGCGCTTTTACGTGTGTGATTGGCATTGACGATATACTGGTGAACAGGACGTACAAGCTTGGCGAAGAAGGTGGTGTTTTCCATTTCGGTCCTCGTGTTTATAGCCTGACCAACAACTCAATATCTTCCCTGCAAACCCCATTGCTATGATCCATACACTATGGGATGCGCGGGCAGTCTTGACACCTTTCGGAAGGCAACAGCTGTGTGAGTTTTTTGTTGTTCTCCTTTGATATCGTACGAACCGACGTCTTGTGTTGTAGATGATTTGGGAGTTGCGATGAGACTAAAATATGGCTTTTTGTTAGAGGTGGGTTTGTCGTTAGCCATGCCTTGGGAGCAGGAGGAGGTTCCGCGACAATCGAAACGCTGACCTCACTCACAGGACTTCACAGCGCAGAACAAGTTACCTGCGTTTAGGACCGAATCCCAGTGAGTGGCCCTTCTCGTCTTGGTCGATGGGACAGTTTTGTCATCTCTGTCGCTCTACCTACCCAACCTTGGACTGACCGTCATGTATGAAAGGGATCGCATGCATGCTTCCGCGGTTAATTTCGCATTGGGCTTCTTTGGATGGCCTCTTGACGGTAAATACGAGCAAGTGATTACAATCGAAGCATCCGGTGTAAGTTGCATGTTTTCCTTTCATTTGTGGGTGGCGTGTAGTCTGACCCCACCTTCTTCGTCGATAGTTTAACAACACACTTGCTCCTTATGGCACTTGTCCCAACGCCGGTACCCATAACAAAGCTGACCGCTCCCTGACCTACGTCAAGAAATGGGCTGGAATTTACCTTGAGCAGGCGCAGAAGCGTTTGCAAGCTGATTTGAAGCCTACAGATGGTGGGCAGGGATTCAATCTGGAGACAGAGGACGTCTATAGGATGCAGCAGATGTGTGCTTATGAGGTAACGTATTGCGATTCCTCCCATCGTGGTGTTGCGTTGGCTGACGGCTACGGTCCAGACTGTCGCACTCGGCTATTCAAAGTTTTGCGAGTTGTTCACAGAGGAGGAATGGGAAGGCTTCAACTACGCGTAAGCGGTCATTGCATCTTGGCTTGCATGTTCTCACACCTGATACCCATACAGACTTGATCTGACGTTCTGGTACGATTCCGCCTTTGGTTCGCCCGTGGCCCGTGTACAAGGCGTGGGTTATGTGCAAGAACTCATTTCTCGACTCACTCACGAGCCGATTGAGATGCACAACTCGAGCACGAACGCGACCTTGCATGCGGATGACCGGACTTGGCCACTTAATGATGTCTTGTATGTCGACGCGACGCATGAAGTCGTCGTCCTCAACAGTACGTCATCATTCTCGTTTACGACAGCGTACGCGCAGCTGATTCGGAACGCGACGCACACAGTCCTGACGGCGCTGAACCTGACGACGCTCGCCGCATCGGGCCCACTTCCAGCTGACCATGTACCTGCGAACCGGTCGTTTAGAGTATCCGATCTCGCGCCATTTGCGACCAACGTCCAATTCCAACGTATGTTCCATTTTCTTTCCCATGTCTCGTCTTGTTGTGTTCGCCGCAATCGCAGGTGCTGACAGCATCGCTTTTGGGCCCTTCTAGTTCTCTCGTGTCCTGCTTCTAATTCTTCCGTGGATTCGGACGCGTCCCACATTCGTATCGTGGTCAATGATGGTCCAGTGCCACTAACGGGCATCCGCGGATGTCCGCCCTCAGTCCTCCGGGCTCTGCCCGCTTCAGACGTTCATCGAGGCACAAAAAGCGACGATTCGCGAGGTCGACTGGAAATGGGGCTGTTCGGGGGATTGGGAGGTGCCAGAGGGAAGTACTTGGGAGACACTCGGGGGTTGGTATCCTGAGGAGATCTGAGTGGTGCATCTAGATGGGGAATATAGGTTGATGGATGGGTAGTCGATGTGCTCTTGCCAAAACCAAAGTTTAAGTTGAACATATATACCTTTGATATTGATTTGACTACCTCTCCCTTCGAACAAGAAGACAGATCCAGTTTGTCTGATACTCCCAGGATATATGAGATCAGTACATAGTTACGGATAAGCGTATGCTAACATGCCACGGACGGGAAACCAACACCGGCCCACTGACCCCTGCAGCTCGGCTGACCGGCGTTGGCACGTTCGGTTCCATGGCGTTCACTGCGATACAAAACTTGTCGGACTGATGATTGTCACGCACTGGGACTGTCCGATGTTTGAAAGCAAATCAATTCGCATGCGGTAGCAGACCCAGCGCTACAACCCTCACCTTTAATAGTGATTGGTTTCGCCATATCATAACTATGCCAGCACATCTCCAAGGGAGATTGGCTGCACCCATGGTGCACAGGAAAATTAAGTGAATAATATGATAGGCGGAAACAGGTGGTGGATGCACGAGGTCTTTTCTGGTATCAGTGGTCCGTCAGATCAGCAAAGCTTACCTGTGCTCATCAGGCCCTTCAGGATCAACAATGTTAATGAACGACAAGCAGAGAACGAATTCAAGTGTATACGCTTTACCACCTTCTTTACTCCTCAGCATACGACACAATCCTCCTTAAAACTTAGATTATACATCGCCTTGTCCACTGTCTTTTCAATCTTCTTCCAGTCGGATCGGCGCTGGATGAACTCATAGACATCCTGCACGGGTATATGTGAAGAGCGTATGGATAAGAAAGAGAACAGGAGGCACGTACCTCGGGTCGATAAGACCCTCCATACCGCGTTACAGTCCCGCACGATTTGTGCAAGATCCTTTGCATCATCGACGACAAAGACATGCCCGAGCATTTTGAGATGATCGAAATCCGTGGTGACGTTGGGTACCTTGCATGTACGAGTCAGAGTTTCAGGCATATTCACACGCCTGAGAACAACGGCAAGAGCACACATACCTTGAGCGACGCGATGAATGCATGGTATGCGTTCAGATCTGCGATCACTTGAAACCCGCCGTTGAGCGAGATGATCTGGCGCTTGATATGTTTCTGCAGTATCCTGGCAGTCGCGCACCATTCCACCAAGTTCACGTCAGCGTATTCAGCAAATTCCTAGAGCGTAGGCGGAGCACACGCACGCCAACAAGCGTATCCCGACCTCCTGATAAAACACCTCGAGTAATTCTCTACTAGTATTGCCCTTGAGGAGTTTACAGTGCGTCTCGAGGCACTGGATCGCTTCGCGACAGCCTTCGGTCGGCCGGAGATCGAGCGGGGCGTCTTCGGGTGGGTAGTATTCCCTTAGCTTGGTCAGCGTCTGGATGATATGATCGACCTGTCGTGGGAATGAGAGGTACAAGAGAAAAGGAAGGCCGTCTTAGTCACATCTTGCCGTGTGTGTTTCGGATTAAACGCACCTGGTTCATTAGAACCTGTGTACCAGCGTTTAAGCCCGAGGCGACACATTCATCGAGCATATCCTCGAACCGCTTCCTCTCCCGTACGATCACGTTCAAAAAGTCGGTCTTGTCAATATGTGGAGCCTGCGACGTGTACCAAATTCGAGTTTGGGTAGGGGTGAGTTATAGGTCAGAGGCACACGATGCGAACGAAAACAGTGCAATCACGCACTATTTCCTTGTCGAAAAACACCTGCACCATGCTCTGGATCGTGTCCCCGATGTGTACGAGTTCAAAGAACTGTAAGAGCGGCGCGACGCTCGTCGTTCCTTCGTGCTCGGCAGGTTTATAGGAGGTCATGCGCTCGTTCGCTCTGCCGTAGCGTCATAACGGAAGTATCCGGTCAGTGAGTGCAATGTCATGATAGGATCCCGGACACACATTCCAAATCCCCATGCAACGTGCCGAGTGCTGAGTGCGTTCAACATCTGGCAAAATGTCTCGTCGAGCGTCTCGCGCACGCGTGTGCCAGTCGCCCCAGGATACGCGGCAAACGTCTCGAGGCGTTTCATCGCGTCTCGGGTGGCGTGGATGAGCTGTAGCGAGACGTCAAGGGAGAGGAGGAAGGTCCAGCGCTTCGACGCGCGCGCGCGCAGAGGCTTGCGAGCGCACGGATGGTGCAGCCGAAGCGCGATGCGTCTTTCGTAGAAATGAGCGTCGTCGCGGCTTTTGTGCTCGCAACGTCCGACGTTGAGCCCGTCCGCTTGGACACACCCGACGCGTCAAACGCCCCGGTATCGGGACCAGCGCCCGCGTTCCCCCGTGTCTGACACTCTGCAATCTCGCCCCACCCAGCTTCATCTTCAATGCTGACGCCAACGCTAACACTGCCTTCCTCACTGCCCCTTGCAATGCTTCCCTCTGCGTCTGCGTCCTCGGGCTCGTCGTCGTCCTCGCCGACCTCGAACAGTGCCCCATCAGTTTCCAAAGCTCTGATACCCATTGCCAGGCATCTCACCTACCCCCGCAGCCTCGACAGCACCACCATTCCCTACCCATCGTTGCGGATTTAGCATAGCAATCCCCTGCACGACCCCGGTTCCCACTGCACCGACGCCCGTCCCAATCGCAGCCCCAACACCTGTCCCGATAGCGCCAACTGCGCCCACGCCCGCACCAACAGCGCGCGGCACGATCGTCACCGGTAACAACAGCACGTCCGTAAAGGACGCGAGCACGTTGCGTTTCATCAGGGCGGGATTCTGCGAGTCAAGGAAGCGAGTCTGAGCTTGGACGGCTTGCGTCTGGGATTGTGACCTGTCGAGCGTGACCTACCGCGTACAAGTATATTAGCAACGGGCGGAAAAGGGCTAGAGGAGAATACGAATGCTCACCATCGAGGACGCCGTCAACGAGACGGAACGTTCCCAGTCCTTGCAGATTACTTCAAAGGCGCGTTTGAGTTCGTCCATCTCGTCGTCGAGATAGTCGTCCATGTTTGGTTCAAACATTTTGTAACTGTACCCCGTGATGATCAGATCACGCTAGTGTAGAGAAGGCTGAACTGGATACGCACATGACATCCTCGGCTAGCTCTACCTTAACCGCTCCTGAATCACCATCGCGTCCTCTGTTTTTCGAACCTCCCGAGACTGTGAGGATGCTGTCTGCCACCCTGAATGCCTCTCGAAAACATGCGGCAGTTGCTGACAGGAAAAGGGGTATGCTAATCGTGCGTGCACGCGCGAGCAAGGAGGAAATGTATTCTGATATCTGTCATACCAAGCGAACAGCCAACGATATCAAATCCCAAAGGAAACGACAGGATAGGATCGGTGACATGCAAGCAGACGTTAGTTGGCGATTGCAAGGTGTGTAGATGTTGGAAACCCGAGTATGAATGGACACGACTTACCACATCGTCGGCAATTCTCTCTGCAAACGCAAGCAACACGCCCGATTCGCGTGGAAACACTCTGAAAGCCCTCGCTCCATCCTCCTCGATGGCAGCAAGCACGTGGGACATGAACCCATCCATGGCAGTGAAATCGAGACGGGTATCCTTTCTACATGTCGATAAACGGCGAGACTGACGAACAGGAAGAGACAGGCGCACGTAAAGTTGGCAGCTGGATCCCACTTTCCCTGCTCGTAAAAGACCTCTCGCTTTTCCGCCCACAGCCTGCCCATCTCCCAGTCTCCTGCCCCGCCGCGTTTGTTGCGGCGTCCCATGCTGTTCGTACAGATTGATATCTCCCAACTTGCGGAAGCCACCCCTTTCATCTGCGCCTCGTCGCCGCTCGTATCCGCAGCATCGAACGCTGTTAGCAGGGTAGCATCGAATCTGTCCAGGGAAGCCTTGAGAGACGCGAGGCGGAGATCCCACGTGGATACAGGTTTGATGACAGGGGACAGAAACCGTGCAAGGAGATGCAGTACGCGGGCTTGTGTAAGGAGACTCGCAGCAGGTGAATCCGAGCGGGACGACAAGAAAGAAGTAAGGGATGCGAGGATAGCATGAGCGGTGCATTCGGAGTGGGCAAGAGCGGGTATAGTAGCGTATGCGCCCGTATATACTTTGCGCGGAACGTTGGTGTCGGCTTTCCAGGCTCGTAAGTGTCTACGATGCTCAACCGCGCTGAGCTCGACAGGTCGAAGAGTGCGGGTGGGGGTGCGGAGGCAAAGTCGCCGAAGTCGTCGTCAAGGGAGGAGACGGCGAGGGTCGCTGGTCCGCATGAGCCGCCGTTTCGCTTGTCCTTTTCGGCCTTGGCTCTGGCTTCGAGCTCGTCGAGGATGGTGGTGAGTCCGAGTCGCTGTGCAGCGAGGTCGAGCCAGCGCCGTTCCCAGACACGCTCGTCCCTGGCGACCCTGCTCGTTGCCCTGCTCGCTCTGGCGTACCTCGCAATGTCTGGAATCGGGACGTGCATCAAGGTCAGCACATGCAAGTCGACCGGGAGTCTGCCGATGGGCGGCGAAGGTGGTTTGGCCGCTGTGAGGACCTGTGTTGAGACTCTAGCTGTAGATTTTACATGGCTGGTCACTGTCGAGAATGGTGATGGGCGTTGGTGCTGAGTTGGACTGGAGTATAGTTTCGTTGGTTCAAGTGTTGCGAACTTGTCCATCTGGGATTTTTGCGCAGCCACTACTAGTTGTGACACGATGACCAGCCTCCCTCCAGGGACTGCCTCAGTCAAGGCCGAGTATGTATCACGCTCCTCGTCCGTGTCAATCTTCTAACCGTGCGCAGATTTCTGCTCAGCAACGCTACTCGTCCAGCAGCCGACGATGACGCCGCAGAAGGATCCACATCGCACACCGCGCACCCCGTCGATCCCATCGCAGACGCCGATCCGAATCCAGGTGGCCGGAAGAAACTCACCCGGCAGCAAAAGAAAGCCCACAGAGGTGCTAACAAGGGGCGGCGGTTCGGAAAAGTGCGAGACGAGCTAGAACTCTGCTGGCGCGTCGCAAACGGAACGCTATGCGAGCACGGATCCGAGTATGTCCTCCCCCCCTCTCGAGCTTATGCATGGCACCGATGTACGTCTAGATGTCGCTTCACACACGACATCCGCGCCTACCTCGCTGCCAAACCGCGGGACATAAAGCTCCCATTGGCAAGCAATATCATCGGTACCCCACCTTTCACCGTGACGGACGCGAAGGACGAGCCCGCACATGAATCTTCTCTCGATTTCAGCACCACCTGTCCAAGCTTTGATGAAACGGGCAACTGTCGTCTCGGTCTCAAGTGTCGATTCCTTGGTGCCCATGCACATGTAGACAACAATGGCGCCGTCGCGCTGATCACGGATGAAGAAAAAAAGTCCAGGATCGCACCCACCAACGCGGAACTCAACCAGATGAACGCAGAGACTCTCAAATTGCTTCGCCAAAGCAAGGTGCGTTCCTAGTCACTCTTATTCCTCGATGTCCGTCAACTGTGAAACAGTACCCGAGACCCATCACAAACGCGTACCTCAAAGAAATAGAGGCCGGAAAACAACCAAACGGCCCAGACGAGGATATACTAGTCCAAGTAGAACAGGCACAACCATCGGTTCAGCAGATCGACGAGGTCGTAATGAAGCAAACTAGGCGACACGTCAGATCAAAACGACACCCCTGATGTGCCTACGCGCTTCACTGAAAAGAAAAGGTTGCATTGGACGGGGAAAACATGTGAGCCATCATCATTGCGACTCGACCCCGAGACATTCTCAGTTTTGTCAAGACCTCGCACCTCTTACAACCGTTGGGAACTTGGTGGGCCAGATCCTTTTGTTTTCAGTCCTCCCTTAAATTATTCCTAGCCATTCCGGCGACTATGCGTAACCCTCGGTGCAGATATTACTTGTGGAGAGAGTAAGTATCTTCTCTCTTTCCTTGCCCTAGTTTTTCACTCGGTTGCATGCGTGCCAGTGGGCCTCGCTACTTCTTTCCTCGCCTCTTCTCGCGAGGAGTGGTCCCTCGTCCGTCGACACCCCTCCGAGTCCATCTTTGGCGTCCAACTCGCTGGAAACAAGCCCTCGACGATGGTACCGACGGCAGAGGTCCTTGGTAGAGAGCTTGCGAACGGGATCGACTTTGTAGACATCAACTGTGGCTGTCCCATCGACCTCGTGTTCAAAACTGGTAGCGGGTCCGCTCGTAAGTCCCACTCCGGAGGTGTATTTACTCCTGACTGACCATATATGCGTGCCAAGTCCTTGACACGCCCACGAAACTAGGAAGGATCGTCGTTGGCATGAACAAGGCACTCGGCGAGATACCAGTGACGGTGAAACTCCGCACGGGTGTCAAAGAAGGACGCAACACTGCACATAAGCTCATGCCTCGGCTGCGTTCCGAGTGGGGAGTCGGTTGCATTACGGTACGTGAATCTCTCTCTTTCTTGGTGTCCCGCTGACAGTGCGCAGCTGCATGGACGCACGCGACAGCAGCGCTATACGAAACTCGCAGATTGGGGCTACATCAAGGAGTGCGTGGACGCCGTCCGGGCCTGCGAGGCAGACCAAGGACGTATGTCCCCCTGTTCTCGGCTCTTCATCGCACGACTGACGTTCCCCACTCTGTCCTTCCAGTATCTCCTATCCCCATTTTTGGCGGCGGCGACTGTTTCTCCTCCCAAGACTATTGGGAAAAAGTCGACACCACCGGTGTAGACGGCATCATGATCGGACGCGGCGCTCTCATCAAGCCGTGGATATTCACCGAAATCAAGGAGCGGCGGGAATGGGACATCAGCTCGCGGGAGCGGCTCGAGCTCGTTCGCAAAGTGCGTCGTTCGTCACGTTCTTCCCCTCCCCCCTCTCCCTGCACGACGCTACGCCATACCTTGTGTTCCTTCTGACTCGGCAATAGTACGCAGAGTTTGGGTTGACTCATTTTGGAACGGACACGGTGGGCGTCAACAAGACACGTCGCTACCTCTGCGAAGCCCTCTCATTCCAACACCGCTACATTCCCATCGGCCTACTCGAGCGGCTTCCCGCACAGATTAACGAGCGTGCCCCCGCTTTTCGGGGCCGTGACGAGCTCGGTGCGTTTTACAGCAGTGTCAAACAACTGACTTTGGGAGTTTGACTGACGCACAACGTAGAAACGCTCTTTGCAAGCCCCAATTGCCAGGATTGGGTGAAGATTTCGGAAATGTTTCTCGGGCCTGCGCCGGGGACATGGACATTTACCCCCAAGCACAAGAGCAATGCCTATGGGGAAGAGAGTCAGGGATGATGTCGTGGTTTCGTACTCATATATCGCGGGGACGGGAAACCTGGCGTGAGTCGGCGTCACGGGTTTGACCGTCAGGGTTACTTGTGAAATATCGGTTGGTTTTCCCGCCAATGCATGGATTCCATCCGCAGCACGAGCCAAAGTCTGTTGTTTAGATGCTTGTACAACCGAATCTGCTGCGTTAAAGGTAATTTACAGAATGATATCCATATGATGTATGCCACTTGTTGTAACAATCCACGCAACTGTCTCCGACTGACAGAACAAACATCCCAATGCTTACCCAAAACACAAAACGGTATCTCCCCCTTTTAAACACTCTCTGTTCCCTCCTACCTCGACGTCTCCAGCCCGAAAGCAGCTTTTAGAGACACATCCGACATAAATACCATTTCACTTCACTCGATCGCACTGAGTGTCGGCATAAGAGGTTCCAACACGAAATTATCCTTTCGCGCATGTAGACAGCATAGTACCTGTTCTGACTCCCGTCGAGTCAAAGGAAGTCTATTGGGGCGGAAAATCTACTGTATATAATTGCTACCCCAGTGGGCGTTAGGCCGGTCTCTTTTTCTGCTTTTTTTTTCTTAGCTCCTCGACACGTCCAAACTTACCCGCCTTTTTGGCAGTAACACGTAACAAAGCTCCTTTCGTTTCTCCGTCTTTGAAACTTGCGGGGTCAAAGTAGACAGGGGCATATTCTAGCAGCCTGAAAGCACCATCATGAGACGACACGAAACACGACTACGTCAATGACATACCACTCAGGCCTGACGTCCGTCACCGTCCGGATATACGGCCTCGTCGTCAGGACGAACTCATTGAAGAGGACCCATTCCGGCTGTGTATCCAGACCGCAAGACGGGTGCAAACCAACAACCTAGGTCATCATCTCGTCAAAAATCGACTCTTACCAGTAACTAGAATGGTGCAACGTACTTGATTGTCCTTGACCGTCAGATAATTTCCCTTTTCACCTTCCTTGTGTGCGGCTTGCATAAAGAAGCCACAGCATAGTACTTTCCTAATGTTGATGTTTCTCTTTCTCTCGTCTACGGTGGATAGAAGAGCCACTTCAAAGCGCTCCATAATGCGCTCTAGTTGTTGGCGGACGTTCTCAGCTTGAGCGAGTGCACGCGCAGAAAGGTAGTTGTTACAAGCCCAGTTTCTATCGCCTTTGTCTGCGTGACAGGTGAACAATCGATGCGGATAATGAAGTACAGACAAATGCTTACTTTGCATGTAAGAGTTATATATGTTGAGTAAAGTCAAGTGATCACCATCTGGAACAGTAAGCATAGCCTTCGCAGCGTCTGCCTCTTTACGTTGATTATTCGGCCGAAGCCATACGCTGGGCACTGGAAAAATGAGTTAAGTCTCTGTTTAGAGCACAAGAATAACTATGGCTCTTACCGGATAGCATTGCGGTGATCGTCAAGATCTCGTTGCTACACTGGAACTCAGGACTGCATATAAGCATCTTTGAGTACTGAGAGCAACATTAGAAGTGTGCCTGAGAGCAAATAGGCAAGCACGCACCTGAGGATCAAGCGGGAACTCGGCCATAATGCTCCCTAGTGGAGTAAGGTTGCCATCGTCGTCCAGCGCCGTCAAATAGCTCAACAATTCCACAGCACGCATGAGCGTTTCCGGTGCAGGCGCATCTACATAATCAAACCGCACAAGATCCTGGGTACGAATGTGAGCAACACCCAACGACCGTCAGTGAACTCTCGCACCTTGATTCCCGCCTTGACCAACACTAACACGGCATTTGCCATGTTGCTCCTGAGAATCTCTGGGTGTGTCTGCTCCTCGAGTTCGGTCATGAAGTCCTTCTCGGTGTACAACCTGAAGCACTTTCCAGGACGCGTTCGCCCAGCGCGCCCCGCCCGCTGCTGAGCCGAAGCCTTCGATATTGGGCTTACAAGCAAACTCTCGACTCGTATGCGGGGGTTATACACCTTTTGCTTGGAGAAACCGGGATCAACGACGTAAACGATTCCATCGATCGTCAAAGACGTCTCTGCAACATTCGTCGAAACGACCACTTTCCTTCCTCGTGGACCACCCGGTGTCCGAGCTTGCGGAGGGGGGTCGAATATCCGCTGTTGTTGTTGAGGCGGAAGGGACGAGTAGAGCGGGATACAGATGAGAGGACCGACAGACTCTGGATCTTGGTTGACGAGTTCGTCGGCATCTCCTTTGATCTTTCGACAAGCATCCTCTATCTCTTCCTCTCCGGTCAAGAAAAGCAAGATATCGCCCGGGTCTTCCGCACGGTGAATCATCAAAACGGTCCGAATCGCTGCCTCGACATAATCAGGTTCAGGTTCCTGCGTGTAAAAGACTTCGACAGGGTGGGTGCGTCCGGATATCTTGAACAGCGGCGCGGGAGAACTATCTTTGATACCAAAGTACTTTTGAAACTTGAGCGCGTCGAGCGTAGCGGACATGATGATGATTTTGAGGTCAGGACGTGTCTTAGCGAGTGCCTTCAAGAGACCCATGAGAATATCAGTGGCTAGGGTTCGCTCGTGAGCCTCGTCGAAAATGATGGTCGAATAGCGACTAAGATTGGAATCGTTCATTGCTTCGCGAAGAAGCATACCATCTGTCATGTACTTGAGGAACGTGGTGCCAGGCTCTGTCATGTCTTCGAAACGTATCGAGTAGCCGACCTGTCGCCCAAGCTGAACTACATCGTGGCAACGGGAGGGGCAAACATAAGCGGGTGTGGTCATTCGAGATCAGGGGTAGTAACTCACCGTCCAACTCGTCCGCAACCCGCTTTGCAACTGACATGGCGGCAACACGTCGCGGTTGCGTACAGGCAACAATTTTTCCCTTGGTGTGGGGGAGGTCCGAGAACGCGACAAACTGGGGTATTCTATCGACGAAAAGAGACCATTCTATAAGTTCACGGTTTTAAAAAGGATGGACAAGAAAGAATCTCTCTCGGCCACCAACTTACTGTGTCGTCTTGCCAGATCCAGTTTCACCAACCATGACAATGATCTGATGTGCGTTGAACTGTCAACATGTCGTCAGCATCGCCGAAACAAGCAGTTGAATTATACCAAAATGATTGTCATCGTAGTGATTGTCATCGTAGAACCGCATAAATATTGACGTACCATCTTGTAAAAATCGTCCATCTGTGCGTAGACAGGAAGCTTCCTTCGTGTCTCTAGTATCTTCTTGTACTGAGGAGTATGCGGAACTTTTGTGAAGGGATTCATGTCGTGTTCCTGGAAGCAGGAGAATGAGTTGGAAATTGACACTGCTGATGGGCCGAGCTTACCAATGCCTTGCGCACTTGGTTTGCGGTCACTTTGCGTGGTAGGAAACCAAAGAGCGGTGCGCTCTCAGCAGCTTTCTGCATGGCAGTGCCTCGCTGGCTTGGCGGAAGGTGTGTGAGGTATGGATTTTCCTTTTGTTCAGCCATTGCACTGATCTAAGGATCCAGTATGACAGTCACGCTCCTCGCTTGTCACACCTTATCAGATCACCTCAGGCACCTTCTGCACAGCCACAATCCCTTTCAGGGAACCCCCCCTAAAGGGGGATGTGGCTGTGCAAAAGTACTGCCTAAGGTGGGAAAGACTCAACAATAACAAGGCAAGGCTTCGCGACGGCCAAGTACGTACAATGGTAATAAAAAGCAGCTGAGAAAGCTAAGATATCCAAAAGATGGTTAGTGCACGCGCGAGCAAGGAGGAAATGTATTCTGATATCTGTCATACCAAGCGAACAGCCAACGATATCAAATCCAAAGGAAACGACAGGATAGGATCGGTGACATGCAAGCAGACGTTAGTTGGCGATTGCAAGGTGTGTAGATGTTGGAAACCCGAGTATGAATGACACGACTTACCACATCTCGTCGGCAATTCTCTCTGCAAACGCAAGCAACACGCCCGATTCGCGTGGAAACACTCTGAAAGCCCTCGCCCCATCCTCCTCGATGGCAGCAAGCACGTGGGACATGAACCCATCCATGGCAGTGAAATCGAGACGGGTATCCTTTCTACACGTCGATAAACGGCGAGACTGACGAACAGGAAGAGACAGGCGCACGTAAAGTTGGCAGCTGGATCCCACTTTCCCTGCTCGTAAAAGACCTCTCGCTTTTCCGCCCACAGCCTGCCCATCTCCCAGTCTCCTGCCCCGCCGCGTTTGTTGCGGCGTCCCATGCTGTTCGTACAGATTGATATCTCCCAACTTGCGGAAGCCACCGCGTATCCGCAGCATCGAACGCTGTTAGCAGGGTAGCATCGAATCTGTCCAGGGAAGCCTTGAGAGACGCGAGGCGGAGATCCCACGTGAATACAGGTTTGATGACAGGGGACAGAAACCGTGCAAGGAGATGCAGTACGCGGGCTTGTGTAAGGAGATTCGCAGCAGGTGAATCCGAGCGGGATGACAAGCAAGAAGTAAGGGATGCGAGGATAGCATGGAGCGGTGTATTCGGAGTGGGCAAGAGCGGGCATAGTAACGTATGTGCCCGTATATGCGGAACGTTGGTGTCGGCTTTCCAGGCTCGTAGGTGTCTACGATGCTCAACCGCGCTGAGCTCGACAGGTCGAAGAGTGCGGGTGGGGGTGCGGAGGCAAAGTCGCCAAAGTCGTCGTCAAGGGAGGAGACGGCGAGGGTCGCTGGTCCGCATGAGCCGCCGTTTCGCTTGTCCCTTTCGGCCTTGGCTCTGGCTTCGAGCTCGTCGAGGATGGTGGTGAGTCCGAGTCGCTGTGCAGCGAGGTCGAGCCAGCGCCGTTCTCAGTCACGCTCGTCCCTGACGACCCTGCTCGTTGCCTTGCTCGCTCTGGCGTACCTCGCAGTGTCTGGAATCGGGACGTGCATCAAGGCCAGCACATGCAAGTCGACTGGGAGTCTACCGATGGGCGGCGAAGGTGGTTTGGCCGCTGTGAGGACCTGTGTTGAGACTCTGGCTATATATTTTACATGGCTGGTCACTGTCGAGAATGGTGGTGGGCGTTGGTGCTGAGTTGGACTGGAGTATAGTCTCGTTGGTTCAAGTGTTGCGAACTTGTCCATTCGGGATTTTGCGCAGCCACTACTAGTTGTGACACGATGACCAGCCTCCCTCAAGGGACTGCCTCAGTCAAGGCCGAGTATGTATCGTGCTCCTCGTCCGTGTCAATCTTGTAACCGCGCGCCTCGTGTCGGGATCACGCACCACTTGTCGAAACCGACTGCAACGGCCTCTTGTAACGTCTTGCTCGCCCGGGCATGCTTCGCCTCCCACGCTATTTCCGCATTATGGAGTTGGAAATGGGGTGGGGACCGTGGGGGTTTGTGATCAGCAGACCGTCAGGGGTAAACGTGTGCTTCACGAGGGGTGGTCGGACCTGCTCTCGTTCCGGTGAGTGCGTCCACTCGGGACCAAATTCAAAGAGATGGAAGTTCAAGGACAAATGGACGAGGGTATGGAAGGAGATGACGGAGACTGATACGAGCAACATGGCGATGAAGGATCTGCGTAAGACTGTCCTGCGCAGCCTCGCCCAGGTGAGCGCCATATTCGAGAGGGTGAAAAATGGTGAGGACTGGAAATTCCCGACGAGCGGCTCAGTGTGCGGTCACCATGGTAGTTTTCAAAACTCCGACAGCTTTGCCAGAAACTTGAAGCTTTGAAGGATGAGTCTTGAATGTGAGCTAGTACCTTCTCTTTCCATGGGCTACAAGGTGAAAGGAACTGAACAATCGAACACAACTGACTGCAACAGTGGCTGATCTAAATCTGGTCCTACTCTATCTATGCACGGTCTTCCAGCAGTCCCGTAAGTTGCCCTCGTGACTCGGCCAACAAAATCAATTTACCAAAGGTTAGGACAGTCTTTCTCATGGCCCCTTGAGACGCCCTCTTATTGGCCAGTATCACATCATGAGCTTGAAATTTGAATCTTCTGTGAGAATTGTTGGGATGCGTGCATGTTACCGACTCCGTCATGGGAAACTTCGGCTCGACGTATTCTTGGACCGCTTATCACCTTCGGCGTGAGCCCAAAGAACATCTCTGCACGCTACGTATTTTCTTGGCAGCTGTACCTGCTGACTCTGCCATGTTTTGGATTCCGATAGCTTGGGAAAACATATCACAAAATTTCAGTACTTGAAGGGGTTCTGACTGATGCCTACCTACTCCCACGGCGTCCCGCTAAGCTCAGTCGACATGGCCCCGCTCAAGCATTTGGTCAGTTGGATATTTGCTGGTCTCCTCTTGATTCATCCATTCTCCGTATTGGCCGCAATAACTACGCCTCTGCCGGATTTGTATGAAGCGTCGTTGACGGAGCTTCAAGCTGGATTGACCTCCGGCCAGTTTAACAGTGTAGATCTGATCAAGGTATACATTTTATCAAATAGGCAGTCGTTTTGATGCTTGAGGCTGACTGCGTTATTGGGGAACCCCAGGCATACTTTGCTCGGATTGAGGAAGTAAATCTTCAGGGTCCTGCCCTCCGTGCTGTAATTGAGACGAACCCCTCCGCGCTTGACGAGGCCGCTGCGTTGGACTACGAGCGTCTTCTTTATGGCCCACGGAGTTCCCTCCACGGTATCCCAGTCCTTGTAAAAGACAACACTGCAACTGTTGCTTTCGAGGGTACGTCTCCCTCCGAAATTTGATGATTCGGCTCTCATTGTTCAGATGGATCGCAGGCATGAATACAACTGCCGGAAGTTATACTCTCCTGAAGTCAATCGTCCCTGAGGATGCTGGTGTCGTCAAAAGACTGCGTCAGGCTGGTGCTATCATTCTCGGTAACCCTTCTTTGCCACCACACGCTTGCTCTATTCAACATGCCTGGACATACAGGAAAAGCAAATCTATCCGAGTGGGCTCATTTCAGAGGAAACCTGGCATCAGGATGGTCAGGACGCGGCGGACAATGCACGAATGCATATTATCCAAATGCTGACCCTTGCGGTTCTTCGTCCGGTTCGGCCGTCGCCTCTTCGATTGGCTTGACGGCTGTGGCTCTCGGGTACGTACTGGTGCGTTCTCCTTCCAACGACATTCTCATGCGATTGCAGGACGGAAACCGACGGAAGTATCACATGCCCTGCTAACCAGAACAACGTTGTTGGCATTAAACCGACCGTTGGCCTTACCTCCCGTGCAGGAGGTTAGTCTCCGGTTCTTCAGGTCGCTCATCTCATCTGACCATCTTCTCAGTCATACCCATATCCGAACATCAAGACACTGTTGGCCCTCTTGCTCGTTCCATGTCCGACGCGGCCATTGTTCTTTCTATCATTGCAGGCCCCGATCCGAATGACAACTTCACCCTTGCGCAACCTACTCCTGTTCCTGACTACACCATGGCTCTGAGCAACTCATCGCTGGTCGGGAAGCGCATCGGGGTACCTCGCTCCGTGTTCTTGAACGATTCGCTGACTGGAAATGACCCCTACGTCAATGTCGTATTCGAGCAGGCTCTTGAGATTCTCAAAGAGCTTGGTGCAACTATCGTCGACCCTGCAGATCTTCCTTCCGCATACGAGATTTACTACTCAAACAACGAGACGGTGGTTTTGAATACGGACTTCAAGGTTCGTCTGGTGGATACCCATTCAATGATTGTCTAGATAGGACTAAATACGTGTAGATTCAACTTGACGGATGGTTTAACAGCCTCGTCGCCAACCCTTCAGGCGTCGCATCCTTGGCTGATGTTATCACGTTTGATAATGCCAATCCGACTTTGGAAGAGCCCGCTGGCTACACGGACCAATCGGAGTAAGTACTTGTATACAGCGCACTTTGAACGCCACGTCTGACCTGTGCCTCAGACTGATCGCCTCCGAGGCCACAACTGGCTTCAACTCATCTTATTATCAATCACTCGCGTTCGACAAGGAACTCGGCGCGACGCGCGGCATCGATGCAGCGCTCCAAACATATTCGCTGGATGCCCTCGTCCTTCCCGCCCCGGGTTACACCACGGTGCCAGCCGGTTAGTCACGTTGTCTCACTTCTTTGTCAGATCATCTCATTACACGCTTGACGCTCAGCCATCGCCGGATACCCGATCGTCACTGGTACGTTTTCTATTGCCGACCTCCATCTTTGTATTCACACATGGATCTGCTGCATGACAGTTCCTCTCGGCTTCTACCTGGACAACGTCACCATCGGGAGTGCGGGCCCCAACACCGTGTACCCCGCACCCGGCGTACCCATCGGTCTCTCCTTCCTCGGTACGGCGTGGAGCGAATACGAGCTTATTGGATTCGGATATGCGTACGAACAACGCACACAAACGCGTCTTCAGCGTCGGGCATATGCAGCTGCCATCCCGACGGTGCAGCTCGCGGACGTGATAGGTTCAGGATCACCATAAGCCGATGGTGTCATAGATATATTGCCATTCTTCTTGGTGCAATTACTGTGCATAGGATGCGTTGGTTGAATGTCGTTTGTTATGTACTTGCTCTGCCAATAGCGCGTTAGCTATTCCAAAGATCGGACGGAATAATGAAAGCTAGGCTATGAGAGAAAGCAGTCATGGCTGGTTGGTCGTCAAACCTCCGGCACTGGCTCCATGACATCAGAGCATGTGGTCACTGCCAGTGGGATCAGAGAATGAAGACAAGCAAGCTCAGGCTACAACGAATCCCGATCCCTTTCATCACTATCAACAGCGTATTTGAACCGGGGAACAAGGGACGGTGTGAAGCACGGTGCCTGCAAGACCGCCGCATGTCCCCCAAACCGAAAAAAAACGATTTTGCGAGTCAGGCAACCTGTCGCCACTCGTCCACGAGATTGATAAAGCCTACTAACGTCGTCGAACCGGGGTGCCGATTTGAACATTGCAATAGCCTTTGCCCCAGGCCCGATGTCGTAGGTCCAAATTTTCCGCTGGCTTGACCAACGACGCATTTCCGAGGACGGACCCGACATGTTTTGAGCCACGGGCCGCATCGGGCCGGGCGAACCAATATCGTCGTGCCCGCAGAATCTCCACCAACATGCCTTCAAACTCTTCGAGCCCCAACGCCAACGATAAAAAACGCCGACGACGTTCCGATTACCCCTTCTTCCTCTCTTACCGCACACGCTGGTTTGCCTCCTTCGTCCGTCTGCATCTCTACCTCTTCATCTAACCTCACTCTGAACATGCACTTGTCGTCCCTGTCATACCTTGTTGTCCGTGTCAACACGAACATGACCGTAAAGGAGCGACAATGACCAATACGCACACGTCAATAATGCGGTCTACTACCACCTCTTTGACGCCATCGTCAACACGTATCTCATCCAACACTGTGGACTCTCTCCGGCTGGTCCGACCCGCACCGAATCAGGGACGGACTCGGACGGGGATCAGATTGGACTTGTGGTGTCGTCTTTTTGCGAGGTACTTGGCGTTGGCTTTTCAAATGCGCCTCATGCTGTTGGCTGACCTGTGACGCCCAGTTTTTCTCCCCGCTCTCGTTCCCCGATGTCCTTGACCTAGGTCTGAGAGTGGCACGGCTGGGAAAGAGCTCGGTCACGTACGAAGTTGGGGTGTTCACGTCCTTGGGTGGCGATGGGACGTCGGGGAGCGAAGATGCACCAGCGGCAGTGGGAGGGTACACGCATGTCTTTGTTGACAAGCATTCTCGTACGAGCGTTGCGATGCACGCGCAGACGAGAGCTGGGTTGGAAAAGCTAGCCACTGTAACGCACGCAAAGCTATAGAATCTGAGATATACCATGTAGACAGTCCATTAGTCAAGATGTACTACATATCGTAGTGTTGTGATTGCCACCAATCCAGATTCCAAAGCCCACGAGATGATCCCATGGGTATCAACCTTTCCTCTACTTGCCCAGCCTCTGTATCCACCCCAACACTCCACCCCGATGAACGACATTCCTCGGCTTCAACAGCGGGGTGTCTTCCCTTGCTGCCTCATCGCCTACCTCACCCTCGATCACGATGCTCACCCCGTCTTCTTCCTCGCTCGGCGTACTCGTTGCCTCTTCGATGGGCACTTCAGCAGCTTCCCCGAGAGGTCTCCCAAAGTCGTCGATCCCGAGGCGACGTTGTCGGATCTTCCACGCAAAGCACATGATCAATAAGCAAGCTTGCATCACCGCTGACACGGCATACATCATCCAACCTAGAACGCAACATTTAATCAGACTTGTCTAGAACCTGTGCGCAACGATCCATCGACAATAGTGTTGATGTTGCGCAAATGCAAACACTGCAGAAAAGGGGACATACTCGTCCAATCAGTTCCCGGTCGAATGGCGATCGAGATGGCCATGACGATGCCCCCAGGACTCTGCATGACCATCATTGGGATGCTCAGTGCGCCGACGAGTTTGAGGTGATATGTTCGTATGATTTGCGGCGCATATTGCACGGCTGCGAGTAAACCCGAGGTCACGCCTAGGAAGGTTGCCCAGAGCGTAATTTGAGGTGGGTACGGTACGGTAGGGTCCGGCGAGGGCGGGGAGTCCACGAGCAAGACAAAGGTCGTGAGGGTGATGATTGCCCTGTGTTGAGCAGCGAAACATTAGCGGTCAGACGAAAAGAGATAGAGGACATACAAGTGAAGAAAGACGATCCAGGAGACAATCACCGACAAGCGCCATTCGGAAGCTCTGGAGTTTGGTGCGGACGTGATGGATCGGTCGCGCGTCGTGTGTGTCGATACCAAGGTGGATGTACTTGAGATTGGGGGGGTAGTAGAGCATGTAGAGTACCAGACTAGAAAGGGAAATTAGATGAGGGTACTGGGGGCCGACACACGGCGGTCACGTACATCATGGTGAATAGGAACCATTGGGTCCCGACCTGAAACACGCCCGCAGTTTGCTCGATGCACTTTCCAAAGCTCTGGTGGCTTGGGTCAGAATAGGATGGTTGTTGCAACGATGAAATTTACGACGCACTATTTGAGTGCAGCACCGTATGACGGGATATTGAAGCGTGATCCTGGACGTGGTTAGCCACAACCACGACGAATGCCACGGAACGTACATGTTAAGCATGGCAGCTGCAGACGACGTGCTGCCGAGGAGGAGGAACCAAGGGCTAAACCCAATGGATGTTCCAGCCCGAATTATACGCAGAAGCTGTGGGCCATGTTGGACAACGCGGTGTAAACTCGAGGAGAGACATACCTGCGGAGCATAAGATAGACAGAGTCCAGGGATTAATATAAAGGTAAGACCATTTGCCGCCCAGTCCGATTTCTGGTCACTATTAGCCACAGCCAGGACGCTTAGAGAGAGACGTACAAAGTTGCAGGTCTCGGTCGGAAGATCCATCATGGTGTATGTAGACTTGTGACAAAGTTCATTCGGGGCTACAAAAAAGTGTCACGTGATCCACACTGGTAAATAAATAACACGGCACACGAACTCAATGATTAGACTCATGTCCGCACTGGCAGCACGCATAACGACGTCCACACTTGGACTGCGAATAAGCGGGACTTTGTTGCCGGGTCGGTCGTGTTGGGGCGACATAATACAGCCCCGACGTACTTTTCACCAACCACAGTGGCGGTCACTGTCATCACCGTGCTCGTGGAAAACATCTAGTGTAGTATCACAGCGTCGTCGCTGGTTACATGCATCTGGTGGTGCGCACATGCTTTCTTCTTTCGCGTCCTCCTCCTGACCACCCTACTTTAGTACCACGACACGGGAGTATAACGCGTCCTACCCCCGGGACCGGGTTCGTCTCCGTGTATTTCGCGTTGCGTATCCAAATGTCTCACTGTTTGTGCTTGCAGTATCACTCTTCATTTCAAAGACCACAAGGGCAATCTCATCAAAACGATCGAAGCCAACGAAGGCGACGACATTCTATCCCTCGCACACGAGTGGGACATTGATCTTGAAGGTGCTTTCTTTTCCCCCCCGCATTCGACACTGTGCTGCATTCTTTTTCTTCTCCCATGTACTAGGTGCCTGCGATGGCTCCATTGCCTGCTCAACCTGCCACATTATCCTCCCACCTGAACACTACGACCAACTCCCCGAGCCCTCTGACGACGAGAATGACATGCTCGATCTTGCGTTTGGACTGACGGATACGAGCCGCCTCGGATGTCAAGTACACGTCACGAAAGACATGGACGGGACGGAAATTCGGTTACCGAGCGCGACGAGGAATATGTTTGTCGATGGAAAGAAGCCGACGCATCATTAACGATAGCTTGTGGGATAGGGAACGAGAGACTGGTGTGTTACAGGGTCCGCGATGTGGACGTGGACGGCATATCGTAGGTGGTTGTGGATATTGTGCTCGAAATACCCCCGCTCAGGTGATTGTGGTTGTGATGACCAGATTGTGATTTGGCACGAAAAGGTGGGATGGGACATGGAATGATTGGACGTGTGTTATGCTGGGAGGTGTTGTCTCGCGCGTGGACGCAACACCTAGCGCGAGTGTCCGCGAGTGGTTTTTTTCCACTCTATTCTGGACCCTGACGGTGGGCAACGATCCAGGTACAAAGGTCATTGGTTATCACTCCCTTTACTGCGCGGCATCGTGGGATCCGTGGTACAGGATGAGTACATTATGTCATAGGTGCGCTCATCCACTGTGTCCTACTAGACCACACAGTTGGGGGTGACGCCCTGAATGACTCGCCACTCCCCCCCAATCACTCCCCCCCAATGGGTTCGCGGTGCTGTGCGTAGCTTTGCCCACGCCCACTGGCCCCGACCTTTGCAGTGCACAATCCAGCCTAGCACACGATAGAATATTCCTTGGCCCAAGCGCACCATTTGGATGTCCGCTTGAGCCTGAGATGTGGGCACACATTGAGCCTGGTTCTTAACGTCACACAGCACATTCAATTGGCGCGCACTGTCTGCGTGCACGGTTGCTGTAAAGTACGCGAGGCACAGGCTCTTGCGGTGATCAAGCACCTGCTCTACAATCGAGATGGCCCGGGATTGAAGTAAAGATGGGAAGAAGAGAAGAGCTCAGTGGCGTTGGAGTCAATAGCGCAGATCGAGGGATTTAATTTCACGTCAGCCTCTTCTATGGAATGGTGTGTATATGTACGTGGTTTCGGTTCCTGTACCGGCATGGCTGTTCCGTGGAACAAAGGTGTACAGTAATACTATGAGGAGTTTCGCTTTGCTGTGACCTTTGTCTAGTACACAGCCGAGTTCCAATTCCGGCCACTTGGCGACACAGGACCTGCAGGCCTACTTAAAGGATGAGATCCCTGCGTCCATACAGTTAGCCCGTTCGTCTATTACCACAACGATGCCGTTCTACTTGCAACGCAAGTACATCGATCTCATCCGCCAAGTATCTTCCAAGTGGGTCAACTGGGATCCCCCCATCGGAGTCCAAGTCAGTCTTATCGCAGGCGGATATGTCATTCATTCCCATATCTGAACACAGTCTTGCTCCGCAGGTCGGCGCGTATGGCACGGTCGATAAGGAGACGGGAGATCTGATCGTCGAAGGGAACGTCTATGATACCGCGTTCCAACAAGAGCTGGACAAGCACGGCGTGGGGATCAAGATGTCCGACTTCCCACCACAGGAAGGTCCCGTCGAGGACGATTTTGTCATCTCCTCCCGTGGAACTAAACGCGGCGACGTTGACAAGGACGTGTGCGTAACGTATCCTACGATCACGGCGTGACCTAATGACGCATGTACAACAAAAGCGACGCCCCTGGTATCGCCAACGCATCCGTCAAAGGCAAATGGTTGTTCCAGCGCGGCAAGCGGGGCGCCATCCTCATCATGCACAGTCCTCGTCAGATCTTTTTGCCTCCCAAGGTGGTACTCGAACCCCTGTACAAAGTGGACAAGCTCATTGACAAAATGCTTGTCACGAACATTCACGTTTGCCCCGCTTACTCCATGTACCTCTCAGACAAGTGTATGATCTCCGCTTCTGCTTCGTCATTCTGCGCGTATGGCTAATCACGCTCGATGATGTAGCGGGCGACAACGTTTCCCTCGCACTCATTTCCCAAACACCCATCGCGACTGCTGGCGTCGAAAATGCAAGTGGCAACGGCGGTTTCACCTGGTGGGTCGACGCACCAAACGGCATTCTCCGCAAAGCATGCGATCAAACAGGCAATTTCCCGTTCACGCCTCTCTATTCTCTGAGACGCCCTATCAAGCGGAACAGGCGGTTCTTCCGCGACGCCATTCGTCCTGAGCCGGCAGGCGACGACTTGTCAGTATGGTTTTCTCTGGGTGTGCCTCTGACTGACATGTTTTGATGCGACCATTGCAGATGGTACAATGACACTACACCGTGGGATCCACTTGACGAGGATGGTGTAGAAGATCCGTTTGATCCGGTACGTGTTGACGATCTCATTCGTCATGAGGCTTCTTACAACACGGGCTTTCCAGGAAATTCGAGCAGTCGACCCATTCGCTGCCGTGGACAAGGCTGCCGCTGAGAAAGCCGCCGCAGAGGCTGCGGCAGCTGCAGCCGCTACCGCGGCAAATTAGTTCATGAACGTTGTTCTTTTTAGCATCTAATCATGTATCGTTTTGTTTCAACTGACTGCTTGAATAGGCTCCACTGTGTATCAGTATCATGATTTTGTGTGCTTCATTCTTTTGTAAATACCATGTGGGGCGAGTTAGCCTCCCCTTCTGGCAATCAGTCTGAACATATGACATCGGTACGTTCGCGGAGGACGTAGGGAATCAGGAGGTATGATGTGATACGCGAACTGCCTCACACGAACCATCAAGTACATATGCCTGTCTAGTGGCATCACCATATTCGACACCCGTGGGACAAGGCCTGTAGTCAAACCCGAATTCAAGATAGCGATCGAGTGCCCAAATGAAAATGAAGTGTTGAGTGTGCGTGTAGCACCCGGTCGTCAAGTTCGTACATGGCGTGGTCAGGCAGTCTCAGACAGCGAGCACCAAGCACTCGTAGCTCGAAAAAGCCTGAAGACGACGCGCTTTTGCACCCGAGTCCAACCCAATCATCCCCTGAACTACCCAACATAAACGAATATCTAGTAGTTAGCTGTTGCTTGTCTTCACTCCATGGACCTACAGGGACCCACTCGACCAGTGTTTAGGTTTTGTATATGTCATCTTGTTCGAGTGTATGCCTCCTTTGTTTCAGTTTGCGTCCTCTCATACTCACGTTACATAGTGCCTCACGACGCATTTTGCGGAATTGAAGTCGAGTGAAAATGTTGCCTAGACTTGAACTAAACTTCATGTTTAAGCACCGTCTTGACATATCGGACAACATTTTCGCTCGACCTCAATTCCGCAAAACACGTCGTGCCTCTATTACATGCGAGATATTGTGTCGCAGGTTCCAGTTTCGTGCTGTTACTGCACATCAGAACCAGAACGAGACGACACGTTCACCGCGGAATTATTCCCCGACTTTCGCCGTCGTGTAGTCTCGGAACCCGACGTTACTTTTTTTAGGAAGCGGCGGGCACGCCCGAAACAAACGTTCCTGTAGCGGGTACCAAAACGGATGGTTCGAGACTAGTCGTCGTGAGAGTTTTTGGTGCTGCTTATACCGCACACGTGGAACCACAGTTCTATTACGAATCAGATTCTGGTTGTGGTTGTCATTGCTGCGAGGCAGCAACTGTTAGTCAGCACTGTGGTGAAACGAGGTGACCTTTGTTTAGTAATAGAGAGACTGGGAGCTCATGGGCAGACAAACCCTACTTATGACAGTGTCATGATGTACCCATAAGATCTAGAGGAAAGAAAAACGGGCAGGGTGGCGAACAACCAGTTGGTGGGATTGTCAACTGCACGTCTGGCGTGTGCCCAGGTCTTCGGCGCATGGACGTCAACAACTTCCACGACTCACACTGCCTCTCCCATGTCTTCTGATTTGATCCCACTTGGACACTTGTTAGTAATAATATGACGCGACAGACGCACTGACGAGAGTTGACATCTTCGATCGTGCTCTCAGTCAATGTCGTAGTGTAGACGCGCATCCGGCGCCTTCGTTCTGCGCTAAGGCTGTTGTCCGGAGGCGTGATATCGAGCGGGATACTTCTCATCTGGTTGGTCCGGAAGGCTAACCCGAGACGGATAATAACCATGTAAAACGTGATGGAAATGATGGCCGAGCCCTGTTAGTAGTAACATCATCTCAGTGGCACATTTCTCGTTAGCGACTGACACATCGTTTACCACGTC
The DNA here is from genome assembly GCA_018397855.1 of Boletus reticuloceps. NCBI lineage: Eukaryota > Fungi > Basidiomycota > Agaricomycetes > Boletales > Boletaceae > Boletus > Boletus reticuloceps. Next base: position 188,784 of record JAGFBS010000003.1, read on the forward strand.
TAGAACCACATATTGACTGTTGGATCGAATCACGAAACAAATCAACGCCACCAGAAGAGTAAGGGAGTAAATCGCGCCAGCACCGATGAGGATGCGTAGGATCGACCGCAGTTGGGAACTTCGGCGGCTTCGCAACCCCGACCAAGATGCCAGATACGAGAAAGCAGCAGAATTGGTAGAGGGAGGAAGAAGTTTAGTACCACTGTGGATTAAATATGAAAAAATGGTCACGTACAAGTCGCCAACAGGTTGAGTGCCAACACTGATGCCCAAAACGACGTGATCCATAGCGAGAGCTTCCCGCCAAAGACCTCGCTTTGCATCACATGCTGTGCTGTATATGTAGCTATGATTCCAGTTGCTTCTGAAATGTTGTCAATGATTTCGTTGACCCCAAAACATGTAGCGCACGCACCACCAGCGGCAAGCCAAAGTAATACAGGCAAAATCATGACGAGTTTAGATTGCCATATTGTGTAGCAGCGATAAAGCTGGAAAACACTTAGCGGATTGACGACGCTCAGCTCAACAAAACCAAAGCTTACGATAATGCTGTCCCCTAGTAAGGTTTGTGCAGTATACACGTAGTTCTTTGACACGAACGTCCATTGCGACACGCCCGAAAAAAAGGCTGTAGGGCCTCCTTGGTAGCTATCTCGGTACAGTAATAAACCATCCATGACCCTTATGATATGGATCACAAGGTGCTGTGTGGTCCCAATAAATGAATTCCCGTTAGACGCTTATCTAGGAAGACAAAAAGAAACGCGCACCACTGTGCTTAACACCAGTAACGAGCATGTTACCGCGAACATCCACTCAGTGAATGGACCGTCGAGAAAACAATGGCTAGGTTGTTTCCCCCGAACATTAACAATGAAAAACCTTGCCCAACATTCAGTGTCCTTTGCACACGATGTATTGTGAACCAGTCTTACCATACAAGATCCCTTCCAGCAGGACAGACAGGAGTTTCGCCTTGTCCAATGGGATGCCATGGTCAATCATATTTTAGGTTGTTCGTTGGCAGGACACCCAAATGGATACAAGACCGGGAAAAGAGAGAGAACGACGAATGAGGGGAGGGGGGTCAAAAAATAAAATCCAACCGCGGAAGAGGCGAAACCTTCAGAGCAACTCTCAGCAGCAATAGCCTCTCATAGATCGCTTTGGCGTTCACCATATATTAAATCGCGTGCGTAGGAGCCCACAAATAAGCGGACGGACGTGGCTTGACGCGTAGAAGCTGCAGCGTTTGCAACGCTTTCGCGGCGGTTTAGCGGGGCCCTGTCCCAAAAGCGTTTCATGAGGCCGCCCAGTCGGACTCTGTGATCGCTGATGTCCATGCTTATGGTACTCCATTGCGACCGACCGGTCGCCAAGTCACTGCTCGAAGTTAGCCATTCGCTAGGACCGGCGCCGTAGATGAAGGAGAGAAAAGCAAATGAGGTTGCGGGACCCAATGAACGAGAACATGGTCATTGAACACCTCACGCCGAAATTGAACGGAAAGAAGAAAAGGTGCCAGGTAGGATCATGACTTTGATGAAGCCTGGGACTTGGCACCCTCGTCACTGAATATACTGAGGGAGGACACGCGCAAGAGTCAATTGGACCGTGATTGTCACGCTGCGGGGGAGTGTTGGAGCGTACAACGTGACATAACTCCATACTCCGCACTTTGGTATACGAACTTTCTATATAGACTTTCCCGACACTGAAACGCCTCTCATCCCGTTCCATTACGGTGTTGAGAGGTACGTTCCGGTATACTTATCTCGTACTTACACGCGCTCATACCACTGTCGTGTTACAGACTCACGCGTGTCGTAGGTACATATAATATTTATCCCGTTCCATTACGGTGTTGAGAGACTCACGCGTGTCGTAGTTGTCACGCTTTCAAGCACCGACAGTACTTAACCAAACAGTCTGGTGACTTCAACCATCATGAACCGCAGCTCGTCGTCGCGATTCCCTGAACAACGTTCGAATTCGACGTGTACCTGCAATTCATCGCTTCGATTGTCAAACGAGCATATTCACCAGGCGATCGACATCCTACAACGCGGCCGGCTTTCTCTTTTGACGACCCTCAACAAAGTGCTGGATCCATCAGAAAAGGACTTTGCCACCCACAGAGAGCAGTTTTATGCTTGACAGGGTCAATGAGGACCCACGGGCCGCATCGGACAGTACGGTTGCAGTACTCGTGGTATGATATGTCAGAGGATGAAACTCATGCGAGACGGGGTGTGCTTTTGAGCAATGAGTAAAGGCATGGCAGGCTCGAGATAGACCACAGTTTCCGGCAGGTGCCCATGATGCACCGCACAAGGCCGAGGTGAGAACACTGATGAGAATAAAGGTTAGTTCAAGACTCAAAAGCAGAAGGTTGGCGACGAGTGTCATTGCAAGGATGGTCGCATGACGACCTTACTCCGCGTGCAGTGCGTTTTACTCGCGCTTGTCAACCAGAGGAGAGGGCAAGGTGAAGCCAATACGTATCGCAGCAATCTAACAACTCTTACAAAGTTCACTTTAAAGGTAGGTATCATATCGTACTGTATGTGTGGTCTCCTGAGAGTACTGATGTATTGTAATTTTGGGGCACGCATATGTGTTGCTATGATGTGATGCAATCCCGAATAGCTTGTCGTCCCTTACATAGGTAATGTTGTGCTGTCATGGCTCAGGTTGTTTCTGCGACTCCCAGGCAAGGTCGTTACCATCAAGGTCAAAATTCCCGGATCGACCCCCACGCCGTGACTAGTCTGAAAATTGTTGGAAACACAAGCACATTACTTAAGCTTCAAAGACTTTATTCTCTTCGTCGTCTCATGCGTACGGTCAAGCATTGCAAGATGGTAATAACAGCGCGCACTCAGCGGCGCGCCTTGAATGGTCCGTGAAGTAGAGTGCACACAACACATTTATAGTACTTCGTCGGTCGCTTATGTAAAATCGTGACTCGTCGTCCTGGTGAGTCAGTACCAGTGACAAGCCTGAGATTTCAACGTTTTGGCCCGTACGCGTCAACGTCATCGTGAGCGGGCCAGGGCGGCAGTCCACTCAAGGGGGGTTTAGATACTAGTTAAGTGCGAAATGGAGCCATCGGTGCGAAGAATTCATAAAAATGAGCCCTTGACAATGCGGGGCATCGACTTCCTTCCATTTGGTCGCACAGTTAGGATTTACTCCCTCATCCCTACTGGTGTCACTGGACGTAAGTACTTGAACATTCCCACCAATCAGTGTCCCTGTATTTTCTGGGGACCCAATAATGGCTTCACCATTTGTTAGTTGGTCGCTCCATTGATAAGAGAGCAATACTGACATGTTTGGATGATCACACCGCCGTTTCCATTCAGACTCCCCGTCCTCCTCTTCCCCACTCTGCCCATGCCCTCTTCTCCGTACGCGCCGGACGAGGCAGCGGATATCATTCGTGACGAAGCGGCATGGCTCCAAGGCGCGTTCGTCAGCAGTCTTCTCTGTGGGGTACAGATCACACTTTCCGCCATGTCTTTTCTCGCGGTGCTCAAACAAAGCATACGTCGGCGACTACGAATCATCCTCCTTCTTTATATCATTCTCTTGTGCGCAACTATGACGGCTGGACAGCAGACCTACTTGCTGTTTATACAAATGGGCTTCATCGAGTACAGAAATTACCCTGGCGGACCAAACGAATTTCTCAGTGCCCGCTATTCGACGCCAGTCTCTCTTGCGTCGACGTCCTTGTTCGTCTTTGCGAACTGGATGATGGAGGCATTGTTGGTGAGTGCTGAGGTTTGGGCGTCAATGATGTGATCAGCTTTGAGTGTCCAAGGTATGGCGGTGTAAAGTCGTTTGTACCACGGAAGAGCGACCCATGTGGCTCTGGGTCATCGTCCCGTCCGTGTTGTTGGCTTCCGAGTATGGTATGTCCAAGTTACCATCCTGCTCAAACAAAGCTTACTTATGCCTACCCTCTCACATCCTGTGGAGACAACAGCCACCGGGGCCCTACTCATCCGTGACATTCTGCGGAAGCAGGACGCGATCGCCTACGCGATCACATACACGAGCGTGTCCCTCATGTTAAACATCACCGTGACTGCCATCATCGTGGGTCGACTCTTGGCACATCGACGGCGGATGGTAAGACTCTTTGGATCGAGGCACGGATCGCACTATGTTAGTGTGGCGACCATACTGATCGAATCGGCGTCGCTCTACACCGGTTTTCTCATCCTCGTCATCATCTTTTTCGCCGTCGGCACGGCAGCATCGAATATCCTCCAACAGGCGGTCGCGCAGGTCCAGGTGAGCCGCCCATGGTACATGCATGACGCGGCTGCGGACTGAGAGACGCCGTGTGGCTGACGTGTTCCGACAGGCGATCACGTCGTTGTTGATCATTTACCGAATTGCACAGGGAAAGGGGTGGAAGTACGATGCGGGCGTCTCGACCGGGGACTGGAGGGGTGACACAGAGGCGCAAGTGGAGCAGGTGGAGCTTCCGGTGGCGCATCTGGAGAGGGTGACGGACACACAGGCCACTCAGACTGCCAGTGATATGCACCCATTGTCGATACAGAGCAAGGAGGACGAGACGCAGACGCCAGTGAACGCGGGCTCTGTCCCTGCAATCCTCTCCCAAGACGAGGCGGTATAGAAGCGGCTGTAGGATTACGATCGTGGTCCGTTCACAGCCCAGGACATGGGACCAGGAACAGGACGAGACGATGCGCCGGGCGCTGAGATACCCATGGCAATGATCGCGCGCGCGCGCGCAGCCTCGAATTCATGCAGGAAGAGATGTATGTACATATGTGTTACATACCAATGACACAAACTGCGCCGCGACAATGGGTTTCAGTGGTGTAGAGTGCGTCATCACGCTCATCGCACCCTGCAGATTTGGTTTCACCTCTTACGCTTGCATGTGTGCTTGTGAACGTTTGAACGAGGAGGCCATCGCGTGACTTTACGAGCGTTCAAGTATGCAATATTCAGGCTTCCAAACGGACAACATACCCCGGTGGACCACTCGACTTGCGCAAGCGTCCAGTTGCACAACTTGCAAAGGGGTCATGGTCACCCTATGATACAGACTCAGCTTGCATCTTGGTTGTTCAAGTTGAAACCTTACTAGCATACATCACGCGTCGTGCAGATAACCAATTGCTAAACGATCCCCAAGTCATTCCCATTGACAACTTGAACCTGTCCGATATGCGTCCATGTTTCATTCACGATTCATGCCTGCATGTTCTCTACTTTCGACTCGGATCTCACCCATCATACGACACTCGCCCTCTTTCGCGACATAGACATATCGACCTCTTCTTCCCGTTGCGTCGACACGACATTTAGCTGAATCACGTTAGGGTCCGGATGCGGTCCAACCTGCGTATTCCACGAGGATACCACTGCCGACACTACCTCCGTCTCGGTCGTTGAATGCCATCCTTCCCCACGTGCGACCCGCAGAATGATGAGGAGCGACGTGATCGTCTATCACCCACCGCCAACAACAGCAATTCAAGGCGACGACTCAGTCCTGAATCGACACGACAACGACAGTGTGTGCCAGGACATGCACTCACCTGGACCTGCTCAATAACTTGTTGAAGCATATTCGTCGCCGGACTCCCGATCGCATATGCCACGATGACTACAATGAGAAAGATCGTGTACACCGCCGCAGACTCGACTACCACCGCGGCGATGCTTATGTAGTGCTGGCCTTGCGCATGACCAAGACTGCCGACGACACGACGTCGGTAAGCGAGCAACCGTCCCGCGATGAACCCAGTCGCGGTGAGGTTGAGAATGAGCGAAGAGATGCCGTACGCGAGGGTGTAGCTGACGAGTGGTACGGAGTGGAAAGTGGAACTAATGAAAAGACTGCCGCTGCCTGGCGTACCAGATCAAGATGGAGAATGGTGATCAGCGTGATGCCAGTCGGCCAGGGTCGAACGTACCAAGTACAGCGAGCAACAAGGACAACGGAATAAACACTCCGAGTGGCCACGGTCGGTCGCCGGAACGGCACACCACATAACACCGCCATACCTTCGACGCGGGTGTGAGTCATCTCCTCGAATGGATGCGTTCAGCCAAGACAGCCTCACCAACAGGGACTCATTTATCCAATTGCCGCATACGTACAAGATTGTACTGGCAATATTGACTGGGACCGAGTATTCATCATTGAAAAACGCACTCGGGCCACCGGGATAATTCCGATGCGTGATAAAGCCCATCTGGATGAATTCGAGGAGGAGCCCCTGGCCTGCCGTCGTAATGGCGAACGACACGACAATGTATGCCAAGACTGCAATCCGCATGCGACAGTGATTCGTGGCTCGTTTGTTGAGGACAGCGAGGAACGAAAATGCGCAGAGCGTGACCTGGATGCCAAAGAAGAAATTGCTGAGGAGGGTACCTTGCAGCCATGTTTCTTCTTGCATGATGGTATCAGAGGACGACGTCATAAGATAGGTTGTTGCGACCCTGTCACCCAATGCGACAGTTTTGGGAAGATGTGACCTGAATGAACAACAGAGTACCAGAACTGGGACCACGCTCAACACGAAGAAACCAGGAATGAGAGTGAAGACGATGGCGTTTCAGGTTGAGGAAAAGGTATGTTATATTCCGGGTAAAGCATGCATCCATACATTTCACGTCAGCGGATATGAGACGTTTTGGGTTCGCGTGCCTTTGTGTCCATATTATTGATCGATGCGAGGACCAAAACTGTCCCTCGCTCACCCTAGTCTCGAAACCCGACGTTACTTTTTAGGAAGCGACGGGCACGCCTGAAACAAACGCCGTCCTGTAACCGGGAGATCCCGAGTGTAGCGAGGGTACCAAAACGGATGGTTCGAGACTACGCTCGCCCAGCACGGTCAACCTCGGCACCGTCATGTGATCGGAAACTGTTGTTTCTTGCCAACGCAGTATGATGCATGACACCTAGTCAAATTTGACATGTGCAAAAAAGTCAGAAGGTGACTGGCAGGCAATCAGCGAAATATGATTGATAGCAAGTCCCGAGAAGTGTGACTGACACTTTCTCTCTTCGCTGGGCACAGTGATCCGGTATGGCTTGCGCTTCGTAGTCCGTCACTGGCAATGCAGAAGGAGGAATGTAAGTATGAACGACAGGTAGATTAAGGTTCGAGACAGTCACGTCCGCGAAATGCGGACAAGGTCGCACGTCACACGTCATCAGAACATGGGACACTGATGACATAGGTTGGCAAGCATCACCCTGTCGATAAGGTGGGATCTCCAGGTATAAAGGGCCCTGGTTGGCAATTTTGTCAGCTGGTGGTTAGTATTGGTTTGGCCAGACACTCACGGGCAGACCACCGCAGTAACTGTAGTCGTCAAGGGCCTTGTAGACTTTATTATCAGGTGTTTGAGCATAGAGAACATTCTGACTTTCCACCCTTTGCTTCTGGGTGTCTGACGATCATGTTAGGCAGAACTCCGAGGCTTGACGCAGCCTGGATAGTGGGCGCTATTTCTCGCGGAGCTTCAAATTACGTCTTGGTGATCCCGCTCGGCGGAGTCTCAAATCATTATGTTGGCTTGTACACCATCCTCACCGGCGCGAGTATATTCTCGGGGGGAATGGCCAAAAGGAAATTCGCATTCGCATTCAACCGCAAGGAAAGCAAAAATCTGGAGATTTGGAAAAAAGAAGCCGTCGCGTCGGTAATGTACCTCTAACTAGCTAGTTGTCGAAAGAAAAGAGAGAAAACGTGAGCGTTAGTATGAGCGTGCCAAGACACTTAATGTATCCCACGTTGATATACGTGCAAGCGTGCAATCCATCGTGCAAGAAGGAGCATAGGGAATGCGAGGAGGACAGGAGAGATGGAAGCAGGACGCAGAAAACTATCCAGATTATATCATATCCAAGACAAGGCACTGAGACGGCACATGGAACCAACGATAGATTTATTCGTTTTTAGAATACTTGCCATGTCGTCGTTCATCATCCGTCATGTCGTATATCTCAGGCGCATTGGTACGGCGAGGGGGAAATGGCGCAGTGGACCAGGGGAATGCAGCTCACAATGGCCAAGCCCCGAGTGCGTAGACAAAGGGGTTATGCCAGCACCCCGCCGAGCCATCCGAGTATCTTGAACACCCCCCACAAACATCCTCCAGCGATGATCGGTAAACTCAAATTGTCGTCCACCCCACCCAGATCTATCATCACGTGGCCCTTCCCGTCAGTCGACACGCATACACGGACAATAGGACACGTACCAAGAGCCTCTGCGATGCCAGTCACGAGTCCAGCGACGACCCCGATCGTGAGCAAACCCACCCACCCCGCAAACGTTGGCGGGGATGCGGAGACGTCGTCCGCATTTCGGATGAAATTGTGCGAGACGCCATCTTGCCATGTCCACGTCAACCCGTTCTGTCTGACCGGCGCAAGGAACGTCCAGAAACCCATGGCAATGGCCGCACCAGTGAGCGAGGCCGCGGTGAACCCAGCCAGACTCTTGCGTGGTGCGAGTGGGAGGAAGCCAAAGAGGCGCTTCGGGAGGCGGGGTGTACGGCTACCATAGAGTCGGCCAAAGGTGGACGCGGCTGTATCGGCCCAGGAAAGGCTGTGAAGCAAAGAATGATCAATGGCGAGGTGAAGTGGACAGGGAACGCGAGACAACATACATGAGCACAGAGACGACGGCGATATCTAGGGGGAGCGCCACGAGGACGGCGGTGACCCCGAGTACGTACCATACGACACCATTCGATGTTTTCTGTACGGAGCATTGGTCGCGAGCGTCCGAGGGCGACATGGATGTCACACGCACCTTTTCGCTGTCGCGCATAAAGATGCCGACGCATCTCTCGAAAGCATACTCCAACGAGGGGTAACGCAATCGGAGGATGTCTATAGGTATTAACACAGCAAGCGCAGAGCTGAGCGCGATGATGACGCGCTGAGGGTCTCCATTGGACGCGTAGATGTATATGGTAAAAAATCCTGTTCGAGACCCCTCTTTAGCCGCTGGGAGGAGCCACAGGCACATGGGTACGTACCGATCGACGAATGCAAGGCCTTTCGCGGGACCTCCCAGTCGATCGCAGTTCCATTCGGCTTGTGAACACCGTTGGGTGATGATACAGTGCCGTTAGGCGTTGAGGTAGTGCGAGCATGCTTGGACTTGCGTTTGGGTGAGAGCGACGTGGATGTGCCGGGGTTGGTGTCGGCTTCCTCTATGAGCTCTTGGATAGTGGACTCGCCAGAGCTAAGGCGGATGCTGTGCTGAGCACTGTGATCAGAGGGCATGTTTGCGCCTGTGGGCTCCCTTGGACATGCCACGACCCGGGGACGGGGAGGAGAATAAAATTTTGGGAGAGGAGGAGCGGCGGGGTATGGAGGGGGTTCGAGAGCGTCGTGGCTGATCGTGAGCGAGGCCGAGCGAAAAGGCGTCGTTGGCGGGGAGAGTCATGGCGGCGGCAAGTAACAGTCTGCAACAGGACCGAAGAGGCGCGCCTGCTCTGTATTCAGGGTGGCTGTGCAAAGATGGACACGACAGCACCGACGCTCAGACGACCACTTGCGTACCATTCAGATAGCGATGTGTACAGGAAAATATCGACTCTACAGTGAACTCCAATCCGTGGAAGTACAGATCAGCGTTGTTTGGTATCAAGAGACTGTCCATATTTCGGAGCATTAAAACGAAGGCCGGGTAGGAAAAAAAAGCCTCGTCAATCGTAGTTATAACTCCGAGAGTATGTCTCATGGCAGATTCGACGACGACCGCGTCGACCTGCAGACTGAACGTGCCCACACAACTCACATCCTAGAACCCATGTAGGCTGTCAGCCTGACCTCTTACTAAAAAAACTGAGAATACACACCATTGACAAGAGATGGACTCGTTCAGAGGGGACATACACAAGTCGGACCATTGGAACGTCGTGGTCAGTTTCTGATCGTCATGTTCAAGTCGAAGGAAAAGGTGCGGCCGTGGTTGAACTTGGGCCGTGGGGAACTTGGTGAAACATATTTTCGGATAGACCGGTTAGCCTGGTGACCAGACTATAAACCGGTGCCACGACCGTGATCGTACCATGCAGCCTGTCTAGCAAAACACCAGCAGGCGACCAGTGACCCACAGTACCACACCTAACTAGCCAAGGTGAGTAGTGTAGCCAACTTATGTAGGCTCTAAATACATAACAATCAGCTGAATGGACGTAAAACAGCACCACCACACCGGCCCGTACTATGGACATCGTTCTGGTGTCGTACTTACATACTTCCATTCAAATGTCCATCACTGTCAGCATCTGTTATGGTATAGTACCAAGATTCTCGACATGAGGCGAGGCTGAAGCGAACAAGACCCTGCCACCCTCGAGTCATAAACTTGTTATAAACGGCTCTTCGCTGGCATAGCTCCAAAGCTCAGCGCTCACACCCACTCTCGTCTGCTTTGCTCAGCATCATGATCAACATCTACTATGGTCCCGTCGTCAATCCCAAAACATTGAGACACTATGATGCACTCCCTCAGTGCTTGATCGCCGTCGGGTGTGACGGTAATATTATCTGGGTCGAGGACGACATCGAAGCATCGGCCCTCTACAATACCATCACCTTGCGTGGATTGAATGATGGCGAATACAATCTCGTCGATTTCAGCAAAAATCCCGGCGAATTCATCATGCCTGGCTTGGTCGACACTCACGTCGTACGTGTCTCCACTCGTCGCGGCACCAAAGACTGACTTACGTAATCCCATATTAGCACGCGTGCCAATTCCCTAACCTAGGCATGTATGTACCATCGACATACTCATTCAAACGTGTCTCGAATATGCGCTAACTTATTGTCCATCATCAGTGGTGGCGACTACGAACTCCTTGATTGGCTCTTCGAGCATGTTTTCCCGACAGAAGCCAAGTTTGGAGACCACAAGTATGCCAAGCGCGCGTACAACGACGTCATCGATCGTTCCATCGCATCCGGGGTGCGTGATTGTGTACCTCGGTGTCCCTATCGGTGCTCATAGATGAAATAGACGACAACGAGCTGCTACTATAGTAGCTTGTACCTCGATACAACCATTCTCCTCGCGGACATTATCCACGAAAAAGGTAGCATCGAACGCTTCATGCATGCCGTGCAACATACTGAAAAATGTTATCCTAGGTCAGCGCGCGTTCGTTGGTGTGCGTTTGCCCCGTCATCAGCCCGGTATCCAATCAATGCTGACCTCTGACAGAAATGCAACATGGACTGGAACTGTCCTGGCTACTACATTGAAAGAACACCTGAAGACTCCCTCGAGGATACAAAGAAGCTCATTAAGCACATCCTAGGCTTGCCCCTCTCACGCGCCAACGAACCGCTCGTGCATCCCATCATCACCCCGCGTTTCGCCCTGTCCTGTAGTAATAAGCTCCTTACCGAGCTCGGCAAACTCGCAGAGCAATTACCCCACGTCTCCATTCAAACTCACATCTCCGAAAACCGAAAGGAAGTTGAAGAAGCAATGAGACGCTTTGATGCTGAGTCCTACGCGGCCGTCTACGACCGATTCGGTCTTCTCCGTAACAACACGGTCCTTGGGCACGGGGTGTGGTTGACGGAAAAGGAGATGAAGTTGATCGCAAAGCGCGGAGCGGGAGTGGCGCACTGTCCGACGAGCAACTTTTATTTGAGTAGCGGGATGGCCAAGGTCGGGCTGTTGTTAGATCACGGTGTCAAGGTAGGGTCGTCCTTTTTCCTCTTGAGAGCGTTGATCGCTCATCGTCGTCTCGCACTATGTCATGTTTTATTTTATTTTTCGTTTCGCAGGTGGGCCTCGGCACGGACGTAGGTGGTGGGTATAACCCATCGATCTTGTACACGATTCAGATGGCGAGTACGGCGTCAAAGATGGTCGCCGTCCAGGCAAAACTGGACGAAGAGCGTCGTCAGCAGAGGCGCGCGCGCAAGTGCTGCAAGCACGGCAAACACTGCAAGCGTGGTAAACACGGCAGACACGGCAAAGAGGACACATCTTCTGACATGGACTCGGACTCGGACTCGGACTCGAACTCTGAGGCAGAGTCAGCGCGCCTTCCCAATCACCACGAGGGACACCACCACCAGTCTAAACCCTGCCACGGCCTCCCCCCTTTTGCCAACCAGAAGCTCCAAACCGAGGCCCTCTTGTATCTTGCGACACTCGGCGGCGCGGACGTCTGTTGTCTCCAAGACTACATCGGGTCGTTCGAGGTCGGTAAGGCATTCGACGCGTTGCACGTCAGCCTCGACGACGCGTGCGGTAACCCGGCGGTGTGGGGCGCCTGGAGTAGACGACAAGGAAAAGGAAAGGACGCCCAAGAATTTGAGGACATGGTTGGAGCGCTTTTTATTTACAGGGGATAATCGGAACATCAGAACAGTTTGGGTGCAGGGGGTGATGATCGGGGGTGCGGACAAGCATGTACATGCGCGTGTGGACCGTGACGAGAATGAGGGCTGAGTTTTGACAGGTGGTGCGTGGTCAGGGATTGACATTAAGGCCGAATCGAACGTTGTACGGGTATGATGTCCAGTGTTGTATAAGATGTTATGTTAGGCGGTCCTTTCTAAATGCGCGAGCGAATTCTGGGAGCTCTCGGGTTGGTATCTGGGAGCAACTCTTGGTAGGGGAACCTTTTGATGCGTAACGTCAAAACGCAAGATCTGACCGCCCGACAAAGGGAACGATCGATGAATGGGTGTATCGACTGGCATAGATAAATACAGCATCGGAATAGCCAACGCGGCACGAAAAACCTCTACGCATAACAGCCAAGTGAACTTCCAACATAAACCTACGAATCTGCACACTCCAACCAACCCGATACTGATCTCAAAGAAGCGAACGCGGATCAGGCACCCCTGACATGCTCACACCTGCATCCGCCTCACTGTCATTATCATGAGCGATCCTACGCCGCTTTGCCTGTGCAGCAGCAAACAACTCGCAAACAAACTCCGTCTCGCGTTTCCGAACTGCTTCCCGGTACGCCGCCGTGGGACTGCTCCATTTGGCAGACGAGAACCGCAGGGCAGGCGGTGCGTCTGGGCAACGGGCGGTTTCAGTGAGCAGATCGACGTCGAGGGTACCTTCGCAAAAGAGCGTCATGGCACGTTCCAACTATTGATTCATAAGCACAAGAAGGAGACAGAAAAAATAAAACGCTGTACCGCCGCAGAAGCAATAGCGATGACGCCCTCCCCACCCTTGCCGGCAGCCATTCCCTGCGTGTCCCACCCAGGCACGTCCACGAACGCGGCGATATCACCGAGGTGCGTGATCGCTATAAGGATGAGAAGGAATGGAGAACGGAACATCTCCGTAGGCTCGGACGAGTCTGGGTCCTCGCGCAGGAATCGAAAATCGGTCGCGAGGAACTCGGCAGCAGAGTGGACGCGGTCGTCGTCGTCGAGCGAGGAGAAAAAGTGCAACATGATCGCCAACGCGGACGAGCCAAAGCTACACCGCCATTCATTGATGCGCTGCAGCACCTATTTTTTTAATCAGTACCTGTGGGAGTAGTACGGGTAAAATAAAATGACTTACAAGCGCAAAAACGGAACCTGCAGGGGTGACCATATATTTGACGTCGGGGTAAACAACGTTGAAGATGCGTTGTAATGCGGAAGCGAATTCCTCTGTAGGGACATTCCAGACGTTCTTTTGCACGCTGTACCAGAGCATTGCAGTGGAGATGAAAGCATGGGACCAGCGTTGATCGCAAGGAATAGGTAGGTCCTTGGTCGTGTATTCATAAGATTTCTTGATAGCCTCACAAAGGTAGCCTTCGTTGTCGACCCTTCGTCTTTGCAGCGGTTGCGGTAGTGCCGTGCAAGCGGAAGAGATATAATCTAGAGTAGGGTCCGAGAAGGCGAAGAGCAAGGGAGCTGAAGCATCTTCACGCTTGACCTTTTTCTTGGGTGGCAACGCAGAACGCTTAATCTTGACACCGACGGATGGCTAGTATAGTACGCAACAGTGAGAGGTAGATCCTATATTTTCCCCGTGATAAGCTTACTATTTCTTCGACTTGGCGGGCATCTCCTGGAACAGGTTCCTCAAGGCCGATATCCTCGTCTCTGTTTCCGTCTGACTCGATGTTGGTGTCGTCCATCTTGCGCTTTACAGCTCTTGGAACTTTTCGATGCCATCGGGGGAGTGGCATGTCCAAGTCTGGACTGCAGTGGTCACTGTCACCGTCCATGGCGGAGGACAGCTGCGATGCAAATCAGGTCGTGTATCAGCAAACGTACTCTGTGTCGAGGAAAACTTACCATGTCCATTTCGGATGTATCCATCGAAGCCTCGTCATAATGGTCCAGTGCAATGTCCATAGCATCCTCGTAGCATGCGGGAAACGAGGTCTTGGAGAGCGAGAACACATTCTGAGCCCCAGACTCACTGGTGGCATCACAACCGCCGCTAGATGACGACGCTTGGCCAACAGTGGCAGACAAGTAGAGCGAAGGGGCATACAACGTTGAACTTGCTCTAGTCGTAGTACGAGGACTGTTGGCCGAGTCATCGGTCGCAGCGGCCACTCCATCGACCCACTTTTGGATTACACTGTTCAGCGGGGGTTTTTGGTCGCGAGTCCTGGTACTGAGCGCGAGATCGAGGAAGAATAGGGTGCCTTCGGTGAGTGAAAACATGGTCCGATTCAAGTTGAGGAGGTAGGACCGTGTACGCGCGGTGGATGCTTTGGAGTCCGCAGCCCTAAACTGCTGGAGTCCTACTAGCCTTGTGCTCATCTCGCCTTCCAACTCAGTGGTTCACGGCGTCTGGATGAACCCGGATGCCGGTTAACCCTTATAAGCGTGTGAACAGCGACACCCACTGCTCGTGCCAGGCGGATTCAGGAATCAGGAGAATCAGGACTGCTTACCCTGAAAAAGGTTCAACGATACTGACTGTCGTAAAACGGTGGCACGACAACGGCGGACCAACAGTATCTTTGCAATGTTCTATGTTGATTCGCAATAAATTTGGCATAGCCGAGTCCTAGTCAGGGCCCAATTAAAGTTTTCCTTTGACGTGGCAGGTCAGTCTGGTTTCTTGTGGTGACGACGAGGCCCGCTCAGCCGGGAAGCAGGAGAAGGACACCAACGTCGGGATAATCGGATCCGAATTCGTGTGATCAGCGTGATTGATGGTACAGTACACCTCCATTTCCGACCACACTGCAGTGTCTCATACGCGAGTGGCGGGTTGCCAGTGGACGCCACTCCGAGATTTCCAACGGAAACAGCCACGGCCTGCGGATTCAAAGCGGCACTCATGGTTCAAACCAACTTGAATGTCTAGAGTTCTATACAGCAAGTCCGTCACTGACACGTTGCGCGTTCAAAGCTCCTGTGGTTACTTTCCAACCAACATCGGGCTATGCATGGACGTGCCGCCCAACGTTCACATCCAAGAGGTATGCGCAGCTTTTAAACTGTCCCGTCGGAATGTGTCCCTGATTTTGCCGCATTCAAGTTGACACGCTGGCAGTGACTCTGTACATATGTATGCACAATTTCGACGTACTTGGCCCATGATGCGGTTAGACTCATAATCTTTGCGGCTATGCTGTGGCGATGTGTGTCCATGCGAAAAATGTAGGAGCCTGTCGTGTTCATTAGGTGACGGAGTTTCCTGGGTAGCTGCAGTGCCCAATGCGCTGCGGCTTCGATTGGCCATGCCCTTGATGCGATGGGATACTCGCCTCTTATATTATAAGTACCAGTAGGTCTGCATCGCCGTTCAAGCGCCAACACACAATCGTACCTCACCTGTACCTCGATGAGGCTTCCCTTTGGGAAAACCAAGGACGCTCAGGCACAGGATGAGCCAGGCAGTCAAGGTATGTGGGGAACACGGTCTCAGTGGACCTCTGAAGCCCATGATCCGCGTTGTCCGTCTTCTTACGTTTCGTGCACTAATATTAATTGTCGTTACCGTAGATGCACCTGCTGAAGCTTCTGCTTCGAGTCCAAAGCCGAAACTTGGTTTCTGGAAGTCGATCGACTGGAAGCTGATGGCTGCGTTGCTCTTTCCCGTGACACTGGAAACGCTCGATTATACGGGTATGTCCGTCGTTCTGATAGCTCAATCACACCTGACAAGGCCGCGCTTGCGTGACTTTTCTTGTAGTCGTCGCGACTGCACAGTCTCGAATTGCAGTCAGTATTACAGTACTTGCTGTCCACCCTCGTTGACTGACCTTCGTCTGCACGCAAAGTCCATCTTCAACGCGCTCCCTCTCCAAAGGTCAACTCTGTTGCTCACACTGTAAAACAAAGCCTAACCCTCTGATCATTCATGCCAGCTACATTGGTACCTCGTACCTTCTGGCCTCTACCGTCTTCCTCCCCTTGTTTGCCTCCATCGCCGACATTTATGGACGCCATTTCGGGCTCCAGTTCTCATTGCTGTTCTTTCTTATCGGGAGTGCACTCAGCACTGGCGCGGTAAACATACCCATGATCCTTGCTGGGAGAGGTATCGCCGGCATAGGCGCTGCAGGACTCCTCACTGTACGTTCGTTTCCTGTCGCACAAGTTACAGTGTGTCTGACGTTTGTTCTGGGGTACCATTCATTCGTTTACTCACTTGCGTACGCCCCACCTCTCCTTGTCCGTTACAGATCATTCGAACAGTCTTGTCCGACACGACGTCGCTCAACGAAAACAATTTCCAGCAATCCGCACTATTCTTGCTCTATGCAGTTGGTTTCAGCGTCGGGCCCGTGATTGGCGGGCTTTTGGTCACAGTTAGCTTTCGTTGGGTGTTTGCCATCAAGTGAGACAACTTTGTCCAACGGTGATGCTCATCGTGCTGATCCGTGTTCGCTCAGCTTGCCATGCACCGCGCTCGCGATGATCCTCTGCTTTCTCTTTCTCCGCCACCGATCACGAGTGCCCGGCGCCAACGACGACAAGGAACTCCAATCTGAAACCCCGAGCCCTCGCCGCACGCCAGTGGACACCGTGGATACTTGGATCTCTAAGCTCGCCCTGATCGACTGGGTTGGTACCTTTTTGTTCGTCAGCGGTGGTATTCTCGTCTTGCTCGCGCTTAATTGGGGGCCGGACGACAACTGGAAGAGTGCACGCGTGATCGTCAACCTCATCCTCGGTGTGCTCCTGATCGTTCTCTGCATTCTCTGGGAGAATACTCCTCGAGCATCGCCCGCCGACACCCTCGTCCAGCGGCACTGATAAATCCGAGCATGTCCACATTAGGTACACAGGCATCTTCCGCGCTCGCCCGATGCTCCCGATCGAACTGTTCACTTCGTATGACATGTGCGTGGTGCAATACGGCTCGTTCATCTCGGGCATCGTCATGTTTGTCATGTTTTACTTCGTGGCAATCTTTGCGACGGTGGTGACTGGGCTTCCGCCTGCTCAGGCTGGGATCCAGTTGCTTTATTTCGCGCCGGGTCTCGTGCGTGTCCGCCTCTGTTGTGTAGGTGTTTGTCGCTGATGGGTCCCCTGTGATGGTCAGGGTGCAGGGAGTTTACTCTCGATTCGGATCATCAAGTTGCTCAGACAGGTCAGTGTGATGGAGGTATGAAGAGATTAGCGCTTACTTGTGTTGGCATAGCCCATTTATCCCATCGTGTTCGGCAACGCCATCCTGACCGTCGGTGTGGGGCTGATCCAACTGGCCATGGAGCATAACATACAAGGCCAAGTGAACGGGTAAGCCACACCCGCCTTTCTTGTTCCCGTGTCCTGACCTCGCTGCCCACAGCTTCATGGCGATGGTTGGCGTTGGTGTAGGTCTGACTGCCGGCCCCCTGGCGATTCACGCACGATTCACGAAGCCGAACCATGTGGCCATTACGAACGCTATGCTGTTATTTGTCCGTCTATCCTCTCGTCACTGTTCTCTATCCACTCATTTTTTCTAGTTCCGAGCGTTCGGAGGCACCGTCGGCCTCGCACAATGCTTCACTATTCTCAGCGCTAAAGTAAACGCGTACATCAGCTCGCAAATCCCACACCTCGTCGAGACGCTTTCCCCGTCCGACCTCGCTGCCCTCGTGTCCTTGCTCGACGGCGGCGGGCTCACGTCTCTGACGAGTCTGGCAGGGTTGCCGAGTGCGGTGCAGAGCGTAGTGAGGGATGCGTTTCGGGATGGTGTGAGGTGGGGTTTTCTGTCATTGATACCTTGGTTGGGGGTTGGGTGTTTGATGTCGTTGTTTTTGAATCGGATCAAGGATTCGGATAACGAGGAAGGGGTGGAGGCGGAGATGAATCCCCGGACGGGAGAGGATACCGAAGCTGCAGCGGAGGTCTCGTAGTGGTGAGATGTGTTGATTGGACACGGTACCGATTGGTACCGTTTATTTATACTGATGATGGCATCGGATACCCAGTCGTTTCACCATGAACGTACACTATATCTACCGTAATGCTCTGGTCATTGTATACTATCTTCAAGATGATCCACTCCGGTGAACCAGTTCCATGCAGCATCCTTCGGAAATACAACGCAGCCTTTCGTGCGAACGATGGCTCTACGCACACCCATGCATGCACCACTTGTCGATAATCGACACCACCTCATCAAACTGGGCCTTTTGTTCCTCTGACGGAGGCGGAATCTCCCACTGGTCCCGAATGGCATCTATCATTTCTTCCGGGGTGGTCACCTCCATGATGCTCGCGTCCCGGCCATACAGATCCTGTGTGCCACCCAGCGGATTTAGGAACAGCCCCGGGAAATTACGCAAGAGCGCCCAGAATCTGGCGATAGAGTCGATGTGGTCCGCCACCTTGAGCTCTTGCGTCTCGTGAGGGGGATCGACGGCGACAGCGGTGGAGATGGTGAAGACGGTGAAGACGTCGCTTTTGATGTAGCGCTTCACGGTGATATTTTGGCGGGGTTGAAAAATGCCTGTCGTGGAGAAGAGGGTGAGTCGTGGCCTGGTAAGGATGAGGAGAGTGCTTGCCTTTGTGGAGGATGAAGTGGAACTCGTCGGGGATGGTCTGAGACATGCTGGGCGGTCGTAGAGATGAGTTGGATGAGTCGATGCATCATATATACCGTATACACCGTGTACTTTATTCTCCCGTGGTCGCTGTACCTGGCCGGCGGACAGGTTTCATGGAACGATGGCCCTGAGCTGGTGAATGTAGCTTGCCTTATTTGTCGCTGCTTCGCTTGGTGTTCCTCCGCTCGTCAGCACCCTGAGGTGGTCAAGGACAACGTGTGATGTGAACAGAGAGATGTCGGGATTTTCCGCGCTATAGAACAAGGATCTGCTTCCTCTTCCAGAATCTGGCATAACACATGTGCAGGCTACTATACAGTCCTGGCGTCCACGCGCAAGAGAGCCCCCGTAACTTATAATCTACCTGTAACACGCGACTGACATTCCAGCGTCCCATTCACGAGGACATGGCGCCAGTTGTCCAATAAACCATTGGTGAACGAGTAGAATCTCGATTTTCGTGGAACTCGTAGTTGAAACGTACTGGACCGGTAGCGGCAGGGATAGGCGCCATGATACCCATTTGTTTCTCATGCCTCCTGTGCGCAGCAAATCAAATCAATGAAGCACTACCGCGAGTCCAGAATGCTTCAAGGGCGCTGGTATACAATATGATACACACGCCAAACACTAAGCTCATGACGAAAGAAAACGTCAACGATGGCTATATGTGCGCCCTTTACGCGCCCAACTTCTCAATGATCGTCACCGCCTCATCAAACTGGACCTTCTGCTCCTCCGTCGGAGGTGAGATCCCGTGCCCTGCAGCCGCCCCCGACCGGTGGAAATCCACAAAGGCAATGGGATCTGTCACGTGTATGATGCTGATGTTCCGACCGTACAGATCCTCTGCGCCGGGATACTGCGTCGGGAGATCACGCAGGAGGTTCTGGAGTCTCGCGATTGACTCGGCGTGATCTGTCACCTTGAGCTCTTGCGTCTTGGAGGGACCAAGACGGGGAGTACCATGGGCACGGAGCTCGGTGGAGACCGTGAAGACGTCGCTCTTGGTGGTGCGGGTGATGACGTAGCGGGCGTGCGGTGTAGGCGGGGCAAAGCCACCTTCGATACCTGCAGCGAAAAGACTTAACTGTGCTGGACGTGGACAGGAAGAAGAGTGACTTGCCTTTCTGCAGGATGATCTTGAAATCGTCTGTGATTGTGGACATGGTGGTCTGTTGTAGAGACGGGTCGGATGAGGGAGTGTACCGTTTCTGTCGCTGTAGAGGCAGTGCAGTACGATTGCGACATACGGCCGCGATATGGAACATCAGGAGGAAACTCAATACGTATCGGAACCAGTGTTCAGATATCATCTATTCACGTCGTGCTCGTACAATAATATTTCCGAACAATTGGAGTCGACGTTCGTTCAGCATGTGGAGACGAAATTAACCCGTGGTGAGCCCCACTTTTCAAGAATTGCCAGCGCTTCATCAAACTTGGCCTTTTGCTCCTCCGTTGGATGCGGCACCTGTGGCGCATTCGATCCCGACAGATGCAGATCCGCCAAGCGTGTGTAGTCCGTCACATGCACGATGCTCGTGTCCCGGCCATACAGATCCTCTATCCGACAGTACTGCGTCGGTATTCAATCATAATCTGCTGGAACCTGACGATGGAGTCGTGGTGGTCCGTGATCTGGAGCTTTCGGGTCATGACGGGCTTGAGCCAGTCCTCCCCTTCAGGACGGACTTTGGTGGAGATCATGAAGATTTTACTCCCCGTGGCGCGGGTGACGAAGTAGCGGGCACGGGGCTCGGGCGGGGGGCAACCGCCCTCGATGCCTGCACAAGGGGTGAGTATGATGGTGCAGAAAGAGAAGAGCGGGGGCTTACCTTTCTGCATTATGATGTTGAAAGTTTCAGTGATGGTGGACTCGGACATGGTGGGTGGTTGCTGAGACTGGATACACAGGATCAGATAATGGAGTGCTCACTCTCCCTCGAGGCGGTTCGCTGTCCAATACGCGACATCATCGCTATTTATGTATATCCAAGGTGAGCGTGTTTGTCCAGTCATTTCATTTGCAGCTGTTTGTCCTACGGATGTCTTGGGAAGACAATGCGGTGTCTCTGCATTGTTCAGTGCCATCCCACACCTTTATTCTTGAATCGTCCCTCATGTAGTATCCGATCGTCCCTGCTGCGTCACTGTAGCAAGTGGATCTACGTAGCGGAATAGACCAAAAGGATGTGACTATCTGATCGAGTGACGATCAACCTGGATGGACACTAGCAAGAAAACCAATATCAAGTAACAATGTCGCTCTAGCAAGAGGTTTCGTGAGCGCTGTGATCCACCCGCCGTAGTAAAGAGTTTGTCAACGCAGTCGCATGCGGATACGTGCTGCATCGATAAACTCTTGACCACGGCACTCACGTACGTCACAGTTCACCATCGCACAAGGCATGTCAGTAGGAAAATGACGTCTGGGAGTAACGGTGTCATACTCACCTACAATGGACAAGGCACAAGGTATGTTCCAGATGACGCATGCTATCGGAAGGAACCTACAAGTCCACCTAGAAGAATTCAAAAAGCCATACGAGGACGTAACAATAAAGGACGGCTGGGGAATTTCAAAGTTGTCCGTGTATCGTGCGCCGTATGGCTCTTGGTACGATTGAAGGTCAGCATAGAGTCCCATCAGCAGATGGCCACGGGGAGTTTGATGCAAGTACAATTTAATTTTAAAATCATTCAAGGCATCGAAGCCTTGGAAGAAGTAAGAAATGTGTGGCATGGCTGCCAATCGTTTCGAATCAGATTGATTATTTTAATGGAGCAAAAAACAAGAGGGGGTAAGGAAAGCGGGGAATGTTGAAAACAAAGAAGCCGGAGTTTGGAACTGTTTGAACCAAAATTACATCCGATACCTCCCATGGACAAAAACAAACAGCGCCAATTGCGCACTTTGGTACAACAAACTTACTTGATCGGGAACAAGCGAAGCTACAAGGCACACCGTACAATGAGACATCCAAAGGATGGGCGGAAGCCACTCTACAAGCGCCGCGCCGCTATCTCGATTCTCGAAGACGTTTGACAGCTTCATGCAGGGCTTGTGGCCACAGCATCCCGATAATCTGGCCGTGTGTCATCCCGAAATAGTTGCGTGTACACATCCCGGGTCACACGGGGCGTGGCCTTATCGCTGATCGGCCACATCGTATCAAATACCTCCCCATAACCCGCAAATAACATACCCGCTGCGATATGGATGGCCTCGCCGGTCCGAGAGATCCTCATCGGCCATCGTTGTCTACGCGGACAGAAAGGTGAACCACCATGAGGACGTGACAACGAGATGATGGCAGAGAGCTTCGAGTGGCGTCCGTCAGCCTCCCCTCCATCAGAAAAGTACTTTTTCAACCGTACCGACAGACGGGTCGAAAAGGGTGGTTCGCCCTGAAAGTGAAATCGTAATTACCCGTGTTTGTGTGTTCTATCTCGGTGTTCTATCTCGGTGTCCACAGCTAGAAGTTGAGGTAGCGCTGACAGACAGGAAGCAGGCAGATATCGCCGTTAGGTATCGTATCAAGGGTGGGTGACGGTCCAAGGATACCGGACGTATGATGAGAGAGGGAATTGCGAATACTGGGCTGCCTAGGAGAGGAAGTAAAGTCGGACACCAAAAAATACGGGATAAGTCGGCGCGAGGTTTGTCTGGGTGATCATCAGTGGTGGGGTCAGCGACGTTTCTATATTTTGAAATCACTTCCTCGATGTCACCCAGCTCCCCGACGCATTTGAAACGAGCTTCCATGGGGTTCCAAATGCTGTTCAAAAAGAGTGGACTTGTCGGGGTCAACATCCGTCAAGCGCAATCCCTTGATTTCCATCAATCCTGGGATCCACCATAGCAAAGATATTGTCCACACATCCCGTATGAGCGATACATGTTGTATGGACAACATTTTTGCCACGGCACAGCACCCGCCGACTATGTACTAGTAGTGGCCACTGGCAGGAGGCGCACTGATACTAAGGAACAATTCCGAGTCAAACGTACTAGGATCAACAGTTGCAGACACAACGAAGGGATCTCCGCACCTAAGGGCCCATCTCGTCTCGCCAACAAGTCTCGAAGAGCGGACGAAACGACGGTGAAACGTGCCGTGTGAATGATCACACGGTATCAGCCACACCAACACAGCCATGCCCCGGGCCAGCGTAGGACGTAGATCGGAATACTCGGGATACAGCTTGATGCACCTTCCTTCAGCGGGAGGCTGGAGGACGTACGTACAGTAATGCGAGAGACAGCCTGAGTGTCGCAAGGGAAAACACACGAGGTCAAAGCCGGGTCAATTAACCATGAGAATCCGAGGGATCGGAACAGTGTGAGCCAAAATGTTGCCTTGAACTTGCCCTTGTTCCAGATCTAGAATTTAAACACTAACAATTCCCGCGGGAGAAGGTAGAATACAGTGTGCTGGCTCACCAGGTACCATGTGTATTGTAGGTTGGTCATATTACATCGTTATACGGCGGTATCCAAGAAAAATAAAGAGCGGGGTGAGGGGGAAAAAGTGTGGACGAATGACATCGTCGAGCACAAGCATTCCAAGAGCGAGCGTGCAAAAAAGTACCTCATGAGTCACGATCCTCTAGGTAACAATAAGTCAAGGTATCAAGGTATCACCACGTGAAAAAAGAAAGTAAAAGGGATGGATACGTTTCGCCAACCCCCTCGTGTCAGCGTCAATCCTCGACGTAAAACGCGTGGATCAAGGATTGAAATCATATTTAAAAAGTATCCCCACAAGATCTGCGTCGTACACCATCAGCCCATACCCAACACCCAGACAACACCATGAAAACGGCACTACGCACCAAAACAATTGTTCAACTAGTCCACCTCAATAGTCCCTTGAGTACCCCCTTGAATCTGGACTCCCTGTTCACAGCCTTGCGTTTCGTCGAGCTGTCACCCTCAACATGGAAATGGGCGTCGACACTCCCCTCGCGCGCACGCATCGCCTTGGCGTCCTCGATAAACTTGAGCGCAACGTCGCCCGTACCGGCAGGTGCCGTCTGTGGCCGACGCCGCTTCCTCATCTTGGGTGGCGCCGGCACTGGCGCTGGCGACGACGTGGTCATTCTCGTCATCGTTATTATTAACTTGTCATTCGTCGCCATTTCCAATGCCCTCGGGTTCGTCGACGTTGACGGGGACATCGTGACAGGACCCCCGTTGGCATTGACGTGCATGCGATTCTGATTCTGATTGTGCGGGACAGTGACAGTGACAGCGGCTGCGGCAGGCACATGCACTGACACATGCCGCTCGCTCTTTCGTCCAACCACATACCCAGCACTCCCCACTCCCGTGTTTCTTCCATCCTGCGCCGCAGACGACGGCATGTTCGTGCTTGAGCGGGGACGCGGCCCCAAGGCCGACGCGGAGATCGTGACGAGAGGAACCGTAAACATGGGATGCATTTCCTCCACATCCGGTTCCCGCGTCGGAGAAGAGCGTGTAGGCGACGTCGACCGATGCCCACACAATGCACACGCGTGGTTGTGCACATCTCCATCATCGCCCTGCGATACTGACAACACTCGATCCCGTTTGTCGCCCGCAACCGGCGATGGCGACTCTGAACGTGACGACGAAGAGCACGAAGTAGTCGAAGCAGGAACGGTGCTGAACGACACGTACGATCCCGACGTCTCTGTGGCGGTCGTCAGTGTCGAGTTTGACGTACCCGGACGCGATCCAGGGCGTGTGCCTGCGTTTGGGCGTAAATACCGATCGTCTTCCTCAGAAATGTCCCCCCAACCAGCACCAGCACGCGCCAATGGACTCTGTTCATGCATCCGATGCATACACATCCTCGACGTCCTGCCTCTTCCAGTTACAACTTCCAAATCATCCTCGGAAGTGTCTGTAAACGATTCCTTGAGACCAGAGAGACGGGGAACAAAGGGTTCTCCGCCCCCAATGCCACGGACGAAGGAAGGGGTACGGAGAGCGCTCGAGGACGTTGACGTGCTCCCATTGGTGATCAAACTCGGCGTCGAGTCACCTCTGCCATCCCACTCGCTCCGCAACGGTATACCCGCGGTTTCCATCTCCTGTGCATTTAACCGTCGTAACATTGGCACTGACGATTTCGTACCCCGCTCAGAACCAGGCAGTCCACCCGAAGACGCCAGCGTGGTGAGATCGCACAGTACTGGCGATGGGGGGACAAGAGTACTCTGACTTCCCTCTGTGATCGTACGGATGCTGGTCGAGGTGCTGTTGGTACCGTTCTCGATGCCTTTGGCATTGTTCTTTTCACCTTTGGTATTCTGATCTAAACTGAGGTCGACAGTGGGAGGTGCAGTATTGGATATCTCGCGTTTGGGACGGTGAAAGGTGGATGAAGAGAAGAACGAAAAGGTATATCGACGTGATTTGCGAGGGGTCGCTGATGGCACTGATTGGAGATATGGACCTGAGGTTGCCGCTGGCCCAGAGGCCGGTGGATTGGAAGATGTTTTCTTGGCGGGACGGTTGGGGTTGAGTTTTAATCCGACGTGGGCCGATCCATTTGCGACGGGGGACAGTGAACGGGGAACAGGCGTGGGAGCGGCAGGATCACTAGGGTGGACAAGGTCCTTGGTCGGCGTTGACGCAGCTCTCTCGCCCGAAATTGCCCCAGAGCCAGCACCGACCACAGATCCCTTCGATTTCCACGGTAACAACGACGCTCGACGTTCTTGAGTCCGTGCTTGCACTTGCGTCTGTGGTCTCACCTCCTTGTCCATCCCCGGAGCAGGCGCAGGTCCCAACACCGGCGCCGACCCACGTGCCAATACTGGACGTGATTTGGTCAATTTCCGTTGACGGGGCACTGGCGGTGGCGACACCTCGACAGTGTCCGAGATACGCACCATCCGCACGTTGCGTTTGCCCTTGCGCCCATCGTCCGATGCGGCGTTCAGAACCCCATTATCATCGGGACGAACAATACCTGTACGGTCGAGCGTGGAGGAAAGGTCCTCAAGACTTTGGGTGTGTAGGATGGACGGGTGCTGACCCCCATCCGCATGTCCATTCCCTTTCCCACCCGTCACCTGACCCTGCTCTCCCTCTGATTCGACCACGTCATAGAATAGCGTGTGGCCACTTGCGTGGGACGCCACTGAGAGGCGATTGGCCACGTCGGTCTGAGAGTGGCCAGAGAGACGGTTCATAGCTCCCAGCAGGCTCAGTCGTGCGCCGTTAGAGAGACGGTCTGGATAGGATTTGCGGCGGAGTGGACGGAGACGTGGACGGGCAGGTGGGACCGCGTTGGTTGCGTTTGAGTCGTTTGTAAGGGATAACATCGACGAGGGTGCATCTGCACCTTGGGGTGGAGAATTGTCGTCTGAAGTGGAAGCCAAAGAAAAAAAGGTGCCAGCGGAGGATTTGGGTGAGATGGGTGGATGGGCCGCGAGAGGCGAGGATCGGGGTGGTGTGCTTGGACGCGAGCGGGGTCGTTTCTGTTTGGGCGATGAGGGACGTGGAGACATGGAGGTTTGTGGAAGAGGTTTGTAAGGAAGGTGGTCGACCTGATGCTGCGGTTGGCTTCGGCGATCAGGGCTGTGATCACTAAATGATGAAGGGGCCAGATCAACATCTTCCGAAGGAGGTGGTAAAATCTTGACTACTGGGACACCATTGGGACTCTGGGATGCCGGCAGAGCGTTTTCAACAAAGCTGGCGTGATTCGATGTTGTCGGAGCCTCTTTCTCCTTGCCTCTCCCAAAGGACTCCCTGGCTTTTTGCCTTGCGATATTGTTTGGCGCTGAGCGGCATGACGACTGTGGGCGAGGCCATGGCGAGCCTCGAGAATTTGGGTGTCTCTGCGGGACCAAAGGGAGACGATGACATCCAATTGGAAGTAGGGTCACGTGATTGTGAAAGAGCTTGTTTGGTATTAGATTCAGGCTCTGGTGCAGTCCGAGGCCGTGGAGACGTTCGTGAATATGCCTGAGGTATCGTTGGGGATGGTTTTATGGGGTGGACGGGGAACGACTGTGAACGTGACTGGTTATGAGAGACAGTGCGGGCGCGCGGCGGAGGTGTGATGGACACATCGCTGACTTGCATGGGCGGAGCAAAGTCGTCCTGAGCCAAGGATGTGCGACGCCCCCATGATTTCGACAAGCGAGCCGGACGATTTGAATGAGTATGGGAACTTGGGTGACCCTGGGATGACAACGTCCCGTGGGCGTTTGTACTGGCAAGCAGAGAAATCGTTGACGTGCTTGCCTCGCCATCGGCCAGCGCTAGCGCCGACGCCGAGCCACTTGCGTTCCTCGACCCGTACCCCGAGGCGGCAAGAGAACCTGTCTGGGATGCGATTGACGATGGGGACGGTGAACGGGTGTGCGAGAGCTCTCGGACACGGTCAAGACCGAGGTGTTCGTTTTCGTACGACTCTTCGGAGGACTCTGGGATGACGGGAGGCAGCGTCGAAAAGGCGAGACCGGCGAGCGGCGACGAACGCCACGGGCGGGTATGCGTTAGTCCGCTACTTGGGGGCGGCCACGCCGTGGTAGCGCCGCGCACAGTGCGGGCCTGCGTTTGGGTGGCAGGTATCAGATCTGAGTAAACGCCTCGTAACACCCGGACGAGTAGAGACTTACCTGTGCGGGTACAACGGTCGACATGACTTGAACTGTGGCCATCGCGAACGCTAAACGCTGGCGTAGTAGACCAGTGACTGTGAGGAAAGAATAGGTAAGTTGACAATGGAACACTCGAATCTTGATAAGTACTCTTCTATCTTGCAGGGAAGACCGAACCCTGAAAAAAGCCTAGGCGAGGAATAACCCGGCTAGAAGATGAACGCGCGAATTCCGGACTGCCTTGAGGCAGATCAGCGCTACATTGTACCTGAAACCAAACCAGATCCACCAGAATTTCTCAGCATCTCCTCACCTCCAGTGGCGTGTTGGTATCATGCACAGGTCTGACTGCTAATATCATGATATTTTCTTGTCAGAGATAGCCTCGGAGCGCCTAGGCGCTAGGCCGCTAATTTCAGAGTGAGACAGATATACTCGATGATCTCGTTACCCGCATTTGATTCTCTCACCACCTCAACACCGACCCCCCACCAGTACAGCGCCGCGGCCATGTGGAGCAACGTCGTACTGATTATGCTCTCCCTTAGATCCTCTGCTGAATGAACCCAGCACCTTTCAACGATCCGCATCACGACTTTCACCGCTCTCATTCCGTTTAATTCGTCCCTGAAATTCAGACAATGGCTTGGCCTTTGTCATGGTCTAGAGCTCGCTTTACGCACTGCCCTAGCCCGCTCTATACCAGGAACAGCGTTATGTCGGGCGGACGGCATCCTGACTACTAAGCATTCGTTTTACCAGCGCTGCGCAGCGCTCGTCTCAAAGTTTCTCCCGGATCTGCGGGCTGCTATCTTGTACACATGAGTCCTCGATCCACACCAGTATAGATCGGCATGTCACATGGGTACGGCGACACATGCACCGAGATGTTAGCCTCGTTGCTTACTCCAGCCCGTGCTCAACGCACATCAAGGGCCGGGGGCCGGCACCATGGTTGACCCCTCAGGCTGCCCCGCCCTTTATGACACATACCAATATCGTCGACCTCTGGACTTGCAGCAAAGCTTGTGCGTTGTTGGTCCTGGAATCCTTCTGACGATGTCCTGTCTTCCAGCATCACCACGAGTAGGTCGTCGTGTCAGACATGGTCTCGAACTGTGACTTCGGGGAGACTTTGCCGTATATTGCTTTTCAACGCGCTTAACATGAACGATGTGGCAAGCCTCGTGCCAATCTGCAACCGCAGGGTGACGTTGGTATGGGTAGTTCCTGAATGGCCGCCATCGCAGTTCTCATCGTTCTCGAAGATGACAGGATTGTACGCGGTCGGCAACACGGGTCCGTTGCAGCCACCTTAGAACAAACCGCGTTCCGGTGACAAAGGGCAGAGTCGACCAGAGTCCAAAGGTGTAACCAAAGGTTTCCATTATCTAATTTCATTTTCGGCCTGTCCTTTCGAGATGTGGATAATTGCGTTTCATTTTGCTTCTGTGTCGAGGCCACTACACGTGGAACAGTGCTTACACGCCCTGATGCATTCGCATGTATTCCTATCCCAAGGTATTATTAGAGCCTGCGGTGTGTCAACATGTCATAGTCGTGGTCACGATGGTCGCAACGGATCAATATTCACACAGCAAGGTAAATTTGACGTGTGGACAGCAGTTGTTCCGACGGGTATGTACCTATCAAATCTACTATTTAAGTATTCACAGACCCTGCCAAGAGTGAACGATCACCGTTGAATGAACATTGATAACCTATCGAATCAGCTCGGGAGTAACTCGGAACCGAGAACCCAGAGCGTATCAGTGAAGTTACCCCGCTTGCCAAAGTAACCCTCTGAGCAATTCTCTTATCGTCAAACGAAACCAAGTGACACACCGTTTCCAGATAACATCCGCAACAACATTGGGATGTGTTACCAGCGACTAAAGGACCGCGTCCCTTCCGGTCAGCGAGGAGATACGATTTACGCTTGCCGAAGCTAAGTATATGTCCTACTCCAGCTACCGGCGCCGCGCTCGCGAAATTCAATATTCCTCCGAAAGCGATGTCGACATGGAACGCCTTTCGCCGTTGAAGTTGCTGTATGCGATGTGCACCAAAAATCATTCAAAAGATCCTGTATACACATTCTGCAGCTGGTAATGGTCGAAAGCCGTACGGTTGCTCTCATCGAGCTAAGATGGGGTCGTCCCTGCCAAAAAAACGGACGGTCGTCGTAATCTTGCCGCTTCGTCCTAGATGTTTAAGAAAAACGAAAATATTAACTCAAGCCTTTCTCCCCTACGAGTGTGGCTCAAACAAAGGCAATGATGAAATTACCAGGATCCGACATGAGCTGCTACTGCAAGAAGATAAAGAATGAACAATCGACTCACAGCGTAGAGCTCTCCGTGGAATGCCCTACAAGAGATAATCCGAGCTTCGAGAAATCAACGCCCACACCAGTACGTGGTCCTCCCATGAAACTACATGTGTTCCAAAAGAATGAATTCAATATTCACCGTCGTCACTGAAATGAACAATGAAGCTTACATATATCGTATCCCCAACAGAGGATTTTGTTGAGTATGACACTGGCAGGTCTTGCAGTCTGACGGACCCGAGTGGATACAGTGGATCCTATGTTTGCTTGTTCATTTTCAAAAGGCCGCAGGGCATCGACGAGCTCTCCGGGCTGCACTATTCTCTTGACCGCTGGCGCCGCTTGGACTATGGAAAAATGACCCCTGCCAGTTATTGTGGTTGTAATTTACGCATTGTTGACTACTAGTTCAAACCTAGTACATACTACGTTGTTTGCCAACAAACTAATTAGTCCAACACACGACGCTCATGTCCAGTCCGCGCCAGAAAATGGTCGTCGTGGTCCCAAACGAGCTCGAGCAGAAGAAAAAAAGACAAACTCTCGAACGGGCAAAGGCCAACCACGTGTGTCTCTTCTTTTTTGCCCCCGCAATCTGTTCACCGTCACTACACCATGCCAGCTCTCGAAGCAGCTCCAAATGCGTCTTCAATATGCCAAACTCAAGGTTGAGCACGGCTGGGTGCGTTGTCGGCCGTTCGTCTATGTCGTCGTGCTCACTGTTGTGCACGGGCCAGCAACGACAAAACCTCAACGAGGTCGAAAACCTCTACTTTCATCATTCCCACCAACGGAGCATACGACAGGGTGCGGGGCAGAGAGCTCACTACGCGATGGTGACCTATCCACCTGGCAGCGCATCTACGCCTGCCGAGACGCATGCCGTCCATTCTCCAGCACCGTCGGGGATGGCTGATCAAGCGGTGGGCTCATCCTCGTTGACCAACGACGCTTCTTCGTCTGGTTCTGTCTCTCCGCCTTCCCAATCACCATTAGAACACACATCCAATCCGGACGGTCCGCCTTTATCACAGCCCCAGCCATGCCCTGCTGGCCAGACGTCCATGCCAATGATACCCTCGTCAACCATGACGAACCGACCGCCATCTGCATTGGACCTATCCGATCCAAATATACTGGCGCGTCTGGCACAATTACAGGCACAAGTCCAGTTACCGTTGCAGTCTCAGGCCCAAGCACTGACCTTGTCCCGTCACCCATCTACGACCATCCCTCCACCCTCATCCACGTCCGCATCCGCCTCTCAGTCCACGCTAGTTCCTGTCCCAGTCCCCACCCCCATCCCCGCTCCTGGTATCTTTTCGTCTCATGTCCAGTTCTCACAACCGCCCACCAGTCATCCACAAGCGGGCTTCACCCTCTCCTTCTTTGCGCCTCAACCCCTCGGCACGCCAACGCCTGGTTCTGTACCTCTCTTCTCCATCCCTACATCCACACCAAACAACAACAGTCCCACCGTCGTATCCCAAACCGCCCTCATCTCCACTTCGACTACCGCCCCCATACTTACCGCGTCCATACCCACAACAACACCCATTGCCCCTTCTGCACTCACTTACGACTCTTTTTGGTCCACACACGCCTCTTCCACAGGTCCTACACGTGCCCTCTACCGTACTCACACCGGGTTCACCGCGAGCGCAACACCAGGAGGCAACGTGGCCATGCTGACGCCCGGCGGCAACGCAGCAGTTATGACCGCTGAGGGGGTCTACGTGGGCGGGGGCAGCAAGTAGGAATGGGCAGGTACGTGGATTGGGGAGACGGTTTGTGGGGTAAAACTGGGCCGCATTCATTTATGGATTAATCTGATCATACGCACATCTACCACTACATATTAATGACTCGCATGACATTCCATAATTCAAGTTCTTAACGACTACTATCCAGCGTCTGCAGATGGCGAGGCCAAGTTCCACAATGTCGACCACAAACGACTTTGACGCACAAAAACCAAAACCAAATGCAACCAACTGACTACAATCCACATTCATATCTCCCTCGACACATACATGTCGACGGTGGGCACTTGCCGCGATCCATCTGGCTCAGGCTGTCGCACAATGTCATCACAGTATCTGTCTCCAGAACGCATGCTTATCCCACACCATTACAACAAGATTCAGCAATCACTAGACGTGTGGGTCGGACTCGGGCTGGTGTCACTGGTTGCATTTCTGGTCCGTGTGGCGGACCGTTTAAATGTTTATCCTCCATGCCGAGGGGAACAATGTGCACTCACCTCAGCTGCGCCTAAATCTCGTGTGGGAGAGACCAGGGGCTGGGTTAGATCCCAAGGCCCGAGGCTTCTATCCCGCTGCCCACGCACATCCGGAACGAACGTGAGTGATAGAACTGCGTTTCGCCCCACCCGAGAAGGGGTAAAAAGAGGTTGGCGATCTCAAAGAAATCAATTTCAAGGCAGGAGAATGCTGTTGACCTCACCCTCACGGTCACCCTGACAAAGCTCCCCGCCTGAACAGCCTCGGCAATTGCTTGCTTTCTCGTTTCGAGAGCCTGAAGGGGCTGAGTGACCTCGAGGAAGCAATTTTAAGGTACAAGGATGCTGCTGACATCACCCTTCATGACCATCCCAACAAACTTCTCTTTCTGACCTGCCTTGTCGACTCCTTCAAGATTCGTTTCCAGTATCTCGGAGAGCTGACAGTGAGTAACCTATTCGCGTTCGGCTTCGTGCATCACAGGGTTGGATATCATATACAGCATCGCTCTCCCCTCCATGTATATTCTGTTGCTCTTGGTCTCCTTCCTCAACTTGCATGATGGATCGGCCTCTCCCTTACACACCGTTATTCTGGACTCGCTCAAGGTGTTAATGTGGTGCGGGAGGCCGCGGCGGCAACTATCGGCTTAGGCCTCCTGGGAATCGCCGTGGAGCGGCTCAAGTAAGGCTGCTCGATCGTTTGGGGAGCACTTCTTCAGCTTTGCAGCTCTTTTGAAGAGTGCTCGTCTGTCCATCTAGATCTAGTGCCACTCGCGAAAAATCCTTGTCCTCACACTGGGAGCAAGCCGATGATCCAGAGTATCGTCGTGCGGCAGAGTCCTTGCACAAAGGGGCTGACAGACATCGTGCCCCTGCGATCGCCCGAGATAAACGGGATTCCTGCTCCGCAAAGAATTCTCTCAACTCCGTGCTTCAGCACACTCCGAACCGGTTGTTATGTTACACGGCTCAGAATTTATAGCTCATTCATTCATCTGTCTTTCCGAACAGACCGCATTTTTGGTGTCCGACTGGCCCATTCGTGTTTCATCCTATCCATGCAGCAGGAAGTTTCTATGATGGGACCCCGGACATAAAGTATCTGATTTCGTCGTATCGTCATATGTCCCTACTCTCAGCACTCTTGCGCGATCTCCCAAACCCGGTGTCCGACGTGACTGCCATACTGGACAAGGTTGAGAATAACCCATTCATAGGAGATATCTATTACTCACAAGACAGCGAGCAAAACAGCAATCGCACCTCCTTTTCCCATGAGCACGACAGCTGCTGCGGGGGCGGCTAGCCCTGCACTCGTCTGGGTTGGGGATAACGGGGAAGGATAAGTTGGAAAGTTTGGCTGCGAGAATAACACTCGGCGTCAGTGCTGGGGAATACTATGTGCCACGCAGATCTCACATCGGTACCTAGCGACAATCTCCGCCTCCTCGTTGTCCGTCAAACACCCTCAGATGGGCTTCCTTGGCTTCCAAATGTGAACACTGAGGTAGAACACGTCAGAGAAGTAATCAGGACCCCACCTTCGGCACGGCTCGCACCTGTTGTGGCAAGGGATGTGTACGAGGAACTGTTTCAGAATTGCACAAGGCCGGATCATCGGAGGCTGCGCGAGCACTCCACGAAGCTGTTTTACGCCTTCGAGATAGTGGTGTGCCGTTCGTCGAATGACTTCCGTTCATCCATGTAGGTCTTTGAGTGTTCAGGTGTGTGTATGTGTTGTATGCCTTGTCATATCCATAAATAGAGTGTCGGGACTGTTGTAAATGTCCATGCTAGTGGCCAGCGAACACATTTTTTAGTTTGGGGAAATATTCGCTGGTGATCTCCGATATTCACTGTATTGTGACAATCCCAAGTTACAATCATGATCATGACCATAATTGTCAATGACTGGTAGCCCTCCCCCCAAAGGTCCTCCCCGGGATCGTCACTAGAAAGGCCGTACTCAGGGGAAAGGACGATCGGAGTATATCTCCGATTGTTTTTGAGCAACTTTGTTGCAGCCAAGAAAGAGCCCAGAAACGATGACATCCTCAAAATGGTGTCACAGACGACCCGCCAAACTGTGTTTTGAGTGGCCATGAGACTCAGCTCAGGTATGCGGAAATTACTTCTCGTTGCCAGTCTAGCCAATGTACTAACAACACGGTTCTGCGGAGATGGCGGCCAGCAGCATGATGGAGCACTGGGAAATGACATCAACCCTAGATAAGCCATGGATGCAGATGGCAGTCGTGTCACCTACCTGCCAATAGTGCGACGATGGGTGATAAAGCGGGCTTGTGCTTCAGAAGAGTCGAGTACGAGATATTTGGTACGTGCAGGACTGCTTATCAAGGATGCATCCACCGTCTTCGTCAATCTCTTGCTCGGAGACCCTCGAAAATGATTGAGTGGAGCTGTGATGACGCTCGCGGTGTTGGTAATCGCTCCCGTGCTAAGGCCGCATCATTAGCGGCGATGGATGATTCATTACTGTAAACGTTTGAGTGATACAATCCACTCGTTTCAACTCGCTCTTGCCTTATAACAGTCAAGCTCAGTCGTTTTCCCCATCTTCCCTACCAATTTACCCAAAGATGCCCGCGGTCAACAAGATTTGTTGCAGTGCGTGCAAGACAACTTAGCCGGCGGTGTCACTGACAACCTATTCCTAGTCGGTGCTGGTTACGTCGGTCGGTGCTGGTTGTCTCAAGAGGTTGCTATGTGAAATAACTTTGGCTTGCATTTGCCCAGGTGGCCCAACCTGCGCGGTCATAGCCCTTAAATGTCCCCACATCCAGGTTACTATCGTTGATATCAACCAGGCTCGGATAGATGCCTGGAATAGCAAAGACTACAAGCTGCCAATTTACGAGCCTGGCCTTGAAGATGTCGTTCGTGAAGCTCGCGGTCGCAACCTCTTCTTCTCCACAGACGTCGACAAAGGCATCCAAGAAGCCGATCTTATCTTTGTCAGTGTCAACACGCCGACTAAGAAGAGCGGCATTGGAGCTGGTTTCGCTGCAGACCTAAAGTTTGCATTTCGGGTCCTGCCACTTGACCTTGTATCTGACTCTGTCATAGCTATGTTGAACTCGCGACTCGCCGCATCGCCGCAGTTTCCAACTCGAGTAAGATTGTGGTCGAGAAGTCCACGGTGCCATGCCGTACTGCCGAGTCGATGCGCACCATTCTTGAGGCCAACTCGCCCGCAAACTGCCGATTTGACATCTTATCGAACCCGGAATTTCTTGCCGAAGGAACTGCCGTCAATGACCTCTTTGCGCCCGACCGGGTTCTCGTCGGGTCTCTTGAAACACCAGAGGGCAAAGTCGCATGTGATGCGCTCACCGAGATATATGCTAACTGGGTGCCGTAAGTAGTTTTTCTTTGCCAACATAATGACCATATTGCTGACGCTCGTCGTAGGAGAGAACGCATCCTTACCGTGGGTTTATGGTCCTCCGAACTGTCTAAGCTAGCCGCAAACGCAATGCTAGCCCAGCGTATTTCTTCCAGTCAACGCTCTCTCGGCTATTTGCGAGGCTACCGGTGCCAACATTGACGAAGTGGCATATGCCGTCGGCAAGGATTCCCGTGTCGGCCCAAGTTTCTTGCGTGCCTCCGTTGGTTTTGGGGGCTCGTGCTTCCAAAAGGATATCCTGAATCTGGTGTACCTCAGTGACAGTTTACACCTCCCAGAAGTTGCCAACTATTGGAGGCAGGTGGTTCTCATGAATGAATATCAGAAGTACGAGGTTCTCAAAGAAGGTCGTGGACACACTCTTCAACACAATCACCGGCAAGGTAAGATGGTTTCTTATGTCTTGTATCCATTTATCCATTGTTACGTTCTGTGATGGGAACAAGACTTACTAATGCCTTCCCACAGAATATCGCCGTTCTCGGTTTCGCATTCAAAGCTGATACCGGAGACACCCGCGAGTCAGCGGCTATCTCCCTCGTCCGGGACTTCCAAGCAGAGAATGCGAACGTGAATATCTACGATCCACAAGTTGTACATGAGCAGATTTGGAGCGACCTTTCTGAAGCATGTCCCACAATCCCACTCACGACTTGTAAGTACCCGACCCCTGGCTATATTGATAATTGTACTAGGCTCCATAATAACACCTCGCCAACTCATAGTGCAGAAGCGTGTGAAAATATTCAGTTCTGCACTTGAAGCATGCAAGAACGCTGAAGCTGTTGTAATCGCGACCGAGTGGAAAGAGTTCCGAGACATTGATTGGAACGTAGTTTATCTCAATATGAGAAAACCGGCTTTCGTCTTCGATGGCCGTATCTTACTCGATGCAGACAAACTCCGAAACATCGGATTCAAGGTTAGATAAAATTTCCCTTTCTCCGGTTTGGATTGCTATTGTTCTCCGTGCCTTTGATGTTATCAATGACAACATTATTGATCCCCCATCATAGGTAACTGTCATTGGTCGTGGCGAGAAGCTGTAGACCATTCTAGATGCCGACAAACCTGAACCTCGTATCCAAGGTTAGATGCTTCTCCAATTTGCACCGTATTGCTCTCCATGCCTTTGATGGTATAATCAATTGATTGAGAATTTTAGGTAACCATCATTGGTTGCGGGGGGACATTATAGACTACATGCGGCGCCTGGCGCGCTCTAACCAACCGAGAGTTCGGAATTGTCAATGGACGCCACCCAATCCACTGTACCCAAACTAGCTCCCCCATTCTCCTTTCTCCTCTTTGATACCACTGTTCAATATAGCTAAAACGCGAACACCCAAACCGGAACTGATGTTGTCCTTGCTCGCTGGATTCTAGACCGTGATCCACTTCCCCTAGTTGCTCGCCACCGTTATATGTTCCTTTGCACACCTCGAGCGCAGCCTCCTTTGTCCTTTTGTCCCCTTTCGTTGCCTTTCACGCGTTTCTCGGCTTTACTTAGGGGACGTGGCTCTTGAGAACGAACAAATTTACTGTAAGCGATTACCCATGATTCGGATCGCGCGGTCTAGCATCATGAACCCGGATAACGATGAGATATTGATATTCAGTGAGCAACCGAATGTTTCATGCACGCAGCCGACCCTTTCGCCTCTAACTTGATGGCAAGGCAAGGCGCGGACCCGGGCCGAGCGGGACCCGCTCCGTGTATTTGTATGTGCCCGACGAATCCAAACCCAGTGTCCAGTGTGGTTCAGATCTCAGAGGGCACATAAATGCATAGTCTCCGACCCAAGAGCCCAAGCAAACCGAATAGTCGGACGAAGACAGTCCGATTCACCCTAACAATTGCACATGATTCACGCGGAGATGAGATGAGTGACCCATGTGGAGCTCGGAGCTTGGTTGGCCTCGCAGTTTTTTTTTCGGCTTACTACTGGTGCTAATACGATTCCCATAATCGGTGGTCGCACGGTTCAGACGCTGAACGTACGAGTGCGGGGCACACACGACAACTTGAAGGATGTACCCACGGACGTATACATATCCGACGTTGACGCGCTAATGTCCACCGCACACTCGTTCGGCGACTTGGATGCCGAATTCATATTATGTATGTTGGTCTGTATGCGTGAAAAAAGAGAAAAAAAAACGCTATGAATTGCCCCCGTCGGCCGACCGTCGGTGCCCATGTGTATACTGAGTTATCCTCTCGTATAGTACGTGAGGTATGTGGCATTCCTGTTGTCAAGGTTTACCCGTCCGAGGAAGGCACCCAAACGACGACGTAGCGAACGTGTCCCGGTGCTTTAATATCGACTTACATGGTTCGGACTTGGAGCTTTGAAGCTTGAGCGTCAGGTGTCAGAGATAAGTACTTAGGTAATAGGGAACATGAAAATGCAGAAAATAAGTGTCATTCGCTCGAGGGTCAGACTGGTAATATCTAATATAAAAAGCATGGAAGTCATAACTTATCCCAGTCACCCAAAACAGCTCAGTCGAGCGACAAAAGGCAACAGGTGCTACATACACAAGACACCATTTGACATGCGTCCAGGAAATGTAAGAACAGACAAAGGGAGAGGGAGATACGGGAATAATCAATGCAGAGATTTTCTCCTTTTAAGCTTTCACGCGAGACATGAGTAAACATAACAGATCCCTTGTTCGCAACCAAACCACGTGCCGAAACCTAGCATATGAGCAGAAAGAGGAAAAAGTAAGCAGTGTTCTGGGAAAGTGGTCGCCACTTTCTATTGAGTCGGAGTGTGTGGGGCGGAGGTACCGTCTGGTCGGAGCAAGTACGCAGGACCCCCCCTTCTAGCGAGGTGTCACTTAATCGAAGCTCGCGAGCCAAGATTGTTCACGAGATCAGTGACTCCGAAGCGAGAACAGGAACGGTAATGGTTTGATAAGCCATCTGATGCGGCGCAAGCCACATCGACAGAAATGCTGGAGTAATGTCCGAGTAGAGAACCGATATCAACCATGAACTCCCCATGCGCGAGTAGGACTCTTGTGGTGCTGACCGGATCGGTTATACTGCTGCGTATGACTATCAGAGAAACCCTGGTATGAAGTCGGAACCCCATAATGCGTTGTCGTTTGACTGATAGTCGCAGCGGATACGATAGCAGGATCAATGAACGAGACACTGTTTGACTTCTGCCATTGGGATTGCCGATGCTCCGTAAAGTGAGTCATTGGACTAGATAAAGTGTGAGATGCCTGAAACGGTGGCTGTGGAATGTGCTGTGGCGTCCCCAATGACAGTGATAGTGATTCACGATGTCCTGGACCGATGGCAGAAATTGTTTGGGATGACTGAAAATGAGGCGAGGGTTGCGAGTGATCTAGCGAAGTCGACCAGATTGAGGGCGGTGCATTTGGACCCAGTGGAAAAGGGAACTGAGGCTGGATAGAACTCGAAGTTGCAGGGCGTTGTGGGCGTAAAACGTCAATAGAACCGCGTTTTGTCCCCATCACGTTGTTCAGAAGGTCTTGGGCCGTGGTACCGGGTACAATTACTGGAGATTTGGGGGCCCTTCGCCCGGGCGTGGTAGTTAGGGGAGGCGATTCGTCCACTTTGGTGGCACTGCGTTGGAGTGGAGTGGTGGGAAGCACAGCAGGCACGGGGGCCGGAGGGGAACCAAGCGCTCTGATACGTGCGATCAACATCAGGCAGATCCACATAATCAATATGCGAACCTGGGATTCCACAGAATGACCTCCCCATCATCCTCGTCGTCTACAGGCCCGTGACCATCCAGTGCTTCCCGGAAGGCATCACCAACCGGGTCGTCATCTGTTCGGCTCGTATCTGTCATCGCATCATCTTCAGGATCATTTTCCCGCCCTGAAGTACCCTGCGAAACATAGGGAATAATTTGATCGGGGACATGGACGACCGACTCGTGGATATCCGCAAACGAAACTGCGGAGAAGCCATCGTCGAAAGAGAACGTATTAACATCTAGATGGATAGGGCAAATCTATGGATGATGGCGTAAGTTCGTGTACCGATCCCCTATATTAATCGAACTCTCACCTCCAGCTTAGCAAGCGTCCTGGCGTCCTTGAGCAAGTCCCAAATCCTCATTAACTGTTCCTCGTTCGGATGAACCTTTTCGCGACCGTGGGACGCTGTTCCATTCTGCTGTCCTTCCGTCTCGTGCCCAGACGCGTCCGCCAGCGTACCTTCGTCCACTAGAAGATCTCGTAATGGAAGGAAACCCTTTAGGTCGATATCTTCATCCAAGGGAGTTGTAAGGGGTGGTAACCTCGCCGACGGAAATATGGCACTCAATGCGCTATAGAACTGGGCAAATTTAGCCCAAAATAGAGGTAATCCTTCGATTAGAACTTCTCGGGTACCTCTTCCGGTGGGACTTAATTGTGCGCCGACGGGGGGACCCACAGCATTTAAAACGTATTTGATATTGGCTACAAGCCACTTGCTCGCGATGCGCAGAGCGGGTAAGGTGCGTCGGAACGGCGCCGTAATTCGCTGGGCAAGGTCATTCTCTGCGGCATCTTCAGGGGGTGCGGCAAGCTCAGCAGCGCCTATCTCGAGAAGGACACGATGGATAGCGAGGACGTGAGTTAAAATGTGCGATTCGATGATTGATGAATCTGGAAGTCCGCTTGATCTCCTATTTGAAGGCGGTGAGTTATCGCGGATCATGCGATGTTTCCAGAGGGCTCCTTGTGAGAGAACGACGACTTTGGACACAGTCTCTATCGGAAGAATACGGTCTGATACGAGGCTCTGGAAGTCCTCTGAAACGTCATTCGCGTGTGCGACCGGATTCATTTTAATCCTGTAAAGGATAGAATATTATGGACGGAGAATGCAAGGAGTACAATGGATATACTAACTTATCTGAACCTAATCGCCATAACGCATGCAATAGAACGATGTTCTCCTTGAAATAGTCCACTCTGAGCCGAGGCGGAACTTCTCCGGACTCCGTAACCGTCGTCTGGGGGACGTCCCTTGTCTTTTTTATCTGCTGATCAAGTGCTTTATTAAGGATTTTCTTGACATTTTCTGATGCGGTGTCGTATGGCTGGCGGACACAGAGCGCTCTATAATAATGAAATAGGGAGCTGAACATGTCACCTTGGTAAAATGCAAGGATGGCGAGCTGATGGGATGAATTGCCCTCGTATGGAACAAGAAGACGAGCCTGTTCGTAGCACTGGATAGCCTTGTCGTAATTGCGTGCCCGTGGGATTGAGTCAAAGCCAGGTATGCCGCCTCTCCTACGGCCGCCCCGTTTCGTTGGCGCAGCCCCGTCCTCGCGACCAGCCTTGGGACGACCACCCGCCTCGTTGTAAAGTTCGCGGTACCTGGCGATATCTCCGAGACAAACGATGGCCTTGCTCAAGATCGCGAGTCTGCTCTCATGTTCTGCAGGGTCCGGGACGGGTGTGCTTTCTTCGGGTGGGAACAAAATGTGATTACGTGCGTGAGTCTGATTGGAGACACCGTTACTAACGCCTGAATCAGGTAGGCTCGGAAGGTTGGCGTCATCCGAAGGCGTCAAGACGCTCAGGGCAACCAAGACGAACCGTGCTTGGTGTAAGGCAAAGGATCGTTGGTATCGAGAGACGAATTGCATCCAAAACTTTTCTTCGTCTGATAGGAACTGTCTGAAGCGTTGTATGAGCCTGCGATATTCTACGGGGCCATGACCGCCTTGTCGCGGCTGGTGTCGAGGTGCGGACTGCAGTGTTCGTTCGAGCGTTGCGAGGCTCTGCTTGTAGTGGGAAATGAACTGATAGGACGTCTGCATCC
Source organism: Boletus reticuloceps (assembly GCA_018397855.1). Lineage (NCBI taxonomy): Eukaryota > Fungi > Basidiomycota > Agaricomycetes > Boletales > Boletaceae > Boletus > Boletus reticuloceps. The sequence continues at coordinate 230,245 of JAGFBS010000003.1, forward strand.
ATAGATGCGTCTCTGCATCCTTGGACTCGGTTGCATAAGGTTCGACCAGTAGCAGGCGTAGATATTGTCGCCTCAGGCTTTGCGAGACAGTAAATGAGATTGATGGCACTCTGAGAGGGCAGGATGGCTCACTTTTTGCGACTAAATTCGACCTCTTTATCCCAAGGGTTGTGTGTTTTCAGCAGCTCTTTCAAACCCTGATGTAAACCTTTGGCTTCTCTGTTATGATATGAGCGCGACTGGGGATGTGAAGGGTGACAAAGGAAAGGCACCTGGCGAGATGTGAAGCTGAGTCGGACATTGTGTGAGAGAGAGCAAGAGCTATAAGTCCATTGTCTAGTGAGCGTGATATCGATTGTTGCTCAGCGCTCAGCACTGGGGCGCTTGTAGACAGCTAATAGCGGTCACGTTTCCCACGTGACCGAACATACTACAGTACTACCAACTTGAAAGCAGCTCTGTACAGTCATTTGCCAGCCTTTTGTCCACGCTCATTTTTACAATTATCGCCGCCGGCTGTTCTCGCTTGTTGAGCTCTCGGCACGTACCCGGGTCCAGGTCGCCGTCACCGTAGCCCCAGCTCGCTTGTATGCTTGCAGAGAGGCGATCATTGACGGTCTAATCACCGCTATAGTTCAGGGGGCACCAAGTGTTTCCTGGAGATCGGCTCACCGAAACCAGTCGGTGCAATTTTACTTTTTCAAGCAAATTAGCAGGGCTATATATTGTGCGCGGAATGGGGCTTAGAAATCTAAGACTCGTCTCAGCACCCGCCAGAATAGATGCCGCGGGATGGTCGATATATCAAATGTACGATCTCGATCTGCAGTACCCGTCGACCCGTTTAAATATTATAGAGTCGAGGTCTTCACAACATGCTGCTCTAGCGGTTGAGACTCTCACCGTTTATTAATATTGGCGTCCTAGAGCGCACGCCTCTCACGTGTCCCTTTGCTCGGCAAGGATTGGCAATGCACACGACCAAGTTGGCTGGTCCTTTGTGATTAGCAGCACGAGAATCTGATATAGTTCGAACGAGTTGATCCGCGCCGGTGGAGTTCCCGTCTCGAGGTTGAACCCTGCAGTCGAGGTGCCCGCGCCGCACACAGCAGGAGAGGGGGCGTGGTTTGGTAAGGCTCTTTCTGTGATCGCACCTACTTACCTGTACATGCTGCGGGCCTTGGAAATCGACAATTTGAACTTTTGTGGATAGATTGTAAGAAGTGTGGTGTGCCATGTTTGGCTAAGTAACCTCCAGCTGCTCATCCCATTTTGCTCGAAGGAGTTGGCCGCATGGCCCTACTAAAACTGCTTCGATGCTCTTTATCAGTCATCACGCATCTTCCCCCCTCGCGCACTAGAAAAGCCTCCCAGAATCACTCGGTCACCCCAGTCCTCAGAGCCTCTCCTCCGCTCCCACTGCGTAATCTCTACCGCGACATACGCCGTGCCCATACTCTATAACTCATAAACCCGCTCTCCTATCACACCACTATCACAATGCCTCCCTTCTACGAACTCTCTGTCGCCTCCTTTGGCCAACCATCATCTTCAAAATCCAGGTGGACCATCGCCGCCGTTTTGATACCATCCTCTGGTCACTCTCTCGTGTACCAGATCATGGGTTCCTCTTCAGACTACAGTCTGGAAGCACCACAGTCCGTCACACTAAAAGAGGGGGAGAACGGTTACGTGGGCAAAGCACCTGTCGGGTCAGTGGACTCGGAGAAGCTTCATCAGCTACACTCCACTCTCGCTTCCATCCCCGTCGTGCATGGGAATCCCGCGTGGAACTCTCACAATTGGGTCATGGAGGGAATATCAGCGCTGCGCAAACTGGAGGACTGCCATATTGATAAGCATGTGACATCCCAATGGGTATCGGAACGGCTTGGTGAGAAGTAGGGGTTGTGTGTTGGGCGAGTAGCTTGTGACGCCTGCTCTTGGACACTCTTTTGATACCAGCGATAGACGGTGTGACACTGGGACATTGCAACGGTTGATTGCGATCGTGGATTTGTATTCGTCGTTACTTGCAGATCATTGTACGTTGCTTAGAATAGCGAATCAACGGCTGTTTGCGACGGGAATTTCGGAATTTCAACGCTTTTTAACCTAGCAATTATGGGTGAGACCGTGTGCGGCACCCAAAAACGGTCGCCCAGGAACGGTCGAAGAAGCATCGCCTGTCCATGAGTCAGCGAACGTCATCCGAATCTCGATGACTTACCGAGCACAGGCTTCATTATGCATCGAGAGTCTCATTGATAGAGTTGTTAGGACAGGGCGGACCCTCCTGGCCATCATGATGATGTTTGAGTGTAATTATGAAACCCATTCCTTGATACGTAAATCATAGTAGTGACGTCTTCACTCGTGGGCGTGGAAGGAATAAACCATCGCGCTCGCAGTCTCGAGAGAGAATCCAGAACTAGCCCAGGCGGTCAGACAGAACATCTCGCTCCCATCAGCCCAGCGACCCTTGATCGTTATGATTCATTTCGGGATCCGGATGTGAGGAAAATGAGGGAACATGTCTTCTCACCTACGGAAGGTGCTTTAGTGATCAGGGTTAAAAGAGGCTGTGGTAATTCCGTGTAAGAGATAGCCCAGGTGTGTGATCTATCATGTGTATCACGATTGTCCTGCGAATTCCCAGGGCTTTCTCCGCAGTGCTGCGGTTGATTCACTGGGAACGCCGTCCTGGAGTGATTTAGGAAGTCGGGACAACAAGTCGTGCAGGACATGCAGGATGAACTTACATTCGAGATATTCGGGATGATTTTGTTGTTAGGGATGTTATCGGTCTTTCCCTGTTCAATCAGACTTTTCAGCTCGACGAAAGTCAATATGCGCATCTCTCCGTGCTCTGCTCCCAAAGGAATCTGGCTGCATTCATTTCCGCTGTGAATACGGAAGCGATTCAAGTCCGCGGTGTCACCGTCTTCGAGACTGATATTATGACCAGTAACGCTAGCGCAATTTAATGAGATTGCAGCTTCCCGAGCGAAAATGGACAGCAAAGTCACACACCGGTTAAAATAGAAGATTTTTGTCTTTAGAATAAGTTCAGACTTCTGGCTATCAGACATCTGGTTCATTGATTGATGCGCAAGAATTCCAAAAAGACCTTGCTGGGAACCTTTGGGCCGCCGGACGTGAGGATTGTAAAGAACATGCTTACCTGAAACGCTTCGTCCGAGGAGAATGGAAAGCTATTAAATTGGTCAAGAACACGTTGTTGATGCTCGTCTCCCGCGTCGACGGGCGGTGAGGCGTTGTGATGACCCTGTGATGCGGACATGCCTGAAGAGTCGCTGATGGTCACGGAGAGACGTAAGTAGCCTCGCTGTGTAGTTAATCAAACCAAAGAACCTGAAGTACTCACGTATGATGGAAGTAAGTTGCGGACAAGAAGTTAGCGTTGAGCGCGGAGGAGTCGGAGCGCCGTGCCAGTCGCACTTGGAACAGTGTCTGGTCGATCACTCTATGCTTATGTAAGGCAAGTCCCGGATTCCAGACTCCTCAAGTTGCACCGAGTCTGAATCCGCCGCTCACCACCAGATTCTCATTGGCTCACAGCGAACCATGTCGACCGGTGTTAGCAAAATGGTGGCAGAGCGGAACCACTGCACACTCATGGAATTGGTCTTGAAACCAGGAAATGGTATTCCTCCTTACTCAGCGCACAGCGCGAACCGCCAAGGGTTCTAACACCGCACTGTTCTCCCTCTGACAGATGTCTGTGCAGACTGTAAAGCACGTGCTCCAAGATGGGCTTCTCACAATCTGGGCATCTTCATCTGGTGCGCATTCGTTTTTGCATCTCTGCACAACAGCGCAGAAATTGACAATAAACAGCGTCAATTGTGCCAGCATCCATCGCAAAATCGGGACGCACATCACTAAAGTGTATGTCAACCTTATCTATGCACGTCGGTTTCTGGCTCAACGACACCCGCGTAGTAAGAGTATCACCCTGGATAAATGGAACAAGGAACAAGTCGAAGTCAGACATTGGTTTTATCAATCGAGGTCGACTGATCTTGATTCGTTTCACGCAAGGTTATGAAGGAGAAGGGAAACATCAAGTCAAACACGATGTATAACCCCGACGAGGCACGTCACCCGCCACCAACAAACATGGTAGACTCGGACCGTGACTCTGAGCTGGAGAAATTCATACGTTGTAAGGAATAAAAACCTTCTAATATGAGATTTACTGACAATGGTTTTTCTAGCGAAATATGAGCTTAAGCGCTTCATGGGCCGAAAGTTAAGCCCTCCCTCCCAGCACCTCATGGCTGCATCCGCAGTTGCTCGACCACGATCAACTCCACTAACAGACTCGACAAAAATTGAGCGAAAAACGTCGCCCGGACCTCCGCTTCCTCCTAAAACACCCGAAAACTTGCCCTTGAAGCTTCGCTCTTTGGCCACAATACCTTCTCACAATGTGCCACCTACACGATCCATCTCGCAGCCTCTCCCGCAACTTACTGATTCCGACAAGCTTACTGCAGTACCCCCGCTAAGACGACCTGGGGCGTCACAATCCTCCGTCCAGAAACCTGCAGGGCAAGTTTGGGAGGACCTTATCTCCCTGCAAGCACCTTCCCAATCTTCCTCCCTCCCACTGCAGTATAGTCCGGCCTCCCCCATCGCGCCGTTCCCTTTCCAACCGCAGCTTCCGGTTCAACAACGACCGACGACACTTGGCAATGCTCCAAATCCGTTCCTGAATTTATCCCTCGGACAAACTAATGCAACCGCTTCGTTCGTTGCCAGCCCGATGGCGGTATCAACGCCCGGCCCACAATTTCCTTTCGCGCCCTCTGCCCCGCTATCCAGTCCCGCATTCCACGGTATGACAAATCCGTTCAACCAGGCACCGCTAGCAACGAGCGTGAATGGCGCCGCCTTTCCAACGAACTCGAACCCTTTTTCGTCATCGTCCTTGTCCATGTCTATGGCGACGTCCACGCCTGCTACGCCCTCCGTTCAACCGGTCATGGCTTTTCCAACGGGGGCCCTACTGCACACCCCTCCCCTTTCATTCGGCGCACCGCAGATGTCTACGCCCGCCCCTTTCCCCCCTACCGCATTCGGCACGGGCCCTGGCACGGTCAGCCTGGTGCAGTATCCCTTTGCACCGGTTGGAGCTCCAGGACAGGTACAGCTCTCAACGAGCGGGGCGCCAAATCCATTTTCAGCGATGCAGATGGGGCAGGCAGGCTTCCTGCAGCCGAGTCCCCAGCCGGCGTTTGGAACGACGCCGTTCTTGAACCACCACCAACAACAACGGCAACCGGGACTACATGGGTTCGGCGGATGGGCTGAGTAGGGTGTGCAAGGGACATTCTGTCCGTTTGTTCTGCGATAATCGAGCGTCATATGTAGGCGTGTTCGACCAGGAGCTTATGTTCGTTGTGTCTCGATTTCGTGCATGATCTGGGTTGGGGCATTTTTGGATACTATACACATTCTATCCACTGTCAGTCGTTGCTTTTGGACGTCTCATCTCTGGTTCTTGCTGTTATATAGTTTGGGTCCTGGCCGTCATTTCTTTTGCGATCGCCCCCTCGACGGATATCCAAGTCATCAATTTGGCCGAGTTGCTTGCGGCTAACGCCGAGATAGATGAAGGTTTGAGTTGCAGGCAATTAGGTAAAGGACAATGTTATCGTTGGTATGATTGGACGACGAAACATCTTTACAGGAGTCAACTTAACCTTAGTTTGGTGGCAAGGATGCTTTAAATCGGTGGAAGAATGCCAGGCCAGGGGGGAAAAAATGGGGAAATCCGAGGCAGAACTGGCCCCCGGGACCAGGCACCGGGATCTCAGACTCGTTTGGTCCTCACATGATGCTGTACGTATACAGGAGCCCAGTGGGCAGGGACCCAGCTGTGCGCAACCTGTCAGTAGCTCACAACCTGCATTCGCCCCTGGCCTTCGGTGCACACCCAACACAACCCACAGGCAAGTCCAGAACTACTCATGAGAAGTTACTGAGTATAAAACTCCTCAAGTGTTTGCCGGATGCTGGTACTGTACCCAGTGTACTGTGCCTCCTTCGAGTCCCGGCCCATCCCAGGCTGCCACTGCTTCGTCACTGCCACCGACACCTTTATCGCAACTTTAGTCGCTTATTTCTCCCCCCTACCATGAACGCGGGAGGCTACCCACGACCGTCAGCGGGCGTGGCAAATGAACGCTGAACGCTGACTCGGAGTAAAACAGCGCAGTTCTCCCCCACCCTATGCCCAGCGCATCGTGTACGCCACAGAATTTCCCATTGTCCCGGGACAATGGCATCGTGTGTACCCCATTTCTTGTCTCGTTCTTCTTGAGACGGAAGTGAATGGCGAGTCTAGGCGCGATAGGATCGGTTAAGTCACCCGGGCCTAGACCAGAGTGTGACCGACGGAAGTCACGGAACAGCGAAGGGCAAACGATCCCAAGGATTTGATGTACCGCCTTTGGGTGGAGTTGCTCCCACCCAACACCGATGTGGCGGCACCCAAAATATCTCGGTCATCAAAAGGGCATAATCCAGGGACTCGCGTTGGTCCTCGTAAGTGTGCAAGCATCCCCGTGGGCCGACGGGGAACTTGAGTTGCCCTTTCACGACAAAGTGATCTCACCAGTCTGCCAAGATACCAAGTCAGCTCAGTCCTTCGTGTCTTCTATTACCGCTGTCTGACCTGCCCATCCCGTTCGAAACACAAATTACTTACGTGCGTTTCATACATATCCATTAGCTCATCCGTCTATGTACATACGGTTTCTGTCGTGACCTGGAAACAGCTATTTGCACAAGGGGATAGCTCGCCAACCAATGATAACACCTTCGTGGCAGCCCTACTCGTCGTCGTCGTCGTCGTCACGTCCACCTCCTCTAAACAACGCTAACAAGTCGTCCATGCCGAGTTTCATGTTCTTGATCTTGTCACCACTTAACGCAGCCTTGGCGAGTTCTCGTTTGGTATCTTGGAGCTGGCATGAGAAGGGGCGAACGGGAACGTCAGTAAAACGTCACAGGTCACATCCAAGCAGAAGAAATAAGGTGGAGGGGTAAGATCGTCTAATTCCGCGCGAGGAAAGAGATGAGGGATGAACACATCCTATCGCACACTTACCTGTAAGATCCGAGTCTCCACCGTATCGGGTATCATGAGTTTGTAGATATTAACATCCCGCGTTTGTCCAAATCGATGCGCACGGTCATACGCTTGGTCCTATTGTCCCGATGTATTGTTGTTACACCAGTTCGTTCATCGTCGATGGGAATAAAGTTTGACGAGTCCCACAACGATCAACCAAGTAAGTAGAGCCAGGCATAGAGAGGAGGAAACGAGACAGTGATTAGGAACCGGGCAAGCAAAAGCAGAATCCATGCCCATTTAGCATAGATGACAAAAAGTCCCAAGGGTAGAAAACCTACCTCAAGCGCGGGGTTCCACCACATATCAACGAGAATCACATTGTTACACGCGGTCAGGTTGAGACCTAGGTGATAAAATCACACCATATTCGGTTCGCCATAACCCCACCACAACCGAACAAGCGGTGAAGGCACATGATGCGGTGCAATGAGGATTTTGAATTAAAACTTTATCAGTACCAAGGAAAATCGCAAGCAAAAACAAGATTCAGGGGGTAGAAAATGCAGAGAAGAAAAAAGTAAGTTCCCACAACAACGCCGGGCGCAACTTCGCGGGAACACCGGCCGAGGTTGTTAGGAAACTTTTGACCAGAAATAAAAGTATGGTCCGGTTGGAGAAAAAAAAAGGAAAGAGTTTAATGGCAAACGGAACTCACCGGTACTGCCCGCCTTGAACGAGATCAGTATACAACGCACGGTCTTGCTGTTCCGAATCTTCTCCAGGCTAGCTTCACGTTTGTCCTTCGGCATCGAACCGTCATCTAGAGGCGTAAGTTTGTCAGTGTGTGTGGCACCCAGGGACGACAGAGCGTGAAAGGAGTTCCAAGGAAATTTAGTCAAAGTATACGTACATCGAACATGTTTGACACCATGTGCATCCAGAAACGGTTCAATCAAATCCAACATGGTCGTGAACTGCGAAAAGATGATGGTCTTTTCCACACCTTCAGAGCGCTCGCCAGTCTTCTTCAGGATCTCCAGGATTTTTCTGATCTTTGCAGAATCGGGAGGAAGCTTCGACTTCAATGTGGGCTCCGTAGATTTGGCAAGAGGTTGGCATTCTCTGCAATGTGTCACATCGTCCCTGGTTGTCAGGCTTTGGGAGGCAGAATGAGGAAGGAGTTGACATGTTAGAGAGGAACCACGAACGTAGTCTGGCAGAGCTGACACTTCTTTGCACCCGACATACCCAGTTGTCCGAACATGGCTGCGAGATCTTCAGCATCATCTTCGTCATCATTAGCGGCCTTGGGTTCGGTTGCATCCCGGTCGATGTGGAAATCCTTGGAAACAAGAGAGGGGTGGTTGCAGGCTGGTGTTGAACACAGCTAGGTCAATCCTGTTCTTGACTCCGATTACATTAAATACTGACCTTGACGTAACCTGAGCAACAAAACCAATACGTGCGTATAATTGACCTTGTCGGATTGCACAAGTTTATTAACCTCCGAAGACATCCTGCTCTCAAGTAGCCGATAGAACTCTTTTTCAGAGGCACTGAAAGAACATTCGACTAGCTCGAGGATACGTTCAGGTAGCTGAAGCAGCGGCTTGCCATTCAGGATTTGATTCTTGGTGCGTCGAAGCATGATTGCTTTCAACACAACCTATAGCGCAGCAGCCGTGGGTCAACGTGTGGGCCGCGAAAGTTAATTGTGGACTTACTTGCAAACGTTTTAGTGCGCGGACAGATCGTCCGGCTTTCACGGGTTTCGCGATCTGTTCGTTGAAGGTATGCCAATCATTCAGAGGTCGGATCCGCAGGAATTTAATCAGAGAATAAAGTTCCTCAACCGTATTTTGCCTGGTGATTATTCTGAATGAAATCGAGGTCGACGAAAGCGAAATGCACATACAGTGGGGTTCCAGTGAGACACCATCTGAATTTACCTTCCAATGCACAGCAGGCAATGGCACTTTTTGTGTTTCGGTTCTTAATGTTATGAGCTTCGTCTAATCGCATTGCTTCAACAACCAGAACTTCAGACCAGCCACAACATCACATACCGAGCACGATGCGAAACCACGTCACTCGGAACAACGCATCCTTTGACTTCCCACTTCTCTTTTTGCTAGCCAACTTTTTCGAGAATCCTTCCGATGAGTCGGAATCCGAGTCTGAGGCAGCTGCCATGGCCTTAGATTTTGATTTCTTGGATTTGCTCTCATCCTTGATTTCTGGGGCAAATGTTGCATGTTCAGATGCAACAATCGAGTAGGACGTCACAACAACATGAGCTTGTTGTAGTTTCAAAGGGTCTGTTGTACGACTTTGGCCATGGTGTTCAATGACGCGCAGCCCAACCGCCATACGTGAAATCTCGGAAGCCCATTGCGAAACAAGGGAGACGGGGCAAACTACGCTAGAAGGGAATGAGATAAATGCCATCTTCCGCACCAAATACGTGGAAGTGGCCTACAGGGTACTAGCGGCCAATCCGTCTAGCTTGTCTGATTTCTTGGCACGTCCATCAACAATACGGGCGAGAGTTTGGATGGTTTTTCCGAGACTGCTTTGTGTGAGAGACAATCGTGTGCAGAACATGACTACTCACCCCATGTCATCAGCCAATATCCCTCCAGTCTTCTTCCCAGTCTCACGCTCGCGCATCCAGTTTCGCCCAATGACCTGGTGAGGTAGCAGCACGATGCCATCTACGAATCCAGGCACAATGGCTTCAGTCATATCGATTTCTGCATCTTCGGTGTTGTTCACGGTATCCTCGACAAGCGCACGCAGGGCCTTCTCTGCTTCAACAGCAGACATGCGAGGGTCGTAGAGGCCGTGCTCGTCAGGCGCATCGAAGGTCTCCCATGTCGGGAGATCTGCATTACTTGGGACACGTGTTTTCGTGGGGAGCTCGATGGGAGCTGGCACAGCTGTGCGTTGCGGCGGCGCAACGAGTGTGGCGCGGTCAAGAGTGGTTAGTATGTGGCTCTTGACAGCCGCTCCGGTATCTTTAGCAGGCTCAGGCAACTCGTGTGTTGGGCTAATTACGTCAAGACACTCGCAAAGAACACGCTGGTAGGAAACTTACGCGTCATCCTCCTCATCGGAAGAAATGATAATTGCGCGCGTCTTGTTATTTTTCTTCACAACAGATGGGAGAGATTGGGGCTCAGAGGACCCAGAACTAGAGGGTATAGACTGGTGGGGTTGAGGTATGTGCCTCAGATGAGAGCCCGTGTACTCACAACAACGCTGGAACTCGTCAGCTGGGATGGTTTCTGGCCGGGCTTGTAGAACTCTGGATACACAGTTGGGTCTTGAAGGAGCTGTTTGCGCCTTTGGAAAGATGAGTGCTGCAAAACAAAACTAATTTCATGTATACCTGGCTTCCATGTTTGAGGCTGATGGTGATTGTGTGGAAAGAACGGAAAAGCGAGCAAGGTTTGGTTCCAGCTACGCGACGCGTCTCATTGAATACCTCACAAGTCACATGATCCTATTATGTAATACCATCATGACTCGCACAGAACCAGATTTCACCAACAACAGTCAAGCTCAATGGCGTGATTCCCTTCTTGAGCAGAGAATGAGGCTCAACACTAACACATGATGACTCCATCCGATCTTCCAGATTAGTTTCTGAGAATCCCGCTGGTCCTGCAAGTAGATCGGAGGACATTTGACATTCTGTGGACACGTCCACAGAATCTGCGTCTTCTCCTTACTGTTATCAGTGAACTTGACGGGACCACTGGTCATCTCTCTCGGGACATTCCGTCTTGAAACAGCGCCCTTCGCGACAAGTGGAACGTTCCCTTGACAACGCGATTTGTGAACGGGTTATGCATATCAGCAATGAACGCACAGCTACAGTAAGGTAAGAAGTCCATATTCTGATACCTTTGCGATTGTGACAAGTGATTTACTAAGAGGTGGCGTCGAGGTTGATGCGAGCAACGGCAGTGATTCCTCCATCTGTCGAAAGCGTACTCCGCATGGTATTGATATAAATTTACTTGTCGCATCAATCAAAATCCTGGTCACCCGGAGTATTCACTCTGTTATGGTCTGTGCGGCCTTTGGCCATAATCATGCAGTTTAGACTGCTGGCAAAGATACTCCCAGACGTCAAGCTCTGCAAATGACTACCATTACTTCCAGGAGAGTGCAGTTGCGCACACTCCATCGTCTATCTGTACCTGGGATCGACAACAGATGAAAGGGGGGTGCACCCGTGTCCAGCTCGGCCACCCTGAGGGAAACTGATGGACTCCCACTTTGTGAGTATGGTCAGTAGATCTATACTATAGCGCAAGTTTGACGAACCGAGAACTTACGTGAAATCCATAACCATGCCATATGTGATGTTGGAATTTCCTTCAAGACATAGGGCAAGTACCTCCATCCTACACTATAGGTCATACGATCTCTAAAAGTGGCTTGTGGTTATTTGGCAACCCTCGCGTCCACAGAAAGGACCAGTCACTCACAGCTTCTTGTCTTCTCGGACACTTGAGCGTCACACCCTCTTTCAGGTCAGGATATTCTGGAGTAGGTAAAACTTACAGCGACTATCCTTAGAATGCGTTCGTCCCATCTACGCAACAATGCCCGTGATCTTCACATTTGGTCCTCTTCGCTAGGCCAAATATCCTGCCGTTTATCCACGATCTTTTCGAATTGCGGACCCCAGTCCTGGAGCCTCTCCGATAACAGGAACGGCTCAAACAGATGTAACGACGAAATTTTGAGTAATGGATAGTATGTGGTCATCAATAGGCTTGGAACAGTCGGAGGAGAGCTGCCAATACAATAAACCGGTGAGGCTGACCACCCGACTCACGCTACAATACCGCCCAATGAGTGGCCTGAGAGGGCCAACTTACGCTTCGAAAAATCAATATCTACACCGTGCTTAGCCCCGCTAGATGTAAATGGACAATTTCCGGCGTAAGTCTCCCATAAAATTACAGCCGAATAAAAAATGATTTGAATGCTCATCGCGGCGAAAGAAACACAGCGTACATATGTCGTATCCCCAGCGAAGTACCTCCTCGTTGAGTATTGCAGAATCTCAATGGTTTGGCATGTCGATCGACCACATGTCATGGAACAGAACACTCTTGCTGATGCTGATAGAGCCGCTGGATCGTCACTTCCCAATGCCCCTTATGAGCCCCATTTCCATGCAGGAATACGAGCGTGAGGGCATCCTCGTCATTCTTAGAAGTGTCGTGATCAATCGCGTCTTGGCATTCCCCGATCCAGTATCGTTTCGCGGCCATCTGAAATGGGAAACGTGGACGGGGATCAAACACATAGCTCTTCGAGCCTAGCGCAAGAGAACAATTGGTGCATAGCACAGAGGAGCGGAAATAATTTTCTCCGCATCGCCTTCGCACTGGTACTTGTAGTCATTTCCGGGGTTGTTTAACGAAAACGAGTATTGCATATTAGGGTCGCCACCGTCCAGAGAGGCTGTCACTTTTTTGACGGCTTTCGCGAGCCTACGCGAGGGTTAGCAATGACTTTGATTGGACCGGAACATAACTTTCCCTGATATCCCTTCTCATTCTGAGCGCTGATCCACATCAGGAGGGGTCAGTAAGATCTAATGATCTATATGCCTTTGATCAGCGAGAGGTTCGATTCAGAGATCCGGGAGACGATGTACTATATGTTCTGCTTCAGTACGCTTGTCATGGTCAATAGACTTTGGCCACAGCAAGGGTCACTGTCAACCCTCGTGTGCAGCGACCGACAGAGAGAGTGGGCCACGGTATCAGTGAACCAGCAGCCGAGGAATACCATTCTGTTGCCGAAGGACCGAGCTTACCTTCTTTCTATTGGCCACAAATAATGCGTCGGTGCTAACTATAGTATGCTGTGTATCACTAGAACCCCTCTTTTTTGTTCACGTGGTCATGGGAGATCGAGATTATAATCAAAACCTTGGCCAATGACGCTCTCCAGAAATCACACCGATGGCACATGCGTGTGATCAAGCAAGTCTACAGAATGTACCATGTGATTGGCCTCGTCGCGAGCGATATTGCGCGGTGATAAGATCAGATTTATCCAAATAAGGTGTGTTTTTGGTGCAAAAATGTAGGTGTGCTGACTGCTGAGGTAATCTGACATTTTATAATGCTGGCAAAAAATAATTTGTACCCCGTTCGTCGCCGTCGTTGAGCTCACGACGGGAAACGAGCGCAAGATGCCTTCCCCTATCGCTCTCAGTCCGTCCTCACCAGCACCGTCCATGTTCAACAAGAAGAAGTCCCTCGGTCAGCTACCGTCCATGGCGACCGCTACGTCCTACCTCTCCGCGGTACACCAAGCAGACTCTCGTGCTCGCGGACACGACATCTCTCCTGCATCTACACCCGCATTGTCGACTTCGTCCTCCATAACCAGTTCTTCAGAGGACACCGTCCTTCACGAATCTGATGACAACAATACCGGTCTCACATATCCTCGCACCCCTCCCACTTCTGAACAAGTTTTCACCACTGTTCACTCCGAGTTCGGCCACTGTGCTGACGAGAGTTATCGCTGCGTTTCTCAACACAATCCCGACAAACCCGTCACTGAACACGAAATAGAAGAACCACCCTATTACATTCTCATCACCACATACATCAGCTACCTCATGCTCATTGTCTTCGGTCATCTCCGTGATTTCTTTGGAAAATGTTTTGCCAAGCAATACTTTACGCATCTCATGCCTTACGATGTATGCGCATCCATTTCGGTGCAATGTCGTGTCTAACATGAATACTCTAGGGTTACGCGCCTCTCAACTCTGATTTCGATTCCTTCTACACCCGTAGGCTCAAACGTCGCATGGATGACTGCTTCTCCCATCCCGTCACCGGTGTCGCTGGACGTACCATCCTGGTCTATGACCGGCACTCGGAGGATTGCAATTACACCCAGATATACCCTGGCACGAAAACACGCGCTCTCAACATCTCTTCTTATAATTACCTTGGATTTGCGCAGGCACGCGGTGGTTGTGCGGATGCAGTCGAGGAGTCCATCAAACGGTATGGCGTTTCGGCATGTGGTTCACGCTTGGAAGGTGGTTCCAATGAACTCCATCTCACGGCCGAGGCTCTCGTCGCGCGTTTCGTCGGCATGGAGGACTCGTTGATCAGTTCGATGGGATTCGCAACGAATTCCACCTTCATTCCTGCCTTAGTAGGCAAGGGATCCCTCGTGATTTCCGACGAGTTCAACCACGCTTCTATCCGCGTTGGTGTACGAACTAGCGGCACACAGGTCCGGATGTTCAAGCACAATGACATGCAGAGTCTGGAATCACTACTTCGCGAAGTGATCAGTCAAGGTCAACCCAAGACCCACCGTCCGTGGAAGAAGATTCTGCTTATCGTTGAGGGTCTTTACAGCATGGAGGGGAGCCTGGTAAATCTGCCCCACATTATTGAACTGAAGAAGAAATACAAGGTAAAATATTTTCAAGTGGCGGGTTTATATTGGCTGACGCAGTTGTCCAGTTCCACTTGTTCGTTGACGAAGCCCACTCGATTGGTGCCCTCGGTCCCCTTGGTCGCGGTGTCTGCGATTACTTCGACATCCCTCCTCGGTCGGTGGATGTTCTCATGGGAACGTTTACAAAGTCATTTGGTGCAGCCGGGGGTTACATTGCCGGCCCCAAACATCTCATCGACGCCCTCCGTATTCGTGGGCACTCTGGCATTTACGCTGAGGCAATGCCGCCACCAGTCCTTACCCAGATCATTTCCAGTATGGCCAGCATCATGGGGGTTACTCCCCCCGTCTCTTCGAAAGCTGCTCTTACGCTGTCGCCGTCGAGTTCTATTTCTACACTCAGATGCCCAGAAGACGATGTTCATCCAGGAATGGCACCTGCTTCGGCGATCCCCTCATGGATATCCCTTCCACCCGCTCTCTCAGACGGCTCAGAGGCTCGCATGCGTATCCGCCGCTTGGCTTTTAATTCGCGGTATCTCCACGCGGGCCTCAAGAAGCTTGGCTTTATCACTTATGGTCACCCGTTCTCCCCCATCGTTCCCCTTCTAATCTACAACCCTGGTAAAATGGCCACCTTCGCTCGAATGATGCGCACACGACAAACACCAATAGTCGTCGTCGTCGTCGCATACCCCGCCACCCCGCTCGTTACATCTCGAGTGCGGTTCTGCGTCAGTGCGGCACACACCAAGGACGACATCGACACCATCCTTCAAGCATGTGATGAGCTGGGTGATATCCTCGATCTCAAACATGGACATAGTGAAAGATGGCCACTCGAGCAGATCATGAGACAGAGTGTAGAGCTCGTCAATAATATCTAATACACACACAGTCCCTTTTCACTGTTCCGTCGTTTGAACCATGGTGATGTTCCGCTCTCAGTTACTGCGTTTTCTAGAGAGCATTCTTGGATACATACTCTATGCCCAGCTGATTTTTCCTTTCAAATACTTTCACTTTCACTGCAAATAATTTATGTATCTTACCAAGTGCTCTACAACAATCACGTATTATTTCGAGCTTGAAAAGGATACCATACTCGGGTTGGCGCTTCTCGCTTATCCCACGAGAGATTCCTCTGCTTCTCTCGTCTTTTCCGCCGTTCTCCCTGCAGCGCTAAGCTCGAAGAGCTGTGCGTTTGATCCCCATTCAACAGTAAATCGCCGCATGTCCAGACACGATCGATCATGATATGTACTGGTTCCAGGAATGGGTAAGGGTGTCCTCACTCATGCTCGGGTTTATCGTGCTGAGAAACGGAGGGGTAACTAAGGAGCACTAAGAGCCAACGATTCAGCGAGGATTGTGAGTCAAGCAGCCGCTCGGACGTTTCAGGCACTGGAGACGCGACCAACATTTCGTGCATGGGATGAGCATCTCCTAGAATCCTCGTTGTCAGTTTCACTTTGCAGTCCTTGCCTTCATGCATGACAGGCCCCATTATGAAGAGGACTTCGACTGCTACCTACTGCAGAATACCCCGACTTGAAAGAGGGCGCGACGCTCAGGTTTAGAGAAAGTAAGAGTCCGTGAGTAGCTGGCCTTTCCCACCGATCCTGTGAAACGATGCTGGACGAATAAAATATATCACGTCTGGTACGATCATGGATTTAACGTGAGTGCCACACCTATTGGACACATGCTATCGCAAACATCTACTGACCACGATCACATGCCAGTGGCAGCAAAGTGTGCTTCATGTTGCTTCTGGGGGGTATCAAGCTCTGCGAACTTGTCAAGTGTACACATATGGCACACGCTCGTCCCCCATATTTCTGAATTGTGTTCCCTTGCTTATCCTTGAACGCACATCCGAGTCAATTGAACTCACTGGACTGATGTTCTTGCAGACGTTATGTTGAAATATTGACCACTCCCACGAGAGTTCACCCGGCATAGTAGCAAAGAGAGGTTACTTGTGCTTTTTTTAATACCATCTTTTGAAGTTTATACTACCTGGTGGCAAGAATAGTGTGTCTCAAAGTCGAATTTACGACCAACAAAACAAACATAAATTTCCTACTCACCCATGCCGAGCCGGCAAGTTCAAGCTCCGATTTTTCTCTTGAGGGCTGGGGGTTCAATGTATATGCCCCACCCTTACTCTGTCAACTATGGCTCCCCGAGCTGCATCCCGAGGACGAGGGGGTACTTCCCGTGGCCATGGCCATGGTAATCAGACCCAGGGAGAAGCTGCCACATCCAGCACCCCTCGTATTCAGTGGGAAGGGAAGGAGTACACATATTGTACCAATCTCATCAGTAATATCGTCATGGCCTTATTCGGACTTGGCGCCCTTGGCCGTTACGCAAAAGTGCCGAAAGTAACTAAATTAGCAAAAGTGTACTAAGGACGATTTAGATAAGTGTCACAATTGAAAAAAGTAAACTAAGTAGGATAAGTACAATAGTTACTACACTGTACTAGTAGGATTAAAAAATGCGATGCTAAGTGTCCATCATGGTGCGACCTGTGATCCCGGGAATTCCAGTCATGCAAATCACCCTTGCAATAATATCATAAATCGAATACCGAGAGGTTTGAGTCCGGACGAGGTCAAGTTCCTGTTCGTGTTCCCACAGCGGTGCTGCGGCAGCGGCAGCGTCGGCGAAAGAAAGGTGAGGGCGGGGGCAACACTCACATGTGAACACGAACAGGAATGCTGACAACGCATTCCTGTTTGTGTTTGCATGTGAGGGCAAGTGCGCGTGACAAGTGCATGTGGCCATTTTGGTTATGGTCGTCTGACACGTTCCCATTTCGTGTCTTGGTGGGTGCGACAGGTGGCGAGTGTGTGGGTGCATGTGCCGGGATGCTGGGTATGTGCATGGACCAGGACAAGTCCTCGAGACAAGGAACAGGAAGTTCGGACTTTGCGAATTTTTTGCGCGCAAAAAATCACGTGATCACTGTTGAAAAGCTGACCGACAGTTCCTTACCTCCTCCACCTCACAACGACAACGACAACGACGACAACTACAGTACCTCGCCCTCGCCAGTCACCACACTCACCACATCCACCTTGGGACGACAATGACACGATGACGTCCCCACTGGCGCTGTTGCAACAACGACAATGAAGACAAGGCTACCCCTTCTTCTCACGACGATGAAACAATGCGCCGATACGCTGACGACGAGGATGCAACGTCACGACGAGGACGAGGCTTCCCTCTTCTTTGTCCTCACTCAACAACAACGACAATGAGGATGCTGACGCAACAACCTGCTGATGGTGAGAACACGACAACACAATGAGGATGACGCACCTTCGCCGAGCGCACGAGCACGCATGCAGACGTCTACCTCCGTGCTATCTCGTCCACCCTTGTTCACTCAGTCACCTGCAGGTATACCCATGGGTACAAAAATCCGTACTCGTTCGATACCCGTAACGGGTTTGACTACTACTCTAACTGCCTCTTTTCGTACCTAATATACTTTTCTGATGGACTTGGCACTTGTGCCACTTTTTCCACTTTTTCCCATTAAAGTGGCCCATCCTAAGTGTGAAAAAGTGTGGTAAAAGTGATGTACAAGTCGAGTTTAAGAAAACGAGTGGCCTTATTCCACTTGTGCAGCCCTTTTCTGCAAACCGAAAAAGTGCCGAAAAAGTGCAAATAAGGCCGGATAAGGCCACGACGATATTACTGATGCTCCTTGTCGCTTTCTGCAAGGACAATCTGGACCTTCGACTCAAGCTTTTCTCTGATTCTACTCAGGATGCTATCAGACAGGGCAGGACCCGCAAGCAAATGAGTGCGAGCAAAGACAGTTACTACCAACAAATTGCACAACATGTATTCACCAACGACCGGGATCCTGTGGTCCGGCAGGCCTACTCTGCAGACCCCCTGTCGTTTGTCAAAACAATCAAGGGTCGATTTGCAAAGTAAGTAAAATTTGTTCTTATCATACCTAATCGATAGCGGTATCATTCTGATCAGTACATTCAGGCTGAAGACCAAGTACAACACATTCAACAAGGAACTTGGATACTCGGGTGCTGGAATCACCGTCGAGCAGATGTTAGAAGATCCCAATAAGTGAAACCTTCTTGGTATGACGGTCATTCCCCCTTACATCTGATACACAGCTAACTACCTATTATCTGGTAGAGCGACTCAAGTCCACTTTCCCTTGGTGGGAGGATCTGCATGGATGGTGGAAGGACAATCCTGCATTCAACCAAACATTCAGCACTGCGGATCCTGGCCAAGATCATGCCGCAGAGGCCCAGGAGCTCTTTGCAAAGTCTAAGCGGTCTACGGCTCTGGAAAATGATGACTGGGTTGACGGTGGAGGTGAGGAGGAGGAGGGGGAAGGGGGGGAAGGGGGGGAGGAAGATGCTCTGCAGCAGGGGGGAGGATCAGCACGACAGCGCTTACCAAGGGATGCAGCTGATCTGGCGGAACAAGGAGACATCACCCAAGGTCAAGTCAGCGGTCAGGAACTTTCGGTCAACATCCCCAATATCTCTACTAGTACTCAGCGTTCACAGCCCCATCCCCCACCACCAGCCATCAGCGATGATCCCGGGATGCTCAGCACATTCTCCGCACATGCCCAAAAGGTAACCAGCTCATCGGCGAAAGGCAAACAGCGGGCAACATCCCACACACCCTCTCCGACTCCTAGCAATCCTCCCATAAGCACGGCATCATCCTCATCACATATCACACCCACCAGCCTCGCCTCATCGTCGCGCAAACGCTCTCGTGATGTCAGCGAGCGTGCTTCCACTGTCCTTGGAGACAAGAATGAAGGTCTTCTCGATATCCTTCATGAAGGTCTTTCTAGTCAGGACGAGAGCAAGCGGATCAGGTACAACACTCTGCTCACAGCAAGGGAACTCAAGGCCCGGGAGGCTCGAGACAAACGTGAGCATGACCTCCGTCTCCTGATGGTTAAGCAGAGCCACGAGGTGTCGATCTCTGCCAACAATCTGAAGAACCTCGAGCTTCAGAAGGACATCGAGGAGCTGAAGTTCAAGCAGGCCCAGCTTGCCGCAAAGGGAAGTATGGACCTTCTCGAGGACTGATCACTTTTTTGTTGCCAATCTGTTATCAGCGTTGCACCATCTTTTTTTTTCAACCCGCCTGAATCTCGTTGTACTTGTACTTAGTTGTTCCTGATACACCTCATGTATTCCGTAGTATCAATGCGAAAGTATACCCTACAATTCACGCTGGTGACGACATAAGATCTCCATCAAACGATTGCGGAATAGCTGTCCTGGTGTGCCTGTAAACTCGTCATCTGCTGCGACCTCTTCATTATCCACCTCACCCCATTCTTCTGCCTCTTCCCGGTACCTCTCTACCGACGGCTTCAACCCCAGCTGCTCCTCGATCTCCAAGATCATGTTATGAAGTATAAGACAACAGCGTACCCACATGTTCACGTAACTCAGATCTGCCTGCTTTTGGATCTGAACTCGTAAATTGCGCAGGGATTGGAATCGCCCTTTCAGTGAGCCGAAAAAGTGTTCTGAACGTACACGGACCTATCCAACCCCGTATTAACAATGTTTTTTTTTTTTATGACGAAAAACTTACCGATGAAAGATGTTGATTAAAAGCTCGCCTCTCAGGTGATAAGACGCCAGCATTCGGTCGCTTGAATGGCGGGATGCACCACGGCTGACAAGGGTAAGCTGAGTCGGCCCAAACCCATTCACTTCCTCCGAAAAACGAGTGTGGGTGCCGTGCAAGACGTGAGCGTGCAAATGAGTTGGAGTCATGCAGACTCCCAGGTACACCGATGACATAGTCAACAATGTGGAGGTTGTGGGGTAAAATGACGACCTATTTGAACAATTAGCTGGTTGGCACACATGATATAACGGGAATCATACCTGTGCCAAGAGCGAGTACCGGGATTTGCGATCATAAAACCCTTCACCATGCCAACCTGGTTTTTGAAACAAGTTGAACGGTGAGCCATCGACACAGAGAAATCCATGCCGCCACTCAGGTATGCCGCACTGTGCCTCTACCCACTGCTTCGCACGCTCCCGCTCCCGCTGATCGTCTTCTTCCAAAGGATCAAAGTGGATATGTTCATCATGAAGCCGCAGAATGGCTGTCATTACCCGCCGGATACAGTTGTAAATTGTCCCCACAGATACACCAGCCCATTCTGCTAAATCCTCTGTTGTCGCTGCGTTACCATAGTGGCCAGCTCCATTCAAGAAGATCACAAGTTGGATCGGGACAGGGAATTGGGGGTTGTTCGAGTTGTTTGAGAACCCAGGGTCAGCCAGGATGTGATCAACGATGCGCTTGAAAACGTCGGGATCGACACGCAGCTTGCGACGGAACTTGTCGATGTCACCATCAAGGGCCCACTGCTCCAAAAGTTGGAGCTGTGGAGCCCGCGCAGCTTTTCCGAGCCTGCGGGTTGCAAGATATCGAGCTTGCCGGACTTCATCTTCCAGAGCGGTGATTTGGTATTCGTACTCCTGAACTGCAGGACTGAAAGTGAGCAGAGGGGGGAGATCATCTGATGAAGCAAGGAGTGATAAAAGATCAGTGTCAGATTCATCTAGTAGCTCTGAATCCGATGTAGAGGTGTCCGATGTACTTGAGCCTGACAGCTCCATATCTGAGTCGGAGTCTGCACCAGCACGAAGTAGGTGGATACAAGCGGCAAGGAGATCCACATAGCGGGCAACTTGGAGATCCTGCCTGGCAGATTCGAGATCCTCGAGGAGGGCTTGGCGCTTCGACTGCTTGGGCATGGTTAATAGTTATCGTTGTAGAGGGAGGTGCGGGGCGCACAGCATAGCTCTCACATTAGGTTCGAACTCCGCTCGAAAGTCCTGCTGAGTCAAGTTTTATTCCGAGCTGAAACTCAGGTTACAACAGGACCTTGAGAGTCCCTAATGGATGACTTCCCGCAGCCTCTGGAATAAAAGATTATAATAAACCGGAGTGTGAAAACCGTTTAAAAATAGTATAATATGTATGTTTGTTCGCGTGAATAAACCGCAGACTCGGAGAATATTTTAATATAGGATTATTTACAAAACCACCACCACGACAAACTTGATACATGGACGATATTGCAAGTCTGATTGCAACATTGGAGGCCGATATGGAGGAAGATCTCTTCCGGGATGATGAATACGAGCTTGGACTGCTCGCGTCTGCAATAGTAGTTGGCGCCGAAATCTGCCACCAGACCCGTATTGAAGATCGACACAAAAATCGACTCTACCTGACACGTTCCAACTTGCTGCCTAATCCTCGCCTTGCCACACCATGGCAGGTCTTGTACGAGAGTCAAAATGATCGTGCATTCATAACAACCATGGGATTTGATGTACAAACCTTCACATACATTCTCATGTCTGGTTTTGCCTTGCGCTGGGAAGAAGCTCCAATTCCACGCAACGATACACACCGACATGCCAATCCACGGCCTGAACGTCGATCTCTAGATGCTGCTGGAGCTCTTGGTCTTGTTCTTCATTACTTGAACTCAACAATGCGTGAGATCAACTTGCAGCAAATATTTGCTATTATTCCCACAACTGCATCACGGTACATCACGTTTGCACTATGCATCCTTCTGTCCACGCTTCAAAACATTCCTGAGGCCAAGATCAAATGGCCAAAAGCTGATGAATTCGAAGGACTTTCAGATCTTGTTGTACAACATCATTCTCGACTGGGCAGTGCATTTGGGAGCATTGATGGCCTGAAGCTTCCAGTGCAGACCTCTGATGATATTGACATCGAGAATGCAACCTTTAATGGTTGGCTCTCGGAGCACTTCATCAGTTCTGTGCTTGTTTTCGCATCCAATGGTAATCCATGGCTCAGATCTATGAGTTTTGAGATCAGAGTGCTCAAATCCTATCTTACTAGGTCTCGTTATTGCTGCGAGGACAAATGCTCCGGGAAGTTGGCATGATTCCCGCATCACACAACCAATCTACAAGGTTCTTTATAGCAAGACACCTGAAGGCTATTATATCATTGCAGACACAGCATTTCCCAGGGGAGCTACGGAAATCAAAGGTCGTATCCGTGCACCACTGAAAGATGGACAGTGAGTAGCAGGAACTCCTGACCAAATTCAAGAGGCCATGGCATTCAATCGAGAGCTGCTCTCATATCGACAAACAGCAGAATGGGGCATGTGTGCTATTCAAGGCTCCTTCGGAAGGCTTCGGATTCCACTGTCCTGCAGTGACAACAAAGCCAGGGGGGACTTATTGGAGATATGTTTGCGACTACACAATCTCCGAACAATCAAGGTTGGCATTAATCAAATTTGTACTGTATACTTCAAGCACTGGCAACAGACGAATGAGGATATTGAAGTATGGACAAATTTTGAGTCAATGTTATTCTCACAGCAACAAGAGAAAGATCGTGTCGCTCGTTTTCACGTAGTCTTGGAGTACGAATAGGTAGTATCTAGCCTCTATAGATTGTAATTAAAAGTTCGGGAGTATGTTCAAAGTGCTTTGATGATGAAGACAACGACAACGACGACACATTCTTCATGTTGTCACCATTCTCATAAACACCAAGCCTCTCAATCTCATCATTGGTCAACCCTACTGGAGATTCATCATCATCTTCGAGCCAAGTAATAGCCTCACCACCATCAGGAAACCAATGGTAGCTCTGACGCTTCGGCATTGGCAGATTATGATACAAACCCTTGGATCTTGCTGCCCGAGACATCTTCATCATCTCCAAGCGCATTTGTGCCCGATCACATTCACGACGAGCTTCATACAGCTCATTGCGTATGTCAAACAATTGACTGCGTAAACGCTCATTCGTGGCCTGCGCATCACGAAGCTGTTGAGTCTGTGCCAGGTAATGCGTATTGGCAAGGGAGCGGTTGGAGCGTTCTTCATCACGAGCCCTCTGGACTTCAGGATCGAGCGCAGTGGAAATGTGTGTCATCAGATCAGCAGCGGCAGCACCACAGGGATTGCGGCGAGTTGGTGGAGCTTCATTGCGTGAAGAACGAGCCACTGCAGTGCGGCGTTCAGGTTTGGGCTCGTCGTCCTCACCACTGGAATGGTTCATCATTTCGTCAGCATCCCCAGCATCATCAAAGTCGCTATCTTCAAGATCACGTGTTCCAGCACGTTCATTGATGAGACTATCAATGTGATGTGCACGGGTCACCTCAGGAGGGCATTCTGCATCCCCAGTCAGCTTCAAAGTCTTTACAAGCTAGTATCAATCAAAAGTCAGTATGGTAGACTCGGATGTACAAGAGACAAAATACACGGACCTGTTTGAACTTTGTTTCGAGGGATGTTACCTTGCGTTCGGGGCGTGAAGACTTCGCAGCCCACTTGTTGAAGTGGGCCGTAACAGCTTGCCATCCTCGCTGCCCCAGAGGAAGCTCCTCTTCAACACAGTCCAGGAGAGTGGTCGTGTCATTAGCAGTATAGTCGTTGGCCCCCTGTGGACGACCTCGTTTGGCTTTCGGCACTGGCACTAGATCAGCATCATCATCGTCTAGTTCAATGATTGCTTGAGTTTGCTTCTTGGATTTCTCATTGTTTTCTTTCTCCTTTCCTTTGGCCTTGCTTGCCTGGGCACGCTTGTTACCTGCTGGACAACGTGAACCAGCAACCTTGGGTGATGCAACATAACCCTGGGAGGACGCGACAATTTGTGGATCAATGAGATCGCTGTCCGGTCCCTTTGGAAGAGGGATGGCTGCTTCCCACATCAGCACCGGATCTATTGGCACAGCCGGGTGCAGCCGCGGTGGGACCTGCTGTCCATCTCCACGTAAACGCTACAAAATCTCAGTTAGATTGGCCAGCGTATCATGTTCGTGAACATACCTCAAAAGCATGACTGACATGCTCGCTGGGCCCTTGGCTTCTCGCATCAGGTTCTTGCATGCCGCCAACTTGTTGGCTGGAGGTCCAGGGGTCAGAGAATGTCTGGTAACAGAGTAATTTCATCAATGGATTACACCACACATCATAAACAATGTACCTGCACATAACCAGGATGTGGAAACCATTGACCAGTCACATCCCTGATGAATGGATTGCCTGCATTGTCATATCGAAGTGCAGCATTGATACCATCAGAGAACGACGGAGGTTCGAGAGTCAGAGGCGGACTGCTGACTGGGGGCATTGGTGGGTTTGACATGACACTAGACCAGCTGAAGATATGGACTTACTACCAGGATGCGATCACCTTTATACAATTTGCCATTACCGTGACGTGGAGCCTGCACCATGGCTCTGCATTCTCCGATTGTTGATATCAGGGCAACTAGTGAGGTGGCAGGGTCCACTGGGTCACCTAGCACTGAGTACATTCTCCGATTGTTGATATCAGGGCGACTAGCAGGGCATCCGGGTTGTCTCGTAGCGTTGAGCAGCATTCTCCGATTGTTGATATCAGGGCAACTTGTGAGGCCGCCAGGTTGTCTAGCGTCGAGCAGCATTCTCCAATTGTTGATATCAGGGCAACTAGTGAGGCCGCCAGGTCCGCCAAGTCGCCTAGCATTGAGCTACATTTCCCGATGGGTGATACCAGGGCAACTAATGCGACAGCTGGGTTACCTAGCACTGAACTGGATTAGCCGGACAAGAAAACAAAGGGAATGGTCACAAGAGGAACACCTTGGCATACCTTTTCACGGTGGACATGTCGCCATAACTTTCGATGCCGTGAACAGCCGGACGGGACCTCATTCTTGATGGCAGTGGTGGATTACTACGAGGCTGCATGTGACTTGAATGTAAGTGTGAGTTTGATGAGAAATGCACTTACAAAACACATAGGATGGTGTAGGAAGCATGTTACTAGGTCTTTGTAGCATTCCGCGCAGTTCGACGACGCTAGGGATCAGCGAGGGCATCAGCGCTGTGCTGCGCTCGATTGCTGATGTAATCGAATTTGTGTGTGTTAGTGACCGGAAAAGGAATGTCCGACGTTTATTCTGAGCAAAATAATCTATTGGGGGGGGGGCTACCCCCTCTACAGATTAAGGTTTATTCGAGGGTGCTTGAGGATAACCCGTTGGAAATGGTGTTCATAAAACGCTCGGCATCGCGGCACACCTTCCTAATGGAGCAAAAAATAATCTAAAATAATCTAATCTTTTATTCCAGAGGCTGCGGGAAGTCATCCAATCTCAGTCGCCTTTTCATATTATGTAACTTGAAGGAGAGCTCAACGCTAACCGTGGTCGGGCCGGACATGGAGGCCAAAATGGCTCTCTTGCTGACTGTACGCCTCAGCGAACACCCGGAGGCAAGTTACCACGTGAACGGGTCTTTTTCCTTGCAAATAGACTGAGGTGAAACTGATCACCCACGTCGACGCTCATTATCCGCTGCTATGAGCCCAAGCACCACCATCAACTCGAATTTCCGGGTGTTCTCAAAGAGTTATGTATTCGATCCTCGACCCCACTTACCTTTCCGGATTAGCGCCAAACGCTACTGGACGCACTCAGATTCGGAGGAATGTACAAACGGAAAGACACGCTCGAACCCGGATGATGACAAGAACCGAGCAGAAATGCTAACGCTCGTATTCGCGCACGCAAATGGATTTCACAAGGAGCATTGGGAGCCAATCATCCACCGCCTGTTCGAGCAACAATGGGCTTCTGAACAGTGTCCTTTCCGGATCCAGGACATGTGGGCCCTTGACGCTCCGAATCATGGTGATGCAGCAGTGATGAACGAGGAGGTCCTTGCCTGGGGATACAGTCTATGTACGTTACACATGTGCATCCAACACGCACACTTGATGCTAATTGACGAATGTTCCTGTGTCAAAAACGGGACGCACTTGTAGTTCCCTGGGAAGTTTATGCACGATGTGTCCATGCGTTTTTGGCTGGGCTAGGGAGTGGTGTGGACGTCGACTTTTCAAAGCGTAATTTGGTGGCAGTGGGGCATTCTATGGGAGCTACTGCAGCGTGAGTTACAGTAGCGACTCTCCATTACGATTGTTGCTCATCTTTCGCTCGTTTTCAAGAATATTATCTACGACCTTTTTTCCATCAATCAAATTCTCCTCTATGCACCTTATTGAACCAGTAATGATAGGAAATCACGGAGGTGATCCCCCTCCGCACCTCGTCGATGGTGCAGAAAACCGAGGGATATTTGGAAAGCATAGATGATGCTTACGTGGCGCTGAAGAGCAGGTCCACGTGGCAGAATTGGGACGACCGCATCCTGAGGATATACGTGGTAAGCACAACACTAAAGTCTTTCTGACAATTGAATACATTAGAGTTGCATGCAAATAGGAACATGGTCTTCGACCATTGCCAACCGCTGAATATCCAGATCGGAAAGATGGTGTGACGCTGAAATGTACGAGGAAACAAGAGGCTGTGAGTTGTTGTCCTCTAACTTTATGAAGATACGATATCAATTGGCCCCAGGCTATCTTTCGGGATCACCGGTCGTATACTGTTGCATACAGGCTCTTGCCCCATATCTTGAAAAAGACCCCCACGCATATCACGTACGGTGAGATCGCCGACTTTGTGTAAGTGTTCGCGGTCCATGCTACGACACAAATTCATCAACAATGAATCTACAGACGGGATGAATGGCGTCATGATGTACTGAACAACGCGTCGGGTGGTATAAGAAATTTTGCAAGCGTGACTTGGGTACCAGGGGCGGGACACCTTGTATGGGTTTGGTATTCAGAGTCTGCATCGCTGCTTTGTTGAACAAATACTACAGGTTGCTCAAACCAAACCTGATAAGATTGCAAACGTTATCTGGAAGTCACTCCTTCATACTCATTCAAGCGGTCAAATCCGCAGTGCTGCGGCATCAGCAAGGCTATAGATCAATCATCAAGTGCAGTATACAGGTGGGATAGTATAAAGATGGACCTTCCTCTAGCCAGGGTGACCCCGATCTAATGTTTGCCCTGATATATGGAATTTCACCGTGATTATGTGACACTACGCGAACGAGTGTGGACACTTGCAACTACTGAAGGTCCCTGTCGAGCCTCATCTCCCATCTCTCTGAATTATTTGGAAGTCGTTAACACAGTCTCACGAGAGCGCCACCAAGATTACCGCAGTAGCGAAGCTGTGGGCCTCTCATTCAGTTTGTTTCGACTTTTCCCCTTTGGCATATTGCTTACCATTTTATAAAGTCTGCACATTTCTCAACAGAGGATTTCTCGGATGACGTGAAAAATCCATTTCTGTGTTGAACATCTCCCAATTGCGGGACGAAAAAGGATTTGCCTCCCATTTAGGTTCTAGAGGACAGTGTATCAGCCAATGGGAGGGCTTACTCAGCCGCTGTTAGACTGCTTTTCGTTTTTCGTTTCACCTCCCCCGCAGACGCTCGTTAATGCTGAAAAGGTCAGTATTATTGCAGTGCGCCTTGGCGTTTGCAATCTGATTGAACAGCGACCACAGATTGCTCAAACGGATCCTGGCGAGGCAAACGTTATCCCAGTGAGAGTCGCTCCTACAAACTTAACTAGGTCGAATTTGCAAGGCTGCAGGTTCAGCGAGGCGCAGTGCCGTTAGCCACCTATACGTGTGACGACAGAGAGCTGCAACGAAGGATCACAGTAATTAAGACAGGGGAGAAGAGACGTGTCATGACACCCCACCTCAGTCGATCTGGACGAACAACTGAGCGAGTCAAAGAGAATCTGGGAGGCCTTTAAGTGAGGATGAATATAGATCGGAGAGTTTAAGGATGTAGCATGATCAGTACACAAGTGTAAATAAGTAGGGACGAGTCGTCCCCACTGCGTCTCGTCGGTATGACGACTGGCTCCAACGCCGTGCTCTCAAGAATCTATGTTACCTTGTTTACAAGGTCACTCACCCCGGAATTAGTGGCTGTGACGTCCACAAAATTTCGCCATCCGTTTATTCCCGAATATCGTTCCGTTCTTATCCGTTAATGTAAAAGCTTTACATTTATCATCGTACTCGAATTTTACTATATACCTTTCATCTTGGTCCACCATTCGTTCGTCTCTTTATCTAATAAGTTTATTCTTTCGTCTTCCTTACGTAGATGTTCACTTGGATGGGTTGTAAACAGTTTCTCATCGAATGCCCGCAAGAGTCTTATGCTTTCTCGACCGCGACTCCGTGAAAGTGCGACATAGACGTTGAAAGGAGTGAGTTCACCGGTGGGAGGGTTGCCTATGTTAACTATTACCCTGTCTATCATTTGTCCTTGAGATCGATAATCTGTGAATGCATATGCTGCCGTCAGCGGAAGTTGGCGCCGTGTTATGGTCTTCTCTTTTCCAGCCTGAATAACGCGAAATGTTCGTTCCATGGGTACAAGAGGCAAGACTCCATCGTCTAAGCTTGGTAGTCTCTTCATTATCTTCACCAATACGAACGCTGGCATGTTTTTCAACTCCACAATCCCAGCCTGTACTACCACTCACTTATCTTTTATCTTTTTTTTTCTCTTATAAGCTCGCTTGTCATTGTCTGTAGTATTTAGGCTTCGATAAATCAACACTTCAGTTAAGATTGTCAGAGGTGCACGCAAATTTACACATCAGCCCAGGAAACAAGGTTCCTGCCGGCTCGCGCGGCGCTCAACAAGTTTTTAATCCCCGCCCACGTTTTCCATTTCAGATCGTCGCAAAACGATACTGGATTGGGGATTGTCCAGATGGCCCGGGTTTCCAAGTAGACTGGTGACCAGTCCGTCTAAAAGAGGCAGCCGCGAGCAGAGGCAAGCCGTCGATAGACGGTTTCCAAGACTCTAGAGGATGTCCTCACGCTCGTATTCATGTCCGGGAATGGGGCTCATAAAGAACAATGGGAGGTGACAATCCAGCGACTCTTTCAGCATCCACAGGCGGCCCCACGCAAAACTGTTCAGTTCCATGTCATATCATGTGGTCGCTCGAGATGCCGAATCAAGATATTCCGCTGTATTCAACGAGGAGGTCCTTCGCTGGGGATATGACATATGTAAGTCATGATGACCATTCAATTCAATTCCTCTGGCTGCACACGTAGTCTCATGGGAGATTTTCTTAGCAGGGCTAGGTACCGGTGTAGATGTCGATTTTTCCAAGCGTAAACTGGCCTTTGTACTAGGTCACTCATTGGCTGGTGCTGTAGCGTGAGTCGCGTGGTTGGCCTCACTGATTTCTAGTATTGGTAGCTCACCTCTGATCGTTCCAAGCTTGTTGGTGACTACATACTACCCATCGCTCAAAGTTTCGTCGTTGCATCTGTTTGAGCCGACCTTGGTGGCCAGGACCATGGTTATCAAATCGCCGAGATCGTGGATAAGCAAATGGACATTTGGAACAGCTCAGGCGTACGTGATTCGTTGTAAGTGAAATTCGTTACATATTCATATTTATATTATGACCGCGTCATGAATAGGAGCCATGATGGTCTTCGGTTACCTACTGCAGATTACCCAAGACGGTGTGACGTCCAAGGGTACGAAAAAACAATTGGTCGTGAGTTACGAATACTACTAGTATCCTCTATCAATCTCGGGTCGGCGCGAATAACTGTAAGGCTACCTTTAGAGATTGCGTGTCAAAGGGGTGTTGCATACAGATACCTACCTCTCATTTTGAAGGATTATCCCAACACATATTACGTACGGGACAGCTGCGGATTTCATGTGAGTAGCTGTCCCACCGAACCTATGAGAGATCTAGTGACCACTCGCAGACCAGGGGAGTGGCAAGAAGACACACTACATATTGCATCTGGGGGGGGGTATCTAAGTTTGCGAGCGTGACAGTGGTACCTGGGGCAGGACACATGGTACATGCTCGTCTCCTGTATCCCCTGCTGATAAAAGGTATATGAATCGTTAGATCTTACAGATTCACCCCGATGTCATTGCGGACGTCCGGGAATCATTGACCCAGCCTCCACCAAGAATGCTGTCGTAGCAAAGCTATAAACCTCTCATAGATATTTCTTTAGATGTTTTGTCTTACCGTCTTGTGAAGCCTGTACTTACACTCTTCCAATCGATGAGTTTTCGGTGACACGGATTGACGGGATCGCACCAATCGTAGCCCGTTGAAGAAAGGCCCGACTGACCCCCGGGTCGCCCGCTGGTCTTGTGGTGTTTGAGTGGGTCGGGACATTACGACGACGTGTGGTCATTCATGTCCTTCCCGTGGGTGGGTATCGTCAGAAAGGCCGCAGACAGATTAGGAAGGCGACTTGGAGGAAGACCGCGCGGTGATGAATGATCGGAAGGACGCCTGAAGCTTCTCCATGACGAGCCCTTGTTCTCTTTTGGCTGCGTCTCTCTTTCCCCGTATACAATGCACCCATATGAATGACGTCAGTCCGATAACTCGCTTCCGTTCTTCTCTTCGCTACCGCAACCGTATCTCTCATCTACTACTTATCACCGCTAGATTCTCTCCGAATCCGTACATCTGAATTTTCCAGCAGCGCCCATGCTTCCCGAAATGCAGCATACATAAACCCCGAACCCATCCCCATCGAAACACGTTCATTTCCATCATGACGTGGACCTTTTGTTATTGACGATACACAAGCAACCCGAGGTCCCGAGGTACCTGACAATGATATCACAGGATTCCTGTCAACAAGAAGACAAAGTCATGTATCATTCACACATATATCCTACAGGAAAGCAAAAAAAAAAAAAGGAAGAAAGGAAGAAAGAGGCAATCCACAACATGAAAACGTGAGTGCCACGACAACGCATATATCTACGTGCGCACACGGTGCATTGCATTCCCCTCAATATTAAACATGAACACAAGACAAAAGACAAGAAGGTACGAAACGGATGCATGTCGTCTGAACAAGACCCAAGCAATAACAATAAGTGTGACGAAGAGTCAAAAAAGAGTGCAAAGGGTGCAAAAAAAAATGAAAAAAAAGCTAAAGACGTATATCACTGCGATAGAAACTGCATCGAACTTAACCCAGCATATGCGCTTAACGCATACTGGCCAGGCGACGAACCCAACGGACGCGTGGGCTGGGGTTGCGCGTATACACCTCCACCTGCACTCGTGCCCGTCGAAGGCGTCGGGCGAGGTTGAGGCGATCGACTCCCCGGGCCCATGTTCGATGCACCATGTGCATGAAAGATCCCAGAGGCATTCTAAGGAGCCATCATTACATCACACTAAAAATAGAACAAAAGGAAGTACCCACCGCACTGATCGGGGACCGGCCAGACATCCGGCTCGATAACGAAGAGGAGGACGAGGACCGGCTGGGTGCATCTCCAGGAGACAAGTAGTTCGGTGGATCGGAGTAAAACGAGGTTGTCCCCGCCCCTGACCCTGCTCCCACCGGACTCGGTCGGTTCGTGACGCTCGCCGTCAGCCCATCACGGACGGTCGTCATCGTCATATAGTCCGGTACACGTTGCGATCCAGGACGTCTGGACCCAATCACGCCGGGATCTGGGGGTTTGACGGAGTTAAGAGACGGGTTACGGTCCCCCGAGCCAGACCTAGACTGGTCATTGCGCCGCTGGCCACATTCACCTCCTTGGTAACGTCCACCACACTGCGCTGGACAGGAGCATGTGCCACTCGGGCAATTACATCGGCCATGACAGCGTCCACCCGCCGAAGCCGGATGCTGAGATGATCCTGTGTGATTGGAATGGGGATTTGGACCCAAATTGGAATTTGAGTTCGCATTGTGGTTGGGGTTCGGAGGGAGAAGCGGAGCCACCGGATTCATAGACAGCTCATATGGGCTAAAACCGGCGGCCGTGCCCACAGCATTCGCCATGGTAGGTGATGCGGATATCTGTCCCAGCCACTCTTCAAATTCCCGCGTTTGGTAGTCCGAGGTAGAGTCATTACTCGGTGGCGCGGAGCTTGGTGGTAAGGAGAGGATGGTGCAGTCAAGGCAAAATGAGCACGATGCAGGATTTGTACATGACGAGTATGCGGCACCCGGGGCGATCGGTGCACTATTATGTTGGCTGCATCCCGGACACCGACAGGAGTCACCACAGGTACAGGAAGAGGGAAAGACACCCGGGGAAGCCTGCCAAGCTTCGAAACCAGATTGCGTGCCTGGCAGCATATTTTGCTGGACGGGTGGATGTTGACGCGCTGATAACGCACATGTGTCTCCCGCTTGTGGATTAAGTTTGGTCTCGTAATGATCTGACGAGTGGATGTGCTCATAGGCTCGACCATATGGGCTAAAATACATGTTTTCGTGCGTATGGTGGCGGCTGCTGTGGCTGTGTGGAATGCTAGACGAGGGATCATGGAGTGGCCCATCATTACGAGGAGGGCGAGGAAGAACGGGACGGAGTTCAGCGATGCGGGCGAGGACGTGGGAAGAGAGGGGTGGGGGAGGATCCTGGGCACCATGTGACGACTCTGCGTGATGGTGATGTCTCTCCGGTCTGGGGACATCTTGGTGGTGAACAGAGGGGCGACGCCGGCCAGCAGGCTTGCGAGGCACGCTGCAGTCGCACTGTTCACCTTTCATACATCTACAACCGCTAGGAGACGTTTCACCTTGTGAAAAGTCAATACTGTAGATGGGGGCGGTCAAAGGATGGCGTGTCAAGCCTACCGCTATGGTCAGAATCGACTGATCCGTCAGACACTGCGGGCAATATAGCGATCGCTTCCAGGTCTTCAGGGAGACCGTGCGGAAACGCAGCAACAGCCGGCAGTTTAGTAGCCCCTGAAAACCCATGCACAAGAAAAAGCAAAATGAGCCAAGTGGACACTACGAAAAACGGGCGGATTGCACCTTTTTTGGAGTGGGACGACTCCGAGGCTGGGTGGGAGAACATTTCTTGGAGGCCACATAGACATTTCACGTGCACTTGTTTGGTTTTACGAAGTTCTCTGCAATGATCGCACTGGGTGACTGGCCGACCCTTTTTCTTTATTTCAAACAAGGGACGATCGGTATGTTTACAGGCTGAGGACCGATGTCCCTTTATGCACGTTTCACTACGGCGAGCCCAGGGCTTGTGGTGAGATGTGGAAGGGATAGAGATCAATGAGGGGACATACCACGCATACTTCTTATCGCTGACGAGAACCTGTTAGGAGAGATGGGGGTGGGTGGGATGAGCGCCGAGGACGACGACGAGGACGTACCATTGTGAGAGGGTTTGTTGGTGGGGTGATGGTAGGGAATATGTGTGAGAGATGGGTGAAGCACGCCGGACGGGATAGTGGCCGAACACCACCCGCGACGTCGAGCTGCGAACTATGAACTACAGACCATGGAGACAGTGGCTAGAGGGTATTTAAACACCATGCAACGCCGGAGAAGAAAAAAAAAAGAAAAGGACGGTGTTGACGATCGTTGACATCGGACAAGTGCGCTCGCTTTAATCGCACCAGATTCTCAGCCACTGGATCCAAACAAGCGCAAATTAGATATGGGAACGTGACATTGTGACTGTGACTGTGACTTGTTGGAGTGATTGAGTGATTTCTGCCAAAGGACCGCTTGTGACAAAGGCTGACCACACGAGTACTTTGTCTGCTTATGGCCCCTTCTCAGCTTCCCCCTCCAACACTTCATCTATGATTATACAGATATGAATGACAGTCACGACCCACCTTGAGTACACACGTATCATCTTCGTTTCTCTCCGTACATCGTAAAATAATAAAATAAAATACCGTAACACTTGTCTCGATTTTCTCTACAGAAGATCTATCAGAGTCCGCTCGCCTGCCCCGTCCTTCTGACGCAACGTTGCAGCCTGCCCTGCTGTGTGTGACAGCATGTCAAGGCCATACCGCTACTGGTTGACACTCTCGTTGATATATGTAGAAACATTCCATTCTCAGCACGGTCCGATGGCTGCACGCTCCTTGCCAGAACAGGCCTCTAAGAATATGGCGGATAAATCCACCTTCAATCTGATGACCCCCAGACACAATCAAACATGCAGCGACAACACATCTACAGGTGGGAAAGTGTGGGAAAGCATCCAAATCATGGTGTCAAGGGTAATAAATTGCGTTCTTGCGTTTCAAGAGGTGGCCTCTGCCTCAGCCGCACGCTGTTGTCTTCTCGCTTTCTTGGCTGCATTGGCCGCAGCTGCTTTGGCTTTTTTGGCCTCTGCGCGTGCTTTTTCCTCCTCCTCTTTTCGCTTTGCCTCTTCTTCTGCTTTTTGGTTCCCATCCTCTGCCTTGGCTTTGCCCTCTGCTGCGCCCTTGTTCTTCTTTTTCGCTTCTCGTATATCTTTTTCCTCCTGTTTGATCCTCTTGATGCGGGGATCCAAAGTCAGCGTGAGATCGACAAGGCTGCGCAACCGGGCAGTATCCTCTTTCTTCCGTCGGGCGCGCTCGGACTTGTTCTTCTTCTCCGTGTACCGCTTGTCATCACGGCTGTACCAAAACCCCGTCGGTCAACTTCCTAACCATCACAAGCGGAAGAAGGGGAAAAAAAAAGAAAATCACGACCAACCTATCGCTTCCCTCGTTCACCTCCTTGTCCAGATACTCAAACGACCGCCAACTATCAAAGTTGTACCAAAAGTCGTAAAACGCTTCCACCTTGTCCTTGGGGTCATCAAACGAGCCCAACAATGGGACTGGCGTCTTCTTGCTAAACCGTGCTTCCATCTCGTACACCGGCGCCCATGCCTTGAAAAAGAAGTCGACATCGTTGGCCTTGTTGCCCTTGAAATCTGCCGCGGTCGGCGCATCCTCTTCGAGCGCAAGATAATGGGGATCGACGGAATCAAATTGTCTACGTCGTTCGGGGTTCGTGAGCACATCGTGTGCTTTTTGGATACATTTGAAAAAGGCATCGTCATTGGTCGTGTGGGATTGACCCGCTTTTTTGTCAGGATGGTGTTTGAGCACCTTTTTGCGATCTATGATACACAGGCACACCGAATCAGCGCAGCCGCGTGAAGCGTGCGTGGAGAAGGATAATTATATCAGGATCGGGCAGGGCAGGGCGAGGGGTGTGCAAATGCGTACGGGTAATTTTGATTTGTTCAGGCGTAGCTTTGTAGCGCAAACGAGAGAGCCCAAGAACCTGGTAGTGATCTTGTTTCTACAAACACACGTTGTCAGTGTCGATCGGGGAACAGGATATGAAGCAACCAGGCCACGTTGCATCGAAACTGGAATGGGGCATGGGGAATGGGGCAAGGAAACGAAATAAAGCACAGGGCGAAACCGAGCGCCAGCAAGGCCAAGGGATGCAACGACAGACCTTCCATTCCTTGGGATCAAGCAACGCCAACTCTGGCGACTCCTCGTCATCACCAACCCCAACGTGATCTTCACCGTTGAGTTCGTCCGCACGGAGAGCTTCGATGCGCAGCCGGTCTTGTTCGATCAGCTTGTCATGTGCCTCAAAGGAGAGGTTTTGTAGTGCACGGCGCACATGGGCGAGGTAGGCAGATCCAGCGGGGATGAGTTTGCGCTGGACAACGGCTGGCGTGAGGGCGTCCTGGCGTGAGTAGCATGGCACGCAACGACCTAGATGGATGCGACGTACGAGCCAGGCTTTGGGCGGCCGGTGAGTCGGGTACGGCCCAGTTTTTGGGAAGTGCGGGCAGGACGGTGACGCTGGCCATCGTTCAATTGAGCTGCGGACACGACGTTTTTTTTTTTCCTTGCTTCTGACCACACGCTGGAAACACGCGTTATCAGCAAGTCACGTGCTGATCTGAGGATACCTCCACCCTGTCCACGGAGATCAGACTATTCTATCCTTGTTCCTCGATCAGATTCGCCAGGCCAGCAGGTGTTAGGAAGTGGGAAGTGAACACATCCGAATCAGACATCTTCAGCTCCTCCGCGGTACCCGATATCATGAATGTTCTTAATATCTATTGTCTCCGTAGACGTAGCGAACGCGGACACGCGTCATACATGGTTTTATCCTTCATTGCTTCTTCCCCTTCTGTCTCTCTCCAAACCCCTTCGCTGGCCGGCCCGGGCCTTGCGCCTTACTCCATGGCTCCAGCTCCGGCTCAGAGGTAGGGCCAAGTGGATCGCGCACGATAACCACCCCACCTGAACCTCTGCCCTCCTTCTCACCAAATATCCGACTTCGCGCTTCTTGGTACTGTGCCTCGCGTTCTGCGAGCGTACCCCTCGGCGCCGGGGACGTCACGCCTGAGCATGAACCTGAGCCAGAGGTAGGTCCAGGCGAGGACGAGGTGAGCGGGGCCGACGATACCACCCCAGCATTATTGGCGCTTGCATTCGTAGAGGGTCGTTTTAGGATCCGAAGCGCAGGTTGGAGTGCAGCAGGCGGAGGCGGCGGCGAACTCTGACTCGTACTCGCAGATGCAACGATCAGTTCGGGCATCGGTGTTCTCTTGTTACTGTGTTAGAATGCGATTACCGGGCGAGCATATGCACGTGCATGTGCGGCAGGAAACAACACCACACGAGAAGGCGTAAGATGCCATGCGAACTGGAAGATCAGCACCAGCGTACAGGGATCCAAGAGAATAGGAATGGAGAGACTCACGCTTCCTCCCAGATGTTGCTACTGACTTGTTCGGCTTCCCTCTCTCGTCTTTCCGAGGGTGTCTCATTCGTCTTTGCGTTCCCATCTTCACGCCTTTCCTTTTCCTCATCGGCATCTCCTTCTTGTTCCTCCTCTTCATCTTCATCATCGTCGTACCAATCATCCCGCACGACCTTGGCCTTGGCCACCTGCTTCAAACTCGGTGTCCGCTTCACAAACGTTGATTCTAGTCGTCCACTGCTCTACAAATCCCGCAACAGCCATTGGGACAGCGACGCGCACATCGGCGTCGACGAAATGCAGACGTAAGCAACGCGGCGCCTTTCGCGCAAACGAAGACAACGCTCTTACCGGCGGGTCCTGGTCCCACACATTACTCTCGTTCGTCTTCGCCATCGGGGCACAGCTCGACTCTCCAGCAGGCTCCGTTCGAGTCTTCACGGGGCTAACGACAGAAATCAGGTGTACGATGCGCGGGTCGATGGGATATTGGCACTGCAGTGAGTCGCATTTTGTAGTTGTTGGTCACCTTCGCTGAGTTTGAAGTAACTTAGGGCACTACCAGTTTGCTAGCAATCTGTAGAGTACAAATACATGTTACAAGACCCGTTTCCCTTCACGCTTCCCTAGCGAGCTGAGCAACCTCATACAAGTACGTCCCGAGTACCTTGGTCTGATAAAACCGTCATCAAGAACTGATTATGACATGATCAACAGACACAAGTGGCCAGACGTACCCCTTCGATAAAGTTGGACAGGTCCAACTTTTCGTTCGTCGAGCTACATCAGGCACAACAGGTCCGCGTGAGCCACCACGACATGGACAGAAAAGCACGTACTGCGCCCCATCATCTGACCGACCCATTGGAAGTAACAGTACGTTCACGCCCAGTGTCTCAGCAAACGTGAGCGTCACAGGGATAGACCCTCCCTCGCGGGTGTAGTCCGGTGACTTGTTCCAAACCGCCTGGTTTACCGTCGCTCAATTCCCCGCTTGAAACGATAAATACTCGCATGCAACGCACCTCGACGGCTCTCCGGGCCGCTTCAAAGTTCCAGTGGTTGATGTCCGCAACCCAGGGCTTGCCTCCGTGGGAACATTCGACGTTCATCTTGTTCTTGCTGTTCATCTTTGCGAATTCGGATTCAATGTAGGCCGTCACGAGCGGGTTGACAATTTCAGGCGTTTGTGGCGGGACGAGGCTGTACCCAAACAGAAGCGAAAACATAGTTGAGTCGATCACGAACACGATCTATCGATCGGCGCGACATCTCTCACGTGGCATCGCAGATACGTACCGAATGCTAAACTTGCCGGCGACTTTGGAAGGAATGACGGTTTTGCTACCCGGTTCGGAGAACGCGCCTTGGATGCCATGGAGGGAGAGCGATGGGTTGCGCATGCGGCCCATGATCACAGTTTCTTTGTGATCCGACAGTGCGATCTGTCAAGGATCCGTGAGTGCGACCCTTGGCGCTTGAAAGAAATGGTCGTATACCGATGCACCAACTGCCTCTGCGACGTCCGCAATAGAATAGTCCATCTTGGTGTACAGTTCACTAAAAATATGAACTCTTAATCTCAAACGCTAAAAAAGGTAAAAGGACGACGTACATTTCGCTCTCATCTGGTGGCGCCACCATCGATTCGATACCCGGGATGAGAATCTGACCATTGTGATCGACGAGTATGCTCATGAGCTTGATGAGATCTGTCATCGGCTCGTGGACCATGCGTCCAAATAGCCCAGAGTGCAGATCTTGACCAGGTCCCGACACGTTGATGGCAAAGTAGGCGATCCCACGAAGCCCATAGGTCAATGCAGGCGTGCGGGTGTTTAACCAGTAATTGTCCGACTGTGACACGTCATCAAAACGAGTTAACAACGCAAGAAGGATGAGAGAGGTGAAGAAAACCGACAACGCACGATGCAGACACAATCGACGCCATTGAACCACCCGCCCGCAGCCGCCTCCCTTTCGATAAGCTCATCCAAACCCTCACTCCCGCTCTCCTCCATACCTTCAAAGCAGAACCGGAGGTTCACAGGGAGCTCGAGGCGCTGTGCCTGATGCGCCTCGAGCACGTTCAGCCAACCCATGATCGGCCCCTTGTCATCTGTCGACCCACGACCATACAACTTTTTGTCCTTCTCAACAAGCATAAACGGATCCGTTGCCCATCCGTCCGACTGCAGTGCCTAGTGACAACGAATACAATCAGTTCATTGTCTTTCTTATACGTACTACATAACCGCAAGCAGAGATAGAACTCACCGGTTGTACGTCATAGTGTCCATAGATGAGCACGGTCCTCTTCTTTGGGTCCTCACCCAACTTTCCGAGGATGGCAGGGGGCAGATCTAATCGCTGACCCTGCAACGTTTGTTGACCGAGATCTTTGAGCGTCGTCGTCACGCCGAGCCCTTTGAGTTGCTTCTCGAGCCAGTGGCCCATCGCGATCGTCTCCTCGCGATAAGCTGCATCGCCGCTGATACTGAAAAGGTCGAGGTACAGAACGATCAAGATCAGATCACGGATGCTCGAGAGATTCCCGGGGTACCTTTTTATCTGGACGGCGTCGGCAAGGCGTTGAACGAACTTGTCTGCGTGCTTGTTGACGTACTTGAGGAAATCGGGGTGGGCAGTCATGATGTATGATGTCTGGCGCTCGTAGAAAGTGAGGATATAGATCTGAGATCAAGAGCTCGCGTGAGAGCGGCGGTGGCTTTGAGGTATAAGTACTGTAACCACACACGATATCTCTGTTTGAATGAGAGTGGGCAATAAATATTTGTTGCTCTGTGATAGCACTGAAGTGACAGCAACCCGGCCGGCTTTCCTGGCCGAGTTGCATTTACAACTTGCGCGCGACTACTAACGGGTCTCCAGACGTTGCCCGGGTAAGTGCGGGTTACATTGAACTTTTTCTCCGGGTCGATCATGATGGGGATGGGTGTCACGACTCACTATAGCTTCAGGTTCGCGGCCGCAATGTCTTGGCACTCGTTGCTGAGAACCATGATTCCTGAGCCCAACACAGAACAATAAGGGGGTATATAGAGTACTAGGGTCTTATACAACTGGTCCATCGAGCGACTTCTGCGTTGCTTGCTGCGTGGAAGTGGCAAAGTTCATCGTGCCCGAGTCAGAACAAATGATCCCAGTAAATCCGAGCCTGGAACCATCAAGAGAAATAGCTATTCGGACACCTCGGCACGCGCTTCACGACACGTCCATCCTTTCGCCCACACGGCCATTCTTCACAACAGGACCCGATGAGGTGACGCCTGGAAACGAGACGTCTTCCTCGTCTCTCACAATATCCTCAACGAGCTCGGGCGGGAGCTGCGACAAAAACTCTCGATTGGCCGCTTTGACGTCATCCTGGCGGACAAGACTACATCAACCAATGGAACACCAAACCCAAAGAAAGTGTTCCACCTTGATATCATCCATCCAGGGAAGGACTGGCGCCGGGGAGTCGCATGTCCGCGAGTAAAGTAGCAGGTACGGCCCAGCGCTGAGGTGAAGTCCTGCCTGATCATTGAGAACTGTGTCCTCGGACACCTGTAGAACGCGTCAAGGTAAGCGGTTCCGCCAAGGAGAACCTCGATCACCTTTTCGATCAACGAGTCTGCAATCTTCCACCAGCAGGACTTGTCGTGCACGTAGGAATACAGATGCTTCCTGCCGTACAGACCGTCGTGCACGAACACCACCCGCAGATCATACTAAAGTACAAAACTTGAGTATATCATGTTTGAAAGACCAAGAATTCCAACATGCCTTGAATTGTTGCAACTCCCCGCAGTCAAGGAGCGTCTCGGCCACAGTATGCAGTATGTTTATCCTCTCGTCAGTAGCTGTAGAAAACATCGTCATCACTCATATAGAAGACTCGGGAGAAAAAAGGAATCCGAACCCTTGATCTCGTCTTCGATAGTAGTCAGAATACTCTTCAGCTTCTGAGTCGTTGCCTGAATCGAAACTTCACGCTCCAGATCATCCTTGGCATCAGCCACGGTCTCGAAGTAGAAGATGGCGGACCGCAAGTCCTTCAGCGTATCCTTATTCTACCATCACATGACATCGAGATGATCAGAATACGTAGACATCACCGTAGGAGACGACCTACATCGAAATGTGTCAACGTGTTCTTGTGCAATAGCTGCTGCTGCACCTCTTGTAACATCTCCCGTTTTTGTACACGTTTCGTCTGCGCAAGTTCGATGTTCTTTCTCAAGAATTGGTCGAGGTATATCGACTTTGGATATGTGAATGGTTTTCTGTCCGACCCGTTGCCATTGGCGGTGGTACTTGGAGTCGATGACGAGCGGACGAGCTCGAAAGCAACCACTTCCGAGGGTTCAAATATGACGCACTGCTTGCCTGGTTCGGATTGAGGATTCGATAGCTGCGCGGAAAGGCGTCCGATGAGATCGTTGGATTCCCCACCATTGACATCAATAGGCACGATGGCGGTTTCTTGAAGGAGTTCGCCTGGCTCGCTGATACCACTACCATACTGAAAGTGTAGCAGCCGCGGTCTAAAGAGCAAATGTAAGAACCCTATCAGCGCAAAGAGAATCAGCCATCACTTGGGAAGTGGCTGCCCGCTGTGTGCAAATTGCTCGACGAACGCCTTTTCGAGGGTAGCTGATAGCCTGGCAAAGAATTCTACACATCTCCATCAGCCACTGTTACCAAACATACTGCGGGCACGCACTTCGCGAGAGTTCTCCTGGAGGTTGGGCAGGCCTATCCCAGGGCTCAATATTGAACGCAGGGAGCCGTTTATCCACGTTAAGATCACACAGCCGAGCGAGATCCATATGCGTGAATATCTCGCTGAGAGCCCACAACGTAAAATCTGCACATTGTCGTGAGTCGCCCCTTGTCGTTGTTCGTGGGATCTGCACACGTACCTAGGCCACCCATTGGCGGAGCTACTTCCTCCTCGTTTGTTGGCATGGGTGGGCGCCACGATGCCATACGCTGTCTCACTTGAGGCACATAGAACAGCCCCTGGAGGATGCTCGCGGCGTATACCATCGTATGCATTGAAGGGCGCAGCACGACAGGGCTGGTGCACAATGAGCGAGGTCCACAGCTTCACAAGCGTATACAATAGAACTGACCATCCATTCCTCCGTAACTGCTGTTCGACCGGAAACGGCTCAAGTGCATCCGAGTCCCCCATCGTCTCCAAGCTCGCTTCGATGGCACGATTCAAGTTCTGCAAATAATTGGCTTCGTTGCTCTCGTTCTGCTACACGCGACCCGATCGTCAGCAACGCCATGCCAAATCAGCCGATGAACAACAAAGAAAACATCTCACGTGTGACGGGACGATCGCCCAGTTTGGATCCGAAGGGCGCTCACTCGGACCAAACACTGGTTGCGACTGCGCTTGCATGTGGTTCGGTTGTCCCTGCCCCTGGGACGGCGCATACGCCTGGGAGAGGGACTGTGTCTGCAACTGCGCCTGAGTATACGACGGCGCATACACCTGCATCTGAGACTGCGACCCAGAATGCAGCGTGCTCATCGACTCCTGCACCGCTCGTTGCAGATCCGGGTCGTCGTCGAGCGTCAAATCAATGACAGGCGTGTTCGGTCGTCCGCCAAGCGCCGAGGATGAGTCCAATCGCGTCTGTGACGTCTGAGAGGATGGCGTTTGCGTCTGCGCCGGCCCCGCCGACCAGCTCGATGCGCTGGGTCCTGCGCCTTGAATGGCAGGCCATCCTTGGCTCTGGATCTGGCCTGGCCCTGGTGTGTGCCCGATGAGCTCTTCCCCACGTTCGCCTTCAAGGAGTGCCCCGGCCGCCTTGTCCACATTGCCATCATACTTTCTCAGAATTCGTCGTGTCACCTCGCGGTCGAACCCCTCGCCCATGAGACCGGTCAACATGTCGACCGTCTCTTCCTCCTTGATCTCGTCCGGTAGCATGTGCATCTTTGTCTTTGTGTTGTGCTTGGTGGCGATGTTGGTGTGTGGCCCGGTCTGGGTTTGGATACCTTGGTTTTGGTCGTCGTTGGGACTGAAGACCTCGTGACGATACTTGTTCTTCCTCTTCTTGTGCGTTGAGATATCGTCCAACACAGAAAAGTCGTCGGAGGACGTGTCTGTGAAATGCAACGAATTATCACCACCGTCTGATCGGTTTGAATCTCCCTCGTCTTCCTTGTCCCTGGCCCTGTTCTTGTCCTTGTCGTGAGTGATCCAACTCCGAATCCGGCTTCGTCGTCGTCCAACCTGTCCGCGTCGACCTCCCACTGGTGACAGTGATGGGTGAAGATGAGACTCGACCTGTTGCGCCACAGACGACAATAGATCGCGTAGACCGCCTCCGGTACTTTTCATTCCAGGGCTGCCCATCATAGTATGTGTCGATTTGCCGTGCGTCGTCGAACTCTCACTGTTGGGATTCTCATGCCTCCTTGTTAGGAACCCAGGTCCTCGAGGCTCTTTGCCTCGAGGCCTCAGG
Organism: Boletus reticuloceps; assembly: GCA_018397855.1. Taxonomy (NCBI): domain Eukaryota; kingdom Fungi; phylum Basidiomycota; class Agaricomycetes; order Boletales; family Boletaceae; genus Boletus; species Boletus reticuloceps. The sequence goes on from JAGFBS010000003.1 coordinate 273,833, forward strand.
CCTCAGGCTTGACCTCGGCCGATCACAAAGTTCTCACCCCTTGAGCGCTCACTCGCCCAACTGGAACCTCGTGGAACTTGCAAAGCAGGGCAGTCTGAATTATGTGGTGTATCATACTACTAATCAGCGGGATAAATGAGGCAGCTCGAATCAGCGATAGCTACAAAGTCATTGATCCATACAAAAAAAGAGAGTCGTAGAGTGGAAGCACGCTTACAATCGAGATGACGAGGGGAAAGTACACTCTGAGCCGGGAAACAGAGGACGATTAAAACAAGGGTACCGGTGAACACTAGTGGACGAATAAGGACAGTTTAGAGGGTAGGGTGAGATGAAACAGCACGCGACATAGCAAAGAGAGCGAGGTGAGGAGCGTGGATGTATAAACGCTGACAGTGTGCAGGATAGTGGGAACGGGAAGGGAGGATACATGTCCGAAAAGCCAAAACGTTCAACATACTGTCCAAGTTGCATATTTCCGTGGAATACCTTCTTTGGGGAGACACTACGAAGGCGGCGGCGAATTATCTGTCAACCACAGCTACGTCAGCTCGCACAGCCATCACCAGCAAAGCAGTCTCGTCACGCACCATAAATACCCCCGTACTGCCCATTCAAAAACATCCCTTGCTGTCCCTGCGTCGGCACGCCAGGTGACTGCCCATACGCCATCCCCATCTGCGGGAACGACGTATAATCGTTCCAAAATTGGGGGTACCGTCCCCCGCTCGCCGACTCATACCCAGCTTGCCCACCCCCGACCACACCACCCGCAGAATGCCCGTTTGACCGCGTCTGTCCGTGTTGAGACGACGTCAAGTGAGGTAAGCGTCGCTCGTCGATCAAACCCGTGCTGTACATTTGAGGCAAGACAGATGTAGACAACGTCCCAGGGAATGCCACGTACGAGGCCCCGTCCGAGGGCCAGGTGTAATAAGAGGGTTGGCTCGCCTGTAACGATGTCGTCGGTGAAAAATCACCCGGTTGTCCAGGCTCTGTCTCCTGGGATATCGGGGTAAACTGCGTCGAGCGCCAGGGTTGGGCGTACGGTTGCGATGCGGCGAGAGAGTTCCCGCCAGAGGAGGGAACGTGCATCTGTGAGCGCTGGTATGCATCTTCCGAGTCTGCGGCGTGCTCTGCAGCGCGTTTCTGTCGTTCTTGGCCATTCTGACGTGTGACGAGTTGTCCGAATTGGGGGTGTTTGAATGCGTCCTTGTTCAGTGGGTCGCACCCACTCAAGAGTTCGTGAGCGCGGAGTGCCGCGGGCCAGACACCATCCATGTCTTGCAAGGCATCCATACACTTGGCTAACCCCATTCGTGCTTGCGGATCGTCTGGGTAGACAGACACTTTTACAAGTCACATGAGCCTCGGGTTAAGCATATATAATGATACTTACGACTCGTGACATGCATAATAGCGGCGGTGAACACATAGAAGATGAGGAAGGCAGGTGCACGTTGAAGGCAGTATTTCTCGCGGTACAAGGTCACTATCAAATCCCAATCAGCATCATCGCAACCTGCACAGGACAGCGACCAACCAATGGATGCGATATGGTTTGCCGCGCCAACACAAAGTTCATAATTTTTCTTGCTTACAGCAGGGGCATCTGCATCGTCCGCATTCTCCGATTTACTAAAGTGTACGTTTTTCAGCTGTATCCTGCTTTTGAAAAATCAAAGGGTACGCACTACTTGTTTGACAGATATATCTGCCGAATGCTAGAGCACATAATGTGAGTCTTCAGAACGACAAGGGGTAGGGCGGATCACTCACAAAGGCCGATGCAACAGCAACGTTGTACACCAATATTTCATGTGCAGGGTCAATACGTGTGGTAACGGCATCCTTCCGCTGCCCGTCGTACTCAAGTTGCCCATCGAGTCATACCGCATTTCGAAACGCAAGGGCTCTGGCAGACCGAAATACCACTTGTCCAACAACCCTTCGATATGAATTGAATCTGCATGCCGTGACGTTGTGGTGCGAATGGAATAAATCGACTGGACAATCTTGGACAGGATTGCGGCTGTACATCATGCATCAAAAGAAGCTCATCATGGATTCATACCTCGGACTTACAGAGCGTTGCAGACGCATTGAAACAGGACAGTATGCGACCAGGAACAGGCTGCATCATTTCAGTCCCGGGTCGATATCCATGCCTTCTCGTATCAGGAGGCAAGGAAGGATGTGGCGTCCACGGCTCCTGCTCGTCAGGCTACCAAAAGAAAGAAAAAAATGAGATGCCATTCCAATCGGAAAGAGACGAGACGAGACGCACCTCTTCGACACTAGGGAGCAGCGTATCGTAGTCCCACTCGAAAATAGCCAAGGGTCGTCCGATGTACGTGCTCACATAGCTATCCAAGACAATACATCCCCACCAAATCCGCCTCCGTTCCTGCAACTCGCGCGGACCGAATAATTGTCCCATACCCACACGTGCCCAGCCGTCAGCAGCCCTGTGCATGCCCAGATCTTGCGCCATACGCACGGCCATCCCTGTGTATACCCATGCTTGTGCCATGGCACCGATACCGATTTCCCGATAGGCAAGGAGCAGCAAAGACTGAACAGTTGAGGGCATGGATGAAGCATACGTGCTATCGAGTAGGTTCTTGGCTAGCAGGAGAAAATCATCTCCTGCTGTCCACATCGGGGCACTCTGTAATGGGTATGGGGAAGTCGGTGTAGAACAACGAGGAGAGTGAGGGGGGGAAGATGACGGTGAATAGCGAGCAGCTATGGCAAACATAGAGAGTAACAACAGAGGAGAGACATGGCGTCGCTTGCTCTGTATTGGAATTGGTGAGCTCCCTGCTCCGCCCTGAGCCCGATCAGACGAGGGCGAAGGTGTGTCCGTTGACGGATTTTGCATGCTAAGTTTATAATTATTATGAATGGATCTAGACGCGTTTTGCGTTGATCTTACCTGCGATAACCTTCCCAAAATGCATCTTTGTGGATTACCGGGAATGCAGCATGGACATATGCAAAGTAGATTTCGAGCAAGTGTTCCTGCATCGCTGGATCTGGCAAGAACGCTGCCAAATGACCGTACAGTGCGGCGGATGTAAGCGGAAGGTGTCCAGTGCTAGTACTCGTTGGGACCTTGCCGCCCGAGAACGGACCGACTGGCGTGGAGGGTGATGTTGAGGCGTTTTCCGGAAGTGGAGGCCAAACCCGTGCCTTGGGAAAACGCCTGACGGGCGATGATATCAGCGGACCAAGTAACAAAGGCATGAGCGGCTACTTACCAAATCCCGCCCTCGTTTCTTGCCTCTTCTTTTGTGTTAATGCCCAAGAGGTACAAACCACTTGCTTTGCCATGATACCGAACTTGTTCATCCTCGTTCAAGCTGAGTTGTCCAACAGCATCCACGAAATCATCCTCGCTGTCAGAATCAGTGCTTGTACCCATGTAACCAGAGGCATATCCACTGCCGGACGCATAACTGGTATTTGTACGAACAGGTGAAAATCCAGAACTTGGGCTGCCATTGCGCATCAAAGTGACTCCTTTGGGAGAGGAGCTACGTCCGTCTCCCTCATCATCGTCAACGCGTCGTCGTTGTCGCCGAACATGATCCCCATCAGAGGAGTGAATAGAAGAGTGTTGACTTTGCAACTGGCGCGGAGGATGGGGATCGTTGAGCGAGATTGTATTGGAAATAGTAGTAGAAGGGGCAGAAGGCCGGATTGCTCGCGAGTGTGCTGACGGTTGAAGGGAAGAAGCAAGCAGAGTAGCAACACGGTCTTGCCAGTCATTTGAAGGGCTAAAAGAGAAGATAACAAAAACATTGACTATCCGAGGGTCGATTCCGCGTTTGATCAACACTTACTGTGTTGAATGGAGGTCAATGCCGCCCCCTGAATTTTCTTGAGCATTGGGGTGAGATCGTACTTTGATGTTGCCACTCTTGCGACCTTTGACACCATACGGCGACGAGTCAACACGATTCAAAATTTCTCTCGCGAGCGCATCCTATGCGTGACGTCGTATGCAGAACACGGGATGAGATAGCCATCAACACTTGCCTTTCTCAAGATAGTGAGGACACCCTGCAGACAATCGTTTTCTGAGCCGTTCAAATCGCGTATCCTAGCCGGAGCCTCGGCGGTCGATTCGTTAGCTCTCTCTGCCTCCACGGCTAGGAGAACGCCGAGGAGGGCCTCCGTCTGATGCAGCCGGGCTTCGATCGCGTCAATGTACCCCTTGGGTGGTCCACGCTTTCGTGAAGGACCCAAGAAGGTACATGCTAAGGTGACGTAAGGATGTCAGTATAACCGAAAGTGGGAGCAAATGAGAAGGATTAGAACGATGCCACGGAAAGTAGGAGTCGCAGCAGAAATATGATACAAAGCCGGGTGGGGAAGAGCAAGGGATTGGGGGAGACAGGGTGGGATGAACATTACGACAGATGATAAGCCGGACATTGTACTGATGGAGGGAATACGGCCACAGCCGGGAAGTCGGAAGCGCAGGAGGGAGTTGACCAGAAGTGTGTATTCGCATTACGTAGGCGTACGTTGATACGAACGTCACAGGGGTGGTGGTACGGCGAACATGAGATTCGCAGGGATTGAAGGTGCACCAAGTAAGAGTGGGAGTCCACGACAATGGAAGGCAAGTACGGCACCGGTCAGAGGTCAGGAAGAGTATGGGAGAGACGCTTGACTCACGTGTTCCAAGCATGATGCAACTCTTGCAAGGGCCACCATCGAGTGCTCGCTCGCACTTGCACTTGCTTTTTCTGCACTGATCGCACGCTAGGACAAAGTTGGAGCGAGAGTGGACGGAAAGGAAGAGATGCGACGTGCCTTTGCTGCTCCTGCGTCGGATGATGCGCTCAGACAGTGTACCACCTGCTGCTGAACCGGAGATGCCAGAGCCTGGGAGGTCGCTGAGCTCATCTGCGTCCTCATAATCGTCGGGGAAAGCAAGTGTGTTCAGATCGAGGGGGACGCTTGCGTGCGGAGAGTCGTGCGGAGAACGTTTGTGTGACCAAGCGTCTGGTGGATGCGAGTGCGCCATTCCAAAGCGAAACAGAGAGGGGTCGCGGGGTGCGGAGCCGTAGGAGAGGGGGGGATGTTTTTGTTTGTCGAGGGAGTGAATGGGGTAAGAAAAGGAGAAGGTGGGGAGTGGGGAAGGCGAGAGGGACGAGGAAGGACTCGGACTTGACGGAGGCAGAGCAAGGGGCGAGGAGGGCCTTTGTATCTGGGAGACGGAAACGGTCAGTGTACGGGTCAAAGGTCATTTGGTAGACAGAGAGAGAGAAGGGGAAGTGTGTTGTAACATTTGCGATTCTGGCTCGCACTGCAACTTATGCCTCCTTGCTTATTGAATGAGGAATGGCCACAAGGAGCTGCTTACCTCACAGCACGACAAAGCTCTGTCACCATTCAATAATGAAAGAGGGCGGGTCAGGCGAGGGGGAGACGACGGGTCAGGACGGAGAGCTGTGCTTGTCAATCAATCCCTCGCTATTATTCCATCTTCGCGCGTTTCCCGGACCAGGTTTCTCATCTCTATCATAATTTCGGTCGTCACTGTCCGCGCTGTTTCCCACCATACCATCCCTCCCATCCGCTTCGTTCCCCCATCGGATGTTTTCACACTAACTTGTGTTAGTTACTCGTTGCACGTTGACTCATCCAACTGAATGGCTTCCCAAGATCAGCTGATCGTGTTCGCTAAATAGCAGGAAAGAAACATCGACACAACCCAATCCATCTTGCTCCAATTCAGGCAGGGTTCTCTTCAGCGAGCGGTCCGAGGACCTACTTCTGCGGCGCTTTTCGTCAGCTACTAGGGGTCCTTTGATGGGACCGCGAAAACGTCAAGGTCCTCATGTCCCACACAGGCGTGTCCCTGTCGGCGACGCAGCTCCTCCGCCCAACTCTAAGCTTGTCCATATTTGACCCTTGTTGTTGACGACCTCACGTCTGGTCGCTATGCGGGGCACGTGTCGATCAAAATTGACATCATTTCCATAAACGGATCGACACATGCAGATGTAATCCGACAAAGAACTCCCATGTTCCACTCCAGAAACTTTCTACGGAGACTCGGTCGTGTTATCGCTGGGCCTGAGCAGAGGTCACATCCTCCTTAAATGGGACCCTCTCTATTTGTCTGCCTTATCATACAAATCCTTTGATCTCGCAAAGACCAATGCCACGACGTGCTCACGCATGTGGTCAATATTATTACGCGTGGGTGTAGTGATCGGGTACAAGGTCCGGGTTTCTCCAACAGACAATCTTCGAAAGACTGGCATGTTTACACAGAAGCAGATGGCGACCGCATTGCAGGCGCACCTTGATTACCGATGGACACCCACATCAGCAGGCACTCACATCTAGCGTTCTTCACGCGCTGTTTTACGCGATCTGCTTTCTCGAGGCGAACGACAAAGTCATGAACCGCGTTCAAGTCCACCACACACCCAACAATCTCCCCTTTCATGTGTCTTACGTGAGATGCAGTTGAACCCTATCAACGGCAAGGGTATGCAAGTGTATTCGAACAAGCTATCCTGACGACAGATCATCGCATCTTTGACCCCAACTGTTCCGGATAATCGGACAGTGCGCTCTACCCTGCATTTAACGGCATCTATTCAGTTCCAGAGAAGGCAAGGGGGAGGTATGTGCGAGGAATCGGGAGGACAACAACGTATTTCACAACGTCACGTCCTTGGGGTGCTTCCGCAGTCCGCAGCCAAAGTTTATTGCATTTCATGAACAGTCCATCAGCGCTCACAGAGCTTCGAATCGGTCCCAAACGCTCATAATCACGTTACTATAACATTATCAGTTTGTAAATTTGGAAAGTACCCGAGGCTCGCGCACTCATCATGACCAATCGATTCAAACTCCTATGGAGGATGCCAATTGGGCGTTGGCTCGGGCTCGATACGCCGGGAGCGCTGAGAGCTAGGGGTCGTAGGACCACAAAAACCGTTCCCCTTCAGCACGACGCTGACCTCAATGGCGTACGCTGCGACTCAGCATTACGAGCCACCGTGACGTATCCTCAAGGGTGTCTGTGCGTTGGTGATTTCCGTCATCTTTCCGATCTTCCAACAACTAGAAGCCCGTCTAGGTCCACATTGAGATCGCAATGTAACCTGAGCCCCATCTTAAATAACTACCACGTAGCAATGACGCTGCTCTGCTTCATCAGCGTCCTCTCTCTTTCCGTTACCTTTCTCTTGAGAAGACATCCTCGGCCCCCCTCTTCTCCTCCCGTGGCGCGCGGACCTCCAAGCTTGGACCCTCATTTCCGCGACCCCCGCACGAAATCATAAACGCTGTGCTGTAAGTGTGTATATCGTGTTTCAGAATCAAATCGTCGCTACCGTAGGTGGCGTGCGTCGCAGCCGTCGCTGGATGAGACCTTCGGAAGCAACAGGTTCCGACAATACATATGGAGAAATTGTCAACATCGAATCTTAAAAAGAAATTCTCCCTCGTATCCGCGTGGCTCGTGCGCTCATCGGACTAGGGTCCTCGGCGGACAAGCATCGTTCAGGGTCGATCTGCTCGTCCATGTAACCTTCAATCGTAACGAGCATAGCGCTACATAGGGGAACTATCAGATAACAGGGTGGGTCCCAGCCACTTACCTCAAACCTTGCTGACCATTCAATGCGCCACGGCCAGTTGCGAACGCCACGTTGATGCGGCTTCGCGAGTCCGATCAACCGCACTCCCACAGTGTGGGCATTGAAACTGAAAAGAAAAAGGTCGCTCGGCAGCTAATCGAGGGGCTTGGTCCTGGAACCCTCTCATCTTGGGCGAGTTCTATTGGCTTAAAGCAACCGAACACTGCATCGTGTGAACTGAGGGAAGGCAAACATGGACTCTTCCATTCTGCTCCGCGGAAGCTGCCGGCTCGCTGTATGTACATCTTTTTGCGATAAGGTGCCAGTCACCAGCACTGTTGACACTGGTAATCCCTTTTGTTGATGCACGCGTTGTGAGGTCACTGTTTGATATCGGCTCCGAGGCTCTGACCGCGTACCTGATGGTTCTGCTCAGCGGATGCTTGCTCCTTCATCTAGTACCATGGCCAACGATCAACGATCAACGACCATTGACCACCCATCTTCGTCATCGTCATTACCCGGATCAGCCGTATCAATCCTCCCTGAACCCGACATAGTACTGCACGCAAGTCGCGACCATTCCTTACTGCTGTGAACAACATGGAGGATTATCCATCACACGGTCGGAACACTACGGTTCTGTGACCGTGTCAAACGTGGCTTCCCTGCCACAGCGAGCCACGATAATGACAGCGGTTGCCGGAATCACACTCCTGTCTATTGTTATCCGATACCTTCCGGCCCCATCGTATCGTATCGTATCGTGAGTACTTGTCGGGATCGAGTGCTCGGATCGACCTGGACAAGCATGTCGATCAATCAGAGTCCGTACCCCATCTTATGCTATGGGATGCGGATGATATCAAAGGAAGAGATGGGGTGCACGTAGCGTGCGTTCCGCTGGACATGAAGAGAGATAGTGACGCTATCAAGTAGTGTGAACCAGAACCAGATATGCGGTGACTACGGAGAAGCACATACATGCTTATCAGATGCGCCCACTTTTGTTGCCGGTGAGTCACCACAGTATTGACCGTGACGGATGAAAGTTCTTTATACGACAATGACAGCACGAATGTGACATTGGAATATGATCATTGTCGAATCAAAATACATGGTTCATTACGCCGGCCTCACCGTCGAGTTGCCTCGTTCATATCATCGGCTCCAATCGATCCTCTACTCCATCACCCCATCGTCGAATCCTTTCGTGATGCACATGTCTTTATCTGCCGCGTGTGCGAAGTCGACTCCAGTTGGATGCTTCAAGCTGGATGCCACGATCGTGTGTAGTATCGTGGTGATCACATCATACCCATCGGATCACGTTCCTATCGTTGAACGTGCTGACCACACATGTTCGAGTTCTCTGCACTAAGGCAGGGGTGCATAACGTGTATCCAACGGGGCAGGACACACCGTGACATGACGATTGTGCGTCTCAGATTCTGCGATTGAGGTCAATACAGAATCTGTCCACATGGACTAGCCTCGCAAGACCATGTTAGATTTCCCCGAAGAGCTCGCCTTGTGAGACGTTCTTGGAACTCGACTTACGCGTGTTCGTCGAGCCGCTTGTCCTGCCAATGACATACGGGCCGCATGATTACCAACCACGGGCGCCTTGCGCTCGGACTCGGGGACATTTTTTTTCCCAAACATGTTTGGGCTCCAGAGTCTGGGCCTCCAAGATGTTTGTACTCTCTGTCGAGCGCTTGACATGTCGGTAAGTCCCATCCAGCGCCAAGGCTGTCAAAGGTGAGACGTGGGTAATACCAGGATGTGTGAGTGTAGAGAGGCTGCCATTGTGAACTCGGACTCGCACCTCCCGAGGTCTTCGCAATCTTTACGGTGAAACCATGTGGTCCACACGATGTTGATCCGCGTAGGAGGTCATACTGCCCGCTCTAAGAGCCCTGTCGGCAAACAAAACAAAGGAAGAAGAAACAAGAAAAATCGGCCTCGGCTTGGCACATGTGTTTTAATCGCCAAGATGCGGCAAGTCGATGTCCAGCCCAGCGATCGCCGAGGAGGGGGGAACAGAACAGAACCTCGTTTCAGCTGCACGAATTTGACACGTTGGCGCGACCTGCCTCTGAAGGCGGGCGCCAGCTGGAGTTGGAATCCTAAGTTATCGTCGCCATGCGTTATACTTGCATACCCCCTTGTTCCACCAGGTACTCGTCGAGTGTCGTCACCGACCTGCCTTGCAGAAGGTCATTTATCCGCCAAGGCCAAGGCCCGAGACGTTCGAGTTCAAAATCAGATAGGCTTGCGCCGGGCGCTTCCGCAAGTTGGGGTGACAATCGGAATCAAATCAACTTTTTGGAGACTGGACAGGGCTTTAAAAAATAAAATGAAATGGTTTGTACAGTTTCACTCACACCATCCCAAGTCGACCACGCGAGAGTCCAGTACGATAGTACGATCTTGAACCTTCTCTCGTGCACTGGTTTGGTCCATTGGTTTGACTCTTGAGCGCTGTCGGACATCCACGTGGGACCTGCACTGAACATGGCCGACGCGTCAGTCGCTCGCTTCCGTCAGTACCGCATGATCGACCTCTTGGCAAGACCGAACTGAGACCGCGGCTTGCCAGTACAACGCGTGGCAGTAACCCGACCTTTTTTTTTTTCCTAACAGCAGAAACAAGTGGGACGCGAGCCGACATGTCGGTGGACACCTTTCCTAAAGCGTTTCGTTTCCAAAGCTGCGCATTGCGCAATCTGCGCCTTGTATTTCGGTTTCGAGGTTGGTATCGCATAATGTGTTCCAATGGCGTTCGACCAAGGACCAGGTCGCGGGCGAGGAGTGCCAAGACTCAGAGTGCACACGAAACAGTGGAGTGGACGCCGCCGGCCGCGACATGGTCCAGCGATGACGGGCTGGCTCCATCGGCAGTATGTCCAACTTGAACCAACGCCGAGTCGCATTGTCGCCCGAGACTCATCGATTCACCGACACCGCCGATGGCATGGCGTTAAGCTAGGCTAAGCTTCATACCATTGACAGATCCAGCGGAAACGTTGGACACTTATCGGACATTGAAACGAACTTACCTTTTAAGGTAGGTACTTTCCACGGTTGTGCTCGCGCACGCCACGATAAAGATAGGGGGAGATAAGATAGAGATAATGATTTGATAATAATCAACACGTCACTATCTGGCACATGACAAAAGAAAGACTCATCAGAAATGGAGGGAGGCGTGTATTCAATGCCATGTCGGGCGACGGACACCCAGGGCACGACAATGTCATGAGTTTAATCTGAAAACGGACGAAAATAATAGGCTCCTCCAAAAGGCTCGGTACGGTCCATGGACCACATGGGTGCATTCCCCGTTGTACACAGCCACTTGGAACGTGACAAGCGTTGAAATAAAGGCACGACGACGTCGTTCCTGACAGGAGCGTTTGACAGCGTGCGGGGAACACTGGAAAGCAGCGTTATGTTTTTGCTAAAGCCACACGAAGGTAATGGAAAGCGCTTGAACCGGGAGAAAGGCACAAAGAGGTCAACAGCAGTGAGTGAGCTGTTCGGTTTTGCGGAGTGGAACGTTGATGCTGTGTGGCCTAGTCAATTCATTGCTCAGAGTTTGCTCGTTTGGTACTAGCGATAACGGTTAGCGATAACGGTTGACAGTGAGCCCTGATCAATTGATCCTGAATATATATGTAAATCCTGTGATTTGTAAGCAAGGGTATGCCCTTTCAGCACGAGAAAGCAGACGCGTTGGAATGCGGCGACGTTCTGACGACGTCATTGGTGAGTGGTATGGATTCCAGCAGCTACATAAATACCTGGCTTGGACCCAAGTACTCCTGTTCGATTGCCACATACTGTGGTTCCGAACAAGAGCGAGAATTTTTTTTTGAAGGGTCTTCCATGCCCCAGAAAACGGCGTATAGACTCCGGTGCTGTCGCCTCGCACGCATGCCGCCAGTGGGTGTGTGAAATGCGCTGACGGTGCCGCTATGCGGGATGCAATGAAGGCAAGGCTTCGCTCCCAGGCTCCAGCGACAGGTCCTAGACACACACAACTTACATGTATCTGCATAGCAGTCGAAATGGACAGCGGGTTTTTACAGCTGTCTCGTAAGTGAGCAAGCCCGGATCCTACTAGTTGATTGTAGCACTATGCGACGGTTAGACAGGCACGAAGTTCCTTTTTTGTTTGCCCAAGTATGGGCTTGCCAAATACCTGCCAAATTATAGATCTTGAAGCGTCACTCCGTTTGACCTGTCGATGCGCCGTACCTCTCCGGGATTCACTGGCACCATCATTGGACGTGTGACGACGCAGGGAATTGAATGGCCAGGATGACAAAGTGCCACCATCAGCGAACGTAATCGCTGACCGAGCGGGACCTGACGCTGCCTGACGTCGTAGTTACCAAGTGTCAGCGAGGAATGGAAATACCGTGGACCGGTGTGGGGGTGGGTTGCTGACTTGCTGTCAATGTCAGTGATTAGATCATGCTCCAGTGATTGACAGTAATGATGGTGACTGCAAAGTTCGGCTCTCGCCGGGTGCCAAGTTAAATAGTGGCAAGTAGTTCTCCATACAGTGGAGTGGGAGTGTTGTCCACTGGTGGGTATGGTTTGTGAGAACGCGGCGCCACCGACGGTGTGATCGTCGAGATCGCGTTCCGGTCTGCGTTATTGTTGTGCTGTATCGGATGTTCATTTGCCAAGGACAGAGTTGGGACAGCATATGGAAGTCTTTGCAAGCAGGTGACTGAGACTGAACTCTGGGCCGATATAACAGCTTTCACGAGACATGCTCGTGCCTTGTCAACGCCTATACGCCGTGCCCTGCCCCAAATGCTTCAGAATCGGAGCAGTAACGGGTTGTTGCAACGCGCTTAAGCGAGGTCCTCGGGAAACAAAGCGTGGGAAACGGCGCCTTTGTATCGCGCCACGGCCTCACTCCACCATCTCATTTTGATTCACGACTTGTTTTTTCGTCCTCGAATCGCTTCGTCGGGGAACCTCTAGGCGGACGTGACGACCGCGACGACAACGACAACGGGTCATCATGGCGATGGCCACCTCGAGAATGTCCCTCGACCCGCCGCCGTCCCTCATCGACCTCCCCCCGCTAGTGAACCCACATGCCCTCCCGAACCATCATGTCATAATACCAGACCTAGCACCCGCCGCCCATACCCTAGCTCGCCGTGTATCTTCAGACTCACAAGCACCTGGACGCGCCTCGCCTTCGTCCCGGATATCGCGACGCACCCCAGTACCCTTCTTACTCGAAGCCTTCCCCGCTCCGCCCAGCCACATTCCCGGAGCGCCAACAAGTCTTACGTCAGGCAGTCTTCTGAACAGCGGGTCTCTCCTAACGTCTGCAACGGGTTGGTTGGCGTCGACTTCTGCTGGCTCGGCGGTATCCACGGGCCCCATTTCCTCGAACTCCAACACTGTGTCGCCATGTTCACCTAAGTCGGTTGTCGCCACTTTGTTACCGCAGAGCAACCCGCCTCCGTCATTACCTCCTACTGGTCCACTCCCACCTATTCCTGGGCCATCTTCTGTCACGCCCGATGTCTTCCCGACACATCGTGCTCTACAAACTGTCGCTCGTTCTGCGTCTCCTGCCCTCTCGACTCTCGAGTCGCAACGATCACAGTCCCGTTCAGGGCAACGACCAAGGTTATCCATTGACGTCAATAATCCGATCCGTGGTAGAGGTCGTCAAGGCTCGTTATCTTCACTCCGGAATCCCATATATCCAATGGGTGAACAGAGCAAAGTGATCGCGGAGTCGTCTTGCCCACCCCCACCCCCACCCTCGGTTATATCACGGTCGCCCCCGGTCTTTGGTTCGGTTGCTGAAAGAAGAAGTCATGACCAATCACGGGGTGATAGTCTTGACATTCCTCGCTCGTGCGTTTCCCGCGTGGCAGCCACACCTCTCGCTCGGACAGACGATAAGCTGTACGTTGAGGACTCGCTAGCAAATGTCGACATGAGCGATCTAAATGCGGTGAAAATGGACAATGAGGGGGATGGTGATGACCAGGCTTCTCGTCCATTTCCGCGATTTCCGCCTCTGCTCCATTCAAAATCACAAAGTCCTATTGATTCCCCATCCTCTGTTCCTTCTTATGTCCACACGCCGCGCAAACCAAGCAGTCTTCTGTGCATTCTATACACGTGTCTTGTGATTCCGAGGACATGAACTCGAGGCATGGTGCCATATCTCCGGAGGTCACGCAAATGATATCGGCCACTCCCCGTCTGCGAAAGGGCTCGGTGCCTTCGCGGTCACGTGAGCCGAGTTCCACCCGGAATCGGAAGGAGAGCTCTAGAAGTCGAAGCGGAGCTGATACAGTGCAGGCGCCGACAAGCTCTCATAAAGTGAAAAACTCGTTGGTGACGAAAGCTGCACGGCTGAATGGGGGCGGTAAAGGCATCTGTGCGGCGGGAGGAGAGGAAGGGAACGAGTCAGATTCGAGTCTTGATCTGCACACACCGCTACCGTGAGTAAGCATATTTGGGCGCGTTCGTTCAGTCTGAACTGTTTGTAGGGAATTGATGCTGCGTCATGGGATGCTCTCACCCAACTCCAAACTACTGCCGCAGCCTGAAGTGGACCCGACGCGACTGAGCATCATGTCTGGCTTGTCATCGTTTTCCAACGGGTCGAACCTTTCGCTCATGTCGACGACAAGCACGTGTTCGAAGCATCCCAAGGATGTCAGATATACGCCACAAAGGAGGGTCAGGCACCGTGACGGCAAGACGCTCATGGGCGGTATTGGGTTGACGACTGGACTCGGGTGGAGTGATAGGTTGGTACCTTCTCTTTTCCTATTTCTTGGTTGTCGCGCTTGTGGATCCCTGCGTGGAGGATTTGTGATTCTCGCGGGAGACTCGCCCCCTTGGCTGGAGAGGCAGGTCGAGATGGGGGTCGAAAGGAAAGGATGATCGTGTTTTTATGTTCGGGTGGATGAGGGTGGTCAGGTGATTTCTGTGGGGGACGATCGGCGCTTCCGTGTTGTTTTCTTCCTTTTTTGGAAATCATACTGACTGTGCTTGCAGCGAAGACGAAGACGCACCTTCGCAGCTCACTCGGCGCGTGTCCTCGCTTGTGCTCTCTCGCCGGGCCTCGTCTTCCTCGGTCGCGTCCTGTCGCAGTTCTCATTCCCAGTCAAGTTCACCCAACCCCCTCTCCAGATCCATATCCCACACCATCCTCCGCGAGATCGACGAACATGAACACGAACACGAACACGACCACGACGAGTTGGGCCATTCCCATCGCGTTGGCCTCGCATCAAGGAGCCTTCCCTCCAGGAGCAAACCCGTCGGCCGCGTCGGAAGCGGCCGCAGTACCGGCTCATCTACCGGTCGCTACAGCACCCACTCCACCTCCTCGGTGGGTATCCGTGCAAGGGGCGGCTCAATTTCCGAATCTAGTGTATACGCAGCTTCCCTCGCTTCGAAGCCAGACAGCTCCGACGCGCACACGAGTGCTGGACTCATGCCAGGCATTCGTGAGCAAGACGATGGCGTGACCCCGACACGCGCCGCGTTTGAGCGTTCCAGTCTCGGCAGCCTCAACGGAGGCCCCGGTGTCGACATTCCCCACACTCCGAGCAGCACAGCCTCCTCAGCCAGTCTCCCCTTCCCTGTTACCCCGGAGAGCGGTACCGATGTCCTACAACTAAAACCACCATACAACCACAACAAGGTACTCCCTCCTCTCCCTCCCAGCGTCAAGGCCAAGTATCCCTCTACTCTTGGCCTCCGATCCCGGTCTGGTGGCCTGCAGCGTCCGCGAGCCTCTTCCAACTCGTCTTCGGTGTCTAACAGCTCCATGCTCAGCGTACCTTCTGAAGCCAAACCAATAAGCGCTTCCCAAGCGTCTACACCGAGGCAGTCGCTTGCGGAACGGCCGACAAAAACAGCCTTCCCACCAGGCTCATCACGTCCGTATCTCAACGCCACCCCAAGGCCATCTCTGACCATTCCGAAATCACCTCTCCAGTCTACAACATCAGGACTTCCACGGCCAACTACCCCATCGTCCCCACATGCAAATGTCGGCCAGGGATATACACCTCGGCCCCTCAGGCTTGTGAGCCGCAGCTCTCCGCTCCCGTTCTCTACTTCATCAGCTAACGTCCCCTCCAATCCTCTCCCCAACCAGCCGGAGCTAAATCAGTCTCCCCCCAAGCCTCTCCAACCCGGCGAACAATCCCCTCGGCCGGGCCAGGTACTGACGTACAACCGAAATGTGCACGACCAACTCAAATCACGCACGCTCTCCTTGAACAGCGGGCCCCATTGCCCACAAACACCAGCGCTCTCACCAGGAAGCACGCAGTCGCTGTTCATGCCGTCGCCAGCAGCCGGTTCCGATCCGAATTCAGCCCTATCGACGCCCGTAACTGCTCGCTCGCAGTCACCTTTACCTAGTCCAGGCATAGGCGGGGAGGGCATGCGTCCAAAACCCAGGACGGGTACGGGTATGATATATCGGACTAACCTGAGTGTGGGTTCCGTAGCTGCGAGCAAGATTCGGATCCCATCGACGGTTCTGCGGTAGGGAAACGAGGTCCAGTCGTTGCAGACGGATGAGAATGTAGACTGAGAGGGAATCAGAGACATGGTTTGCGTCGCGCCGTTGATGGTCGTCGTTCGTGGGTAGGGTCTCCATGACGCTGCGCTATTCGAAGCAGATGAGAATGTTTGGTTACGATGATAAAGAGGCGTTTTTGATGGACCTTTTTTCTTTTCGTGGTCGTGATCATTAGAAGTGTGGGATGCGCAGTCAAGTTATTGCCTTGGTACGATCCATTCCTTGCGGAATGAATCAAATGCAACCTATTGACTGCGGTTCGTCTAGATTGCTTCCCAATTTCACCCGATCTCGCATCCGCGTTGGACGGGAGTCGGCGTGGACCGAAATATCCCGACGAATAGAACCCCTTCGACATCTGGTGTGGTTCAATTGAATACATACACGTTTGGATCCTGCTCGCACACACAAAGCGGCACGCAGAATTCGTCCTCTCCACGCAATTTTCCAGATTCATCCACCGTCCCCGTTTGCATATGACCAGGCCTCTTACTCCGACACGTCGCCGTCGCGCATCCATTCGCACATTCGTTCAACACATCCCTCCCCCCAAAATATGATATACATGTCAACTCGTACGGATACCTCGCGCCCATTCGAAGTTTTGCTCTCGTTTGCACATATTTTCCCTGGCGGTCCACCTCCACACTCACTTTTTCTCCGTATTTTCTTCGTTTTCTTTTTCATTTACCGTTCCCTTCGACTTTTTATCTTCAACGGGTGGATCACACGCACTGATATATTACTTTCATTTGGATGTACGAGTACGGCATATTATAGTTAATACACCTTGGAAACACACATTCTTGCGCTCCAATTCCGGTTTTTTCTTTTACTTTAAATTTCACACATTTCGTCCTCGCATTGTCTCGTTTTCTGCGCATATTGCTCTCTATATGCGCGTCGTCATTGTGAAAAAATCGAAGCATTGTTCTTGTCTCACTCGAGCAGACTCAGTCAATGCGGCAGGTCTCCACTGTGGGAAGTAAACTCACTTTTGATCAGTGACGGCGTCACTGATCACCGAAAATTCAGTGACGTGGTCACTGATTCGATGTCCACTTCTATTCAGTGACATGAACTTGTCACTATTATTCAGTGTTGGCTGCGCTGACATTGTTTTTTAGTGTCACCCTATGGACTGAGTTCGAGCCTATAACAGCTACCCATGCATTTATCGTATGTAAACACGAGTCAATCATTGGTAGTACTATCAACCATCCTTTCATCGTCTGTGAACTGAGCTGATACTGTCCCCGGCATTCGGTCAATGATCCCCCATCTGCCCCGCGTCTTGACGAGCCCAACTACCGCCTCAAGATTTCGCACATCCGTTATGACACTTGCTAGGCGTGATCCCATATACACATTTCCTTCAGTTGCTGACTTGCCTTTGGTATTCCATGGAACTATTAGTGCAAGAATGAGTGTCGTGTCACTAAGACTTCCCCAATATGCATCTGGTGGCAGAGGAAGAACAAAAATCTTCTTTAAGTCTCCATACCCAAGGTAATCGACTTCAGTCCCTGAGCGTTTCTCGAACACGAGTCGGTACTGTTAACAATGAATCGGATTAGCCTCTGAGACGTTAAGAGAAATCATGACGCACCCTGACATAGCAGTTTCTTCGTACCGTAGTTGCAGACCTTCGGCAAGCTTGCTCCGTTCGAAAATGGTCACCACCATTTCGGATGCGAATCTTTCCAGCGTGATAAGTTGGGGTGGGTAGACGACGCATGGTTTCCGAGAGGCGTCCACCGATCACATGAGTAATATAGACAGCGATCTTCCGCCGTATTTCTGCATCTATCCCATGGATCATCTTGTACGGAGGGCGTAAAACATGGTCTGGATCTGTAAAATTTGTTAGTAGACCAACGAGACTAATATGATGGGACTCCCTACAGCCGTCAACGAGTCGTTCATATCCGACTGGACTGTCATCTTCGGGCTTGTTGGATGACGCGAACTCATCTTGAAGCTCATAGAGCATCATCAATTGCTCTCGGTATATTGAAAGCAAAAGGTTCTTGCTCATGTTGCTCCAGGGGCGGCTACGAGAATGCAAATTGCGCTGAAGCAGCCCACAGTACCGTTCCATAAAGAAAGTCCATGTGGTCCAAACCAGTCCACAGTCCTGGATGCCCTGCGCGAGATGAAGGAGACCATGGATGGTCAACGTGCATGTCGAGAGGCGTTCTACTCGGTATTGGTAGTAGTACCTAAAGAATGGATGTCAATTGGACAATGTCCTTCATTCAAACAAAATTCACTCACTTCTCGTAGTTGTTCACCCATTGCACGAGCCGCACCTCAATATCATTGACCTCTTCTTTTGTGATCTCGAACTGAAGGGTCATCTTCATGATATTCCCAAGCTCGCACATGTGGTCATAGTATTTTTTCTTCACAAATCGATTTTCCAGGAGGATGGGAGCAAGGTGAACGAACCAGAAACACCACGATTCCGCAGTGAACAGTGACCGGTCAGAAGCGATGTTGCTGAGGACACGTACGAATAATGCGGGGATGTCTTGGACCGCCGCTGCCGTTTCACGACCAATCTCTTTCCAGATATGTGGTTGAATATGGTATGGTTCGTCCCCAGCATCCAGACCCTTGAACTGGCCAGTCCAAAGGTCAACGAGATTCGGGATAATGTTCGCCAGGAGCAGGTGAAACCATTCCCATGGCAAGCAATGGGCGTAGTCGAGCGACAGTACACGGGAAGTACTGGGAAGGCCCTTGATGCCGGTCTGCTTTGCAATTCGTTCTTTCTCGGCTTTTGTGGGTGCTTCGGAAATTTGTGTCGCAACAGCTATGAAATCTTGATGTTTACGAAGCGGTAGATTGTGCGGATCCCATTCGACGGCGGGTTGATCAGCATTGGCGAGATCTCTTGGTGGATGGATTGGGACATAGTACGTGTGCCCATCACCACGAACCCCCTTGATTTTGCATGAACGGCAGGGGTATATTCCGTTGTGCCCTTTGATCTTCAGGAACTTCTCGATGGCGATGATATCTCCGAGTTTGAACAGGTTGTAGGCATGGAGGTCGAAGACGGACAAGGTTGTCACATCGAAGGTGGGTACACCACACGCGAGTTCTGCCAGTTCATCATCAAGCGGATATAAGAAGGACCCCATGTCTTTTGGCTGGCGGGGTCCAGGGATGACGCCAACACATAACAGATTGTCGAGACGTGTTCGGGATTTAGGAGGTAGGTTATAGTTTTGTAGGACGATGGGCGTTGCACATGGACCTTTGCGACGCTGACCATTGAGTAGGTAACTATCCGTGCTCAATGAGAGCGCAATGTCACGAGGGTCGGAGAAGTATCTGTGGGAGAGCTTTTCCCCATCCAAGATGACACGGTGCCGAAGGAGATGTTGGTAATGAGCAGAATCGAAGACATCACGTATTTTGGATTCGTGGGGCTGAAAGTCCCGACGATAGGACATCCTGGCAGCCATTTGTTTACTCTGGAAAAATCCTTGGAGGCGCGGGATCAGCCGAAAGTAGGTAAACTGAGAACGAGGTTGGCCGTTTGCTTGAAAGCGTCGTTCGTTACAGATGGGACAAGATGAATGATGGGTGTATTTTCGTGTATATGCGACACAAGAATTGGGGCAACAGTCATACATGACTGGTTTGATCCCCGTCAGGGTACCCATCCGGCGAAAGATAATGGACGATGACGAAATGTTGATCTTGTGGCGGAATGTGAGCCGCACATTGTCGAACGTGCGCCGGGTCATGTTGCTCGTTGTGATGAGATTGAATGCGCGGATATTGTCACGGTCATCATCAGTGAGGAGATGGTCACCTATGTTTGAAATTTAGTCAGCGTTGACTTCAGGCATGTCATAACGACTTACGGGTTGCAAAAAGTTCTCCCTGACGCTCAATGTTGATGAAATTTTCGTCCACGATGTCTTCATCGTCAAAAAGGCTGAATGATGACTCGGATCGAGCCTCCTCATCCCTCAAACCAGAGTCCATGCGGTCCGAGCCTGAGTCGCTACCGTCTGATCCTGACGAGCCGGTTTTTGAGTTGACTGCAGAGTAGTAGGAGCTGTCTGTTGTATTGCCGTCGTATTTCCCTACAAAGGCTTCGTTTGAACACTTGCGCACAGTGCCATTACGACGGTCTCCATCATCAGAGACTACAATTGAGTTAGATTGCAATGGATCACCTGAAAACTAAAATTACTTACCAGTGTGATGATTTTCTGTCTCTGATGCCTCATCTGAGGTCCAGAGGTTCGAAGCAATACTGTGACTTTCCGACTCGGATGGGGCGATTTGGTTGAACAGGCCAAGCTTGGCAGCACGAGTGTAATGCTTATGGCGTCCAGTACGACTTAACTGCTTGCCGCATGTCGGTTTGCACCAGCATCGTTTCTTGGTATGTTTTTGCTTTAGTCGGGAACGACCCATGATAGTATGCAGAGTTGCGGACGTCCTGACTTATGTGTGGGATGGTAACATTGTGATCATGTGACAGTGACACCACGATCACATGACTAACTGATAATCCGTTGATCATCGAGTAACGCGACCTCCCACTCCCACTGCCTCCGTGCGCCCGTGATGCCGAAGACCCGTATCGATTTATTGGAAGAGAACATAACAAAACTCCAGAATGAATTCCTCAAGGGTGAGTTATCAGTTACATAGGATGTCATCTAACTTGTATTCTCCAGAGAAAGAAGACATTCGTCGCAAGGAAAAACTTGCCAAGAGAAACAATAAGGCACCTATGATCCCCAAGCCCAAGGGCCGTCCTGGACGTGCTGGTCCAGACTCGTACAACGTCATGAATGCCATGAAGATATCCAAAGACCAGTACAATCTTGTCGCTGTACGTAACAATTCCTCGTTTTTCGATCACGGGCATGTGCTTATGGACATCTAGCATGCAATTCGAACGCTTGTCGCTAAGTACCTCGATGTCAATCTCCCCATGAGCAAACAACCAAACAAGTTGCTGATCGATAAGGTCGTCATTATGGTAAGTTAGCGAGATCTAGTGCATATATGCGCTGCTTACTTGCTCATTCCCCATAGGCACAAACTCAATTTCCCAAGTTAAAGGATTACGAAGGCAACTGGGCCACCCGCGACATCATGGCACAGTATCTACGCAATCGATCCTCAAGAGAACGTCAAGTGACACAGGAGGCTAAGGTACATCTTCGTGACATTGATGACAAAGTATTCCCACTTGGTTACAGATTTTATTTCCGGTCAAGAAGTCTAAACGGAAAGTGGAAGAGGTGGACAACGAGGAGGTGGAGGAGCAGGAGGAGCAGGAGGAGCAGGAGGAGGACGAGGGAGAGGATAAGGGGGAGGAAGAGGACGATCACACGGAGCTCAAATCAAGGTCCCAGCCAACCAAACGCACCCGAAAAACAGTTGCTAGTGAACCAGAGCCCGAGTCAGGTGAGGATCAGGAGGGTAACTCTGAGAACGAACTGGTATCCGAGGATGGTGATAAGGTAAGTCTTCCTCTGTCTGTTAATGTGCTTGCAAATAACAGGTCGAAGTCGGACACCACAGGCACTGCTACCAAGAACGCAAAAACTACTACTACGTCGAAGTCCAGCAAGGGCTCCACTGCGGGATCCTCTACCAAGACATCGTCCAAGAAGCCTATCGCCGCCAAGCAGGCCAAGTCCGCGTCGTCCAAGACGAAGCAGCCCATTGAGGAGTTCAACAGTGAGGTCGATGAGCCCATCACCACCAAGCGAGCCAAGGCGGCGCCGTCCAAGACAAAGCAATCTATCAAGGAGTCCGACAGCAAGGTTGCCGCCAAGCGGGTCAAGTCGGCGCCATCCATGACAAAGCGGTCTATCGAGGAGTCTGACAGCGAGGTCGATGAACCCATCACCACCAAGCGAGCCAAGTCGGCGCCGTCCAAGACGAAGCGGCCCATTGAGGAGTCCGACAGCAAGGTTGCCGCCAAGCGAGCCAAGTCCGCGTCGTCCAAGACGAAGCGGCCCATCGAGGAGTCCAACAGCGAGGTCGATGAGCCCATCACTGCCAAGTCGGCCAAGTCGGCGCCATCCAAGATGAAGCAATCTGTCAAGGAGTCCGACAGCAAGGTTGCCACCAAGCAGGTCAAGTCGGCGCCATCCATGACGAAGCGGTCTATCGAGGAGTCTGACAGCGAGGTCGATAAACCCATCACCACCAAGCGAGCCAAGTCGGCGCCATCCAAGACGAAGTGGCCCATCGAGGAGTCCGACAGCGAGGTCGATGAGCCCATCACTGCCAAGTCGGCCAAGTCCGAGTCGGTGCCATCCAAGACGAAGCGGCCCATCGAGGAGTCCAACAGCAAGGTCGATGAGCCCATCACCGCCAAGCGGGTCAAGTCGGCGCCATCCATGACGAAGCGGTCTATCGAGGAGTCTGACAGCGAGGTTGACGAACCCATCACCACCAAGCGAGCCAAGTCGGCGCCGTCCAAGACGAAGCGGCCCATTGAGGAGTCCGACAGCAAGGTTGCCGCCAAGCAGGCCAAGTCCGCGTCGTCCAAGACGAAGCAGCCCATTGAGGAGTCCAACAGTGAGGTCGATGAGCTCATCACCACCAAGCGAGCCAAGTCGGCGCCGTCCAAGATGAAGCGGCCCATCGAGGAGGCCAATGAGCCCACTACCGTCAAGCAAGCCAAGTCCATGTCATCCAAGATGAAGCGGTCTATCGATGAGTCCGACGGCGAGGTCGATGAGCCCATCACCGCCAAGCGGGCCAAGTCGGCGCCATCCAAGATGAAGCGGCCCATCGAGGAGGCCAATGAGCCCATTACCGTCAAGCGGGCCAAGTTGGCGCCATCCGAGACGAAGGGATCCATCGAGGAGGCCGACGAGTCCATCACCGCCAAGCAGGTCAAGTCCGCATCGTCCAAGACGAAGCAGTCCAAGAAGGAACCTCGACAGGAAATATCTGACGAGGTGATCAAGCTCAAGGTCCCAATGTGGAAGCTGTTGAAGTCCAGCGACATGGATGGGACCAACGATGCCACAGCGCAAGCATTCCAAACCAACGAGTTCGAGCCTGAGGTCGAGGACATTCCAACCTTCTCAGATGAGGATTCCGACGCTGGCGTGTTTTCACCAAACCGTGATGGGCTTCAGCTATGTCCAGAGTGCAAGGAAAGTATTCCGTCAACACTCTCGCCTTACTTGGCCTCTCTGGTTGCACGTTACTGCAAACTTCGCCGCAAGAAAGGATCAAAGTACACTGTCCCAGTATCGCGAATGGGTATAGATATCTGCAACTTGCTTAAGAGAGAAAATAGGCGCAGCCTCGCACTTGACATGGCAGCAACAAAGGGATGGCCAGTCACCGATATCAACTTTCGACTCATTCCAAGGCGGGTCCGCGCGTTGTCCGCAGAGCTCGATCAGTTGATGTTCAGCAAAACTTATTTGGAAGACTCATTCATCTGGGATGCATTCAAGCAAGCACTCGCGGCCGACCACCTGTCTCTCAAGAAATTTTCATTGCTCAGAGTAGGCGAGATCAATCCAACATCGAATGTTGTAATCAAATCGGAACCAGGATAGTAAGTGTCATATTGATGTCTACGCTCTTATCTAACACTTTGAAGCTACGGAATGAAAGGAACTGCGATCATCATGCATACCCTCCTTGGCATGTATCCCCAAGCCACAACTCCAACAGCTGCGTTCCGTCCACTCTCTTATCCATACTTTCTTACATACATTCTCGTTCCATACGTTGCGATGGAGCTGATCGGAGATGATCTCGGATGCAACCTCGAGGACGCTTATCAGCAAATGATCCAGAGTGGTCCAGTTGGCTCCCTTATCTTTGCTGACATTGACGGAGACGAAGAATTGGATTCGATCTGCCGTGAGATCATTGTCGAACAACGCAGGTCCAATGAGGTTCTCAATAGCCAGGCGAAGGAGTCGGAAGAGACGCATCAGGTTTGGGATTCCAATTATATTTTTTACCGCATCGTAACAGATCTGATGACTCAAAACAGTCTATAGGAAAGCCACGGCTTCTTCCAAGACGCTTCGGTCGAGTCATAGATGTTGAAACCGTTACAGAGAAGGTTCCCGAAAATGATCTGGTAGGAGAATGGCTACCGCCGGGACAATACAGTAACTAAATATCTTTGACGTGATCAGGACACAGTGAACAGTTTGAAGCAACGAAAGAATAAAAGTGGTAAAACAAATGTGAAGTTTCAGTGGCAACATGCATATGCGAACACGTCAGCTAACCTCACTAACTTCCCCAGGTTGCAAACAAGGAACATCAAACTCGCGCACGTTCGAAAGCTCAACCAGAAACATAGAACCGATGTACTTTGCAGCTCGCCCAGATACCCCTTCCAGACCTGGACTGTTTTGACCTAGATTTTCAGTTGGCTCTCGCTATTATATTCATATTAACATGTGTTGCTGCTCGCTTACGTGTTTCCTCATACTTGAACAGTTTTGACCTTCGCATTCTCTAGCTGAGGCTCTTTAATCATCCCTCGGACAGGCGGCCAACTTGAAGCTGTTATCTCCATACATGCATAGTACAATACTTCCATGTATATCAGTATAATGTGTCGCAATGTGCTAAAGCTCATAGTACATATGGGGCTGAGATACATAACAGATTAGTGAAATTGTCAGATTCGGAGGGTAGGGAACACCGTGAAATACACTGTAGAACAGTGTAAAAGTGTCTACTTTACAGTGTCCTGTACACTGAAAACCAGTGTAGATATCACTGATTTTCAGTAGCGAAAAGTGACAATCAGTGACAAATTTGTCACTGAAAAAAAGTGGACTTCACTGATTTCCAGCGGAAATGTCACTGATCATTGGTGAACGTGTCACTGCTTATCATGGCATTTACTTCCCACTGTGTCTCCATGGTTTACATGATTCAGAGTCCGCGCCTGTAACCATGAGAACAAGCATGCAACATTCTTGCGAAATGCTAGCTACAAAACCCCCAGATAAGAAGGACTAGACATGCACAGCCGTTGGCATTAAGAACTGCGCAGGGCTGAAGCAAACACTTTCTTGGGGGACAACCAGGAATAATTCAATGGACTCTACGGTCGTTTTGGAGGGCGAGGTGCATGCTCGTGAACAGTCTAGCACGCGGGTGAGTGTTCAAACGTTCATGGACCAGCTCTGAAGCGGATCGTTTGCGCATGGCGATGCT
The DNA here is from genome assembly GCA_018397855.1 of Boletus reticuloceps. Taxonomy (NCBI): domain Eukaryota; kingdom Fungi; phylum Basidiomycota; class Agaricomycetes; order Boletales; family Boletaceae; genus Boletus; species Boletus reticuloceps. The sequence continues at coordinate 299,258 of JAGFBS010000003.1, forward strand.
GAAGCGGCGCCGAACATCCGTCAGTCGATTTACGACTTCATGATACAGAACAATACGAATACAATAGCTCGAAATGCCCATGCCTTGCGCCTCGCGACCGGCGGTCGGAACAAGGCGCAGCTCCGAGGGCGCTTCCCGACGCAGCCCCCCAAGTTCCACACAAGTACCGGACAGTTTGCGCCTGCCATTTTGTGTTCTAGAGCATCTGACTGCATTGAGCAGTTTGACCGCAACTTGCCCTACGCAGCCTGAGTACTGAGTCCCGGACAGCATGAGGTGACAGTCTTCTGTTTCATCATTTCGGCTGCCGAATTTAACTGATGCATCATAGAGTCAATCACTCGCGCGCGGCGCAATTCCGTGCTTTAAACTGGACGGCTCTGAGTACGGTTTGAAGTCCTACAAAGTCTGAACTCCCGGAGATTGTCACCGTCAAAGCCAAATTTAATTTACATTAGTAGGTGCTAAATGATTCGTACTAGGTGCCATTTCTAAAGGCTTCACTGCGTTCAGCAGGATTTGACTGTCATTTGTGCTAGGTACTGGTGCTGCGGCTGGTTCCATCATGATCTGATGCTATACTCCATTGAGTAGGTTTGCAATGCGGTTATCTATCCCCTTCCATGTTGCACAAATGCAGAGCAGGTCCCCGTCTTTGAACTGGTGCTTCCTTATCGGTAAGATGGACGAGGTCCCGTTTCCTTGGGTCAAGTGATGTGGAACTTCACAGGGCGTCATGATTGTGAGCAGCTAGGACATGTAAAATGAGTGCTGATCACGATAGTCCCCTCTGATTATCCTTCTCCGATAGGTCATTCCTGGGTCCTTGACATCTGCTGCGTTCGGTAGTTAGCATTTCTCTGATTGAGTAGGCTGGCTTCTTTTTCACGAGCAGCTTGTCGGCATAGCGAAGTATGTCACGCACGCCACATCCGATGGTCCTTCTCTCGCGCGGACCTCGAGAGAATACATTGGTTCAGAGATTATTTTTCGTAAACAAGGTGTGTAATGCGTTGGCAATACCCCTCTTTGGAAAAAGGGTTCACCTCTCGTCTCCCCAGTTGTGTGTTGATTCTTCTAATCAACGTGATCTCTGGATAACTGCTCGCAATCCTAGTTGAATTAACACGCCTCGAAGCTCAGTCACCTTATCAAGCATTGATCCAGGCAGCCACAAGAACTCTGTTCTGTTTGTGCTCAACAGCCAAACGTGCGTAGACAGAAAGTGAAGCCCGGCGGTGTCATCAAATGTCTGCGACACCTTGCGCAGACTCGTTCAACACAGATAATAGCCGCCCAAGGTTGGTGCGCCTAGTCTTGATGCACTTACGTAGAGGCGTCCTTTTCTCCCCATCATTTCCTTGGGTTGGGTGCTAGGGGTACCCACAAACCGTGCTTGTGGGCAGCTGAAAAGCCAGATAAGATTAATCCCAAGAGTCCCTTTCAGCTAGCCTTTCCGACGAGTCATGGTTTACTTTTCATAGATGAGCGCCTGGCTGGAGTCAACTCCCTGTCATCCACTGTAACACCTGGCGTCCTGTGTTTCGCACGTCTTCTTGACAGGGTCAGGTGAGCCCCTTTGGCCTCACAGCTTGGTAATTCTCACTTTCAGCAGAGTAGGGTGCATGGTCTCCTGACAGCCCATGTTCTTGCAGATCTCGAATAGACCCTTCTCAAATAGTTGCCGCGCATGAAGGCAGGAAAGGACAAAGATTCATTTCCGATTTCATATTTAGTTGAGGAAAGTAACACATCATAGATATTCACAAGAGGGAAGGGGTCGCGAAGTTAACCCTACGCCCCATGGAATCCTTGACGAAGAGTGCCTGACTTGGATGTCCAGCGTATATAACGCGTCCCCATGTTTGCCCTCAAGATCCGTATGGAAGCCAGGAGCACCGTGCCCATGTGACCCACCAAAAACCTAGTCTTCGATACTATGTATAGTTAAATGCATTTTAAGGACTTCGTACACCTCAAAAATATATTCGTAGCCCAAGAATTACTTCCAATAATGATACATATTGATCTGTGTATGTCAAGCCTCCTCGTCAATGTTATTGTCCGCCTCTGCTTCCTCGTCCAAGAAAGTGGTGATAAGTAGGGCTGCTGGGGCATCAACCAACCATGCCAGGATATTGTAGTAAAGTGGTTTTATGTTCTGACCAAAATAATGGACCAGCTTCCTGCTGTCAACAGTGTCCAAGGTCATGGTCATGAGGTTAGTAGTCCACTCATAGACTCGTGACCAGTCCAAAAGAGGCAAGAGACAAGCGGTCGAGCCGTCTATCGCCTGGCCACCAATCTAGCATGAAGGCAGGAAGGGACAACGGTTCATTTCCGATTTCATATTTAGTTAAGGAAAGTAACACATCATAGATAATCACACGAGGGAAGGGATCGCGAAGTTAACCCTACGCCCCATGGAATCCTTGACGAAGAAGTGCCTGATGTCCAGCGTATATAACCCGTCCCAATGTTTGCCCTCCTCAGCACTCGTCTCTCATTCGGTAGTGAGTCATCCTTGCCAATCAACGTAGTCTCCGGGTGACCTCTCGCAATCCTAGCTGCATCACCATGCCCTTCAGGATCGAGCACCGTGGCACCATCGCACGATGGCTTCCCAAGGACCCCGCTGTCATTTGGAAGTATGAAAGCGACCTACTCGCCCAGCTTATCAAGAAGGGCGTCTGCACAAGAGCTGGCGTTGTTGATGAAAAGCAGTTTTCATTGGTCATTCTCGAGTTCAAGAAACTGATCGAGGAGGACGCCGAGATATTCAGAGATTTCCATGAAATGTTTGACCAGGTTACTCCCTAACCCGGACCTTGACCAGCTCAGTAGTAAGTGGCTAGCTCGTGGATCATATGCAGCCCAATGACATTACTTGTATCGTCGGGCTTAGATAACAAACTACATGCAGCTTCTTGCTGTGCTCGATAGGATCATCACCGTGGCGCCGACGTACAACTATAGCAGCCCTCTAGTGAGTGGCGTCCCGATGTACGGGGTACTCGCTCCTTTCTGCAACACTGAAGCTGGATACCGAGCGTTCACTAATCCGAAAGTGAATGCGATGTTTCACAAAATCTTCGATGAATGGACCAGGTTTCTCGTCTCTCCTGCGTCTCGGGACGTCTTAGTCTCTACAGCCGGTGGTTGGTTCAGTCCTGAAGCACTCCAGGTACAGACCAGCCGCCTTGGTATGCCTTTTGAGCAGGCATGGGTGTGCTATCCCAATCAACCCCACATGGGCTTCACGTCCTGGGACGACTTTTTCGTCCGACGTTTCAGAGAAGGTGTTCGTCCAACCGTTTTGCCTGACAACGCGGAATTTATCAACGTTGCCTGCGAGGCGATCACGTACCGCGTCGCCGTTGATGTGCAAGCCACGGACGAGTTCTGGCTCAAAGATATGCCGTACTCCCTCGAGCATATCCTCAATTACGATCTGCTCGCGTCCCAGCTGGTCGGCGGGACCGTGTTCCAGGCGATGCTGAGTTCTATGGACTATCACCGCTGGCACAGTCCCGTCGATGGACGTGTCGTCAAGACGTACATCATCCCTGGTACATACTACGCCGCGCGTCTGGACGATGACTCGGACCCGGACGTCGTCTCCCGCTCGCAAGCCTTTGTCACTGCCATCTCCACGCGTGCTCTCATTTTCATTGAGTCGGACAACCCCAACATCGGACTGATGTGCTTCGTCGGGGTCGGCCTTGGGGAGATTTCGACGACAAAGCTGGAGGTGAAGGAAGGGGATCGGATCAAGAAGGGAGACGAGATTGGGTCGTTTCACTTTGGCGGGTCGACGCACTTGCTAGTGTTCCGTCCACAGACCAAGTTGACGCTGTTAGCCGGTCCAGAGGATCCGAGTGAAGCGAGGAAGTTTGGCACGCTGTTGTTCCATGTAGATAACGATCCCCTCACCACCTAACGCGACGATTGGGTATGAACCTTCGGGATCTATCGTGAAGAGTGTATACTGTATGTGTAGTTTGTACTGAGCAGATGGCACCTGGAGGATTTCTTGCAATGACGATATCCTGTAAGCATAGCTCACCTGAAATCACACGATCCGACATTCCTTTGCTCACCGCCGACGCCACAGCTAGATCATGCACGTTCTGTTTCCGTGTGAGCGCCGTTCAAGTTAGTGTTTCCGTCCTCGTGGACGGTTTCCATATCCACGCTAATGCCAGTGAGATGTTGTCATTCGATACCCACTGGCAAATACCCATGAACAGGTAGATCCGCTCTACGCCGATCAAAGATAGGTGGGAAGCCGTTTCTGGTATCAGTAATACGTGCCTTGGCGCCCTTAGCCACCAAGAAAAGGTGCCACAAGTCAATAAATTGGAAAAAGGGACGCTCAAAGCAGATCTCAATTGGAAAAAGGACAAAAAGTAGTCAAGTACAATAACTACTGTATTGGGAACTTGAAAAGCGTCCTGGACCCGCATGGGTACTAATACTACCCTAAGGTACCAGGTACAGGCGTAGTCTCAGCCCCAAACATCCAACGCCCGTTGAAAGCATCCGGTTCCTAGAATCGGGAAACTTCCATAGGCTGGGATGAGACTAGTGTTTGCGAAGGTCTGGCCTGCCTGGATCATGCAAACTTCCCTTCTGATTTCGCATCAGGAAACCAGCCTAGGACAGAGCCATGGCAGATGCAGACTTTCACAGTGTCACAGATTCGGAACTACCTCCGGACTTCATCAGTCTCGCCCCGGACTTTGTTAGCAGGCTTATCCTAAATAGTGAAGTAAAAAAATTCGGGCCTGTCACGCGTCGTCAAATGGCCGAGCAATTTCGTGGCTGCTCGGCCCGGCCTGGGGCATCACTAGTGTACTTTCAAGTCGTGTTGCACGAGGTGTACATCCGGCAGGTTCCGGCTTTTTGGCAGGTCTGCAGTCGTCTTAGTTTCAGACTTTACCCTGCTGCGCACTCATCGGTCGCACAACGGGGTGTTTGTGCACGCGCGTAGATGTCTCCCGAACATGAAATCCGCACTGCAAGACTCTGAATGTGTACGAAAACCTCAAATTTGGGGTCCGCATCTCCTTGGCGCATCGGCAACCACCCCACTCCAATCGACCTCCACCTCAAAGAATGGACAGAGCCGGAAATGTTATTTGCTGGTGCTTTTTACGTGTTTTTTTTTGGTTAGCTGACCCAAATTTGAGGTTTTCGTACACATTCTCTTGCAGTCCGGATTTCATGTTCGGGAGACATCTACGCGCATGCACAAACTTGAAAATCTCACATGCATCTCGAAGCTGAAACAAACTTTGAGTTTTTCGTGGCCCAAATGGTAAATTATATTTTAAATTCTTGATTCTCTTCTGGAACAACATTTAGATCTATCCTAACCCCGTTGTGTCAGGACTGGAATACGAGCATGAGAACTGAGGACACTCATTTTTTGACGGTTTGTTTACTGTCGTGGAAGTTTAATGCTGATTGTGAGCAGCTAAAACATGTAAAATGGGTGCTGATCATGGTAGTCCCCTCTGATTATCCATTTCCGACAGGTCGTGTCATGGATTACTCTTCCTTGACGAACCCTGTGAATGTGATCCTGCCGAGACGTGTTTCATGTTATTCCTGGGTCATTGAGTGAGACACTTGATATCTGCTGCATTCGGTAGTTAATTGAGCAGGCTGGCTTCTTTTTCACGATAAGCAGCTTGTCTAGGGGAATATGTCACACACGCCACATCCGATGATCCTTCTCTCGCGCGGACTTCGAGAGAATCCTAGAGAAGAATGTTCGTTCAGAAATTCTTTTTCGTAGTCAAGGTGAGTAATGCATTGGCATACCCCTCTTTGGAGGATGGGAGTACCCAACGTTCACCTCTCGTCTCCCCAGCGTCCATCTCCCTTCCAGCTGTGTGTTGATTCTTCTAATTGACGTGATCTCTGGATAACCGCTCGCAATCCTAGCTGAATCAACATGCCTTCGAAGCTCAGTAACCTTATCAAGCATTGATCCAGGCAGCCTGCACTGCCCAACGGCCTAATTCGGTGTCCAGACATCATCCGTTTGTACCGTGGGCAGCCAGAAGAGCTCCGTTCGTGCTCAACAGCCAAACGTACGTAGACAGAAAGTGAAGCCCGGCGGCGTCATCAAATGTCTGCGACAGCTTGTGCAGACAAGTTCAACACAGAGATAATAGCTGCCCAAGGCTGGTGCGCCTATGTGCACTTACGTAGAGGTGTCCTGAGTGAGACCAATTAAAAATGCAACTCGTGACACATTTATCCTTGCGCTATCATTCACCCCTCGACCGGCCGTCGACGTGGTCATTTTTGTTTGGCCCAGGCCAGGTGATGTGACGGCACCAATGCAAGAGTATCTCGACTTCGTCACGAAAGCAGCCAAACAACGGACATCAACACAACCATTACCCTTGGCCAATAGGTATTCAACCTTCACAGCGTGGGGAGGTGGAGGTCCCCGACGCGGCTATTGTATTTTACCGAGAGGTACTCGCACCTCGAGGCCTCACCCCCATAGCACCCAAGTCTGGTCGGGGTCTTGAACAAACTTGCAGTTATCTCTCCACCCGGTACAAGGAGCTCGATACAACGGAGAACTTCGACATGGCCATTGTCCTGGCCTGGAAAACACTCAGACCGGTCCAATTCTTTGAGCTTCCTAGTTGTTTGTCTCTCCACTCGTTGCAACGGCTTTGGGACAATGGAGAACCTCGACAAGGCCATTGTACTCGATTGAGAAGCACTCCTGCGCACACCAGGACACCACTTCCCACGCAACCTTGCAAATGAACTTTATACTTGGTGGAGAGACCCCAACGAGGCCATCATTCTCGTCTCGCGAAGCATTAGGCCTCCGCCAACCGGAGATCCCGTAGCCCTCAATGTCTTTGAGCAATGCTGGTACCCGTCTCTCCCCTCGGTACGAGGGGGCCGGGAAATTGAGGGTCTCGGCGGAGCCGTTGTTATCTATCGAGATGTATTTCAACTTCACCCACCAGCATCCTCTTACTTCTGCCCCGTCAAACAACCATGCTGCTTATTGCCGAGAGGTGCTAAGGCTGAGGAATGTTGTATTGCACATGGCAAATTTGAGTTGGTGTTGAACATACATGGCACCCAGGAGCAAGGGTTATTCGTGAGCAGGTATCATCTCCGTGTCCATTCCGACACTACTTCTGGCACTGACAAGACACAAAACAGGCCTCAGCTTGTATGTAATCTCATTCTTCCTACATCAGGAAACGCGAAGCACTGAAATCCCCGTTGGTGATTCTTCGCCGATGGCAACCCCATCATTTCCTTAGGTTGGGTGCTAGGGGTACCCACAAACCGTGCTTGTGGGCAGCTGGAAAGCCAAATAAGATTAATCCCAAGAGTCATTTTCGGCTAGCCTTTTCCGATGAGTCATGGTTTACTTTTCATAGATGAGCGCCTGGCTGGAGTCAACTCCCTGTCATCCACTGTAACACCTGGCGTCCTTTGTGTTTCGCACGTCTTCTTGACAGGGCAGGTGAGCCCCCTTTGGCCTCACAGCTTGGTAATTCTCACTTTCAGCACAGTAGGGTGCTCTGCAGTGTCTGTACGGTCTCTTGACAGCCCATGTTCTTGCGGATCTCGAATAGACCCTTCTCGAATAGTTGCCGCGCATGAAGGCAGGAAGGGACAAAGGTTCATTTCCGGTTTCATATTTAGTTAAGGGAAATAACATGTTATAGATATTCACAAGAGGGAAGGGATCGCGAAGTTAACGCTACGTCCCATGGAATCTTCGAGATATCCTTGACGAAGAGTGCCTGATGTCTAGCGTATATAACCCGTCCCAATGTTTGCCCTCCTAGGCTCAGCACTCGTCTCTCATTCGGTGGTGAGTCATCCTTGCCAATCAACGTAGTCTCCGGGTGACCTCTCGCAATCCTAGCTGCATCACCATGCCCTTTAAGATCGAGTACCGTGGCACCATCGTACGATGGTTTCCCAAGGACCCCGCTGTCATTTGGAAGTACGAAAGCGACCTACTCGCCCAGCTTATCAATAAGGGCGTCTGCACAAGAGCTGGCGTCGTTCATGAAAAGCAGTTTTAATTGGTCATTCTCGAGTTCAAGAAACTGATCGAGGAGGACGCCGAGATATTCAGAGATTTCCAGATGCTGAGTTCTATGTACTATCACCGCTGGCACAGTCCCGTCGATGGACGTGTCGTCAAGACGTACATCATCCCTGGCACAGACTACGCCGCGCGTCTGGACGATGGCTCGGACCCAGACGTCGTCTCCCGCTTGCAAGCCTTTGTCACTGCCATCTCCACGCCGCGTGCTCTCATTTTGGTCGAGTCGGACAACCCCAACATCGGACTGATAGAAGGGAGACGACATCGGGTCGTTTCACTTTGGCGGGTCGACGCACTTGCTAGTGTTCCGTCCACAGACCAACTTGAAGTTGACGCTGTTACCCAGTCCAGAGGACCCGAGTGAAGCGAGGAAGGTTGGGACGCTGTTGTTCCATGTAGATAACGATCCCCTCACCACCTAACGCAACGATTGGGTATGAACCTTCGGGATCTATATCCTGTATGTGTAGTTTGTACTGGAATGACGATATCCTGTGAGCATAGCTCACCCGATCCGACATTCCTTTGCTCACCGCCGACGCCACATCATCCACGTTCTGTTTCTGTGTGAGCGCCGTTCAAGTTAGTGTTTCCGTCCCTGCCGACAGTTTCCATATCCACGCTAATGCCAGTGAGATGTTGTCATTTGATATCCAAATACCCATGAACAGGTACATCTGCTCTACGCCGATCAAAGATAGATGGGAAGCTCAGCCCCAAGCCAGCATTCTAGGAAGCGGTTGAATAGGCGTCCTCGTCGCCGATCAACCAGCCCTAGGCTGTACAGAGCCCATATTAGACTTTCACAGTGTCACAGATTCTACAGGAACTCTCGCTCCGGACCTTCGGACCCCCGAATTCGTCAGTCTCGCCCCCGGACTTTGTTAGTAGCTTTTATCCTAAATAGTGAAGTAAACAAATTTGGGGGCCGTTTGGCTACTTGGGACACCATCTGATGACGCGTGACATCATGGGCCGAGTTCAGGGCCTGTTCCTGATCAGAACAGGTCCCGCTCGTTTGCTTAAATAATGTCCCCCGTTCTTGAAACGAATCGAGTTTTACTGCCCGAAGCTTGCCAGATGATCTGGCATGGATGATAGATTCAAGCTCGTTTCGCCTCTACGAGAAAATAAAAACGATTTTTAGTCGAGGGAATCAACGGTGTTGGGTAGGCAGTGGAAGTCAGTCGATGTGAATCTCTTATTCCGCTATCGCCGTTTTTTAGATTATCGTAGTTTGCACAACGTACACGAAGAGGTTAGGAATGTTTCCAACAGCTAGACACTTGGACTCAAGGCATGGATCCTCGTCCGTTCGTCCGTTAAGTGTGACCACCGAAGTTGGAAATGGTCTCGAAGTCGATCAGTCAGTGTGATCTGAGCGAACGGGTTTAATGTAACATAAATGATACTGACGCTGGCACCACATCAACTAGCTTGCGGGTCCTGGAGTGCCCGGAGGGCCGTGGAATAACACGTTACAACCTGTGTGACGCGTGACAGATGAATTTGTTGCACACTTGCACTGTATCCGATACTTTCTCTACAACAATAACGGGAGTTTTTTCGGGCCAAAGCCAACTCAGGCCAGGCCAGAACATCGTTTAGGTATGGTGCCAGCCCTCGTTACCCGACTAGTTGTCATTGCCGTTCTTCGTACCTTCTAACCAGAACTTATGCAGCTTGGCAAGCAAGGTCACTGACCAATGATGACTTGCTGGCACCCCTGATTCGCACGTTGGTGACGATGATTAAACCTTTAGCCTCGAGTCACGTAATTCAATAATGGTGGGTTGAGCTGAATGCACTGATACCATGCTGCACGAGCATCTGCAAGCATCGTGTGCCTTCAAGTTGGATCTAGCTTGAGGGTTGTCCGTGTTGCCGGCAAGTTCCGGCTTTTTGGCAGGTCTTAGTGTCAGACTTTACTGCGCACTCATCGGTCGGGACCGAAACATGAGCATAGAAGAGGACACTCATTTTTGACGGTTTTTTTGCTATCGTGGAGGTTTAATACCGCAGATAGCAACGCAGCCTCTCCCCATTACAATATAAATGGGCCCTGACATTCGCCTTTCGTTTCCTCATCATTTCTCTCCAAGTTTAGCCCAGCTGTGAGTCATGCTTTTCAATCATTGTGAGCTCTGGATGACCGTTCACTATCACAGCTGAAACAACATGGCTGTTGTGATCGAATATCGTTGCACCATCGCCCGATGGCTCCCTAAGGATCCAGACGTCATCCAGAAGTTTCAGAGCCAATTGCTCGCTCAGCTTATTAAGAACGGTGTCTCCCTGCGAGCCCCTGTTGTTGAGCAGAAGAGGCGTTCTCCTATCATTCTCAAGTTCAAGAAACTGATCGAGGAGGACGCCGGTATATCCAGAGATTTCCAGGAGATGTTTAAACAGGTTCGCCCTAACCCGGATCCTAAGCGTCGTTTGGTAAGTGGCTAGCCTGGCGCTCGTCACCCTGCTGACATTGCTTATCTGGTTAGATCACGAATTATATGGAGCTACTCGCTGTTCTCGATAAGACTATCACCGTGGCGCCAACGTATAGTTATACCAGCCCTCTAGTGAGCGGCGTCCCGATGTATGGCGTCCTTGCCCCATTTTGCAATACTGAGGCTGGCTACCGCGTGTTCACTAATCCAAAAGTGAATGCGATTTTCCACAAAGTCTTTGACAAGTGGACCAAGTTCCTCGTCTCTCCTGCGTCTCGCGACGTCTTGGTCTCTACACCCGGTGGTTGGTTCAGTCCGGAAGCACTCCAGGTACAGGCCGACCGCCTTGGGATGCCATTCGCGCAGGCGTGGGTGTGCTATCCCGAACAGCCCCATATGGGCTTCACGTCCTGGGATGACTTCTTCGGCAGGCGTTTCAGAGAGGGCGTCCGTCCCATTTTTGCGCCTGACAAACCAGAATTCATAAACGCCGCCTGCGAGGCGATCACGCACCGAGTCTCGACTAACGTGAAAGCGACAGACGAGTTCTGGCTGAAGGAAATGCCGTATTCGCTCAACCACATCCTCGACTGTGACCCGCTCACGTCCGAGTTTGCCGGTGGGACAGTCTTCCAGGCAATGCTGAGCTCGCTGGATTACCACCGCTGGCACAGTCCCGTCGATGGACGTGTCGTCAAGACGTACACCATCCCTGGTACATATTACGCCGCGCGTCTGGACGATGATCCGGACTTGGACGTCATATCTCGTTCGCAAGCCTTTGTCACCGCCATCTCCACGCGGGCGCTCATCTTTATCGAGTCGGACAATCCCAACATCGGGCTGATGTGCTTCGTCGGGGTGGGTCTTGGGGAAATCTCGACGACCAAAGTAGAGGTGAAGGAAGGGGATCGGGTCAAGAAGGGAGACGACATTGGGTCGTTCCACTTTGGCGGGTCGACGTACCTGCTGCTGTTCCGTCCCCAGACAAAACTGACGCTGTTGCCTGGTCCTGATCGCCCGGGTGGAGCGAGGAAGGTTGGCACGTTATTATTCCACGTGGATAACGATTCCAATTTGGCGACGGGCGGAATGATCAGGATACCATGAATAGACTCCGATGTATAACAAATTGGCAGATACTTTCCACAACGGCTAGAGTTTGGTTTTGATCTATAGGGTTTGTCTGGTGTATTTATAATCATGTACTACTCATTGTTACTGTAATTGCCGTTTTATAATGCAAAAACTTCGTGCCAGAATCCTCTGAACCCGCTCTGTTGTGTGTGCGATATTCAATGCCCGTGGCCTAAAGCCACTGGGCTCTGCTCATACTTCCATGCCAACGACGCATCATGCCCCACACCAAAGATTATTCCCTAGGGCTTATGTTGAAATTGTTACCTTGGACGTCAAAACAGTAAAGTCGATCCGTCGTGGTCATGGCAAGTTGTTGAGTACATAGGAACAAGCCGGTAACTGTACAGCCTCGTGTGTTGCATAGCAAAGAATGCGGGGGATATTGTCGAGCGAAGAAAGCAAGACGAAAACGGAAATAAAAAATAAAAAATATTGAATTCCGATGCTACACACCAGGATGTAGCTAGCAAATCTATCCACCAATGTGGTACTACGCGTTCGACATTCATGCATTCGGCGATGAGTATAGTCACAACTTCGCACGTGTCTGTGCCTTTTCCGCTAGCTGCTGCTCCCGGCGTTTTCGAGCGAGGTAAGCGCGCCCCGCCCGACTCGTATTCTCCCTTCCGAGGATCTCAGAAATCCAAGCACCTGTTTCAGCAAGCAACGGAAGAGAAATTGGGCCAAAGTCCCATTTCGGACTCGGAACAGAAAGTGATATCCGTGAAGAAGCTGGTAGATAAGGAGGGGAATCAGCGAATCAGTGTGTGAATAGTACAAGGGATTGGTTGGCTAACCAGAGTGCGGCTCTCCGATATCACCATAGAAAGACTCGCCTGTGAGGGCGTACACGACGTCTTCCGTGGCAACGTTCCCGGTAGCCCCCGGGGAATAAGGACACCCACCGAGTCCACCCACCGAGGCGTCGAACGAACGCAAACCCATATCGAGCGCGGTAAATATGTTTGCAAGCGCTGTTCCGTTCGTGTCGTGGAACTACTCGGGACGAGGTAAACCAAGTCGCACGTTGATGACCCTTGTACAGGAACGCAAAAGCATCGAGGTACTCACGTGTCCGGCAAGCCTACTAGGGTCTATTTCCTTGCACACCTCTTCCAGCACTGTGCGCACGCTGGTTGGCGTGCCGGTCCCTGTGGTGTCTCCGAGGCTGACTTCGTAGCAGCCCATCTGGATTAACTCTCTTGAGACGTCTCGCACCCTGCGCGGATCCACGCGTCCCGAATACGGACATGTAACAATGACCGAAACATATCCCCGCACTCGGAGCCCTTTAGCGAGGGCGGCGTGGGCCACGGGCTCAAGGCGAGCCAAGGATTCTGATACCGTGACATTGGTGTTAGCGCGTGAAAATGCGTCCGTTGCAGCAGTGAATATCGCTACTTCTGTAACTGGTGGTGGAGGTTTCGCGGCAGAATCAGGGGAAACGGAAGGGGAGAGAACACGAAAGACCTCGTCCAGCCCTTTGCTGTTTGGGACGAGTACTGAAAAATCAATGTTGGGGATAGGATCAATGAGGGAAAGGACCTCTGCCGTCCCCGCCAACTGTTATCGTATACACGCACCCACAGAAGATCACCGTCAGGAGAGAGTATGTGTGAGAAGCGCAAGAGCGACGGACCTGAGGTACCCACTTCGGACTGACGAAGCTGCCTGCTTCAATGTTCCGCAAGCCTGCCTGCCCGAGCCGGTTTATCAGCTCTGCTTTGATGGGGGGAGGTATTGGCCGTGGTTCGTTCTGGAGGCCATCACGGGGGCCAACTTCGACGATGCGCACAAAGTTGGATTTTCCAGTGGAGTAATATCTCGTGTAGTGCCAGGGTGCGGCGTGTCTCGAGCCGGCTGTGTCGGAGGCGCGCTTGACTGCGCGAAACAGAATCATGACCTCTCGCCGACAACTTCGCAACTTGTCTCCAGCTGCAACTCACACGGAACTTGACGATTTTGGTAAATAAACCCCTAATAAAACGTCAGACCTAAAACAAGTTCTGTCCAGGGAACAAAATTTGACATAACTTGCTCTGTACTAAGCATGAATGGAATCGGCGATTACAAAAACTAGTGAGGTCGTTGACTACTTAGTCTAATAGCCAGTGCTCGACCAACTACCTCCGAGCAGGACCAATCGCGTAATACACTTCGACCCGGAAGAATTCGAGTTCAAAGTAGTCATTACTACCATAACAGTCACGAAACTCCACGCTGAACGAGTCTCCAGGCGTCAATTCCGCGATAGCAAGCCGTCCTTTCCTACTAGGTTGCGTCGCGGGTGTGTACTTGTCCCATACGTCAAACACAGTTTTGGGTGGGTGAGGTGGACAGTATTCCGGCCTCAGTTTGACCGGGACAATGAACGTGGCGTTGGGGCGTCTGACAAGAAGGTCAATCGTGGCAACGGACAGGATGTCTTTCAACTGGGGGGTCAGTAATCTGTACCTGTGAGCAACGAAACGCTACTCACGGGGAAGGAACACACGAGGCTTGCAGGAAAATATAACTCGGTGAGGTACCCAGCATACGGCGCCAATGGGAGTTGCAGGAAATGCAACCTGCACACCACCATATGCGATTGTGTAGCGGACGTCATTTCTGACGACTTGCGTGTATGCCCAACACTCTGCCATGTCCATGATCAACCTGGCAACAGGCGGAGGAATCTTGGGCAAGTGCGCCAGTGGGAGGAGATGGTAAATTTGGGATATGTCGTCAAAGCATGGTTTGAATCTAGATTCTGAGAGCTGGTAAGCCTCGGCGGCCTCGCGGTACCAAGGTAGGTTCGAGGCCCAATATAGGCCATCTCTATAGAACGGTGTCACGTCAGAGAATCTAGCACTGAGGTCAAGCAAGACCGAGATGACTCGAGAGAGTTTACGGCGATCAACCCTGAGGATGATACAGAGTGGCGTAAAACCCTTATTATTTGGCCTATTGATATCCTTTGCAAGGTCCTGGCCTGCCTCTTGCAGAATCGTCAGCCTTTCCACAAACTCGTCCTCCTCTATTCCATCGTGGACTCTGACGCATAGACGATGAAGACTGCCATCTCCGTTAGGATCCACAACGTTGGGGAGGCTCGAGCCAACAGCCGAGAGCTGGGACAGAATGAGTTCGGCGGTGGAGAGATGACCATTTTCAATCGCAAGTTGCAGCGGTGTGGCCCCCGACGAATTAACAGCATGAATGTTGCATCCATTCTCCAGGAAGAATTCCGCGGCAGGACGTGAAGTATCAGGGAACAGAGCATTGCGCCTTGATAGGTAATGTAACGCATTGTCGCCACCCAGGGTTACCGATCGACAGCTTGCACCATATGTCCTCACCAGGGGTTCGAGGACACCCGTTACACAGTCGTCCATGCCATGAAAAGAGAGTAAGGGGTTCGTTACGGAATAATTGACAATGTCGACGGGTGGTTGCGCGCCGAGAGCAACAAAGAGTTCTACGCAACCAAGCACAAGATGTTTGGCAGTGATTAGGTGCAATGGTGTTTCGCCTAAGTCATTCTTGCAGTTGATGTCGCACCCCCAATGGAGTAGCAGACAAACAGTGATAGCCATCGACTCAGGGTCAATGGAAGGGAGGAGGCGGACAAGGCGGTGGAATGCATTGCAACCTTCGGCGTCACGAACCTGGACACTAGCGCCCTTCGATATGAGAAATTGCACCATGCGAGGCACCTTGGTGGAGCCATGATAGGAGTATCCTTCCCTATGTATGTGGAGTATGGCGTCCGGCGGCAACTGGAAGCCGGTTTGGAGTAGCCACTGGATCCACGCTGTGTCTCCTGCGTTAATGGCGTAATGGAAGGGTGAGAAACCACTGTCGTCCAGCGCCAAGGGGTCACATCCGGCTGTTACAAGCATGCAAGCAATCACAAAATCGTCATCAGAAAGTGCTGTCGAGCGTTCGAGGAGAAGAAGATGCAAGGGGCTTTTGCTACCAACGATCAGGAGGGTGGGACTGGCACCGTGATCTAGAAGGATACGGATGACTGCATGGTTACAGAGAGCGCCGACCCCACGCTGAAGAGCTGAATGGACAATATATGTTGGAACGATGCAATTCCGCGATAGTAGGAGCTTGATGAGTGGTTCTTGATATGCGGGTGTTTCATTTCGTGCGGCGGCTGTCAAAGGCGACATTTTGTATACATTCCCGGAAACGTAGATAGGACCCTCAGCATTGACATCTAGACCCTTTTCAAGAAAGAGTTGAACGTGAGGAAGATCACTGTACAGTGCGGCATAGACGAGTGGGTTGTCTTCCTCAGTGGCTTGGACAGGGTAACAGTCGAGATAATGCCGCAACATAGACAGGTGGCCGAAACGGGTGATGATATAGAGAGCTAGCTGTGGGACTTCCGTTACCCAAGGGCCATCTCCACTTCCTAAGTCGGAGGTAGCATATTCGAAACGGTGTTTTGAGACGTGGTCTTGAAGTGATAATAGAAGGTCGACAAGGTCTTTGTTACGGTCGGGAGGGCAGCTTGCCAAGTGTTTGAAACCACTGCGGACTGCATAAAAGCAGAACCGATCGGAAAATCTCGCAGTGGAGTGTGGGGTGTGGGCGTAGAGCATAACAGAGTAGATCGAAGTCGAAGCAAGCTCGAGGCACCCAAGAGGCCGATGGACGAGGTAAGCACTTCTTGCCACAGCATCAGAAATCAAGTACTCCTGTCAATCAATGATGTCGCATGCTTCCCAAAACCCCATTCAGAGATTCGGAATACAAACCTTGACACTATAATGAGACAAGGCTACGATGCCATTCTCCTTGTCATATGCTATGAGGCTACCGCAGATCTCTAGAATGTCATTCTCGTGCATTGGTGCATTGCTGTCATCCCAGGATGGCTCGTTGCTATTGATTGTCAACGCCTCTGCAAGCTGGGAAAGCTTTAGAGGCTCTGGCGCTAACACAAGCCATAGGAGAGCCCTCCGGGCGATCCGCGGACCGAATTCCGTCTTGTCGATGGTGTCTATCATCCGATCGTATGTGCCATATAACGTTTGTGGCAGAGTATCTAGCACCTCTCGGACATCCCCGACGGACCAAGAGTCATTAAGCCTGTCAAGTTGACATTGCACCCATCGAAACCTACGACAGTTCAGAAAGTATTTTCAAACAAAACGGTAACAGGACACACATTCCATCGGCTTTTCTCATTAGGGTAACCTCGATTTCATCCTTGAGAGCCTGTCTAAGTGTTTTGAGCCGGGATCGTGATTGTAGCTCTGTTTTGACGTGGAAGTACATGTCGTTTCGTACTTCATCCACCCGTTCGTCCAAAGAGATAGAAGGTAAACCCGTAAAGGCTTCCTCGACAGTGTGCAAAGTCCGGCTCGTAACGAACAGATGGCAATGTCCATGGGATAGCTTCACTAACTGGTCGAGTAGTTTCGACATGTCCTCGCATTCATCAAGTGCGTCAACAAAGACAATTGGCTGTGCATGGAGTCCTGCCGCACGCTCCAGAAGGTCGGATAACATGTCCAAGTCCGTGGGCGGCCGAGCACCTCGCTCCTTGCGCGTGGTCAAATCAGCAAACGAGGGCAACCAATCAATTTTCGAGTTCCATAGAAACTGTTTGGCCACCGAGCGTAGGACTTCCATGGCACTTGTACAGCGGTTGTTTCGAAAGTCGCAGTAAAAATATGCCAAAGTCTCATTATCTTTCAGTTCATTCGAAATATTATCAACAATGGCGGATCTGGAACGAGTAAGTGAGAGGTTCGCGGACACACAGAAACCCGCGTACGCAAGCACTGATTTTCCAGCGCCAGCTATGAATCCAGTCAGTTCTTCTTTTCTTTTCTTGAATGGTTAGAGACGCACCCTTGCCATGCAACCAAATGAAGGCTATCGAGCCATTGCGCCAATCAGTATACAGCTGTTCTCTGAACAACCAGTCTGCCGTCGTCTGTTGTCGTTGTCGTAGAGTGAATTCATGTTGATCTGTACAATCGAACCCATCCAGCCACAACAATAGCTCCGCTAGCAAAATATGAATTACATTGCATCCTCCACAATACTGTAGGCCCTTACATTTCACGGTAGCAAGCCCGTCATTCCTGTGCCTCGTTACCATACTTTCGACGAGATTGCTGATGACACAATCAGCCTAATCGCATTTACGACCAGATACCGACTTACAAGGTTTCGATCGACAGTACATCACGAAAATATGGCATGTATCCTTCAAATGCTCTGATCGTCGCCTGTATCTTGTCTTCCTTTGCGGGCCAAGAGACCATCTTGAACCATTTTCTGTGTTTCGGGGCTGCACGTTGGCTCTCGAGCCAGCTTGCCAGCTCCTCCAGCTCTCTCTTGCACTTTCTCGGTGGCCCATTCTCTTTGAACCATTCGTCGATCAGCGTCTGTAGCCCCGAGGAACGCAGGGACGGGGACGAATTCCGCACGATGTTCTCGATTGTTGTCTCGGCGGCAGATATCATCTTGATCTGATCGAGCAGCCTAGCACGCGAAGAATCGGCTTCTTTGACAGAGGATATGTATCGTCCAAGCACGGTTATAAGTTGCGTTCCGGCTTGGACCAATCCTATGACGGCAGCGGCACCAGATATTCCGTCCATGACTGCTGCTGCGAGGAGTGACTCGGAAGTCGAGTTGTTGCGTAGAAGACCGGCCGGGGTTAATCCGGCCGAGCCAACTTGAATGGGTATTTGAGTAACAAAAATCTGCTGCAGCCCGTAGTCATGATAGCCAGTAGAAACACAAGACACGGTCACTTCAGTTGAATTGCTAGTCTGAGTTATGCCCCTTAGTCTGGAGACCAGACCGTCTATGAGGTTGCGCGTTGACAGGCAAACCGTCGATAGACGGTCTGGTAAATTTCGTCACCGTCTGTGGGCACGTGAACACTATGTCTATTTACGGGTTAGCATCAATCACGTGGCCGAAGGATAAGTCTGTCTCTCGAGTCTCGACTTGCAAGATGAAATGATAATCACCTTTCCACTCGACAACCATCTATGGCCACCCCATGTTGTTGCTACGGTCACATCCCAAACTCACCCCTTGCTTGGATGGAACCACACGCGCTTCAATTGGTATCTCTGAAAGTGTACAACGAAATGGACGACGTCAAACACATCCTCTGTGGAACAATCAATACCATTTCGCCCGAGTCTCTTCTGATGTGGGACATCAATTCGACAGTTGGGAAGATCATGGAAGAGCACGCACCTGTCCTTAGTGAGATCTTCAGGAGTGCTGCACAATCCGACTGTGCTTCTAGGGAGAATAGTGTCAAGGACATTTCTACAGTAGGTATCACTTGGGCTTAGGATTATGATTCTAATCAATGGTGCTTGTCCAAAAGACTTGTCAGGTTATAGTCACGCAACCAGCAAAGGCAACTTGGTCGAATCAAGCACTCTACTTTGCCATGTTGCTGAAAGTCCCTGGAAAGGTGTTCCTTTGGAAAGAAGGACTCGAAACTCGCCGAGTTTGCTGTATGCGGGACGAAATGCAGCTTCACCATGATGTGGAAGACCAGCAGTGTAGATGATGTGTGCTTTGTCAACGTGAACACGGTGTATTTTATTTCTGAAAGACTGGTCCTGTCGTAGGAGTCATGCTAAACAAGGAAGGGGCCCATCGGGCGAGATGATCAAGTGCTTGCAATCCCCTCGTCGGATGGACTTTTCACTTGGTGTCAGACTCCTTTTGAGGGATTATGATCAGTACCTCCCAAAGTCCAGGATCATTGGGTGTCTTCATTAATCGCGACCGTTTGACTCCATAGTTCTCAGATTCGGAGACCTGCATGTATGGAAGGTAATGTATTCCACCAATGTTTACTACCTCCTACTCTTACCTGAGTCACTTGAAGAGGTTTCAGCAGTGAAATTGTGATGGAAATCGAGTTCGGTCGAAGTAAGATGGCGATGAACAGACACAAGGTCTTTCCGGTACCTGTTCTGGCAGTGATTATGCTATCGAGTCCGTTTATAAAGGGGGAGTGGTCCATTTCATTGCACGTCGTAAGTGATCGTGTCGCGCTGCAAATCAATTTACAATATATATATTTTCTCAACCCCGAATCTCCCATTATCTGATTGGTTGGATATCACGTGCCCGCAGAACTGCTATCGACGGTCAACCAACCTCATAGACGTCTGGTCTCCAGACTATATGCCCCTGTCGAGGCCACCACAAAGGGCGAACATATTTATTATAAGTTCCTACAGGCACCGTATTTACTTAAATCAAGTCTGTCTGTCTGAAAGACTTCCACAAGACGCAACCAAATCCATGGCGAGCTGCGTTCCCCACTCGCACCGGCACATCGCTATTCCTCCCTCTCCAAAAACCCCGTGCCGCCAGCCCTCAATTTGCCCACAAAGCTCTCATACCATCTCGCGATGACGCCCATTGGTACCATACTCTCTGCCCCCATCCCACCCGAAGGCACGAACCCAGACACGTAATTAAACAGATGTCGCGCAATTCTCTCTGCCAGTGCACCGGTGTCGAGCTGTCTCGTCGCCGCGCCGATCGCGCTCGCGTTCAGCGTCGCGTTGATCGACGCGGCGGGGAGCGCTGCCATTTGCGCTGCGATCGCTTCCAGGGGCTCGACCGCGAATCCGAGGATGGCGGTCACGTCCCCGGTCGTGCTGGACGCGGCAGTGGTGAACGCAGAGGGCGTACTCATTCCCGAAGCCGGGTTAGACGCGGATGAAAACATGGAGCGGAGGCGGAATATCGCGGACGGTTTCTCGTTGGAGAGCCTATGTTCAGTTACAACAAGATGAGGGTTTGTCCAGATAGCGTTTAGGGGGAGCATGGGACGTACATGCCCAGTACTTGTGATCCTTTTCCTGGCCAGAAGAAGTGTACTGTGGCACCGTAGCCTTCGGGGAATGGCACTAGATACCAAAACGATCAGAGGGTTGGGCGGGCGAGTAAGTAGAGATGCTCGCCTGTTCCCAATAGAAAGACGCAGACGTGGTTGACCTTCTCGGCAGCGGGAATCTCAAAGAAGGCGTGCGTCTCGTCTACCTGTTGTAGGTTGGTTTGGAGAAGTCTGCCGGCTACACAGTACCCAAACATAGAGGCGTAGTTGAGGGGTCAAAGTGCAAAGATGACGAGTCCGAGTATTAAGTTAGTAGGGGTGCTTGAAGCGTAGGTCGTCGTTTCGACAGCTGGTAGGATTGTGGTTGGAGGGTAAGATATTGAATGTCATGGATCGATGATGACCTGCCCATATGTACCACTGCTTTCGCCAGTCCACACTACATTTGCCGAGTTCCACAGAGTTCCACAACATCCACAACAAACGTGAACACACAAAGCAATGTCATAACACCGAATGCGATTGCATCACCTCTATAGAATCTCGGGGAATGTACGATATCAAGAACAAGGAAAGCATGAGGGTATCTGTCCAAGGTCCGAATCTTCCATCTGGACTAGTCCGTCTACTCTGGTTTTTGGGACGTGTTAACCTTTCCTGCCTCCACGTCTTCTAGTGCTACTCTCTCGTACTTGTTTCCGTCCCTCTCGCCAGACTTGGGTGTCTGCGACTCGACGTGCTTCACCCACGTGTACCAAATGGATCCACCGAGGATAATTGCGATCGAAGAAGCGCGCCCACTAAATTCAATCAAGTTAGCCCGAGACTACGCGGAAACAACAGTGAGACATGCATAGAGATCACTTCACTAAATAGCCACATCCCTAGCAACGATGCGGCGACGCCGCGAACAGCGGAGGAGACCATGTGCGTTATCGGAGACGTCACTTTGATAGAAAGCAAACTGGCAAGGCTCATCAAGAACCCAATGACACCCTGTCCATTCGTTGTAAGCGGACACTCTCAAAAACGGATCGAATATTCACAGTGATGATAGACCCCCAGACAAATTTGTGCAGTTCCGAAAGCTCACCAGGAGCAGGAATGTCTTCTGGACCAAAGATAAGGTGGGTGATAGCGGGTGCCTCCCCCACAAGGACGATAATGGGGATCAAAAGCACAGCACTCATTAAGTTCGTGTACCAAGACAGATGCAGGGCACTGCCTTTGACTACATCGAGGCTCTTCTTGATTACAACCGAGTGCACCGCAGTTATTGCAGAACTGGCAACGCCGAATGTAATGCCAAGCAACGCAATCGAGGTACTGTCGAGAAAGATCCCAACGAAGAAACCAAGCGTGACCACTGAGCATGAGAAAAGGATGTGGAGGGAAGGTCGCGTGTGCAAGAAAACGTAGGAGGTCACGACGGTGAATGGAAGTAACAGTCCACGGGCAACTTGATAGAATGAGGCATCGACGTATTTGAGGGTGTAGTTACTAAAACTGCCGAGATGTGAGCAGGTACACGCACGAACAGCGAAACGATGAGTCTACCTCAAACCGATCACGTTCAATGTGACCATAGGCGTAAGTCCCTTTATGAGTTGTACATCGATGAACAAGGGGATCTGGACAAGTCTTGTTGCATGTGAAGCGAGGAAAAGGACAATAGCAATCGTGAACTGCGTGAACAGGAAAAAGAGCGGAGCCGAGGTTGATCCCAACACCCATTTGTTCCTGCAGCACTTCAGTAGACTCATCATAATGAATATTGAGATTCAGCGTACGCCATGACCATCTACGAGACTATCATGAGCTGGCAATTGGACGCCGAGACACAACACCACATACCGCCAATGCTGCTACAAGGTAGAACAAAACCGTCCCCGTCTGAAATTATATGACTTGTCAACAAGTATCATACACCTCGCATGACCGCATGACATACCACGAGGAGGTGGTTATTTTGCTGCTGCCCGCGGGGGCCATTTTGAGAGGACATCGTTACGTTGTAACGTATGCGCACTGCGGTAGTGTGTTCTTATTGTTGAACCGTTCAGACCTTGAAGTTGGGCTTTGAGTCTGGCTTTGACAAGTTTCAAGACTGTGGTCGTGTCGAAAAGCGCAGCCGAAAGACAGTTTGTGCCAATTGTGCCATGTGTCTGCTCACGTGAGACCTTCAAAGCGCGCGCGTCGCGTTTCAAATATTCGCGCCATTACCATCACCTTTGAAAACGTTAGACTTTCGAGGTTGACGCAGATTAGCCTTGAATCATGTCTGTTGACGGCCGAGATTCGGTGCCACCACCGCCCACCATTCGGAACATTGGCAAGTACAGACCTCCCCCTTTCTTGGACCCAGTCTCAAACGTCAGATGTATCTAAGAACCGGACAACACAATAAGAATACTGCTGGCGACGGATAACCACATTGGTTACCTGGAACGAGATCCAGTTCGAGGCCAGGATTCTATCAACACGTTCAAGGAAATCCTGCAATTAGCAGTCAAGCATGACGTGAGTTCAATTTTGCTTGGGCGGGTTGTCTTCGTCGTTTGCTGTGCATGCAAAACTGTACACTTGCGAACGTCCATGTCGGTCGTTGCTGGAATGACCGCTGACAGGGTCGAATTAGGTCGACTTTATACTCCTTGCTGGTGATTTATTCCATGAGAACCGGCCATCCAGAGATTGTCTCTATCAAGTGATCGCTCTCCTACGCGAGTGCACGCTTCACAACAAGCCAGTCCAAATTGAACTTTTGAGCGACCCCAATGAGGGAAAAGCGGCAGGTTACAAGTAGGTCACATGAACAATCTCCGGAACTTTGCCAGGCGCTCACGCGTGTCTAGTTTCCCAGCAATCAACTACGAGGATCCTAATTTGAACGTTGGCATCCCCGTGTTCTCGATCCACGGCAATCATGATGACCCACAGGGTGCCGGCCCGGTGAGTAAAATTCCGGGTGGTACTTCATGCCGCTTACAACACTTTTAGGAGGGCGCATTGTGTGCTCTTGATGTACTCTCTGTGTCTGGTCTTTTGAACTACATGGGGAAGTACGATCTTCCCAACTCCAACGCTGATGCACAGCAGACAGGCATTGCAATCAGACCAGTTCTCCTCCGAAAGGGCAACACTTTCCTTGGGTTATATGGCGTGGGCAATGTGAAAGACCAGCGTATGCATTTCGAGCTTCGGAGCAACCGGGTCCGCATGTACATGCCCCGAAACAAGAACGAATGGTTTAACATGTTGCTTCTTCACCAAAATCGGTATGACGAGCGCTAGCATCAAACTTTTTTTGTAAAATGTTCTCATGAACGTCACTCTTTCCCCGTGAAAGTGTACGACATGGTCCCCAGGAGTCAGTACCCGAAGGCATGTTCGATGACAGCGTGGATCTCGTTGTCTGGGGTCACGAGCACGACTGTCGCATCGTACCAGAGTCCGTTGCTGGGAAAAACTATTTTATCACGCAGCCTGGGTCTTCGATAGCCACTTCCCTCGCTGATGGTGAATCGATTGAAAAGTGAGTGGGTACCATGTGCTAGCGGCGCTCCGTCCTCAGGCTGCGCATTGTTTTATTTCAGGCATGTGGCCTTGATGGAAATTCAGGGGAAAGAATTCCAGTTAAAGCCCATACCTTTGCGGACAGTCCGACCATTTGTACTGGAAGACCTCATCCTCGGCGAGGCCTCCGAGGAGGAGGGGTTTGACATCAATGACCAGATCGCCGTGTCAAAATTTTTGAAATCTCGGGTGAACCAAGCTTACTTCGACTCGGCGTGTTCGTTCTGACGGAAAGCAATTACAACAGGTCAATGCGCTGATCGAACAGGCCAATCAATTATGGGACGACCGGAACAAGAGGGCCGCTGAGGATGGAGAGGAGGAACTACCGCGTATGTTGCCGCTCGTTCGATTAAAGGTGCTTTGGTTCGCATTCTTCATGCCTCTTTTCTGACGGACGATTTTCTGTAGGTGGACACGACGGGTGTCAGTGAAATGTCCAACCCCATCCGTTTTGGCCAAGAATTTCAGGGCCGTGTTGCAAACCCACGCGACGTCCTCGTCTTTCACCGTGCTAAGAAATCAACACGAAATGCCAAGGTTACGATCGACCAACCAGAGCTCAGCATTGACGATCCGGAACTCTCTATTTCCGAAAAGTTATCCAGGGTTCGGGTGCATACCCTCGTCAAGGAGTACCTGGCAGCACAGGAACTACAGTTGCTTGGGGAGGCTGGTATGTCGGACGCGATACAAATGTTTGTCGAAAAAGACGACTCGCATGCGATATCAAAGTGAGTCGTGATTACTTGACTTGGATTGCTTACGAATTATTCCAGTCATGTCTCGGTCGCGTTGAGAGCGCTTATGAAAGGTGTACAAGCGAATGGGGAATTGGACGAAGCTGACCTCGACGATGTGGTGTGTCATCCACGTATAATCTATCCTATGAGCTTCCTCACTCATGGCTTACAGGTGAACCAGGTCAGAGAGAAGCATGACCAGGAGTATGCGGAACATGCCAAGACAGGGAAAGCAGCGAAATCCAAGGTTACCTTGTCCCCGATATCTTCCTCATCACTCACAATATTGACAAATGTATCAGGGTAAAGGTAAAGCTCGGGCGGAAGACTCGGATGACGACGCCTCCGTGGATTCGATGATGATGGACGTTGATGCAGTTGGATCGGATTTTGAAGCGCAATCGGAAGAGGTGCCACCTCCCAAAAAGAAGGCCACGACTTCGAAGCGAACGACTGCCACCACTAAAGCGCCTGCAAAGAAGGCGCCTGCGAAAGGAAAGAAGAAGAAGGCTGTTGCGAGCGAATCGGAAGAAGTCATTGTGCTTGATGATGAGGATGAGGATGAGGAGCCCGCGCCAGCCCCGACGAAGAAGACGAGCAGAACCGCGGTGTTGAGGTGATTCGCATTGCTTCTCACATTAGACGCTCTCATTGCTGATATGCTTTTCTTAGCCAATCGACTACTAAGAAGGCACCGGCGAAGAGGGCGACGACGTCCAAGACCAAAGGCTCATCGCAGCAACCCACGTTGTCGTTTGCACCTTCTGGTCGGAGCTCGACCAGAGCGGCTGCATCGCGTGCAAGGGGCAAATTGGCGAGCACGGTGTGTGACTATTTATGATGTAGTCCCGGAATGATGGCTTACCCCCGTGTCGCAGGTGGACAGGGATGACTAGATACACGTTTGTGCGTACATGCTCACTGCCATTAGGCTGTCGTACCAAATATCTCTTTATCTTAAACAAGTGGTGCCTGCTTGTCAGACACGGATCACCTGAAAGTGGCTCACGTTACGCGCTGGGTCATGAGTGAATTTTCGAATTCTCACCCAACTTCCGGTTTCCGACTGCCTAGCGATGCCCTTAACGGCGTGTATAGACAGTCCTGCGAAGGTTTCCATGTCGCTTGCTGACCTACCTCACGAGATCGTCGTCACCATTCTGCAGATCGCTCTCGACGCGACCGTCGTGCCGAGCGACGTCCTCTGCGTCTGCAGGCTCTTTCGCGACCTGGGCACAGACCATCTGTATACACATCTCAAATTCACCTCTGCGCACCAGCTACGCCAGTTTGGGCTCTCAGAGGGACCCAGCCCGCCCATCGGACCGCGCTCCTTGGCAGTCGATCTGGCGGGGAAAGCCCAACGCGGCGTCCTCCGCGATCTCTGTGATGCCCTTATGAAATGCCGACAGCTCGCAAGCGTCGCAGAGGGTTCAGAAACGTCACACATACGACTGAAACGCGTCCATCTGCGGATGCACTCGTATGCTAGTGACTTGGAGGCGGTCGACGTCCTCCAACAGGGACTCCAAGCCATTAGGTGAGCGTCGCACGCGCGAAACGGTCCGCCATCACGGACGCTGTATTCGATCCCGAGTATTGACGATCGCGGTGCACGCGTTGCGCCTCCTCAAAAAAAAGTCCAGATACGTTTGAATGGGCGGGTCCTGATCCTGACCATCACTTTTCTATCGCTGTGAGTGCGCCACCACCCCTTTCGTAGGTGTCGTCCGGGTGTTGATTATCTGCATCGTGATAAAACGATCAATGAAACGAAAAGATCGTGCCTCCGGTTGCTTCCTGCCTCTTCAAGCAATTTTCGTCTTGGTGCCACATCAGGGACATCACCGTGACGAACATCAGCTTTGCGACAAGCTCCGACCCGGAGGGACAATATCCCCCTTTGTTGGGGGAAGTTCCCAGCTTGCGCTCCATTTATATTGGCCGGGCAACGTTTTTGCATGCGCAGGCAGTTGCCGGAATGCTTTGTCAGGGAAGAATGGCGCATCTGGGGGTGATCCGGCTGGTGGACGTGTATTCAGAAAGTATATGGGGACCACGGTTGCGAAGATCGGACGTAGAGAAGGCTGTTGCGATGTTGTGTGGCACAAAGGAACAGATGGCGGTGATCGCACGGGTCAAAAGGGTCGTGACGTGCGAGAAGAAAACAGAAAGGATAATGGGCGGCGATCGCGTGGAAGGAACTCATATCCTGGAATGAACGTTATCGCCGATGTGGGTTTTGTGGAGCGGGGTAAACGAAATTACACGATACAGATTGAAACAACTTTACAGCTCGACTTCCCGAACGCCATCTTTGTCGACTACTTTGACTTTGTACCTATCCGGACTGACTATTAATCTCTTGGAAACCTCATTGATGCAACGTTTGAGCGTAGCCAAGCCCTCCTCAAGCGTTGCCTCCGGATTGTGGTATCTGAGGAGGATATCAGTATGTCTCCTTGGACGACCCCGAGTAAGAGCGATGGCCCACCGATCCAACAAACTCAACGCGAAGTAACTCCCGTACCCATGCGCCGCAAAAGGCACCTCCACTACTGTTCCGAGATAATCTATCCAGTAAAGGGTCGGCTTGTGGTCTGCGAGGTCATATCCACCGATGAGCAGGTTGACTGTATAGGCGTTTCTGGATCGGAGAGACTCTGCAAGCGAACGGCGGATCCACGAAGCGGCAGCAGATGGGCGGAGAGGGTAGAGATTGCGAATTTGGTACAAGCGGATGTTACGTTCGACGTACTCTGCAAATTGGATCGTATCGCCTGAATAAAAAGAAAGAAACCAAGAGGACGAGGATCGGTTTATTGCGTGGGCATGATGATGTACGCGTTGGACGGACCTGGTTCTCCAGAGTACGCCATGAGCAAGTGTGAGCCTAGTTCTTTGATTTTGTCCTGGTCGTCCTTCATTTTGACGATGGATCGGGCGGCGGTCGTGTCCGCTGCGACGATCACATAACCCTTTCCGGTCAATGCAAAGGAGGTCTCCATGTCGTGGTGGTGGTCTGACTCTGCGATGCTTCAGAGCGCGACGCGCGTTCAGGCGAAGGCATTAGTTTATTTATTTATTTTATTATATTCGACCTAACAGCAAAATAGAACAGAAAAATACGACTAAATCTTTCTCTGACCTTGACTGTCGTTGTCGTGAGCTTTCGTACCGGTACCGCAGTCGTGGAATCACAGCCTCGCTGCAGCATGGCCTGAAGTTGAAGCTTCTCCCATAGGGCTTGCCAAGTGACTTTGCAATGCGTCACCTGAAACGTCGGGTACCATCTTATGGAAGCTCGATGTTAACAGTGCCAGTCGGCCACAGAAGTTTGTCGTGGACATCGCCTTGCCCATCAGTGTCGCCCCTGGTTAGTGCAAGTGTTGTATCACTGATCCGTCTTCCATGTGGCATTTTCCGAGCATCCCCTTCCCCAGACATTTCGAGTCCACATTCCGCGTCGATCCCGCGTGTGTTGCATCGACTATTCTTACACTTTGCGGAGGGGACAAAGTTGGAGCTTTATTAATCATGTGGCAAATAATATCGACGACGTACACGCCAGGTGATTACTTTTCGCCGTCGAGCGCATTGTTGCCACTGGACAGGACCCCGCATCCATAGTTCAGGTCAAATATATTCTTTATGGTGTATTAATTTGGATGATGGTGAGGCTCAGGGTCTCTAGCTGGGAATGGGGGTATGCCATACCGGAATCTTGCATCTCATCTTGGGCAATCATAAGCGCATCGCAACCAAAAATTATTCCTCAGCTCCGTGTAGGTATGTGTTCTTTTTTGATACGGAGGACCGATGAAATAGGAGCGTGAAGAAAAGGCATTTTCACGCTCTGAAAGAAGACCTAGATAACAACCAGGAACGTGGATTTTCGAGTTCTCAATGCCCACGGAGGAGCGAGAACCTGATCCACCTTGTGTCGTGTAGGGTATTCGATGACCCTCGCTGTCTCGTCGATGGCGGTCGACGTGGGAGACCAGCTGCGTCGCCCTTTGCCTTGGGAATTACGTGTCCCTGTTGAGCAAGTGCATTTGCAAACTTCTTCCGTCCAGCTGTTCCGCCGGATTTTCATGAGGCACATGCCACCCGGTCTGCCCTTCAGAAACGGCCGGTGACCTTGGGAACATCCCGGCAAATCCCCTGGGTCCGAATTCAGGTGCTTCCTCAGTAGGCAGACACGGGTATTTCGCTTACTGCAGTCCCATCTACGGACTGCGATCGTACTATCTATCAACTGACAAATCTTCCGATTCTCACCTAGCGGGTTTGTGGACAGCCGTCACGGCCGCAATGGCAACTCATTTTCTCGACGTAAAGAAAGGTGTCGGGTTCAGGGGAAGGGCTTTCTAAAATGTGTCTCAGTCTCGACTGCTTGAATGTTGAACGTTAACAACAGACCAGGCGTACTGTCGACATCCCTCGTACGATAGTAACCCTGGATCAATTCGGCCATAAGGAATTCGCGTACGGGCTCCTTAGGCTCACACCCGGATCCATTCAGATCTGACACGCCAACGCAACTTCCGCATCAAGAAGGTCAGTGGAAGCTTACAATCCGCTACTCACGATAAATCGCCTTAATTTTAGCCAGGCAACTCATTCCAGCACATTTTTTTCATTTCATTTTATCCCGCCTTGGTTTTCGGATAAATATGAGCACATCCCTTTGCCCCGATATCCATCCGTTCCCCGCACCTCAGTCATTAGAACACCATGTCTTCACGAGATTCCTCTGTCTACGCCAGCGCTGCCTCTCCTTCTTATGAGCCGTACACCAGCACCCCTTCCTCATCTACCACGTCCGTCATCTACGATGACACCTCAAAACCAGCGCGGAAAGCTTGGGTCGACCCCGCTTCTCTCTCCAACCGCGGAGATGCATCACAAATACAGGGCAATGTCTCAGCCCGTGTTAAACAACTCATCCTAAACACATTCATCGCCTATGGTGCGGGAGACGAACAGTGTTTCGGGCACCACGTCGCCAAAGCTGTCAGATTTGTTGACATCAGCGCCTATGATAGCAAAGAGAAGCATGGCCGAATGGAGGCCATCACTACTGCGGAAGTGGTTGTCAACAAAAGTAAGTGTTCGCGTATGTACAACGTTTGGAGTCTCGTCTGACAGCATTCTCCTCAGGCATGCTTAATGGAGCAGGGATGCTTCATGGCGGATGCCTCGCGTTCTTGATCGACAACTGCTGTAGTACACCGCTTGTCGCCCTGGGCTTGATTCAAAACATTAACGGTGTGGGCGTTACTCAAGCCATGAATGTCAATTTTCACTCCCCTGCTCCTGCGTGAGTTCTTCATTCCCTCTGGGTGGAATATGCACAACTAACTGCGACTCATCCAGAGGGTCACGTCTTCACATCGTCAGTACGTCTATTGCCATGGGCGGCCGGATTATGAGTGCTCGATGCGAGGTAAGCGACCCTGAAGCTCGCATGCCAACGTGTGTGAGCGATCCTGATCTTGTATTCAGGTCATCAACGCGGGTACTGGCAGTGTCGTGGCGTCGGCATATCTCAGCAAAATGCAACCTGCAATCTCAAAATTATAGATAAAACATGCTGTGCATGGCTTATCCATGTGACGTATACCTAGCAACGACTCAACGACTCGGACATAGACCCCAACTGTATCGAAACCGTCTAATCCTGCACTTATACCCTACGCATTCTGTACTATCCATACACATGCACTGATCTGGTCACAAAAATGATTACCATTTTGGTTTTTTGGAAGATGTCGCGATTCAGTGTGAGAGCCGACAAGATTGGCATCTAGGTGGTTAAATTCATTTCGCAACTGCATCAGATTACTCAGTTGACAAGCTTGGGAGAAGCTGATGGACCCTTGAGTCAGGTCAGCGCTGTTTCACCGGCAGCCTTTAGTGCGTCAACCGTCTGACACCCAATCCTTCATGATCGGAAGCGGAAGCCTGAGAGGTGTGTGTACGTAAGCTCCACTGACACGTTCGTGCATATCTCCCACCTTGTACTGTAAACTTAACTCCACCGCTGTCAATTCAATTGAGGTGCGCGATGACCCAGGACGAGGCCCTGGACTCGGAGGGTTACTGATCAATGGGCAACAAGGGCAACACCCGCCCAGGGTCCACATGAAACCCGGGCCCGGACTCCTGAGGTACCAACAGATTACACGTCTGTTCCACGAAACCAAAACAGCCAAGCATTCTCGGCGGCCACGCTATCACCATGACCACACGGACCGGGTAGGTAGCAGGAGAATCGAGACTACCTATCTGATGAGGTAAGCCCCAAGCAGAAAAGAAAATAGCCATGCAAAGAGGGGACCCGGCGGTCAATATCGCAACGGCGGCGGCGGCGGCGGATCGAGGTTTACACGCGCCTCCATTCCCCTCGGCAAAAAGGGAAAGAAAAAGAAATAAAGAAGAGAGAGTGGAGAAAGTGCACGCGCCAACTTTTGTCGTTGCTTGACGTGCTCAACTCTATGGTCTCAGATCTAAGCGCCCACTGCGAGTGGCTGCTGCAACGCCAGTCCATGTGGTCCGTTGCCGTCACAGCACTCAAATTCTGATTTCTGCACCAGGCGAAACGCTGCTCGTCGTGTGATCATCCTGATAGCCCGTGTAGACAGGGGTGTGAGCTTGCGGGGCTTTTGTTTCCTACGGTGAGCATAACTAAAGCTTTTAGCCAGTTCTTCCGAACACCGCGCTAAGAATAGGCGCTCCGCAGCACCCTGGCTCGAACATGATGACCAGATCTTGAGAGCCCACCAGTCTATCTCTGGCAAGGCATGACCTCACTCTACCTGTGTGCCTATATGCATGGACTCGTCAACGGTCATGATCCCATCAATATCGGTATCGATGAATCAACGGGCATGGAAGCAAACCCGTGCTATTCCTGCGTTTGTATCCGAGGCCCCGCATCCATGAAAGTTAACGTTTATCACTCAAATAGGATGATTTGGATTACATAGGAATTCGAGCGGCCATCAGAAATCTACCTCGTCGGGATCCAAACACGGTTGGTCGGACACACTGGCACTGGGTGGCAACCGCCGGAGACACCTTGTGACGAAAAGAAGCCGCGGCGACAAGCAAAAGTTGCAATCGACCTTTCAAAAAAATAAAACTCCACCGAGCCGCTCGCCACCCGCTTTACATATGCACAACATGCCATCGGCGGGAGAATCGTTTCAAAACGTGTCGCAGACCGGAACACGCGGTCATGACACTTCAAGTTGTTTCTCAGGCTTCCACATTTTTGCGTAGTCTGAATTAAGATCTCGCACGATCTAACAACCCTGTCAGTCTCCACCACACCTTCGACAGTTCACGATAAATATCAGTAGGCAGTTTGTTCATGGAGCGGGGTTCGAGTACCATATAGTTGACAGCTGTTCGCCTGGCAACATGCTCAATCCCACCCATAAAGTCATTTGGGATTGTAGGATTCTTAAACTTGGAGTCGCCGAGATGGGCGTACAAAGTCCCTTCGACACCTGTTCCAGCCGCAATTCTAGCGACTTCTGAACGTCCTCACTGCCGGAGTGCCGTCGGTTGATCACCTGAGTTAACTAACGACGTCTAGCAAATGAATGCTATTGCCGACCGAGTAACTTTACGGATTTGTTTCCCTGGCCCACGTAGTATGCCAGAGGTAACCGTTCCGCGGTCCTCACACGCTTGTATGAGCGCAACCAGGACAAAACAGCAACTACAAGAGCCACGGCCACATAGCACATCGTGGTAGTCATCTTTATGGCGGATCATGAACTGCATACTATGCAGATCTCTGTTAAACATCAACCGATGTCTTACGGAAAGCCATGAAGAGGTACCTGAAAACAACTGTTAGCAGTGGAGAGTAAACAAATGACATGTACACCTTGATGAGAAGAACACGAGGAAGGCGAAAGAAGAGAAGGAATCAGCACTCGCGGATATTGTACCCGTGCGCGTTGCGTTCTTCTCCCCGAGGAGATCGCTAATTGGCGCCAATCATCAGGATGGGCCAGCACCGCGGGAAGCTTAAATAGCCAAAGTTGTAGTTCCCAACGCGCGTCTTGGGAGCTGCAGGTGGTGTGAGAATAATGGAATTTGTTTCTGATGTAAAGAGGCACAGGGCTCAAGCGCTCGCGCTCAGGCTGAAGGCCTTGCCTTGATCACGGACCGGCGCGCCGTCGAAATTTGGGAACTCACAAGCAATTACAAGGGCAAACTTGGCGTCCATGGAGACTTGTGGGTAGAAAAGTTACATACGTCCAACAAGCTCCTGGGACCATCGTTCCGATGCTAATTGACCTGACTTGAGGCGAAGCGGATCAACGATGACTTCCGCGGTATGTCATAGGTACATATGCACCGATAATACCCACACTGAACCCCGCCAACAAAATTAGACAAGTTAGCGATCAGGCATCACGCGGACCTTTGCACCAGGTAACGGGTTTGATGGAGATTAGGTTGCACAACTTCAGTGCATACAAAATAAATGTGAGCTCCGATAAAGCCGAGGTTGGAAGGAATCAAGTCCCCGTCGTGATATCCAACCCTCGCACAAGGCTTAACTATCACAAGACCACAAACTATTATGTGAGTTACTCACCAAGTAGATAGCTCACTGGCAGGAGGAGCCTGAGAGCCACAGATGAGATGATATATCAATATTGCTCGTTGCACCGTCCATTCGACTTGTCCTTCGCCTTGGCCACGTTTCCTTCGCTACACGGGCGCTGTCTCTGTCGCCCTCGATGCTCCCGATTTATACCATGCAGTTTATTGCCTCCGAACCCGAACTTCTCGACTCCATGGGGTCGTTCTCGTCACAGATATCAAGATGAAGTTCGTTACTCCTTCTAAATGTTCCGGGACAGTCTCGTGGGCTGACAGTTTCGCCCACGTTCTGGCCAGAGCGAACATCTCTCTGCGAGGTAGAAGACAGTGGCCAAGTTATTCGGAAGGATCGATGACGGGGAATGACGGAACTCACGCTATCATCTCCGTCACAGACAAACAAACATAGACAGAGGTTAAACGTTATTTACCCCGCTACGAGTCATGATGCTGCTAGACGGGCGAACCTTGAAGCAGTGGCAGTACATAGCAAGTTATAGCGACTTTTTTCTACTTGATTCTATCTACACCTTGGGCACCTCACAACACTGCCATCTACGAATCATCCCAACTTGAAGTGCGGCGCCGTCATTTTTGCATCGCGGGATCATCGACATCGATCACCCATCACGAGCCATCGCATCCACCTGCGTATACATATTCTTCGTCCCTCCGTTCCTGTTCATACCCCTTGTCAACTGCCAGGCGGGCCATCACCCTCTCTACCTCATTTTCCCAATCCGTCAACATGCAGAAATACGAGCCGAGTATTACGGCCCAAGCCATCCCGATTGTCAAACCCCACCATAGCCCAGAAAGACCCCAGTTTTGTTTGAACGTCAACCAAAGGCTAACCGGGGTGCCGATACAATAGAATGCACTTGCCAGACGTCATTAATCAATTTCGGATGTTTAGACAGACTGCCAGCTCACCTAATATTGATCAACGCACCCAACGTCTTCCCGCGATGTGTTGTCAGTTACTGGGGCATTGGGCGCAAGATTCGAAATAATTTTGCACCCACCTGCTTGCCTCGCGAACGCAGGATGCCAGAGAGCACAGCACCACACTGGTCGAAGAATTGTGCGAGAGCCACCAAAGGAAGCATGGCAGCCACGAGCGCTACGACCGCTTTGGTAAAGCATGCCACATCAGTGATTGATTTCCACATTATGTATCACATACCTGGATCACCATTGAACATGTATCCCCACGTCGCTCGAAAAGCCACAAGGACACCACTTTGGAATAATGGTCATATACAGGAAACACGCAAAAGGATAATGCGAACCTCAAAAGCAGCGCGAGGCAGATGCAAATGAACATGGAGGCGCTCGCGGCAACTCCAGCGCGATTCGCGTTCTTCTCTCCAAGGAGATTACCGATCCTTGAAAGGATTGTTAGATATGCCTCAAGGAGGACGGCAATGACCGCTAACCGAACGGAAGTTGCAATTCCCAGAGCATACGGGACTTGGAAGGTGCTCGAAACTGTGGAGAGCAGCACAGATTGTGTTGCCAACGGTATAGGACCGAGGCTGTGAGGCTCCACTCAGTGGTATATTCTCGCGATCTTGACCACTACTCACAAACTGGCAGCAACTAAGATCGTTTAGGATGAGCCCTCCTGTCAAGGCAAAGAGATATGCAACGCACGTCCAACGAGCTCCCAGGACCACCACTCCGATACAACTTGGCCTGTGCTGGAGGTGAGTACATCATTGGCGACAGCATAGATCGAAATGGTACGTGCCGACGCCACCCATGCTCAACCTCGCCAAAGTACCTAAAGAAGTCAAACATCGTGACGAAATGGGATGCCAGGCCGTCCGTTTCACGAAGAATATGCCATAGAAAACAGATGCGACAGAAATCAAATTATATGAAATAGAAGTCGCAATCGGCGCTCCAATAAACCCAAGGCGAATCGGATCAGGTCCCCATACTGAAATACCCCGTCAAATTCCATGATATGATGACAAAGCCTGTAATAGCTTACCAAGGGTATAACTTAGAAGGATGTTTATAGGTGCAACAAAGAGAATGATACGTGCAGGCACATCAAACAACCCTTGAAGGTGAGATTAGTTCGTCATACAACTACACAAACCCACGACCCTTACCCTGGGCTTGGAAATACCGGCTGAATGGGGTCGTCAATATGATACAGAGTGAAAAAGAGAGACAACTTACCGAGAAATGCAGTTGAAGGAATACGCTGGAAGACTCAACGAAGCCCATTTCAGATAGATGCTGGCATATCTTGCGACCTCCGGATCTTGTCTCAGGGCCAGAAGGAGGCCCTCGGCGTTAAACCAAACCATATAAATGGGCTGATAGCACTGCGATGAATATGATACCGGACGTTAGTGTAACGGGCTCACGATCAATATAATAATCTGTAGAACAACTGTCCTCAGAAGTAAACATCGTGATTTTGCGTTCAATAGTTTCCGAACATACCCATGCGTTGAGTCCATAGTCCGACGAGTTGTGGCTGGTTTGAAGTCCATGCGCTCGGAAGGACAGTGTCCAAGGCGCTGGACATCCCTTGGATGACACTGAGACCAGTGACATTGGCCGTCATGAAGCCAATCGTGGCGGCAGCGAGCGCAGTGGTGGATATATGCCCGATGGATATCACTGAGGACATGATGATACTATGCTCAAACAGATGCGTACTTCCGACATTGGATTCAGTGAGAATGTACGTCGAGAACAGAAGCAGAACATACGAACCCAAACACAGGAAGAGCATATCTGATGAGTGTCTTGGCTTCTTGCTGAAAGACCGAGAAGAAAGCGTTGCTCCCGGATGATTCATGGTTGACGGGTTGCTCGATGCGAGGTATTGGCGAGGCAAGCAGAGCAGTTGTCTCCGATGGCAGTACCTGCAAGCCAGGATCCACAAACTTTGTCTTCCCGCCCTTTGGAAGAAAAGGGAGCGTGAAGAAGTGTTTTATCATGGACGGGACAGAAGACCAGATTGACAGCTGTTCGTTTTTGCGATCAGCGCGACATTCGTCCTCCCTTTCCGTGTCTTGACGGTCAGATACAGAGGTTGCAAATATATCGGTGTCCGTCATTAATTACGCGCGCAGTAGAGCTGGGGGTGATGGAGGGCTGAATGAAAGCAAGGGGGAGTTAAATTTGCCGGGGTGATAAAAAGCCATCGTTTGGATCAGCGCTGTCAGCACATGGAGATATCGTCGCGTGTGTCACCGCCGAAATGTATAATGCCAGGCACAAGTCAGGGTAGACGGAAATCATGGAGAGCGTCTCAAATTCCAAATTGACAGTGGTGCGAACACTCTCACGCTGAGGGAGAAAATACGCCAATAAGAAGTCAGTTGAACAGTTAGTCGTTATCCCTAATCACGTTCTAAGTACGTCCAAGTTGGAGACGCTGGGAGAAGCAAACGTACTGGAAGACCGTCAAAGACCGCCATCCATCTTCCCAAAACAACATATCCGACACACCCTACGGTAGTGAGCCTTCCACCTGCCAGTGGAATCGTTGGAATCGGAGAACGAAATGTCACTCAAGCTTTAAGTATGATTCAGAGTAGAGGCTGAGAAGAATACAACGACTCGGAGGAGTGCACTCCTCGACCCATGGAAGGCGGACATAGGTAACCACATGGCCACGGCATGCACGGTTGTTACCTGAGGGAGAAGGTCAAATTCAAAACGCTGATTACGCCATGAAGTTCCTTGCTTTTCTAGTTTGGAAGGTGGATTCCCACCGGAACAATGAAGGGGCTTCTAGGATGTCTTTGCGTTGACAAACGACGACGACACGCCAAGGATCTAGGCGACACAAGGGAGACGCTCTATGTCCGTATCACAGCACCAATAATACTCACAAGCTGCCAGCCGTTGGAACGAAATGTAAGACCGGAAACTTGTCCTCGGACTCGGAGGATTCCTACTGCCGCGATGTACTGGACGAGCAACTTGACTGAATATCCATCGAGCATACAGGAATCAGCTGAAACACTCGAAAGTGTAACCGAGCAGCCCAGCGCTCTATCTACGTGCAGACCAATTCCCACTCACAAAAGACGTGGCACGATCAAGATGGTTACCGCCGCCACCGCCGCCGCCGCTACTGTTATCGCGATAATGGTCACCCTGGCCAATCACATGATGGAACAGATGCAGCGCCTGATCACATGCACAAGCACTCCCCTGACCACGATAAGGTAGGCATAATGCCGATTGCGTACAGGCACAAGTAGGAAATGCGCCCCACGGATGATCGAACTTTCACTAATCACGAGGCGATGGCAATTCATGTTGACAATCGTAAAACTGATTTAGTGTGACGTCCAAAACATGCTCGATAGAGATACATCCTGAACGTCCTTAGGTGCGCTGGGTGCGAAGCATAGGAGATCGTCCATGGAGTCCAGGAACACGCAAGTGAAGCCTGGTCATTCCAAGGAATCCCTAGCTGTTCATCTTGTACGATGTAAGTCATGAAGCCACAGGGAGATGTTGAGTGCTCATAGTTATTCGTCTTTCTCCAGATAAGAATGATCAGATGTTCAAGAGGCTTGCAAATCATGGGAGCATTCGGAGATCACGTTCAAGTCGGTCGCCAGGCGGTTGTGATAACCTAACATGACCTGTTTGCAGAACATTAGATATCAGATACATCGATGATGTAATCATCCACCAAGAAATATATACTACCCAGTCAAGACCAAGCCCCGCACGTATCCAAGATTATTATCTGGTCTGCAGGTCCGGGCGAGTTGAGACTTGAGCCTGTAGGCTGCACATGCAACATCCTCACAGCCGCAGTACTAAACGAACCACCATCACGTGACCAAGGTTTCACCCCAGCACGCGTCAAGCACTTACCAATGGAAACACTGAACCTACTGGACACATCTTGAAATCGCATACGGACAGCGCGTATTCTCGCGAAATGAGGACTATAGTGACTGACGATGATGGCACTGAGTGGTCCATTGAAATCATCGACGGTGTCAACGCGCCCGCTGCAAAGCCGGTCAAACAAACACTTCCAACAATGACGAACCTTGAGTATGTGACGTTGAACATGTTTCGTCCGTATTTTGTCAACCAGACGTTACACTTGTACAGAATCCACCCGTTCTATGACTTTTCAACAAAGCTGCATCCTCTGGAACCCGATCGACTGGTCAAGAAGTGGTGAAACGCGCTCTCGATGCACGCCAAACAGAATGTATACTTCCACGGGAGTTGACTGAAAGGAGCCACCCAGCTTCTGTGACGAACTATGCCCTCAAGGAAGCGAGACCAAATCCGACGATTTTTGCTTGGTTGAGTAAGCCACCCTTCGAAGAGAGCAAATTAATTGAACCTTTTTCTCCAGCGAGACACACAATATGTCAGATAGTCATCATCACGAACAGATTCAGTCTCAAATGAAACGGCAATTCGCCAGGTCGCATCAGCCAATTCAACTTACGCGGGATACATCATCGGGTTTGTCGTCACAGGACAGCTTGGGAGGGAAGCCCAACCCAGGGGAGTCGTCGCTTCCTGTATATTCCTTCTTGGAATATAAGGATGCTCCAACCGTAGTGTACACCAAGTCCGAGAGCGAGGCAAACAGTCTTGTACAGGACCTTGAAAAGGTGAGATATTCATTACCGTCCTGTAACTGGCGTTTCGGGCTGAGTTTTTGAAGTCCCTTGGGTTTCGACCTCGAGTGGCGCGTTATGTGGCACCCCGGCGCACAAGAGAGACGGACGGCCCTAGTACAGCTATGCGACCACGACACAATCTTGCTCATTCAAGTCAGTAGTATGAAAAGTATGTGCTTGGATTGTTGTCGCTCGGCCTATTCCAACTCACTTCTGCGAACAGGGTTCCCCAGGAAAGTTTTGGTCGGTCTTCGCATGCTTTCATGGCCCCGTCTTTGAATCCTGACATACGGACAGGAGGTGATCGAATCTGCAAATATCGTAAAAACAGGCGCCAACATATTGAGTGAGTCTCTTGCCAGATAACGAGACAGTTCCTCACAGCTCATCCCTGTCAGACGATGGCGAAAAACTCTTTCGAGATTTTGGGATTCAGGCCAGGGGGCTTGTAGAACTTGGTGTTTTTGCCGCTAAGGCCGACGACACATTCAACTCTGTCTACAACCGAGAAATCGTCAGCCTTGCCAAGATGGTGGCCATGTACCTCGGCAAGACGCTTCTCAAGGGTAAAGTACGCACCTCGAACTGGGAAGCCAACCTTTCAGACAAGATGGTTGAATGTGAGGCCGTCCCCCAATCACGACGTCATTAATACCCGTCACTCACCGTTACGGCCAGACGCCGCAAATGATTGTCACTGCGCACTCATGGTGTACGCCAGACTCCAGGAAATCGCTTTCCAGGCTGGCAAGACCCTTGACGTGTCGACGTATTCACGTCAAGTCGACCCTCGTTCGCTCAAATTAAAGGTCCCATCGTTGCCGACCCTTCCACAGCGTCTTGACGCACCCACGAGGCCTCCCGTCCCAGCCTATTGCATACCCGAACCCCCTCGACCGCAACAACTTCGTGCATACAAGCTGTGGCACGTGGACAAGATGCCACTCGAACAAATGTGTATGACACTCCGGACAGGCACTAGAGTTGAGCCGCTCAAGGAGAGCACAGTCATGTGAGTCCCTGATTTTCACTCGCGTGTGCCGTGTGCCAGGTCCAGTCGTTTTGCTCATCTGTGGGTCTGGTGCCCTTGTACTTGGCGCTCCCATAGATCGTACGT
The DNA here is from genome assembly GCA_018397855.1 of Boletus reticuloceps. Lineage (NCBI taxonomy): Eukaryota > Fungi > Basidiomycota > Agaricomycetes > Boletales > Boletaceae > Boletus > Boletus reticuloceps. The sequence continues at coordinate 339,503 of JAGFBS010000003.1, forward strand.
CATCGGGGCTTTGCAAGCAGATCCACGGTTGCCATTCAACGTGGCCAAACTCAAGTCGCTCGTGCTCATGGAAGCGAGCAGTTGGCAACGCCATCGGCAGTGGATTGCGTCGCGCGAGTGATCTTCGGCGAATGCTCACCGAGTACACATCCGTATTTTTATTCCATGTCTAACGTTGACACTTTCTTGTTTCGCATTGGTGGTATTAGTATTTAACGGTTGCTGGGTCTACTAACTGATATGTATATACATTGGTTGCTTCATGACATGTCCTTTCATTGCATGACCGTGACAGATAGGTCGATTTTCCTAATTGAATGTTCTATCAGAAAAGTTTGGTATACTCCGTTACCGTCTAGCATCACACAGAGAGGAGACCCGCCGATCGTGTGTAGAACAAGAGTCCACTTGTCATATAGCTTCACCTGGTCTTTAGGAGGGCGTGTTTGAGACCTGCCAATGGATATCCCATGCCCTTGTGTATCCGGAAGGAGTACATGCCTACCTGCAAGACCTGTCACTCGTACGGCAACGTCAGCCTCGGTCCACCACGTCGCATGAGGGAATAGAAATAAAAACGCACGTTGACACCAGTTACTCCAAGAACGATTCCCATGTCCCTCCAGTAGTGTCCATATAACACATTGAACCTGAACTGCAGATATGCGTCCGTCGTCCGAAACGGACAAAAGGCGCACGAGGTGGCTGCGTCCGGGAGATACCCGCCTGTAAAAGCGAAGTAGGGTCTATATAGGCGCTGCAGCTCATCCCGGGGGTGGTTCGATCGTCACGAGCTCGGTCGACGCGCAGGTGACTAATTAGTGGTCAAGCGCTTGGACACTGTCAATGTATCGTCCGGGCAGAGAGCTGTGGAAGGGCCCAACTTGGCCTAAGAGACCCTCGATGACGTAGGTAAAGGGGGAGACGTAGTACATCCACTTCCACCACCCCAGTTGAGAATATAGTTGCAGGACGCCAGCACTGAAGTCACCATGTCCATCCATCAGTACGACCGAAATAGGCCACGTGGAGAAGAAAAGCACACATGAACGAGAAGAAGACACTGAACAACGAGGTTGCGATGCTCCATTGGGGGAGATTACCACGACATCCAGCCCAAAGGTGGTGAAGCACAAGTACTGGGAATGCGATGCAGTAAAAGAAAACCATCGAAGCCCGTGGTCCAGTACCAGCAGAAAAAGACCAAGGACGCGCCAAACATGTTCCGATCGGCTAGATAGTTCGGGAAATGCCGACACGACATGTTTGAAAACATCTTCTCTACCCCGGACGTCTCCTCCATCTGGTCAGACCGAACACGCATTACCAACTACCTTCGTTTCGAAGGCTGTCTCGCTCGCGTGCAGGGAGACCTCGACATCATTCCAAGGGACGCTGCCGTTGAAATCGATGCCTTTTGCGCAGATGTCGACAATATTGATTTCGAAGAGCTCAAGCGAGACACCGAGAAGATCGGGTATCCGGTTTTGGGTCTGGTCCGGCAGATCGTCCGCCAGGTCAACATCAAACACCCGGGTCTCGGAGAATGGGCTCATTTCGGTGCAACTACTCAGGTGATTTTTCTGATTTACCAGGTAGCAAACTATGTGACTAATGACAAGTTGGGAACAGGACGTGACAGATACTGCCACTGTCCTTCAGCTAGCGTCGACACTCGAGATCGTTGACGCGTCGCTGCGGGACGTCATTGAGAGCCTTGGTGCGCTCGCGAGACGCCATGCTACCACGCGCATGGCTGCTCGTAGCAACCTTCAACAGGCTGTCCCCATGACATTGGGGTTCAAACTTGCGCGTCTTCTTGCCACTTTTCAGCGACATCAGCGACGTCTTGAGCAACTCGAGCCACGGGTTCTCGTGCTCGAATTCGGGGGTGCAGCTGGTACACTCGCCTCGCTCCCTGCCGACAAAGCGCTGCCATGCCAAGGAAGCACTCGCGGAGTGTCTCGGGCTCTCAGTTCCAGAGATCGCTTGGCACACGGAACGAGATAGTTTTGCCGAAGTTGGCGGGTTCTTTGCACTCTTGGCTGGGACATGCGCCAAGTTTGCAACGGATGTCAAGCTTCTCATGCAAACGGAAGTGGCTGAACTCTCCGAGCCTTTCCATGACCAACGCGGATCGTCCTCGACGATGCCACAAAAGCGCAACCCTGTCTCGTGTGCCTATATCGCCGCCATGGCTGCCAGCGTACGCTCCCATTGCGGCGCGATGTACGAGGCGATGGTAGCAGACCACGAGCGTTCGACGGGGCCGTGGGAAATTGAATGGATTGCTCTACCGGAGATATCCAAGTTGACATGCGCCACGCTAAAACACACGGCTGAGCTTGTGGCTGGGCTGGAAGTGCACCGCGGAGCGATGGAGAGGAATTTGAGCCTTACGAGAGGTGGGATTGTCTCTGAGGCGGTGATGATGGCACTCGCCAATAAAATGGGACGACAGGTTGCACACGATCTGGTGTACAATCTCTGCCGGAGGAGTGCAAACGAGGACGTGCCGTTACTTGAGCTGTTGTGTGCAGATGACAAGGTGACCTCGGTCGGGGTAGGGAGGGATGAACTGCAGCGGTTGTGCGAGCCTGGCAATTATCTGGGGCTGTCGGTTGAAATGGTCGAGCGTGTCGTTACTTGCGATGGAGAGGGAGATCCCTAATCAGAAATGGATGATTCGCCTACTGGATGCGAAGCTTCTTTCTTTCTACTAATTCATCCTCGTAAAGGCCATTCCAGTATGCGGTAGTTTTTCGCCAAGGACACGTCAACCAGCTCAGGGTGGACGACGAGTGAGTACGCCGAGCTTGTGTCTCCATGGTGAACTTGTGCTCGGCGGCGGTCTGGAGAGACACGTTGCGTGCAGAGAGGTCGCGTCGATGTTGGTTCTTCGATCATCGTCCTCGAAGCAACTCCGTAGAGCGCGGCACGTAGCATCGCCAGCCATGCCCATCCCCCCGTCTTTAACACCTCTCTTTTTCTTCTCCCCCTTCCCCTCGCCTCCCTTCCCTCCTTCCCATGTCGCATATCGTCCCTCTGATCGCATCCCACTTCCTGGGTAAGCCACTGGTTACTTCAAAACAGTAGCGCTAACGTGCCCCAGGTGTCATTTTCTGTAGCTTGTACGCTCCACACTCCTCGGTGTTCACAGGGCGTTTGACTCGCGTTAGGTTGTATGGCCTCACAATGGCGCAAACATGGTACTATTTTCATTCCTTCCCCAAAGACAGCTGTCGCACGAAGATCCTGGTCAGTGCGCTCTTCCCTCACACGTCCTTCAATCTCATCGTGCAATGCTAGGTTGCATTCCTGAGGTAGACATCCAAATCGGGAATCACCCTGGTAATACTCATCGTATTGCCAGCGCCCTTGGCACGGCTCAAATCGTACTCGTGTCCGCCTCAATATATCAATATACCATCGTTTATGCTGGGGACATCGACATGTCTGGATATGTCACATCGTAAGCTACTTTTCTGGGCCTGTCCTTTACGGATTCACATTGCGCGGTTCGACACAGGTCATTCGAGGTACGTGCCTACTCCACTGCGCTTCTTATCTAAAGGCCAAGAACTGCGTCTCCAGGCATCGATGGGCGTTTCTGTAAGCACTTTCTTCAGTCCCATTTCTACTTGACGTCAATCTCGGTGCTGGTAAGTCTGTAATCGCATTTGGGGTGCAGTTGTGAGTCGAGTTTACTTCGTTCCCTTCTTCTACTGGGTGATCTTACGTTATTCTCCACCACATTAGGGCATATGCACATCGTATTTGGAGATGTGAGTGCCGCGCCGAACAGTAATGACTGCACCTAACCGGGCGTCCTAGTGAGCTTTTGCAATCGACAATTGACTGTTTCGATCGTAAGTAGCTCAAGATCAGGTACTCTTCCGACTAACGACCTGGATGCATATAGGTCGTATTGGCATTTATCGCACTAGGTTAGTCGTATCCTACTTGTTTGACAAAATTCAAGCGAACATCGTCTAGGTTGTGGTGTAGGTATGCACATTATGGCGTTACGCGCGTATCCATACTCATCATAGCTATCCAGCTATTTTGGTAGAGACGTACGTGGACTGCGTGCACCTTCTTTCCTATCGTTTACATCAACCTCACCTATAGCATCGTAACCCCGCAATGGCAGAGCACGCGTGGAAGCAACGTCAGTCGCCTCTCATCCATCTTCGCACAGGAGTTCGATCCACCTCTCACTGGACTGTCCGCTTAGCTCTCCGCAATGATCTTTTATTTTTCTTCGATCGCTTGTGATCTTCTCATCGCCGGCTCGCAAGCGTACTTGTTCCACAAATCAAGGACTGGCATCGGGCGGTATGTTTTATTCTCGTCTGAAAATGGAGAGTATCCCTGACATGTATCAGGTTAGGTGGTCTCATCTCCAAGCTGACCATCCTGGTCATTAATGTCGGTCTACTGACAAGGTATTCATTCTCGTCGTCACGTTGGGACATCCTCCCCACAAATTTTATCTTCTCCTATAGCGCCGACGTGACTGTCTTTCTCGTGCTGGTATGGCTTCCCTCTGAGATGTGTTGATTGCGCTGATGTCCACCACCAGTTTCTCGTCTGTCCATCCAACGGCGCGTTCCTCGTACCCTATATTCTTATGAGCCATTGTGAGTTCCTCTCCTTTTTTCGCTTCCGACATGTATAGACGGTCGAATTGTCCAGGTTACCTCAATTCCTTCTTGAGCGTGTGAGCGCCAACGCCGATAGCCCCAACAAAGCAAATACTGATCCTTGCCCCATAGTCTCAACTCGCGTCTCTTCCTGCGCGAGTTGGTCGATAAGGAAGAGGTACGTCCACCCCCGGCGTCAATCGGGTTTGGGAACGGGATTGACGTTTTTCCTTCTCCGCTACTGCTACCCCTTTCGTGGGTGATAGTACACCTGTCCAAACATCGTAAGCTCTGTGGACGGTTTCGGGCTCAGTCCAACATCCCAAACGCACTCACCATGTCCATCCCGGTCTCACTCGCAAACACCATCTCAATGCCCGCACAGGCCGTCCTCGTCCCCGTCCTCGTCCCAATCCCAGTCAGGGTTACAACCGCACACGCCGTGTCCATCTAGCCTTGACCCGTGCCCAATCACGGTCGTCTCGCGTGTATGAGATGCTTCAACCACCCTGCTTGTGATTTATGTAATAAAAATGTTTTCGGTTTCACACTATCTGTCGTTTGTTCCTCCGTTTCAGTTTTTCCTGTGGTGTGTGTTGCGCATGAGCATGAGCAAGGCTATGCAGTCGTACTCGGCAGGTCGAGTCGTGCGAGTACACAGCGGTGGCGTGCAACACCCACGCTGGGGGCGTAGTTATACATAAGAGATAAACTGGCCATGGGGCTGTAGTACGTGTACAACAGACATCATGGCTAGGGTGAACTGAATTCAGAAACTGGTCATTGCGCGGAGCAAAACGACATTTCAAGACGCAAAAAAACAGACTAGTAGAAATCCCATAGAATACAGACCCACGTCTAATGTATGCAGGGTATGTTCTGATACATGGCGTGGTTATACCATGTGAGACGTTTCTGCGGAGTGTAAGTAAGCATCAATAGTGGTGCTTCCAGTAGAACGTTGAGCGGTCTAGACTTGCCTATGTGCTGATACGCATGCTTTCGTGCATCAGGAGGATCCATCGACCAGAGTCATCATCGAGCCCGGAATCATTGTACTAGCAAGCTCGGAGTGGGAGACATCGGCCATATCACTGAGCCCATCAAGCTTTGAGTCATCATCTGATACCTGCTGCTTGGCAGTCAAGTCGCTGATAGCAGGCATCTCAGCGTGAACCATTACGGTCGAAGCGCAGTGAACGCACTCCGTATTCGACACAGAATTTGACAATGCAGGAAAGTTGCTTCGGCTGGAAGCTTGTTGATGTTCCTATGGAAGGCGGGAATGGAAGCGAGTGAGAGAGTATAACAGCAGCATACACGATGATACACAGCAGTATGGGGTGCTGCATACACGAGAACACGCACCTCCTGAAAAGAGGATGCAGCGCAGGGAGGATCAGCCCTTGGGGAATCGCTGCATACACAAGAACACGCACAATCTGAAAGAGGATGCAGCACAGGGAGGATCAGCCCTTGGGGACTCACTGCATACACGAGAACACGCACTCGCTGAAAAGAGGATGCAGCACAGGGAGGTCAGCCCTTAGGGAATCGCTGCATACACGAGAACACGCACAGTCTGAAAAGAGGATGCAGCACGGGGAGGGTCAGCCCTTGAGGAATCACTGCATACATGAGAACACACACAAGCTGGAAAGAGGACACAGTGCAGGGAGCGTCAGCCCTTGGGGAATCGCTGCATACACGAGAACACACACTTTCTGGAAGAGGAGGGTCAGCCCTTGAGGAATCACTGCATACACAAGAACACACACAAGCTGGAAAGAGGATACAGTGCAGGGAGCGTCAGCCCTTGGGGAATCGCTGCATACACGAGAACACACACTTTCTGGAAGAGGACACAGTGCAGGGAGGGTCAGCCCTTGGGGAATCGCTGCGTACACGAGAACACGCACAAGCTGAAAAGAGGATGCAGCACAGGGAGGGTCAGCCCTTGGGGAATCACTGCATACACGAGAACACGCACAGCCTGAAAAGAGGATGGAGTGCAGGGAGGGTCAGCCCTTAGGGAATCACTGCATACACGAGAACACGCACAGCCTGAAAAGAGGATGCAGCACGGGGAGGGTTAGCCCTTGGGGAATCGCTGCATACACGAGAACACGCACAGCCTGAAAAGAGGATGCAGCACGGGGAGGGTCAGCCCTTGAGGAATCACTGCATACATGAGAACACACACAAGCTGGAAAGAGGACACAGTGCAGGGAGGGTCAGCCCTTGAGGAATCACTGCATACACGAGAACACACACAAGCTGGAAAGAGGACACAGTGCAGGGAGGGTCAGCCCTTGAGGAATCACTGCATACACGAGAACACACACAAGCTGGAAAGAGGACACAGTGCAGGGAGGGTCAGCCCTTGAGGAATCACTGCATACACGAAAACACGCACGTCCTGAATAGAGGACGCAGCGCGTGAGGGTCAGTTGTTGATCCATATTTGGGCACATATTACACGTACTTGCGTTGATAGCTGAGGAGCAAATACGTGGCAGTTCAATATAGCTTTTGTAGGTGCTTTCATTTCGCACGTACCACTTGCTTCGCTAAAAATTACGAACGAGGTACTTCGCCTCTGCCGTCGGGGTACCAACTGCTTGCTGATTGTCAGTGTCGTCCGGCGCCACCCTCGCTGTCTGCGCGTGCTTGCGACTTGGAACCGTCTCTCACAGTGTCGACTTCCAGTTCGTTGTAGCTCCTTGTCAGTAAGTAGAAAACGAAAACGAAAACGAAAACGAACCACGTGATGGTGCAACCACGCTCTAACACAACCGAAAGATTTTCGATGCTGACATTGATGGTATTGGGTGTTCCGCATCGACACGTGTATGTCGCCGTCATCCAACTGGATTCTTCTTCAATAACAACTCTCGTCACGATCTTCGTCCCAGGTTCCATCTTCGACCAAATATCACTTTCTCGAGTCAGTTGCGTCACATCCGAGTCAGTATCACCATAAATCACGAAATCGTATTGTTCCTTTTCAATATACCACCTTTGGATCTCGGCCTCGTCCGGCCTACACTGATAAAGACTGGCACGGAGCATGTGTTCCAGTTGCTAAGATTACATATTAGGTTTAATCATGTATATGTTCGCATCGTAGGAGCGTACATCCAAGTATCGGCATTGATCAAGGAGCATCGGATGCTCTCGTCCTGTTGCATCGACCAGTATTGCATAGCCGCGTGAGACGGACGCTGGTAACTGTCCTGTACCTGCTATTGCCATGGAGTTCTCGATAAATTGTGTCTGTCTGACGCTGAATCGCACGATCTTGTCCGTGTTCGCTCTGATTTCATGCACCTCGTTTTGGCTGAACATTTGCATAAAGACCTGACAAGACCACAGAACGAGTCAGGAATGCCTTGTCAAATATTCTTTGGGGAGAGGTTTCCGTCACCGTGTAATCCAACAGATGATTGTTGATGCGAGAGATACATCCGGCGATGTCTTGTGTGACAGAGGAAGATGCACGGATACGTTTTCTCATTGTTTCCAGTTTGGATTTTTCCGTCTGCAGCGTGCTGATAACGAGATGTTGGAATTGCTTGAGTACACTTTTCACGAGCCACACACCGAAGCAACCGCCATCTCATGTTTTCCTCCTCTGTGGTCCGAGCGATCGGTGCGTCGTCGATAAGGCGGAGAAGGAGGTATAATCGGGTCGTGAGTTGTTCCATGTCGCCGTTGTTTTGGATGTATCTCTATTAAATAACGATGGGGGCAGTCAGCATCAGGGCAAGGATTCTAGAGAACTCAGCCGAATCACATCTACGATTTGAAGGGTACTCAACATCCCGCCGATGACATCCTTGATGATACCCCCAGCGACGGGGATCGCGCCTGCGACAGCCTGTACCGGAGGCAGAAAGGTCTGAGCAGCATCGGATGTATTACGATAAATGGTGGAAATGGTAGTCGGCTCCTGAGCTTGAGGGCCAAGCGGAGAGGGTAAACAGTACGATGGACTGAAAGCAAGAGCTGGTTTGGACACCGCAAGTATGCCCATCCCGGTGGAGTAATCTGAATGACGACCTGAGGCGGATCCCTTTTGAAACCGGCCTCGAAGGGCTTTGAGGCGTCGATGAGGCTGGAAAAGGACATCGCAGCTAGGAGGGAAGCGAGGATGGCCTCATTGTAGGATTACAATGTTCATAACGTTCATACACAGGACAACATGAGGCACACAGCCATCGTGCGGCAGTGCGTGACTAATTTTAGTGCGGCTACATCCATGACAATTTAGACATCCATCCGACACAAACTAAAAGCATTGCCTATCCAACACTTACACGACCAAATACCCCTCCCGAACCAACCCCTCCAAAAACGCACGCACTACAGGGTCCTCACAAGCACCCAAGAACCCCATCAACCTCTCCTTGCTCAGCACTACCTTGCTTACACCTGCACCCCCACCAAGCGCTCGCCCCAAAAACGCCCTGATGTCACCAACGTACGCCATCGGATCGACAGGCCCGCTTTCTGAGGCCGCCAACCGTGAATACGCAGCCTGATATCCCGCCGTCTGTTCCTCGTAATCAATCTCGGTCAGGCCCGTCCCGTCTGACGAGTCGACTTCTTTCGCAGCGAGGTACTGTGGTTCGCTAAATAGCTTGACGAGGGCCGTGAACACCACCGGCCTATGGACAGGGGGGTGAGTACCGGGTAATACCAAGCAAGGGAAAGCACCACACCAGCTCCGCGAGGCAGGCTCGGAGAGCATCACCTGGCTCTCTGTCAACATCCGCGTCAACCCCACCGCGGTCACTTTGCGATTCTTGTGTGGCATCTTTGGTACCTGTGGTATCACGAACCCCATCAAAATTTGGGACCACAACCTAGCGATGCCATCAGTCCGTCAGGTCAACAACAAAATCAGAGTACCCACTGGGGTTGGATCTCCTCCACCGTCCCAATCACATAATCGGGGCCCATCCCCGCCACGTCGATCGCCATCGTCAACAAGAGGAAATACGTGAAATGGTATGCATATTTATCCGTCTTGCTCGTCTGCATTCGCGTCAGCAGCGTCATCACGAGCGGGCGCATGTACGGTTTTAGTTGTGTCCTGTCGAGTGCGTCAGCCTAACGCACCATTCCACTTGATGTCACTCACGGATCCACGTTCTGCACGACACCCTCCAACAATTCAAATCCCCACCCGTCGTTCATTTTACTCGGCACTAGCCGCTGCTGTACGATCGCCAACACCCGCTCCAATTGGCCTGCTCTCACCATTTCTTGCGCGTCCCGCGCCAAAAATGCGCGCAACAGTTTCACGAGACCCGGAATGCTCCCTTTTTGCTGCCAGCACGCGGGTGTAAGCAAAAAGGGTAATAGTGAACGGTATTCGGCCGGGACGCTGGTGGTGTGCAGCGACAGCATTTGAGCGAGTACTTGAAATATGTACGGAATGTATTCTGTGCCAGTCATGGGTTAGGATAAGATGGGAGCAATAATGTACACGTACGATCGATATCTTGTTGTAGAATGACCGTAAACGGACCAAACAACGCTTGTTCAAACGTCGGCAAGGTCGTTGGTGTGCCGTGTACGACGAACCTGTATACGTGTCAGTGTTGTCATAGACGCGTCCTCGGGGACGCACCGCATCAATGCCGATATGCTCTCGAAGATGTACTGATCAAAGCTGGGATTGCTCGGATTCTTGGAGATGATGCCGAGGATGGCGACGAGACGCTGGAGAACTTGTTGATAGACGGGCGTCAACGTATGACGTGCCGTGACGATCACACGCATCGCGCCTGGTCCATATGCTATCGTGAGTAACAGATAAAGGGGAGCAGCGAGAGCGTACATTTCATGAGATGGTCGTTCTCGGCGACTTTTTCAGGCGTACCCGCGCCTTCGATCTTGGTGAGCACGGCGTTCAACAAGCTGGCTGCAAAATCGTGTACATCAGCCTGTGTGAACCTAGGAGGTACGTGAGCATATGATATGCGTGGAAAGGGCCAGACGATCACGCACAGCAACTGTGTCCCCTTTTTAATAAACAGGATTCGGTCGATGGTGATGGCTGCATAAGTATACGCGACGTAATTGTCAGATGTAAGATGCTTGACCAGGACCGGTAGCACGGAGAGCAACTGCTCCTTGGTCAGCTGTGTGAGGCATTGTCGGTTAACGATCGTGAGCGTGCAACGAAAGACGGCACCTGATTGCGGAATGTCAGTAGGAAACGGATGGCGTCTACTTGGAGGATCGGATGGACCGTCCCATGTGCAGCTTGTAAATCCTGGAACACATGGTCCGAGAAAAACTTGACCACGTCCACTTGGGCATTAATCGACGTCACGCCGTGCTACCACATGCGTGAGCAATCGCCAACTGATGCAATGAGAAGAGACTGACCTGCATCGTCGACGCCTCGGTCGCAATCGCACCCAACAAATATACGGCCGAATCCTTGGCCGTCCAATTCGCCTTGGCGTCTCTGCCATACGCCTCCAACCCTGTCTGAATCCACGTGCCTACGATCTCCGTCGTCTCCGTCCGATAACCACTCCCGACGAGAGCCTGTAGCACGTCCGCAGCCGCCTGTCGTCGCGTGCTTGCCTCGCCGCCGACACCACCTACGCCTCCACCGGCACCACCCACGCTCCCGCCAGACGGAAGAGCAAGGTCGAGACGGATGAACTCGAGAGGATCGTCTTCGAATTGCTCGATGTCATGTGTGCGGAGGGAAACGTTGGGTATGACGACGCCTTGGATGAGTGAGGAGATGACGTCGCGGGAAGAGAAGAGCGATTTGTAATATCCGGAGCGGATAGCGGTCGAGATGAACCGGAGTGCTTGTGAGACGAGCTGGTAGGTGGATTAAAGACGGCCCGAATAAATGAGCGCGAAACGTACGCTATCGTCTGCGACGTTTGGGAGGTTGTTGGATCCGATGAGTTGCCAGACAGTTTGAACAAAGTGTTCGATAGCGGGTGACTTGGCGAGTTGATCAGGGTATAGTTTGATGTAGAGCTGATCGTGGATCTCAGCACGTACACGTCGTACAGCACGACGTGACGCACCTCTGTGATCTCAAAGATGACCGTCTTGAGACGTGCTGGAAGGGATGGTGTGGCGTCGTCGGGCTGGAAAGCGCGTCAGATTATGCACGTCGAAGAAACGCGACACAGACGTCTTTCCGCAGTTCTGGCGGATCCCACGTCAGAAATCGTTGGAACCAGCCCGTCGTTGGCGCGAAAAATTCGTCGTGTGCGTCCTCGATCGCGGGTGGTAAATCATGACACGTGAAATCGTAAAAGATCTCGGCGAGCAGGGTTTGCGCCTGAACAACGATTTCGATGTTTGGTGGCGGAGTACCCAGAAGGAGGGTCGCAGACTGACGGAAGAGCCCTAGAAAGGGGGAGACAAAGCGATCAAGGACGAGGTTGATCTCGGTGTAGAGTGCGTCAGATCGGACTTGTGAACGCCAGTGACGGAAGATGGAGTGTGCAGTTTCAAGGACGCCGAGGTTGATGTTGTAGTCTGTGGAGGAGAGAGAGAGGACGAGTTGCTGGGGAAGGTGTCAGATGGGGGCGATGTGGAAGGATTGGACGCACGTCGATGAGATCGGGCCATTTTGGGGGAAAGTCGAGCTCTGCGATGAGTGCAACGGACTCTGCGATCTGTGCGCGGATGCTCTTGTCTGCGGGATTGGAGAGCGTGATCATCGCTGGCACGAGCTGGCCACGAAGCGTAACCTTGTCTTGCTCGGGGAGAGGGGCGACATCCTGGGGGGGGGGGGGGTAAGATGCAGGTCTTTGTCGAATCTGATGACGCACCTCCTCCCATCTGAGTTTTGCGACGTTTTTGAGGTAGATGCCCCCTGCGAGACGGACGGGGCGATCTGGTGCGGTGTCGAGGATGAGTGCGAGGAGATGGGGCAGAAATCCAGGCTGAGCAGTGAGCTGGTTCAGCTGCTGTTCTGCTTGTTTTCTTGATGATGGCTGGAGCGATGCGCTGAGCAGCGATGCGACGTCCGACATGGTCACTCGAACGAGTCCTTTTGAACGCGACACCCCTTTTACGCGTTTGTTTGGCACTATTGGCGCTTGCTGTAGCACAGCTCGTTCTAGTCTTTGCTCACAACCTCGCTGACGTTCATAGATCACTTCCACGCCAAAGAAGTGACTGGCGGACGTATCTGAAGAACTATCTTCAAGGGCGATATGGCACAGTCTGGCCCATCACATGACATACGATGGCGTACTGTAAGCCATGCAAATTCGAGACATTCTTGGCCCAACACTGATGCTGGTTGTGTAGTTTATGGCATTGAATGTAGCCCGCACCAGGGCAACCGCAATGGAAACTGCTGCCGAAACTGTTTATCGCGCACTGAAAAGTTATTACAATTAGCCATTGCTCTGTGCCTCGAGGTTTGTTGCCTGTCGACTAAAGACGGGGAGCAACTAACATGGTCGAATGTAACTTGCTACTAGGTTGCAATCGGCCTTAGGATCTGTGGTTTTGGCTTTATTTGTCACTAACTACCAACCAATCTCACGCAAGACGCTCTCCGAATCTCGCAACTTGAACTCTTTCCTCATCTCCTCCACCTCCAGAGACTGCGATCGTCGATGATACATCGTTTCCATGCTCGTTGTCGACTCGGAAGTCTGCGACTCTGTGCTTAGCCGTTGTTCCGCGCGCTCCCTCTCCCGTTCAAGTCGTTGTCGTTCGCGCTCCCTCTCACGCAACCGGTATTGAGCGTGCTCGCTCGCGTCCGACAGACGTAGTGTCAAGCCCAGAGGGGTTCCCATCGGCGTCTGTGTCTCTACGTGTCCTTGTGTCGTTGGCTGCTCGTTTCCATTCCCAGGGTCGGGATCAGCAAACGGAGAGATAGATGGCTGAACGTCGGCCATGGCGCGGTGGAGATGTGGGACTGTAAAGGCGGTCTCCGTGTCCGAGGTCGTCACGGTGGAAAACGTGTCTCTGAATCTCCCCCATGCAGCATGCGCGTCGTCTGTCGGACCGGGGTAGAAGCCGATTCTGCACCGCGTGCCAGAGAGACGGGCAGAGGGGGTTGGTGGGGTATAGAGAGAGGTTGTGATTGCACTCGAGGGACGGTAGGCGTGGGCGTATGAGCGTGCTGTTTGGATGAGGTGGGCGGTCGTGGGTCGTGCGGGGGACATGGCGACGCGGGAGTCCCTAAAGGTGGAGGAGAGCAGGCGGGAGAGGCGGGCTGTGTTTGGGGAGGGAGAGCTGAGTGGTTCTGTGGATGGCGCGGGGGAGAGGGAGGAGGAAGAGGTGAGGGAAGGGGAGGGTGAGAATGGGGGGATATACACTGGTGAGGGACGCGCACAGGCGGGACGGGCATCATGGATCCCAGATCGCCGTTTGCAAACTCGAGACGGGGCCCAAACTCGGTGTCGGTAGGTGTGCAAACTGGGGTGGTGACGGGGACGAGCTTGCGTTGTGGGCAGGTATACCGACGCAGCTCGAGGTCTTGCGAGAGCGGTGATCCTGGGGACCTCATGGAGGGGAGTGTAGGAGAGACCCAGGACTCAGTCCGAGAGACGCTTCCTGGAAGCATCGGACCTGCGTAACCGGAATGCGGTGAATCTTGGTTTGGGAGGGTCCTTGAAGGGATCGGCGGCGATGCGATGGCGGCGAACGAGATAGCGTGCGGTCAAGGCCAAGGCGACGATGGCGATCACGATGCCGAACACAGTGCCGAGGATGGCTGGTGTCTTGGACGGATGGTGCACGGGCAGGGTCGCGTGGGGGAGCTGAGAGGGGGATGGATGTGGGGTGGGTGGGTGCTGGTATGGGGCAAGGATGGCCGCCGAGGGCGAGTCCGGGACATGGACGATGGTGTCTGACTCGCACCCATCGTCGTCGTCGTCGTCGTCGTCGGCTAGAGGGACGGCGAGGGAGATAGAGAGGCAAAGGAGTGTGATAAACGAGCGTCGTCGAGACATGATATGAGTTCCCCCTGTCTGTGTCCCTTTTTGAATGACCAGAGGCTGACCGTGTCGTGACCACGTGATTGATCACATGATGTTACACGTGGTGTGAGGTTCAAAACACGGCTCGTCGAAATTCCGTTCGACGATGAACCAACCAAAGACGCCGTCGCGGTTCCGGTCTCGCAGCGATGCCAAGACGCCCCTCACACCGTCCATCGTCTCTCAGTTCAACGCCGTCTCTCTCGGCTCACCCCAGAAACGCGCCGACATATCAAACCCATTCCTCGTCCGTTCTCGCACCGCATCCCCCGTAAAACGCACCACATCCGCTGCTGTACCACAACAGACGTCTTCCAATGCAGGGGTCATCAGAAAAGGCGGCGTAGAGTCCCGTCTCGACGTCGTCTCACACGACTACCATCCACCCCGTCCAGAACTGAAGCGCTCCCGCTCCACGCCCTCCACCCGCGAGCGCTCCCTCTCTCACTCCTCGGCTCACCCAGATCGCTTCATCACCGCGCGCGAAGACGCTGCCCTCCCTTCTTCCCTCTCCTCTGGCGCAACCGCTGCAGCCGCCAACGCTAGCACCTCTTCTCCAGGCCATACTGCCCGTCTCGCCAATGCCACCGGTGTGCCCCTTAACAAACGCGTCCTTGCATACCACGAACCTCCCCCTGCCTCCTCTTCTTCCAACTTCCTCTCCGCCCAGCGCAACATCGCACGGCCCTTGTATGCTCGCGATGCCCTTCCCTCGTCCAACGGCACTACCTCTACCAAGTCCCGACGCGTCCCCACCACTCCAGAACGCGTCCTCGACGCCCCAGGCATGGTCGACGACTTTTACCTCAACCTCATCTCGTGGAGCACACTCAACGTCGTCGGCGTCGCACTCGGCGAAAGCATCTACCTCTGGGCAGCCGATACAGGTATCGTCTCCCATCTCGGTGACGCACCCGACGATACCTACGTCGCCAGCCTCGATTTCAGCGGCGACGGCGCCTACCTCGGCATCGGCCTCGGTACAGGCTCGATCGAGCTCTGGGACGTGGCATCGTCTCAAAAACTCCGCACCATGGCACCCAGTTCGGATGCCACCAGCGCTGGTCAGGTCGCCAGTCTCAGCTGGTTCAACCACATCTTGACATCGGGCCATTCCAATGGCTCGATCGTGCATCACGACGTCCGTGTTCCCCGTCATGTCGTCGCAACACTCCAGGGACACACCGGCGAGGTGTGTGGATTGCATTGGAGTCCCGGTGGTGAGGTCCTCGCAAGTGGTGGCAACGACAATGTCGTCAACCTCTGGGACGGACGCGGTGGCGACGTAGGCTCTAACACTCGCGGCGCCCCAAAGTGGACAAAACGCAACCACACGGCGGCAGTCAAGGCCCTCGCATTCTCACCGTGGTCGCCCCTGCTCGCCAGCGGGGGTGGGACGTCAGACACCTGTATACATATTTGGAATATGAACACGGCGCGAGGTTGCATACGTACCATACCGGTGCCCAAGTGACCGGAGTGCACTGGAGTGTAGATCGCAAGGAGTTGGTGAGCACCCATGGGTTTCCAGGGAACGCGATCATCGGGTGGGCGTATCCCCCTTTACCGTCCCCCTCTGGGTCGGGCTCTGGAACAGGGTCGGGTACTACCGGATCGCGCGGGACAACACCCACGCCGACGCCGACGCCAAAACTATTCGAGATTCGCGACGCCCACGACTCGCGCGTCTTGTTTTCGGCACTCTCACCCAACGGAGAGGTTCTCGTGACAGGTGCTGGTGACGAGAATCTCAAGTTTTGGCGGATTTGGGATTCGAGAGACGTCAAAGGAAAGAAGAAGACGGTGGCGAAGAAGGAAGAGGGGGGTGCGAGGGGGATTTTAGGGATTCGCTGACGAACCTGTTTTCGGGGTGGTTTTCGCTGTGTATATGTACACCCTGGTCACTTTTACCTAGCTGGCTAGGGATGGGGCTACAGTGGCTAGCTTGTGTTGTTATTCGAGTTGGTTATGATCAGCGCGGAACCAAGAATTCGCGGACTTGCAAACTTGTGATACATGATTGCAGGGTCCTACTATGAACTCGTCATTGGCAGTGAGTGACCCGAGGCATGAATCCGCGAGCTTGGGTGTTACCAGGCCACTCCTACCGATGAACCTCTGAACGGAGCGCACATGGAACGGACGAGTCGATGTCATGTGTCACATTTTCTGGACCTGTCGACACGGGGTCGGAGCTCAAGGCTATCGATTGTCCTGAACTTCAAGAAAACCGTTGGGATCCACCGGGAATTGAGTGATTCCTTTAGTACATGGCACGTCCTATGTTACAGGTACAAGAAACAAGAGGGCAGTTATGGAATTCCGACCCCTAAACGTAATATACAGATGTCAATCAGAAACGTAGACGGTCCAGATGAGCGTTGCGGACCAAGCGAAGGAAATTCTCCTTGAAGAAATGTCCCTTTGCTTCTGCAAGGTCCAAGGGCGTCTGCCCGTCCGCGTTTCGTGCACGTGGGTCAGAACCGGCGTTGAGCAGGATCTCGACCACCTGCCACGACATCCATCGTTTGAAAGGCTTATCCTTGTCAGAAGGGAAGCCGTACATCATGACGAGATGCAAGAGTGTGTCCCCATTTGATGCAACGACATTGACGCTCGCTCCTTCGCGAATAAAGAAGCGGGTCAAAGGTACGGCGTGGTAATGGTTCCAACCTTTGACACTGGGTACTGCAGCGAGGAGGACATCGGGGGGCAGTGGCACATGCTGCGAAAGGAAAAACTTGACAGCATCCATCCTGCCTCTTCTCGCCGCAACATGGATGGCCGTGTCTCCAGCTGAATTTTTCAGCAAAGGATTCCAGCTGGCATCGATGAGAATCCGAGCATACGCCACAACGTCATTTTCCATGCGATCGTCCGTGTCGAGCACGCGATGCATGAGTTCCGTAGCATCATCAGCTGCGATGCTGCGTAAATCCAAACCCCTGTCGAGGAGAAATCGAAGTGTCGTTACTGTCTCGCAAGCGAGCAAGATATCGTGAGGCAGCGTAGCTCCTTCGGAAAGAAGATATTCCAGGATCTTTTGTATCCTCGCCTCGCCACACGATGCAGCGGCGTCTCCCCAGATACATTCTTGGTACGGGAATCGCACCCAGCATCAATGAGGATTTTAACACATCCAGAATTTCTTCTTCTTCTTCCTCTTCTTCTGTGGTGGTTAGGAGTAGATGGAGTGGAGTATCTCCGTCGGTGGTGGAAACAAAGACACTGGCACCTTCTTGGATAAGGTAACGAATCAACTGTGCTCTATTGGAGCAACTGGTCGAGGCAGGAAGTAGTATATCGGGAGGGAGTTCTGTGTCCAGTGAAAGAAGATATTCCATGAATGAGATGGACCCACGCCGTGCAGCAACATGGAGTGGTGTTTCTTGTTTCGAATTCAGTACAGACGGATTGCACCCAGCTTTGACCAGACGTCTAGCCAACTCCAAAGCATCTTGTTCCGGGTAAAGCGTCGCAGCGAGATGCAACAAAGTATCACCGTTTTTTGCGACTGTGTGTACGTCACCTCCCTGATCCAGCAGGAAACGAACAGATCTGCAACGCAGCGCGATGTTATACTTGTCTCCTTCGAACTGACTCGTCATCATGTCTAGAGGTACCGAGATGCCGAGCAAGAGTAGATACTCCATGACAAATGTGTATCCCCGCCTTGCCGCGATGTGGAACGGTGTTTCACCAGCTAGGTTGCATGCGTGTGGGTTGCATCCAGCATTGACGAGGATTTTGGTTCTTGTCAAACACTCCGTTTCCCAGGGATGTATCATGTCCGTCATGGTGAGGTGAAGAAGACTGTCTCCATTGGGGCTAGTGACATCTATATCAGCCCCCTTGCTGATAAGGAACTTGATCACGGGAGTCCTCTCCGGCGATTCAACCCCAGCGACAGAGAGGAGGATGTTTTGGGGGAATGGGGAATTTAGTAGTGTGCTGTGAAGACACTGAACAACCGAAAGATGGCTGTTCTCAGCCGCAACATCAAAAGGGGTTTTGCCGTGAACATTTCGCACACCAGGATTGCACCCAGAATTGATGAGAACTTTAATACAATCGAGTCGTTCTTCCGAGCGATCCCATGGATCCTGCAGAACCCGGTGGAGTGGAGTGTCCCCATTTGCTGCGATAGCATGCACATCAGCTCCTTTGCTTGTCAGAAGGCGTATCGTTGCTGCATTCCGTGACTCGGATGCAGCAAGCAAGATATCGGGTGGCAGTGGTACAGTGTAATGGGAGTAGATGCTCGGTAACAGAAAGGTATCCATTCCTGACGGCAAGATGGAGTGGTGTTTCACCAGCTAGATTGCATCTAGATGGATAACATCCCGCATCAATCAGGACTCGAACACTTTCCAAACGATCATCCTCGGCAATTTGGGAATAGCGGAACTGGGCTCGATGAAGCGGAGTGTCCTCAGTGAGTGAAACAGCATGTACATCACTCCCTTGGTCGAGACAGAGACGTATCATTGCAGCGCCTGGAGTGGGGCTCACGGATGCCTCGAGAATGATGTCGGGGGGTAATGGTATGTTTAACGAAAGCATGTGCTGAACAGTAGAAATATGCCCTGCAGATACAGCATGCCGAAGAGATGTCGTGTTAAATCGAGTAGATGGATCGTAGCCAAGTTGAACAAATCTTCGTTGAATGACATCTATGTCTTGTTGTGAGAGCTCGAACGTGACAACCACATATCGCGTCGGATCCAATGCACGTAGAAGGAGTCCTTCATCCTGCACGTGGGCCGCCCATTCCGTAAATTCATCGGTCTGTAGCAACCTGGACACAACGCAAGCGGAAAGTTCGCAGTCCCGTGACAATGCATCAACAAATATCTTGTGCGGCACAGGACTACCTTCAGTCAAGAACAAATCGACCATAGGGGGGTCGCATCTTTCGACAGCGGCCTCCAGTGGCAGAAGCCGACGGTGATCGGAGTAGATATCTAAGCCTACATGGCTAAGGCTGACGCCACTTGACAGTAAAATTTGCGCGTGTTCCATCCTGCCAAACCCGGCCGCATATACGAGTGGGTTTGTCCCGTCCTTTGACTTCAGCTGAGCACGGCCAATGAAAGAACGGAGGGATGACGCAGGAGCGTAAGCAATAAGAATATACAGCACAAAGTCGTGTTTGAGAGTTGGCCATAGACTGTTGAGGGAATAGGATCTCCTGCACAATCGATCCCACTCCAAAGGATGCCGTTGTGCATTCAGATGGAGAATTCCAATAGCACGCAGGACGGCTCGGTTTCCAGGATTGATATGGGAAAGGTGGCGAAAACCATGAGATAGCACATATTCATCAAGGGAGCCGAACTGGGGTGATGGTGATAGTGGTGACACCTGATACTTTATAGAGCCGACCGTCATAGCCGAGTCGTCAACCCGTATACTGGTATTTTGAAGTGGCGCCTCATAAACGCCAGACAACCGGCTCTGCTCAAGGTAGATGGTGATGTAACACATACACAGCAGAGCCAGCTTCCTGTGAGTCGCTTGTTCGTCAACATAATGTGCTGGATGACAGGTGCGAGTGGAGTGTGACGTCAAGTATTCCTACAAAATGAAACGATCAGTCACATGGAATCAAAAGCAATTGCAACGTCCGGCTACCTTGACGCTGAAGTGAGATAGAATGACAATATCTGTCACTTCGTTATATGTAACCAAACTCCCTAGTACATCCAGCAGTGCAGGGCCATGAACTGGTCCACAGGCACGATCAAGAACTCGTCGATCGAGGTCGACTGACAGGCCTTCGATGACTTGAGACAACCGCAGGGGGGACAAGGCAACTACGAGCCAATCCAAAGCACGCCGAACAACCTTGCCTTCGCGTTCATCTTCGCTCATCTTGATAAGAATTATCTCATAAGTCTCGTGGAGATTGCTTGGAAGGTTGTTCAGCACTTCTCGGACCTGTATCGCAGTCATGCATCGCTCGAGGCTGCTAATTTGACATTGAACCCATCGAAACCTAGAAAGCGGTACTTATGAATACGTGAAAGGGCACGCGTGATGGTACTCACATCGCATCGGCTTTCTCGCATAAAACGGAATACATCTCGTTCTTCAGGCTAGTATGCATGATTCTGAGTCGACGGTGAGAATCCAGAACTCTTCGGACATGCAAGCTGATATCCGCCGACACCTCGTACTTCATCATATCCATATCGATCGACACAGACCCCAACAAACCGTCTTTGATGACTTGGAGTGGCCGGCTGGTCACGAACAATCGACTACCGCCCTTCCGCAATTCAGCAAGGGCATTGAGAAGACCTTCGACATCTGTGCACTCATCTAATGCGTCGACTACAAGGAAAGGTTGTTGATCAAACTGCTTCGCTGCGCGAGAAATGTAGCGAGCAAGAAGTATAACATTACTGATCGTCGAAGCGCCCCCATCTTTCCTCTCGATGAGTTCGTCAATCAGGTCTCCGGGATCGAGGGCGCGGTGATGGAATCGTTGGAGCAGCTGGGAGAGCAAGGAGCGCATCACTTCTGCGGCGTTCGTCGACCGCTCGTTTCGGAAGTCGCAATAAAAATACGCCAAAACTTCGCCATCTTGTAGAGAACCTTTGAGGTCGTCGATCACGAAAGCGCTACAACCAAGGTCAATACCTGCAAAAGGCAAGGATGCCCACACACACGACAAAACAGATTTTCCCGCTCCGGCTGAGAACAAGCGCTTTATTAAGGGAAATTCCGAAACATGAGGAACACGGTACCTTTTCCATGCAGCCACAGAAACGAATTTTCCGTGTTCCTCCACGTTTTATACGCGTTCGTGTTGAGCAACCAAATGCATGTGTCTGGCTGCCGCAAAAGAAGGGTACGTTCATATGTCTCGTTGCAGTTCCATGCATGTAGCCATCTCAATATGGCGCTCAGTTTCTTTGCTGCGGGTATAGGGTCTTTTTTAAATGGAGAATTCTGAAAATTTTGTGGCGGCGCACCATCGACTCCCTGTTTCCTAGTCTTTCTCTCTTGCGCCTTGCTGGCTGGATCCCCTACCTTACGTTGGTCGACGTGGGCTAGATTTTGGGCAGATGCCTCGTACGAGCACCGCGCATTGTGGGGAGGGGCTGCTAGTGGCTGTCGCTGCGTACCACTTTCGTGATTCCTAGTAGGGTAATCAAGTGTACGATCATTTGCAATCCAATGAAACACTTACCATATCTCTGCCGAGAGCAAGAAATGAAAGTAACCTTCATGTTTCAAGAAGTGCTTGATTGCTTCGTTGCTCTTGTCTTTGGTGGACATGGAGTGTGATGATTGGAAGAAGCTCTTGAAACCTTGACTGTGCTCGAGTTTCGGACCGAGCAACGCCTCCATTCGATTCAAGATTTCCAGGCATCGTTCAGGTTCTTCGCCAGACAGCCAGTCCAAGAGCCGATCGTCGACAGTACCTCTTCCTAGGAACAACGCTCCATTGAGTGTTTCCAGGATGGCCCCAGAGGCAACGACTATCTTTTCGAGCTGAAAGCTTTCGACGGTTTTGTGACCCGCGTGCTTGACGAGTGTGTCCAAAACGCGTCGCGAGACAGACGCGATATCGACAAGCGTTTTTCCTGCTGGGTCCATCGGATGGGCGAGATCAAGGAAAATTAAGTGCGTCGCGGCTCCGAGTCGTTGTTCAGCGCTGATCA
Organism: Boletus reticuloceps; assembly: GCA_018397855.1. Classification (NCBI taxonomy): domain Eukaryota; kingdom Fungi; phylum Basidiomycota; class Agaricomycetes; order Boletales; family Boletaceae; genus Boletus; species Boletus reticuloceps. The sequence continues at coordinate 361,817 of JAGFBS010000003.1, forward strand.
CTGTACTGATTACGAGGCTGGTCGTACAAGATAGTCAAGAGAGGGACGATAGATAAACCTGACCCTTCGCAACTGTCTTTAATCGTACAAAAAAATACTACATAGAAAAAAAGATGGGGTTGACAGCATCAACAGAAGGATAGCGTAAACTCAACGTTGAGCTCAGACGATACACAAGGCGTGTTTGGCCTAGTCCATGTCCCAGGCTCCCAGGCAAGCTGCTGCCAGTGCTGGACGGGAGGTTGATGCAAACAATAAAAGAACACATAATACATCTAGAGTCCGTCTTGCATTTTTACATCCTCACTCCGTAACGTCAAGAAACAGAAAAACACCATGGATATCTCCACCGAGATGTGACTACATGGCCTGAACGATCGGAGTACTACCCTTCTCTTGTGCCGTCCGAAGGCTGGTAAGTACGACCACGCGGTGAGCAAATTGACAATATTGAAAAGGTCGAAAATGTACCTATAGTCGTCGCCGTTCTGCGTGATATACCTCACCCAGGGCAATGCTTGATACCCGCTCTTTTCGACAATCTTCAGGTAACGTACTTGGATTCCTGATACTGTGAAATATGGTATCTCGAACTTGACCGTGAGCGGCGGCCGTGTGGGTGGCTCGTTGTCTACACACCAAGTCAATACGAGGCCGAGACAGGAATGGATGGCGATGAATGACTCACCACTCTTGACGCTCGGAAGACCAAAGTGCGCTCTCATGAGGTACTCGCGCCCACCGCCAAGTTGCTTGATCTTCCATACGAACGCAGACTTGTCTGGGGCATATTGCACACTCCCTGTCGACGCCTGACAAAGGAAGGATCGTCAACCCTTCAATCCCTAGGATAATGCTTCGCTCGCACAATCCAAGCTCCAAATGAACACTACACTCACCCTGAATTTGGGAGTATCTGCGTCGTCGGGTACGGGTACCCAAACTTCTACGTTGTTCGCTGTACTCCGTCTCTTGAACTGGGCCTTGCACTTGACAATATATTCTACTCTCGACCCCTTGTGGCTTTCCACGGCAGCTTCGACCCAGATGAGCGGCTTCACAGGTGTAGAGAGGCGGTAGGACATCAACTCAAACTCTCCGTCCGGCGGTATGAAGGAAATGGTGCGGTCGTTCTCAAACCGGGAAAGACGGACACATTGGTGAAACTTGACGTCTTCCATTTCAATGGCTTTACCCCGAGATGCTGAGATCAAGTAGGTGACAGAGGGTGAGGCAGAGGCAGAGGAGGCATAGTCGGAAGACGTACTACGACCCGTGTTCTCAAACATGACTTTATCGTTGAGCCCCAGCCTTAGTTCCGGCATGCCAGATAGGTAACATTTCATTTTTACTGCGCCCAGGATTTCGGATCGGACGACATTTCCGTTCGAGTTTACCTGTGTTTAAAACGACCAGGGCAGGTTAGCGCAGTATAATGAGCGGGCAGCTACGTCAGGAGATGAGCCACGAGCATGGAATAAAGCAAACATACGAGAAGGTTCACGCTCTCGATAACATCGAGGAATACCTCGTTCTTGCGGTATCGGATGCCCTCCGTCCGCCAAGAGACGGCGTTTGTCACTGCCATTGGTGGCCGAACCTGAATTTCAAGCTTGTGAGATTCTTGCGTGATATATCTGTCATAGACGATACAGATAAGCGTCAAGGTTGAATAGGATACTGTGTACACGCACTCTTGCAGGATCTTGCTCTCCGTCGTCTGTGGGTAACCGAAATCCATCATCTCGTCCAAGAGCTCATAGATGATCACAAAGTTGTCCCGTATCGACTCCTCTTCGAGCTCCTTGAAGTATTCCACAAGGACTTGTGTTAATCTATGCAAGAATATGATGATCTCGGCCGCGTTAGAGTTTCGTTTTGATAGTGCGAGGACTTGTGAACGGAGAAACACAAGTACATCAGCGAAGATACACGCTCAGCAACGATCAAGACTGCTCACGATATAAGTTCGAATGTCGAATGTGCATGTAGTTGATGCCTTGGCTTGAGAAACAAGGCGTTACCTGTTGGCCTTCTTCTTCGATATCGAGGACGAGAGGGAGGAAGCGTTCGATGCACGACGGTGGGACATCGTCCTTGTATGAGCGTTGTATGAGTGGCTTCCCTTTGAGGTCGAGGATGGTAATGAGAGACGCCATACGACGTATAAGTATAGCCGCTACTATAGCGCGTCAACGCCAGAGTCAACGCTCAAGGTGTCAATTTCCTTTCTTGGATATGTCGCGGACGGCACTTCTTCTGAAACCGTCAGCAAGGAGCTCCACCCTGTAAAAGGTTGAACAACGTGGAAAATATATTGCTTTCTTGAGATCAAAGCTACCAGCTGGTGCTATTCAACTAGGGTATACCAGAGCTTTCAACCAAGCGTAGAAAATTATCCTTGAAAAACTGTCCCTTCTCTTCTGCAAGGTCAAACGCGGTCTTTCCTTCCGCATTTCGTGCGTAGGGATCAGACCCACGGTCAAGCAAAACCTCCAGGAGCTGGCACAACATACTTTGAGCAACGTCGTAGGGGTTCTCCCATGCAGGAACGGTGTCACACCGTATGGCGAGATGAAGGGGGGTATCTCCGTCAGATGTGGTAGCATTTGTGTCGGCTCCCTCGTTAATCAAAAAATGTAACAGGGGAAGTCTTCCTTCTCTGAGCGAGTATGAGTCCGTTGGTACCGCAGCAAGGAGGATATCATTGGGGAGTGTTGCATTTTTTGAAAGCAAATACTTTATAATGGATTTATCACCGAGCCTTGCTGCAATGTGTATCGCGGTTTCTCCAAAGAAATTCTTCGAAGAGGGGTCCCAGCCCGCAGCACCGATGAGAACCCGTGCGCGTTCCAGGCGATCCTCTTCGTGACCGAGGGAATCGAGGGCACGGTGCAATAGTTTTGTGTCACCAATGGTTATAACACTCTGCACATCGACGCCGCTGTTGAGAAAGAAACGAATAACTTTTGCAGTCGAGGCGACCAGTATATCATGGGGAAGTGGTACGCCCTGTGAAAGGAGGTACTCGAGAACAGAAATGCATTCAGACCTCGCCGCAAGATACATCGGCGTCTCCTCCCATAGATTTTTAGATTGAGGATCACATCCAGCATCGATCAGAATTCTGGCGCTCTCTAAACGATCGTATTCGTGACCAGGGGTAGCAAGGAGCAGATGGAGCGGTGTGGCTCCGTCTAGTTGGGCAACGGAGACATTGGCGCCCTCTTGAATGAGGTAACGAATCACCTTTGCTCTGCCAGAGTATCCCGTTGAAGCGACGAGGAGGATATCCGAAGGGAGTGATAGGCCAAGTGAAAGGAGATATTCGATCACGGAAATGTATCCATATTGAGTGGCAACATGAACAGGAGTTTCTTGTTCTACGTTCGATATGCAGGGATTACATCCAGAATGGACCAGGAATTTAACCAAGTCCAAAGCATGTTCTTCCTGTAAAACACCCGCAGCAAGGTGCAACAACGTATCTCCATTTTCCGCGACGGCATGTATATCAGCCCCCTTGTCAAGGAGGAGGTACATCGTTTGGTAGCATGCCTGTCGCGGACTACCCTTGAACTGTGTGAGTATTAGATCGGAAGGGATCGGCATGTCGAGTGAGAGCAAATACTCCAGGACAGGGATGTGTCGCCTCCTCGCCGCTACATGAAGCAGTGTTTCGCCAGCTGTGTTGCATACGCGCGCATCGCATCCAGCATCAATGAGAATTCTGATTCTTTTCAAACATTCTTCTTTTCTCATGATGATGGAATCCACGGGAACACCAAGTAAAGTGTTTCCATCATGGGAAGAAGTAACATGAATATCAGCCCCTTCGTCGATGAGAGTCTTGAGTATCGGTGTTGCCTCAGGGGAGGGGCTACCAACCACGGAGAGTAGGATACTGGGGGGGAGTGGAAGATTCAGAGAAACAAAATACTGCACGACTCGAAGATGCCCCCTTTTTCCTGCGACATCGAAAGGCGTTTCGCCGAGAGCATTGGGCGAGCAAGGATCGCAGCCAACATCAATAAAGGTGCTAGCAAGCTCCAAACATTGGTCCCAGTCATTGCAGTTTCTGTTTAGAACAGCGTGAAGCACAGTATCTCCGTTTGCTGAGATAGCGTGCACATCAGCGCCCTCGTCGAGGAGAAGACGGATCACCGACGGCCCGGATGCCACAAGCAAGACGTCAGGTGGCAGCGATACCTGCAACGAAAGCAAGTACTCGACGATAGCTACACTTCCGATTGCGGCTGCGAAGTACAGTGGTGTTTCGCCTGCTAGGTTGGGTGTGCGTGGATCGCATCCTGCATCGACGAGGATTTGAACCTTTTCCAGGCACACGTCTTCTGCGAGCCAATAACCCATTACGAGATGGAGTGGAGTGTCTCCACTAGTAGGCGAAGCGACGTGCACATCACTCCCTGAGCTAATCAAGAAATCTATCATCTCTGGATCCGAGGTTGACGCATCGAGCATGATGTCAGAAGGGAGTGGCACGTTTAACGACAGCATACGCTTGACAGTGGAGACGTGCCCCACAAGTACAGCGCGACGGAGACATGTCTCATCAAACCGGGTGGATGGGTTGCAGCCGATCTGGACGAGTCTGCGTTCGATTGTTTCAATATCTTCTTCGGAGGTGTCGCCAAGATACTGCGTGGGGTCAAGAGCGCCCAGAAACCTTCTTTCGTTCCAAGCGATGGTCGCCCATTCCACAAATTCGTCGGTTCTTACCAGCCTAGAGACAGCGCAAGCAAATTTGAGGTGCCCCATCAGTGCGTGCTCAAACAACTCGTGGGGTACAGGGCTGCATTCTGCCAATAACAGATCGATCATACAGCAGTCTCCTCGGCTGACAGCAACTTCAAGTGGCAAGACCTGGTGATGATTCGGGCCAATATTCCAGCCTTTATGGTTAGGGCTGACACCTCTCGACAGCAAAATCTTGGCATGCTCAATCTTCCTGAAAGCAGCCGCATATATGAGTGGGTTCGTCCCATCCTTTGATCTCAGCTGAGACCGACCGATGTATGAACAGAGGAATGGCACGGGCGCAAAAGTGATAAGAATATACAGCACAAAGTCGTGTTTGAGAGTTGGCCAGTGACCGCCAAGGGAATCAGTCCTGCTGCACAGTCCATCCCACTCGAAAGGGTGCTGTTGTACATTCCAATAGAGAGTTTCGATGGCACGCAGGACCGCTTTGTTTCTGGGATTGATATGGGCAAGGTGGTCAAACCCGTGGGATTGAACATATGCAAGGAGTGGATGCGAATCAGATGATGAGAGCGGAGGCCTGCGACGTCGTATGGGATAGGAAAGGATGTTTGAACCGTCAATATGAGTTGTACCGCTGTATGTCTGAAGGGACACTTCGTAATCACCAGACCGTTGGCTCTGCTTGAGATAGACGATAATGTAGCAGATGGAAAGTAGAATCAGTTGCGTATGTGCATCTTGTTCGTCAACCCAACACAGCGGATACTTGGTGCAGGTGGCTTCTGCTATCAAATATTCCTGGACAGACATAAATTACACACAGAATCGGAGATGGTGCCAATTCAGCGTACCTTGACACTGGCATGAGACAGTACGATGATGTCTGTTACTTCATCATGCGCTACCAAACTGCCCAACGCATCTAACAAGGCAGGTCCATGTACGGGTCCGGAATCACGGTCGACGACTTGCCGTCCAAGGTCAATGGAGAGTCCCTCTATGATCTGACACAATTCTAAGGGCTTCAGCGCAGCTACAAGCCAATATAGCGCACGTCGGACGACTCCTCGTTCATTCTCGTTGATCCTCAGCAAAATTCTCGCATACGTGGCATCAAGGTCACTTGGAAGGTCGTCAAGTGCTCTCCGGATCTGCGTGGCGGTTACACATCGCTTGAGCGTGCTGAGTTGACAATGGACCCAACGGAACCTAGGAAACAGTACTATAAGCTTCCCGAGCAATTATGAACCGCGGTATTACTCACATTCCATCGGATTTGTTGCACAGTACCGAGTAAATTTCATTCTTCAAGCTAGGTTCCATGATTCTCAGCCGTCGGTGAGAGTCTAGTTCTCTCCTGACATGTAGCGAGATATCTGCTTGTACATCATACTTCATTGCGTCCATCGAGATTGAGGGAAAGCCCGAGAGACTGTCCTTGATGACCTGCAGTGGCCGGCTAGTGACGAATAATCGGACACCGCCATCCGCTAATTCTGCTATGGCATCCAGAAACTCTTCGACCTCTTTGCACTCATCCAGGGCGTCGATAACAAAGAGCGGCTGTTGGGTGAACTGGTGTGCTACACGAGAAATATAGTGAGCAAGCACAATAGCATCACTGATGACGAAAGAACCCTCTTCCACTTCTTCGGCCAAGCTGCTAATCAGGTCTCCGAGAGCAGCGGTGTGATGACGGAGGTGTTGCAACAGCTGAGAGAGAAGGGAACGCATCACTTCTGCGGCATTCGTGGACCGCTCGTCCCGGAAATCGCAGTAGAAGAATACCAAGACCTCGCCATCTTCGAGTGTGTTCATGAGGTTCTCGATCACAGAAGCACTGTAAAAAGGGTTAACATCAATGAGAGGTGTGAACGACACACACGCACGCTAGGACGGACTTCCCGGCCCCAGCTAAGGAAATGTCGAGCTCAGTGCCAGAAATCTTGAGAACCTGCAAGCAATATACCTTTCCCATGTAACCACAGAAACGTGATTTCCGTGTTCCTCCACATCTTGAATGCATTGGTTTTAGGCAACCAGGAGCATGTATCAGGCTGACGCTGACGGAGGGTACGTATATGTGTCTCTCTGCAATTCCACGCATTGAGCCAACCCAGAATGATCTTCAATTTCTTCGCTGTAGAAACATGTTCTCAAATATTTCGAGCATGAGAACATTGGTAAGACCATACCATCAACCCCCTGATTTCCCGCACTTCCCAGTGGTATGCTGGACATGTATCCACACTTTCGCTGCGTAATTACCGCGAGATCTCGTCCCTCGATTACAACTTCCGTGCGCGAGGAGTTGTAGTGGCCTGATGTCTGTGGTTGTTGATGAGGATCGTTCTCCAGATTCCTAATGCAACGGTAAGGCTGCGTCCATCGTGGGCCGTGGCACTGTCAGAATCCTCACCAGATATCCGTCGTGAGCAAGAAATGGAAGTATCCTTGACGCATTCGGAAGAGGCTAATTGCCTCGTTGGTCCTGTCTCGGGCGTTTGAAGGGTGCGATGCCTTGAAGAAACTCATCACGCCGTACTCGAGCCTACTGTTGAGTATTCCCTCCATTTGGTTCAGCGTATGCAAGCATGCACGCGGTTCCTCGCTGTTCAACCAGTCTATAAGCCGATCGTCGACATGACCGTCTTTGAGTAGCAACGTCTTGTTAAGGGTTTCCAAGACAGCACCAGCACCGACGAGGAGTTTGTCCAACCGTAAGCTTTCGACAGCTTTGCGACCAGCGTACCCAATGAGTGCGTTGACGACTCGTTGTGAGACCGACGCAATTTCGATCAAGGTTTTCTGCGCCGAGTCCATGAAGTTGTTGCTGCGTATGGAAGTTCTATTACGTCTGTTTTCGGCTGGTTGCGATGTCTGTCTACTCGGCTTCGCCGCCGTGTTGGCTGTAAACCGTTACCAGGGCACGAGTCCCTCGAAGTTCTCTTACTAACTTGTACCTTGAGTTCTTCTGCTTCTATGCTCCCCAGAACTATACCACCCTTTTTCATCCCAGATCCCTCCCAATTAAAACTCTACGAAGCAGCCCAAAGAGCAACATGCCATATAATGCCAAGTGACACTGCAGATGCAGCATCTATGCTCCCCAGACCCAGAACAATACCAACCGTTTTCATCCCAGCTCCCTCCCAGTTAAAACACTACGAAGCAGCAGTCGCTACCCAAGGAGCAACATGCCATATCATGCCAAGTGGCACTGCAGATGCAGCATCTATGCTCCCCAGACCCGGAACAATACCACCCGTTTTCATTCCCAGCTCCCTCCCAATTAAAACTCTACGAAGCAGCCCAAAGAGCAACATGCCATATAATGCCAGGTGACACTGCAGATGCAGCATCTATGCTCCCCAGACCCAGAACAATACCACCCGTTTTCATCCCAGCTCCCTCCCAGTTAAAACACTACGAAGCAGCAGTCGCTACCCAAGGAGCAACATGCCATATAATGCCAAGTGGCATTACAGATGCAGCATCTATGCTCCCCAATCCCAGAACTATACCACCCGTTTTCGTCCCAGCTCCCTCCCAGTTAAAACACTACGAGGCAGCAGTCGCTACCCAAGGAACAACATGCCATATAATGCCAAGTGGCACTGCAGAGGATCATCACATCCATGCGCGAACTCACCCTCTAGAGTTCTCCTTACCTTCTGACGAATCCGATCGTCCACATAAAAAGGCGAAAACTTTGTTGACTACGGTAAGGAACTGCGTTGTAGACGGTCAAGTATCGACAGAGAACTCACGTCCAGTCAATTAGGCATCAGTGAAGCTAGAAGAGGGGTCCGAAGATCTCCGTTCTCTTCGCAAGTATCAGCTTGCTCGTGTAAGCCGTGATGCCATCGCTGCACGAGCAAATTATTGCCGCTTACGCATCCCTGAAATCGATATGATGCGTGAAATCGTTAAGGCTGAACTTGAAGAGGTAGAAGTGCTCTTGAAGAACGCCAATCTTCAGTTGGACGTGATGGGACATGGTCTATGCAGAAGCAGTGACACATTTACGATAGAAAATCTCGACAAGCTCGCGTCGGCCAACCCCCGACCCGTACGCGAACCTTATCCGGAATTAGGTCCACATGATAGTTGTAGCAATGTTTCTTACACTCCAACTCCTTCTGAAGACGAATACTTTACTGATTGATCTGCTTATCATGTATTTTGGTTTCTGGTCCACACACTGTCCGATAATGCTGATTGAATCTACAAATATTCTGGTTGCCAGACTAGTCTCCAAAGACGGTTGCGAAAAACAATCGTACAGGCGGTACGTAGATAGAAAGATAATGACAATTCACTCCTCGACCCACATGGCCAGCTGTAGCGCCTGTTTATCAAGGGATAATGATGTAGTAGTACCATGATGGGTTCCACGCGTGCCATCATCAGGTACACCCTGGGAGGCAATAGGTCCCCTCCTTCATTTGTTCGCTCCATAGCACGGAGCTCGTTGATCAATTTGATGTTCTCAGGGAACTTTCTTTTCATGCTAAAGGACTTTGCTTCAGTGACGTGCTGTGGCACCAATACCGAAGCCTAGCGCACGATAGATTTCCGTGTCAAACCTCAAGGTTTGTACGGTGAAAATATCCGGCGATGGATTACTGCGTGCCGTGAACGGGTTAGTATGGCCATGGGGAGCTGGTGCCCATCGATGTATTCTGGGGGCCCGTCCAAAGCGACAAGGTGGTTGGTCAATGTACAGGGAGCCAGAGAGGGTCCAGTGGATGATATCCTGGATAACGTCACTTTTCAGAAAAGCCGATGAGATTATTATGTGTTCCATTACAAAGAAAAGAAGTCTCACGTTGGTGAACAAACCTTGCAGCATTACTTAGCAGGCGCCTCCAAGACCAAGGTACCTTCCATCCGGTGGTCCTGAGAAGCTTCAGATGCCCATAGTCTCGTCGAACTTAACATCAATGCCAAAGGCTAGTCGTTGCGATCTGAAAGTGTCTTGACCAACCGAAGCACAAGAGTAATGCGCACATGTGTTGATACCAAGTAGCTCAAAACGTCTTGCGCCGTACTGCTCGATGAGCAGACGGCAAGCTTGATTGGCACGTACCAAAACAGAACTATCAGTTCAGTCTCGCACATCCCCTTTCATCCGTAATCACGGCTTGTCATAGCAAAGGTAGTTTAGAAAAGTCACCAAACATTCGACGAAATCCTGCAATTAGGGAAGATAAACTCTCGGCATACATTGATGACATATAGCACGCACCTCCTAAGCCAATCAAAACTGACTCACACTATCCCATCCATACTCCCCGACCATCGTCGCATATTCACCTCCCTCACCTCCTCCTCCAACCTCTCAAATTTCACCCACTCTTCCTCCCTCCCATCTTCCATCCTCCACGTCTCACCATCCTTCAATTTCCTTCGCATCTTCATCTTCACCGACGCGGTGTACCCCGCCTCACTTGGACTCCTCACAATCTTGTCTGACCTCCGCTCCTCGGGTGTCATCTTGGCGAGTACATGTGCGGGTGGGCCCTGACGTATGCGGGCGAGCGTGGACGGAAACACTTCCCCAGCCCGCTCACGCACATGCCGACGTGCCCTGTACTGGGTTTTCTGGTGGCGCGCGCGAACGCCCGAAAGCAGGAGCTTCGGGGAATAATCCGAGTACAAACGATCATAGTCCTTTGCGTTCGCCTTTTGTATGATCCGCAGTTTGTCTCGCAATGGTTGCACTGCATTCGTTGCAGCTTAGCATCCAAAAGCCAGAAACGCATGTAATGGAATACGTACGCCATGCACCAAGGTCGTCGCTGAACACACGGTCGATCCGCGCTCCTGAACGACGCAACTGTTTCTCGAACGCGCTCTCCATCTGGAGGTCCTTGATCCATTCCATCAGTTCCAAGGATTGCCCGTAGCGTCGTTCCCTCCGGAGACGCCGCTTGTTGATCATACACGAGATGCTGACCGGTTGGGGAACCAATCGCGGGAGGAGCCTGTGGTACAGAGTTGGGCGCATGAAGGAGCCCTTGAAAATGGTGCGGGTGCGCAGGCGGGCTTGGTCTTCCTATTCGTAGCGTAGCGTCAGTGTTGATGCAACGAACGGGTTCTTGTAACAATCGAACACACCAAGGCTTCCCTGACAAGGCGACCAAACACTCTCCTTTCGCGCTTGCTGGTAATCATGCGGTCATATCTGTCGAGGACCGCCTGGAGATACGCATCGCCCTGTTTTGCGCGCACGAACTTATCCAGCCACTGTGCGAGGGCAGAGTATGACGGCCGTGACGTGGTGGACGCAATGACGAATCTCACCTGGTACGCACGCTCGAGATGTGCCTTTGCAACATGAGCTTGAATCGTGTGTCTTTTTGCTTCAAAAAGTGTGCGTATTCGCCATTTTACCTGAGATTCCGCGTGAACCTACGACCAGAAAACAAATGGTGCAACTCACGTTCTCGCGTTCGCCATGCCTCTGGAGACCGCGGTACAGCGTCCATAGAGTTGGTATGCGATGGGCAGCAAGTTGGTAGTATGCAACAGTAGGACGAATACGGCGTAGAGGTGTGAGAAGACGTGCGATGGACTCGCGGTGGGCAATGGACGATGGGGACGGTGATGGTACTGAGAACGTTACGGTGGGAAACATCATAACCAACGACAGCGGAGAAGTTCCTCATTCGTCATTTTCTGGTGAAGCAGGTGGTGCGTGTGAAATCTGATCGATGATCACCTACATACAATGTCGGATATATTGACCTTCACGACTTTTGGCCGTCAGTCTGTGCAAGTTGTACGTGAACTTGCATGCTCAGCTATCCACCAATGTCTAACCTTCCTTTCCTTCCAGCCAGTGCGTTTTCTCGTGTATACATTGGCTATTTGATCTTCCCCCACCACGTCTTTCTTCCAGGAAGTAAGTGTTCTCGTGTACGCAGCTATTCATCACTGGTACTCAAACGTCAAGTGAACAGTCTACACCCGCGTGGCTGTCCGCTACGGTCGTGTCATTACAGGCCAAGTATCCGGATGACAAATTTGAGGCGGTCTTGCGCAAGTTTTCGCCCGAAGCAACGCCAGAGTGGCGGATGAAGTGTCTGGACTGTCCTCGCAAGGTGCGTGACCGTGAAGGGAACGAGAACGGATTTCTGACCAAAGAGCTTAGCTATACAACCTCGGACCGGGCCATTCGCTGTCGAATTACGAAGTTCATTTGAAGAACCGGCAACATCTGTTACGGGTCTCGAGTCGCATCAAGGGTACCGCGTCCTAGCTGTCACATCCCATCATCGCGTGGAGGTATGAGAAGACGGGTAGTGGACTAGCGGTGGGCATGCCACGATGGTGATGGAACTGATGTGACACCAACAAGTTTACTGGAATGACTTCTACGGCCCGATAAATCAACAGCCCCCGGTACTATATTACAGCGTTGTAGATGCGATGATACGACAATGTACAGGGCAGCATACATATACAATCCAAAGCATGAGGCGAGGGTATCAAACATGGGGGTACTTTTTCGTAAAAGCCTCATGGAACTCGACGAGCTTGCCAACATACTCCTCCACGCCAGGACACAGGCATGTCAGCCTGTAGTGGTGTTCTCCCTCTTTCTGTCCAAAGCCAGACCCGGGGACAACACAGATGCCGGTGGCGTCGAGTAGCGCAAGAGCATAAAAAACGTCTGGCGCTTTACCTGCTGATTCCGCAGCCTCGATCGCCTTGCCTGACAGTTGGATTCGAGGATAAAGGTACAATGCACCGGGTGAGTCGACGCAGCTAACTCCTTCCACTGCATTGAGAGCCGCTACCATGTGACGCGTGCGTTCGGCGAGAGCCTTGTGGATCGCATTGGTCTCTTTCTCCCAAAGCGCATAACTTTCTTCCCCCTTCTTTGGAGGGCGGACCATACAGTCCACGCCAATCTGTCCCTGGAGAGGAGGACAGAGGGTAATGCTAACCATCTTGTAAATCGTGGCGATGATATCATCACTTATATTGGTGCATTCGAAGTAACCACCACGTCTACCGCATTCACCAAAGACACCCTTGGATATGGAGTGGAAGGACACGAGGGCGACGTCTTTGCCAGATTCGAGAACGACCTTTTTGAATGAGGTGAACGGGTGCGTCTCTGGGCGATGAAGATTCGTTTGGTATACTTCGTCAGCAAGGAGGACGAGGTTATATTGGTCACAAAGATGGACGATTTCGTCTTGGGTGTTCCTGTCAATGAGGGCACCGGTGGGGTTACCGGGATTAATGATTACGAGAGCCTTGGGTTGGACCTTGCCCTCCTGACGTGTCTTCTCAAGAAGGGATCTGATTTCGTTGACGGAGGTACTCCACCCGTTAGTCTCGTCGAGGTAATAGGGAATCGGCACTCCGGAAAATTGGGCGAGAGTGGCAGTGTACAGTGGGTATTGTGGGATGGGGATAAAGATGCCGGACTTGCCGGGATCGGATATGAGCATTGATATGAGAAGGGATACACCCGCAGAAGCCCCGCCTGTAAGGAAGATGTGTTCAGGGTATGCCGGATATCCGTCCCGGGCTACACGCGACAAGACACGTTGAGAGAGCATAGCAAGTCAATACACTGCGGCGGAAGGGCGAAAAAAAGAGGAAATACCTTGAATAAATTCTGCGACGTGCCTGCGAATGAGTGGGACACCCTGAGAATGAGAATATGCGCCGATAGAGCCGATCTCTTCCCAAAGTTCATCCGCACGTGCAATGACGTCCTTTGGGAAAGCATTTGGAGCAATATTCTTAAGATCCCTGTAATCCATCAATGCAGCAACCTGTGAGGCGGGGCGTGAGTAGAGGCGCATTCGCGTAACGCGCCACAGCAAACACAGGAGGTAAAGACAGACTCACCTGCCTGACAAAGGTAAGCGGGCGTTGATCGAGGCCTTTTTGTTGGGGATTCCCGATATTAGACGAAATGACATGGTTGAAAGGAAGTCCATGGGAGGTCGGGCTCTGCTGAAGTTTGACGCGGTACTGCTCTGCCTTGATGGCGAGCTCGCCACGTACAGCATACTGGACGTTGCGGATGGCGGGGTTGAGGTCGTCTACGGAAAGCTTGCTCATCGTGGGGAGCGATGCCAAAGATCTCTTGTGGGCGGCAATGAGCTGTCGGGACGAGCACGAGAGTGGAAGAAATCGGGCAGTCACGAGTCTAATTGCCATCGGCTTTAAAAACAAGTCACTGAACAAGAGACATTTGCCATAAAAGGGTTTTATATCACGTGACATGGACACAAGTCACATGACATCGGCAAATCCCGTGCACATACCTTGATTTTTTTGGATCGACTTTGGTCACACTGAATATGCCAGACGCGTTCTTTGCAACCAAGAAACGAAAGCGTTCCACGACCACAAAGAAACCATCCAAATCTAATGGCGCGCAATCCAAGTCCAAGCCAAAGAAACGCCACACGGATGAGGAACTAGACTTGGACAGGACAGACCAGGATGACGTTGCCATCGACGACCTCGATCTCCGTGTAGACCACGAGCCCGAGTCCAGCGGGGACGAGGACATCGACGAGACGCCCGCAGAGAAGCGTCTTAGGTTAGCGAAGCTCTATCTGCAGAGCGTAACAGAGGGTCTCGGTGAGTCTGCTGGTGTCCATGTGATAGCTGCCGTTCATGTCACCCGCACAGCCGATGGGGAGTTCGATGCCGCCGAGGTTGACAAGGAGCTCGTATCAGCACGCCTTCGCCAAGACGTGCTAGAGCACTCCGGAAAGCTTCATCTATTCATTGCAGACACTGTGAGTCGCATGCATTCCCCATCTCTCTCTAGGTGCCTACCGCGTATCTAGTACAACTTCAACCCTACCTCGCGACTTCGTTGCCGCGGACACCGACTGTCCGTGACGTCAGCTGTGGCTACTGAGGACGCCAAATACCTTTTCACCGCTTCGAAAGACGGTACCATAATCAAATGGGACCTTCGGACTGGTCAAAAAACAGCCACGTTTCACAAGAAACGTTTGGATCCCAAAGGAAAAGGAAAGGAGAAGGCAAATCCATTCGACGTAGAGGGTCACACGGACCAAGTGTTGGCATTGGCCGTCAGCAGCAATGGACAATATCTCGCGAGCGCCGGGAAGGATAAAAAAGTCGTTGTTTGGGACATTGAGAAAACCCAATGGGTAAAAGGCTTCGGGGGACATAAGGACCTCATATCCGTGTGTGGAGACCCTTACCTTTCCTTTGGTATCGTCACTAATATCCTTTGTGACTAGAGCCTTGCCTTCCGTAAAGGCACCCTGCAGCTTTATTCCGGGTCCTTTGATCGTACGGTCAAACTATTTGACCTCTCCGTTATGGGATATGTCGAAACGCTATTTGGCCACCAAGATACCATCGTCTCAATAGATGCTCTCCGTGGTGAAACAGCCGTCACAGCCGGCGCGCGAGATAGAACACTACGGTACTGGAAAATTCCAGAGGAGAGCCAGCTTGTATTCCGTGGTGGTGGGAAGAGTGCGCTTCGCGAACTATTGGAAGGAGGCGCTTTCGAGGGACATGACAGTGACGAAGAAGGGGGTCGGAAGAGGGGGAAGAGTATAGAGAAGCAGAAAAAATTCGTGGAGGGCAGGATTGAGTGCGTTGCCATGGTCGACGAAACGAAATTTGTTAGCGGGGGCGACACCGGGTATGTTCCTTTCCTTTGATGTATCGACAAGAAGCCAAACAGCTGACATCCATGATAGCTCAATATGTCTATGGAACACTCAAAAAAAGAAGCCGGTATTCACACAGGCACTATGTCATGGTCTTCACGAAGTCGAATCGTCCACCGAAGGCGTCGTCACGACCCCTCGATGGATAACGTCAGTGGCATGTCTGCGGTATTCCGATATATTTGCGTCTGGTAAGACTTTCAATCTGTTGTCCCACCAAGGTCGTATCTGACAATGCATTTCACCAGGGTCATGGGATGGCACTATACGAATATGGAAAATCGACTCGAATCTCAAATCCTTCTCCCTTGTAGGGACAGTACCAACACCGGGGGTCGTCAACTCTCTGCAACTCCTACCTGCTCCCAAGGGTTTCTTGGACGGTGCCTCGTGGGCTGGCACGCCTGATCCCGACCTCGCCGCCAAATCAGGGAATGCTACGCGCGCGCCCAATGGAAAATCGACAGTCAAGATAACAGGCATCGAAACCCTACTGTTGGTCGCTGGATTGGGTCAGGAGCATCGTTTGGGGAGGTGGTTGACTGTCAAGGGGGAAGGTGCGGTCAATTCGACCGTCGTGGTGACGTTTCGACCAAGGTAGGACATGATTTGTGAGCGGTGCCTCAAAGACTGTTCTTTTACTACTCCTTCGCTGGGGCAACATCTCCATCCTCGTACCGATAAGAGACAGCCGCGAGGGGTTTTGCCAAATGAAGGTACTGTAGCAAACAAGTACAAACAAAATCTTCGGCTGGCTTGTAGCACTTCCGTTTCTTACTTCTACTGCGATATGGGTCCACAGGCAGGGCCATCCAAAGCTGCGTTGAGTAGGCGCAAGCCTAAGAAACCGGCAAAACCCCTCCACACAACCCGGGTCAAGAGAATCGATGACAGAAATCAGCTAGACGAATTGGATAGACTCGCCATGGGATTCGTCAGTTGGACTCGGCTTGTGGATGGACACGGAGATGATGTTCTTTTAGGAACCCCCGGAAGACATAAAAGCCTTTGCCGATCTTCCAATATCCAATCTCACCAAGCGTGGTATGTCCAACTCTTTCACTAGGCCGACTGTGCCTGAGCCAAATCTAGGTCTCAAAAAATGCTTTTTTGTCGATATGACCGACATTCAGGCATCGAGCATACCAGTGTCGTTGAAGGGAAAGGATGTCCTAGGCGCCGCACGGACAGGAAGTGGAAAGACCCTCGCATTCCTGATCCCTACACTTGAGATACTCTATCGTCGAAAATGGGGACCTCAAGATGGTCTCGGGTCCCTAATCATATCACCGACGCGAGAATTGGTGCGTCTCTGAAACTGAAGCTGAATGGAGGATGTGACGAAGAGCAAGGCTGTTCAAATATTCGACGTGTTGCGTTCCGTAGGCTGCTATCATAGCTTCTCTGCAGGGCTCGTGATTGGTGGGAAGAATCTCAAAGACGAACGCGAGCGTCTGTCTCGAATGAACATTCTCGTCGCGACGCCTGGTCGACTTTTGCAACACATGGATCAGACCTTCGGTTTTGAGTCCGATAACTTACAGACTCTTGGTAAGCGATCTGAAATCCTTTGTATGTGACGCAAGAACTTACTTTACATCAGTCCTGGACGAGGCGGATCGCATCCTTGATATGGGCTTCGCCAAAACGCTATCTGCACTTCTCTCGCACCTCCCTAAATCCCGTCAAACACTGCTCTTCTCAGCCACCCAAACGCAATCCGTAGCGCAGCTGGCCCGTCTTAGTCTCAAGGACCCAGTCCACATCAGTGTACAAGAAGCTGGAAGCTCGACCGCGACACCTGCGAGCCTCTCACAACACTACAGTGTATGCATGCTCGACCGAAAGCTCGACATACTCTGGTCGTTCATCAAGACCCACCTTCACTCCAAAACCCTTGTTTTCCTCTCGAGCGGGAAACAGGTCCGTTTCGTGTTCGAGGCGTTTTGCAAGATGCAGCCCGGGATTCCGTTACTTCATTTACACGGAAAACAGAAGCAGGCTACGAGGTTGACGATGTACAGTCGCTTCACATCTTCGCAACATGCAGTACTGTTTGCAACTGACATAGCGGCACGTGGATTGGACTTTCCATCGGTGGACTGGGTCATTCAGGCAGATGCCCCGGAGGATGCTGACACGTATATTCACCGTGTGGGCCGGACGGCGCGATACGATAGTTCCGGGAATGGTCTCTTATTACTCCTTCCTAGCGAAGAGGAAGGCATGCTCGCTGCACTCGAAAAGAAAGGAGTGAAGATCGAAAACGTCAAGATACGTTCGAGTAAGACTCAGAGCATCCAGAACCAACTGCAAAACCTGGCTTTCCAGGACCCTGAGATCAAGTACCTGGGGCAACGCGTGAGTCTGGTGTTCTTGCGTCCACACAGGTTCGTTCGGGCTGATTTTTCTCTCATTCTCATCCAGGCATTCGTGTCCTACGTCCGTTCTGTATATCTTCACAAAGACAAGTCAGTATTCAAGTTTGGCGAGCTTCCCGTCGACAAGTTTGCGGAATCGCTTGGATTACCTGGTACGCCAAAGATCAAGCTTTTGAGTAGGGAGCAGGCGAAGAAGCAGAAGAATGCGTCTCGAACCATGGCTGCACTTCAAGCGCAGATGGAGTCCGAAAAGGCTGGTGTCTCATCATCTGGAGATGAAAGCGTAGAGGGCTCGTCGAGTTCAGAAAGTGGTGAAGAGTCGGAGGACGATATCCGAGAGTCACCTGGATCAATCCAAGCAATGAGCCCGGCAGAAAGTTCCAAGGCCACCAAAGTTTGTTGTCTCTTTCATTTCATTTTCGTTTCCTCGACCAAAAGTCTATTGTAGAACTCGGTGAGAACAAAGTACGATCGAATGTTCGAGCGCAAAAACCAAAATATTTTGTCCGAGCATTACTCCAAACTTATCGACTACGGAGATGCAGGGGAAGAGGAGGAAGACTTTATCACCCTCAAACGCGCAGACCACGATCTCGATCTCCCTGCCTCGACTGAGCCCGATGTTGAAGACCTATCAAAACGAAAGCTCAAGCTGTCGCGAACGAAACGGATGGTCGCCAGATACAGCCAGATAGGGCACAAGCTCGTTTTTGACGATGAAGGGAACCCACACGAGGTGTACGAGATGGTCAACCCGGACGAGTTTTACAAGCATGGAACAGAGGCTGTCAAGGAAGCCGGTCGAACCTTTGCTGAAGGAGAGAAAGGGAAGCTGAAGAGTGCAGACGTCATCGACAAGCAAGAAGTAAAAGAAAAGAAGGAGGAGAAGAAGCGGAAACGCAAGGAGCGCTCACGTGGGGTAAGTGAAAGTGCCCCGTTCAATATGTCACATCCTTAAACTCTCTCCGTCACATGAAGATGCAGTGTGAGAGGGATGAAGTCCGTGTCACCGTTGGGTCACTGGACGATCAAGATGATGGCTGTGTTAAACCCGAGTTTGACCTGCCTTCGGAGGACGAACATGAGGTCGAGGTTGAACTCCCTCCGCCCAAGCGAACCAAGTCGTCTTCCATGTCGAGAGTGGGACGTGCTGTGCAGCCTCGCGACATCGAAGACGAAGAAGAGCTGGCATTACGGTTATTGCGGAAGAAATGAGCCATGCTGTGAGCTGGTCTGCAGGGTGTATTCCATACAGCCTGTCTCCTGTTCTGATTCAATACCTTGAGCATGCATGTTCTTAGTCGCCATATGACGAACCTCGTGCATCGATCTCTATTCCGACTTGCTCCCGCCGCCGAATGAGGTTTCTTTACATTACAGGCGGAGTTGGAGTGTGAGCAAAATCTGCCAGTGCTCTGGTTGGCATGTCCCTGCTGCCTAACGTTGCTGTAAATTTGCTGTTCGTTGAAGGCTCCTGTGGGTCCCCGCCAACACATAAAAACTCCCCGTCCTAGGGTGACCCATCTCCGTTCAACATATTTCCATCGTTGACTGCTGTTCAATCAGCTATGAGCCTTTGCCGCCTTCAAAGTCCTGTCGTGGCTAGTATGAGTTCGAGGGTGTTGGCCAGAAGGGCTATGGTGCGAGCAGGATTTGCTTCGACTGCTACATCTGAGGTACGATCCACAAATAGCGACCAGTTTGCGATCCCTTGTTTAGTCTCCCCTTTAGCCTCGTTCTGCGCCCAGCACTCGATACCTCAAGGCTACCCATGACCTGTCTACTGCCCCAAAATCATCGGTTACCTCTAGCACCCTCGCTCTCGGAGAGCAATACATCCTTGGCGTTTATGCGCGACCACCGTTCGTGCTTTCACATGGTCGTGGAAGTTGGGTATGGGATACCGAGGACCGAAAGTTCCTCGACTTTAGCGCAGGGATCGCGGTGAACGCGTTGGGACATGCTGATCCTGGCGTTGCAGAGGTGAGCAAGCGTACAATGGCTTCCAACTTTTTTTTTTTTTTCTAAATTACTCGGGGTCAGGTCTTGCAACAGCAAGCGTCGACGTTGCTTCACACTTCAAACGTGTATCACAATCAGCGGGCACCAAAGCTTGCAGAGCTCATCGTGAGCCGCACTCAAGAACAAGGTGGCCTCGGGTTCGCGACAGGATCATGCCCCTCAACGACGGGTGCCAAAGTCTTCTTTTCCAACTCGGGTACCGAAGCCAACGAAGGCGCATTGAAGATTGCACGCAAGGTTGGCAAGGACCGTTGGGCTGCTGCTACGGGTGGCAAAGCGGATGACCCATATTGTACGAAAACACGCATCGTGTGTTTCCAAAATTCGTTCCATGGTCGTAGTATGGGCGCGCTGAGCGTCACGTCGACCGAAAAATACCAAGCACCATTCCGGCCGTTGATACCGGGTGTCGATGTTGGAACACTCAACGACCATGAGAGTCTCTCCAGGTTGATTAGTGATGACACTTGTGTAGTTATCGTTGAGCCTGTGCAAGGCGAGGGCGGTGTCACTGCTGCGGATGAAGCTTGGTTGAGAGCGTTACGGAAACGATGCGATGAAACCGGGGCTGTGTTGATCTATGACGAGATACAAGTGGGTTGATTATCAGATCCATGGATGTTTTCTGATGTGCTTTACAGTGTGGCCTGTATCGGACTGGATCACTCTGGGCGCACTCTTCTCTTCCGGTCGACTGCCATCCCGATATTGTCACAATGGCAAAACCTTTGGCGAATGGGTATCCCATTGGTGCTGTCTTGATGCGCGACTCGATTGCCTTACCATGACAGCAGGTGAGATGAGAATACTCGATAGCTCGGCAAAGCTGACGTTTCCGATTTGGTAGGTACCCATGGAACAACGTTTGGGGGGTCTCCCTTGGCCTGTGCTGTCGGCCACCATGTGTTGAGCCGGCTGAGCTCCCCAGCGTTTGTGGACCACGTAACGGAAATTAGCGCCTATCTAGAGAGCCGACTAGGGTATCTGGTTCAGTGGTTCCCGGACCTTATCCAGGACAAGATCCGAGGTCGTGGACTGCTCCGTGGCCTCGGGTTCAAAAACGTGGCGCACCCTGGCCAGGTCATGCAGCTGGCCCGGGAGCGTGGTGTCCTCATTTTGACAGCAGGGAAAGACGCAGTCCGTCTGGTTCCGTCGCTGAATGTCAGCAAGGACGAGGTCGACGTGGCTATTGACGTGCTAGAGGCATGCCTGACGGTCTTGAGAGAATAGATACTGTACATGCCAAATGTAGAAATGTAACCCTCCTCAGAGGGGTTTTGTCCTTATAGGAGAACGTGTGCGTGTGATGCTTGGAGGGTGATATAAATGACTCGCAGTGTTTCACCTTTACAGCACTCTGACGCAGTGGAGCTGCAGGATTTAGCTCCCAACAGAGACACCAGAGACCAAGACATGTCTCTAATCCTAATCCGCAGCCGGGAGGATAGCCTCGAAGACATCTCGTCCGACAAGCCACAAGGTGAGGTTCCCCTCACGCCGGTTCGTGGGGTGTTGATCCCATCCAGGGCCATCCCGAGTCTCATCACCACCAATCGTGCGTGACCCACACTGCAGGACCCTATCTGTTGCATCTTCCTTACCTTGTCGTCGACTATGTGCTCATTGACCACGCTACAGGTTGGAAGAGGAAACTGCTCAAGCTTGGCATCTCTTTCTTTCTCTTCGGGCTTATCAACAATGGTAGGCATTACCACTGTCTACCCGCATCTTGCGTAGGAGCTAAAGTAACTGGCTCCAGTTTTATATGTGATCATTCTATCTGCTGCACTTGATCTAGTCCCCCCATCAACCCCCAAAGGAATCATCGCTTTTTGCAATATATTTCCTGCTCTGTTGGCGAAACTTGGGTGGCCGTATTTCCTTAAAGGCAAAATTCGGTACAGTCGGCGCATCGTGGGATGTGCATTGTTGAGTTTCATTGGCATGCTGGTGAGTGTTGTTAGTAAAATGGGTGTGACAGCAGCACTGACTTTCCTTAGATCGTTGCCCTACACGACAGTCTACCTGCGAGGCTCCTAGGCATTTCTATCGCCTCTTTCTCTTCTGGTAATTCTGAATTTGCTATCATTGTCAGAATGCAACCTCACTTTTGGTACTAGGTTTGGGCGAACTGACGTTCTTACAACTATCGATTACTTACAATCTTTCCTTGGGAGGACAGAGCGTTGGGTGAGTAAATTCAATCAAATCCAGGAATGTTTGTTTCGATCAGACCCCCCCAGCTACTTTGCCTCTGGAACTGGCGCTGCCGGGCTCGTTGGGGCCTTCATGTGGTGGGAAGTTAGAGGACTTGGTGTTCGTCTGGGTGTGGGCGTCTCCGCGGTAGGCAGACCATTTTTGTGCACTTTACCGTCGCAATCTTACTTCGACCTTTCTTCATCAGATACTGCCCTTTGTATTGCCCTTGACATACTTCCTCCTGCTCCCACGTCCAGCTGCATTTATGGACTCGCCTTCTCCTGGGTCTTACTCACCTTTGCCGGAGGAAGACCCGGATATTCATGCAGTGGAAGTCGCCGAGGGGGATACCCTTCTCGGCCAACCACCCAAAGTACCAGTATTCCTAACTGCGGGAGACAAGTGGCGCTTAGTGAAGCCGATGGTTCTCAAATACATGCTTCCGCTCTGTAAGTGTCCTCTATGGTATTTCCAATAACAAAGGTCTGATCATCCCTCATATAGTCTTAGTGTACACTGTAAGTACATATCTTGATGCTATAAACGTTTGTGACCTTGACTGTCATTCGTAGTTTGAATATACGATTAATCAGGTCAGTCACCCCGAGCTCCACTTTTCGCCCGCTCAACTCTTTCACTGTAGGGTGTAGCACCAACTTTGTTATATCCAGTTCCATCACCACGTGATGGCATCTTGAGCAAGATCATTCACTCCATTAGAGACTACTACCCACTATGGCAGGTATGGACCCTTGACGACCTTATTCATACGATACGAGTCCGCGACTGATTTGTATTTCCCCGTTCGCAGCTCGTGTATCAATCCACAGTCTTCATTTCGCGCTCGTCGATCTCGCTTGGTATCCCACCCCTTCCAGAGACTTTCCTCTCTTTTCCGGCGGTTGCTCAGTTCCTGATCCTCGTGACCTTGATGTACGAATCGGCCGTCGGGATCTTCTCCGAGGACCATCCGTCGACTAGCATCATGTTTGTCTTTCTCCTCATAAGTATCGAGGGTATATGTGGTGGACTTGCATAGTAAGTGTCTCGCGTTACGTGAACGAATATGCAAGCCGACGCTTGGGTCATACAGCGTCAACGTGTTTTACCGAATCAACCAGGAACGACCCGATCCATCTACAGTGATCGATATGGAACGATCGAGGCAAGAACTCGAGTTCAAGATCGGATCGTTGGGCTTTTCGGACTCGTCTGGTATCCTGCTTGCAGCGCTGCTCGCAGTTCCGACCGAATTAGAGCTCTGCAGAGCACAGGTGGCGAGAATGAAGATGCTTTGCAAGGGGTTGTAACGAGTGGCGTTCGCCTAGTCTCCGACCGTCCAGAAATTGCTTTCGGATTCTGGGAGGTGTTCAGACGCTCGGACTTCATCTAGTACATTTTAGAAAGGAGACTACCCCTTGATTCTCACATCGTAGAGGGTACGGTATGACCATGTTATTAATATAACATTCTTTATATACATCGATCTTAGATGTAGTACCGCCCTAATCAATATTGCAAAGGTCCAAGTATGCACAAGAACAAGATATCAAAACAATGGATGAGTTGCTGAAAGCAGAGGCATAACACAAAAGTGGATCGCACTAAGAAGTGGGTCTCGGTGAGCCAACGTACACGCCAAACGACTGCCACGTCTCCTGAAGGTGGAGCTGTTCCTGTTGAATAGGTTCTTCGGCGACGCCGCCGTGGTGTGAATATGGGTCCAGTGGGTGGGAATGTGTCATGGGACCCGAATAAGTCCGACGGATGTCATCCCAGTGTAGTTGCGCAGACGGATCCTGGTAGTGGGACATGGGCATGGGAGGCGCGTACTGCGACGAGGCCATACTGGAATGCGAATGCGAGGTATCGGCGTGGTAGTGGTGTTGTTGAGCCTGGTAGAACTGTTCCCCTTGGTCTTGGGGCTGATGCTGATGCTGATGCTGATATGTAGGCTGTCCGTATGGGTCGTAGCGAGCGTCGATAGAGTGGTATTGATATCCTTGAGATGAACTCTGGGAGGAAGCAGATTGGAGGACCTCGGGTTGGTAATGGTGGTATGGGGGCGTGTGCTGGAGGTGTGCCTGCGGTGACACGCTGGGATACTGAACGCCCTCTTGGTTGGACTCATAGGTTGGCGCGGCTGACGAGCTATCCGTGTATGGTGCACTTGATTGGAAATCAGAGGGTATAGCGAGGGGGTGAAGCTGGTGACGTTTGGTTTCTTGCACGTCTGGTTGCTGACTAGGACTAGGCACGTCTGGTACACATAACTCTTCCAAAGACGACATGTGTGCATCTGTCTCGGTATAGAGCTCGTCCCGTTGGGCGTCCGTCAGCTGCATGTTGAGGTCACCCTCAAAGTTGGTCCATTGATCACGGAGTGTCGGGTGCAAGGCCGTAAAGCTAGACATGGGTGGGTTATTTGAAGTGACAGGCACGGATGGCGCTGGTTGTTGACTTAAATCGGGCTTGATGCCGGGCGGATTGCGCGCGCCAGAGCCTGCATTGCGAACAAAGGAAGATGATGCCTTGGTAGTCACTGTGTTGATGCGACCGCTGAAAATAGACAACTCGTCTTTGGGTTTCGGCTCCGTTGAAGGTGAGAAGATGTCCCTCTTCCGAACGACGGCAGGTTTCGCGGTGTTGTATGCTTGCTCGGCTTTTTGAAGAAGTCGTTGAAGAATAGGCTGATCACGAGGATTATCAACGAGCGCAGGTGAGCACTAGCACTGGACGTACCAAGAATTTCACCGCGCGACCACCATATGTCGATGCCTCCTTAAAGAGGTCGACCGCCTACGAACATTTAGTTGAGCTAAATACACCACGATGTCTCTGAACGTACCCTGCGTAGTTCCGTCATAGCGGCACTGGTGGTCTTAGATCGCGTCCCAACACCTGATGCGTGAGTCACGACGGAAGCCAACATCACCTAACAGGCGGGTGGTTAGGTCAACGAACGCTCGCTACCGTGGAAAGTACCGACCGAGCTTGAAAAGGCATGTGTCCACAACACCCAGAAACGTGCTACTTGCGCCGGAAAAAGGTCAAACTGAACGCGCAAGTTACTGAATAGCTCGCAAGCACTACGGTAGCCAGCCAAAAAGGACGGCGCATATGGGCTCTGCATCGGGTCAGTGGGATTGTTCAAAACGGCCTCTGCAAAGAAGCATCGATGAATGTATACAAGGACTAGGTCATTTTCAGTCAACAGTGGCGCTATAAGAGGAACAGGTGACGCACCGAAGTTCCGATAATTCAATGGCATGTAGTATTTCATTGCCTCTGCGAGTCCGGCATTCTCGGGAGGAACTCGTTGAGCATACTCTGGCAGCTCCATATCTCGCACCTTGCGATCAAGTTCAATGATTGTAGAGTATTTGGGTACTTTGGCAATTTGTGCATTCTGAATGACAGCAGAGACACACTCGTATCCAAATCGTGCTTTCCATGCAGGGACTAGTAAGAACAATCGTTCAATGCATATATTCAATCGGAAAACACAGTCACTCACAGCTAGGAAGGACAGAACCATCGTCATCGATTGTGGGGTCTGGGTCATTCGGAAGCTCGCAGTCGACGAAGGGTAGATAAAATGTAGCTAAACGGCCAGTTGCGAGGCTCTGCGAGAGGACTCGGTGAAATGCGGACGAGAACGCCTAGCAACGACAACATACCTGCCAACCATCCGTAATAAACAGCTCCCAAAATAGAGCGCGGCGCTTCTGAACTTCTGAAGCGGGCAACTGCCAACGAGCGCAATCGCGATCTATCTTCCCATGAGCCCAGATTACCGTTCATGAACGGAGAACCCACGGAGTCCAATCTATATGTTTGTGACGTAGCATGAGAACAGTGTTCAACGAAATCTGAATCACTCACGCTCTGTGCGAGCTTTGTTGCCAGCCCGAAAATACCCCAAGTGCATTCAATACTGTTTTCGCCGCTAACCAGTCCCTGATAGATTGATAGCAATGCCAAGGCCTGGACGGTCGTTACCGATGGCGGTCGATCCAGTACTGGTTCCAGGTTCAACGCTGCACGCGTCAAATAGCAGTACATATTAGCTTCCTCATTATCAGGAGCAGGAGGTAGCGAGTTATCGGTGAGAGCGCCAAAGCAAAAGACGACAAAGAGGAGTGCTAGATCATGGGAGGTCTTGCCTTGCGATTGTGTCAACTCGCCAGACGAATTCGGCTGTGTCAAGGGTGCCACAGAACCCGAGGGGAGGAGGTCAGAGGCTTCGCTATACCAGAGTGGTAGGCATTCTTCCAGAAGCTGCTTTTCAGTGACTGCGCCGAAAAACCAGGGAGCCTGAGACAAGTACAACTCGCATAACTGACGTGCCCGTTGCCATGGAGGCAAATGATTCTGGATGAGGTAGTCGAGGTCAACAGCGTCAGTGAAAACCGGTGCAAGGGGAAATGTCTTGGATAGATGCTTGATAGGGCCAGGAAGGTCACTTGAAATTGGATCCTTACTGGAGGACGGGGCTGACAGGTTTGCTGCAGACTCTCTCGGTTCCCCCTTGCAGACAGAACATTGAATGTAAGGACGGCACCGACACTCGTGTACTTACAATCAAGAGACTCTTGATAACGACGTTTCAATAACCAGTACAACAAAACGCATGAATATCACCTACTTCTGAACCAGCAGATCGACCATAGAACGTCGCAGCACCATCGTCTCGCAGAGCTAGTGTTCCAAAGGCCTCGATATATTCGGAGTCATCGTCAGCATGCTCGGTGTTCCTTCGAGTCTTGTCCTCGTCGATAGCAACGTGTAAGTCGATGATTGATTTGACATCTAGAAGATCTCGACGCAACAAAGGATGAGGTTCGCTCGGCGCCACGCTTGACTGCAGAACCACAAGTGCATCCTCAAGTTGCCGAATGCGATCACTCATTATAAATATCTTCTCGTGCAGCTTCTCCGTGTCGGCGAGCACGAAACTAGTGTAAAAATGATGTCTGATAAGGTCACTGGTGTTCTCGAGCACAAAACATACCGAGTGCCCTGGCCAGTGGTCAACTTGCCTAAGTACGACGTCTTAGAATGCTCCTCGGGTGTAGTCTTTGTACACATACCGTTGGGACATATTGCTGAGCACCCACGACGTTTGCATGACGAACAAGGGACTGCCTTGTCGCACTTTAATTTTAGTCTGAAGGGTGTTGGTATGACTTGGGTCAACTCGGCGAACAGTGAACACAAACCGTCGGCATTCTGCGCAAGACATCACACCTCGGTTCCGCTTCTGCTCTTTCTCAATCGCCTTCTGGGCCTCCTTGCTCTCCCGAGCATTTCCCTTGAGCGCTTGTGGCATTCCTCTATAGAGATATTGTGGAGAGCTGGGAGTCTGAGTAACCGAGTCGAGTGCAAAAGAGGGAGGGGCACTGAAGGGCTAAGCTAGAATGCTGGCATGGAGCCTTCTGGACTGGGTATGGTAATTTAGGAATAGCGGGCGCGCTGTTAGGTAACTCCAAGTCCTCACCTGTGCTCGTTTTCACAGGCACGTCGGAGAGAATATCCCTCCGTACCATGATCGGATCAAACAAGTGGTCGTTCCCAGCCGCCGGCGTGCGTCAGCACATGTCCTACAGTGACTAGACCGAGTTCGCTCGTTCCTGGATAATAAAACTGTTTGGAAGTTGCTGCCCGGTTTTCCCCGCCGCTGTCACCTCTCAATCTGCGATCATGTCCATAATTATCGGAATTGTTGCGGCGTTCTCGCTTTCGTCTGTTGCTGTCTGGGGAAAGGTCAGGTAGGGCCGCACGTTCTCCGGACTCGCCGTGCGATTGGTGGAGAATCGACATGTTCATGTGATTGGAATGATGATAACGGATGTATACTAAGGTGTGGCGCAGGGTAGACTATCCCAAACAACTACATCCTGCAACCATGACCACCTTGATTTACACAAATCCATGGAAAATATGCAAGTCTAAATACCACACATGGGTTATACTACACATGGTCGAGAAGGATCCATCAGTAGCGTGCAGAGAGCATCGTCCCCGACGATCGAAGAGTAAGAGGAAAGGAATGCGTAGAGAAGAAGGCTAGTAGTCGAACTTTTAAGCCCAACCAAACCAGCTGGTCGGTCTCGCAGCGCTGCGTTCCGAGCCCGACCCCAAGTTCCCCCTTCCATCAGCCTCGTAGCCCTCCGTGTCGCTCGGTTCATCCACTTCTTCAAGCCCGCCAGTCCCCCGAGCCCGCAGCTCAGAGTCAGACGAATTGCGCGAAGAAGCCTCAAAGGAGCCAGAGGCAGCAGGTATCGGTTGTGGTTGCGGCTCTTTGGATCGACGTTTGCGGTCACGTGTAACTGGGTGGCATCCAGGTGTATCTGTGAAGCAGCGGGAGTCCGCCAGGCTTTCTCTATGGCAGAGCCTGAAGCAGCTGTACCCTGCGATAAAAGCATAGCACCAGATGCGACTAGAGTAGGTCCGTAAGAGCGCCAGAGGCCTGCAACGAGTTGCGCGGGGCCAGATACTGGGTCACCCAACGACGGTGGAGCTCCCACCGTAGCTCCGCCAGTGCTAGGCGCGTACTGAGCTTGCTGTTGCTGTCTAAGCGTACCAGCAAGCTGGTCCCACAGCGCACGGAAACGTTCTTGTACAAAGGCGTAGAAACGCGCCTTTAAGGAGGCGAGAGTGGCGTCAATCTGTGACTCATGCGAGTGGAGGAAGGGCTGGAGGTGATTGATGTAGATATACGAGGACCCACGAGTCTGCGGAAGTACAAGGTAGAGAAGAAATAGCGTTTTCATCAAATAATACATCGGGATCCTATGACGTCGACCTGCCTATTAGTGAATACGAGGTCGCACGACGGAATGACCGACCAGGACACAAGCCACTCGGCGACATATTCAATGCCAACGATGCAACCAAGTACGGACCAGTACATGAGCCATCGTTCCAGATCTTCCTCGGATGCAGGTCGCTGGGAGAGTGTTTTATAGGATGCGTAGCCAGGATAAAGGAAAGCGAGCACAGAGCTAGCAGACCCGACAAGTTTTCAACAACAAACAGTACGGGATGGGACTTTGAACGATACCTTATGATGCATGAAGTCAAGTAGAAGAGCATGGCTGTCGATTTGTGGTGATTTGGAGCCTGTGAATGCGTCTCGTTGCGACTCGGAATTGGAACACGCGTTGACCGCTATGGCAGCTTAGTAAACGTGCTTACGTGTTCGCGGGACCAAAAACACGTCTATTAAGAACGCGTCTTTGACGCGACCGTGTCACATCCATGCCACGCAAAAAATCTCGTCTCACACGAAAGAAAAAATCCGATAAGAAAGCCGACAAGGCGCCACCAGAGGGACTACTAAGCGAGCGCGAGTTTGTGGCCCTCCCCAACGACTATGGTTCTTTCATAGGTGAGCTTAAGCCTCCATTTATGGAAGAGATGTCGTGTTCACATATACAGTGGAGGACTCGGAGCATGAACAGCACAAATTCTCTATGGATGACATGTATGCCTCTTTGTATATCTCTCTATCTGACTCGATACCTGACAGCATTGTACTAGGGCCTATATACAACACCACGACTCAGGAGAGAGTGGTGATGCTATCAAAGATAACCATTGGATCGGTAAAATCCGAGAGATTCGAGGAAACGGACCTGATAACGTACGTACCTCCCTGAATCTGAGGCTCACTGATATAATATGAATCCCATTAGGTATGGGTTCGTGTCCAGTGGTACTGGTCACCGGAGGAGGTGGCAAAGGTTATCAAATCCTTGTAAGACTCTCATCTCTTGAATTGTTCTCGATTCTCAGGGTGGTGATAGTAACCCTGACGTTTGTGGCAAGTATGAAAGGTTGTTCTCGAACAACTTTGATATCATCTCGGTTTCTTGCTTTGTTGGTGAGTAGACTTACATTGTCTGACTCGGTGTCATGTAATATTTGATTCGTTAGACCATGTGGAAGTGAAGCAATTTGAGGAGACAAGTGTTTACCAAGACGTCATTGAAGATGAAGAGTGGTATTCCAGGTATCACTTTTTGTATGACGGAAGAAGAATCTCTGTAAGTTCCAATCTCTCTCTGCCAGTCCTCTCACGTGGAGTTATTCTTGACTGGCATCCAGCCCAAGGTAACACACGTTGCCTGTCCTATCTGCAAAGTTCCATACACCCCGGGAATGGAGAAGGTTCTTCACTTTTGCCCACGCCCAGGTTGCTGCAAGTTTTACCACCAGCAATGTTTGGTGAAGCATGGCTATTTGGAGAAGACCCGAGAATATAGGCTTCTGGAGACTTGGCCTGATATTGATCGGACAGCATCTGTAAGGGATCTTGCAGACTTGGGTTCATACCATCCAAGGAAGAGGCAAAGGAAGAATATTTCTTCATCAAAGGAAAGTGCATGTGACCCCCTTGCAGACTTTCCAGTACAATTGGTTGCTGTTGCTGAGCAACAAATCGTCAGGGGTACCCAGGGAGGAGGGGTGGTTGGAAACATTACCTCTGTTGTTGCTGCCAGGCAACTCATCTACAGAGCACTTGCAAAGGGTGATGCTATTCCAGTTGACTGGGAAACCAGGATCAACATTTCCACAGCATCTTCAGACTCTGATACCCTTCCTAATTGCAAGTGTCCATCCTGCTGCAGCCCTATCTAATGCCATTCATCTATATCACAGTACATTGTTTCGCATTGCATATCCTCGAGATCATAGTCTACCCATTCATAATACCCACTATTCATACAAGTGATTCATGAATACAAGGTCTTCGAATCATCCAAAAGTTATTGAGAGCAAAATATTTTATCCAATGAAATGTTGTACAGAATCAAATTACGATAGAAACCAGTAAAATACCAAGTGCATGACCATGACCATGCCAGCTATTGCCATTCCGAGATACCACCAGTGACAAAATGACGGGAAGACTAGTTGTACAATGAACCGGGAATCCTAGAAATGTGCAAATGAAGTAACCAGGGGCATGCAAACCAAACCTCGAACTCATGCTCAATAGTAATCGAACTAATAACCGGAGGGAAATCATCGATCAACTGTCGTCGCTATCGCTCGTCTTGCCTGTTCGTGCCTTCGTCGATCGCGCCACAGATCTCACAGAATGATCGTCGTTATTGCGTTTGCGTTTACGCTCGGTTTCGCGTGTGTTGAGTCGTACGCCCCACCTAGCGAGTTGCTTTGGAACGTTGCATGAGCAAATAGGCAGAACGACGTCTAAAAGGAACCGTCACCTTTGTCAGTTCCGTGGATGGTTGTAATCCGGGAAACTCTTTTGTTGAATAGATCCTGAACGGCCCACCGAAACATTCCGCTTGAATGGGGAGGTCATCATAACCCGATGTTCGGGAGAATAGGTCAAAACAGCGGTACCGCAGAAAGAACTGACCCTCTGTCTTGACCGCCAGATCCTGAGAGACGATCGTCAACGACATGCGCCGCAGCCCCGGTGAAAGGTGCGACTGACTGCAAAAGGAAAGACCAGCGCTCTCCGACCCTGATACTCGATGAGGGCGGGTTGGATAAACGTCGCACCAGACAGCGCGGCCGTGCAATTCATGTCCTCTGTGACGGGCTGATCCCAGAGATATGTAAGTGCGCGTTGGCTAGGGGTGGGAGGTGGTTGCGTGCATTTGTAGGATAGCGGGCCGTGTGGGTAGCATAAGGGGTGGCAACTGTATTGATGCCAAGTTGGAATGAGGGTGGTAGAGGGGTGCGCGTGGTGGTTCGGGTAGTTGATGATGGTGAGAGGGGTGTGCCTGTTGCAAGTCCCGACCCTGTGCTGAAGTAGACGGGTCCCGACCTGCAGTGGGCACATGGTATAGATCGACATTGCAGAGGAGACCAAGGGTATTGACCTCACTTCCCGCGGATGAGCGTCATAGATGGGGACATGACGGGCACGACTCACGAGTAATCCTCGATTTCCCTCTCGTACTGCGCCTCCATGCCGTGATGGAATACCTGGTACAACTTGAGCAACACGACTGGTGGGGGATCAAGTGGGCGCCGGTCAACTCTTGCGTACCTAGCATACAGAACAGCGTCAGGGATTTGACGATGAACAAAGATAGGCATTACTTTCGACCCAAGTCGGCCTTTTGAATTTCGGTCAATTCTGCGCGGAGGGATTGGCCTGCGAACGAACCAGTGACGAAATGGATTGGGAGGTTGATCCAAGAGTTGCTCGTCCGGCGAGGAGGATCGGAGGCATCCATGAGCGAGAGGAAGGAGGGTAAATCAGACGGACTGGATCTCGCCCGTTTTTGGGTTAACGTCGATCAGCAGGGTGTGAGGTCGTGTTTTGCGCGAGCTGGACGGATATGAAATGAGCGGGATAGCGTTCTCGAAGTTGAGGAGGGCGAGTGGGTAGTCTTCAAGCTCCACGGCTCCTCGTTCCAAATTGAGACACATGTTTTTTTTTTTTTTCGTCGGCGCGCGAGGTACCGAATTCGAGTCCAAGTCCGCGTCGCCAAGCCAGGTACGCCCACTCAGCGCGACCTGTTCTGCGCGGGCAAAGCTCGAGGACAACAGAGCCCATGAGATTCGAAATCGCCATGGACGTCAAGAACAGACCTACATCGCCTTCGAACCGGCTTTTCTGAGCAACCTTTGAAAATCGGTCCAGTTTCCCGGAACACGGCGCAAATATGACGACGGTCTGAGGCCACTAATATTAGCAAACCCCTTAAAAATCTACCTTCGTTTTTGGCTATGACATACACGGTTCAAGTTGCACTGGCGACGGCATACAAAGCAAGTCGTCCACCTTACAAAGGGAAGAGGCAGTGACGGCGCACTTTAACAACTCCTGGAAACCCTCTATGTAATGTATTCAGTGTTCATCATGTTCGTACGCTATCCATAATACATTAAACCACCAGTACGTCCAATGTAGTAACGCCATTGATGGTCGAATGATGCCAGTGGTAGCAAGGTCCAGTGAGGGATAAGTTGTCCACGTTTCAAATGGGTAGCTAAAATCAAGGTGGAATGGAGTAAAAGGAATCGCAAGGAAAGTACATGTAATCGTGGATAGGTTAGAGTGAAGTGATATGAACGGGAGATGACTAGCTAAAGATTTTGGCATATGATGCAATTGACATGAATCTTTTGCTGGAATGCAACGGCTGGAAGGACAAACGAATGAGTCGAGTAATGGGACTCGATGAGCGAGACTTACGGAGTACGATGAGAGCGGCGAAGATGACTATGGAGGCTATGTAGATAAAGCCGTACTTCATGATCTGCCACAAGGTTAGAATCGGAGATTCGAGTCGCGCTGTCACTCACGATCCGGCGGCGTTGCTTTCTCTGCTTCAGAGAGTACAGCGGAGGACGAATCTGCTTCGATGGGCGCAGCCAGACTAACATACAGCTTCAGTGATAATCATGGCCAAGAAAAGAAAATTTCTTACACAGCACCATTGCGTGCAAGCGGTCGATGTAGGGTATGAGGATCGGTGGTGTCAACATAAAGAGCAGGAAGTGACCGAGCAAGAGATCGGAGCTCCAGAGAGATAGTTCGATAATCTTCACCAAAAATTCACGGGCAGGTTGCGACATTACGTGAACGCCGAGACCACGGCCGTACCATCGACCCGTCCACCATGCGCGGTTGGTTTCGTCATGTTTAAACTCACGAGACAAGAACACGGCGATAAGGATCTTGTGCACAGCACGCTGAATGGCGATAACCGCAATGAGACCAAGAACCGCGTGTGAAGCGTTCCAAGCCTCCAGGAACCACTGCAAAATGTTAACTCGCGCCTATCCTGCTAAAATACAGCGTCACGTACGAGGAACTCGAAGAACCCAAGCATTCCTACGACACCGAGAATGTGCGCAATGGAAGCCATGAGAGATCCAAACCGAGGGAAGGTGGGATCCACCATAGGTCCGAGGAACAATGCTACGAGGAACAACACAAGGAGTACTGCGGCATTCCAGACAATCGGTCCGAGGGAGATGACAGCAATGCGGATCAAAGGGCTCGGAGGCAGCTTTCCGGTATGATCGGGGAACGCCTTCACGAACATGTATGCGATGATGAATAATACCGCCATCACAACCGGGAGGATAACCTCGGAGAACATCACATTCCGCCACTTGGCGCGAGCGACGTCGCCTGAAAGTTTCTCAGATGGAAGGCCCAGTTTCTTCTTCTTGTATCCAGTAATCATCGTTCGCGACAGGCGACAATACCCGATCCAGGAGTTGTTGTGTGACCGCGAGTTTCCACGGGACATCCACCGCAAAAATTCCCTAAGAAGAGATGGGTAAGGAATGGTAAGAAGTACACTAACGTGAACCTACCGATAGTCGATGATGAAATCAGAAAACACGAATTGGTGAGGATTGAACAGGAAAGGAGCGATGCAGAGTGAGAGAATGGAAAACCAAAAGTAGATGAGATACGGTGTCCACCATGCCATCGTGACGTAGAGAAGCATGATGAGAGTTCTCATCCCGAGGTATATGCTTGGGCCAGCGAAACGAGAGAACAAGATGCTAAAGGATAGACGCGTTGTGGCGAACCCACGTCCGGTAGCAATATACCTGGCGCCACCGAAGGTAAGGTTGCTGATGATGGAATGCGTGTAAATTTGGGTCGAGAAGACCTCAAACACCGGCGACATGGACATGAATTGTTTCCCAAGTCGAATGATCGCTCTTCCAGTTCCACGTTCGACCAGTTCTAATGCACACATGAGACCATTACCATCGTGTCAAACCAAGGGTAGTTACCTTGAATGAAGAGGGGCAAGAACGCAATCACGAACACCAAGAAGATACTGATGATGGTGCGTTGGATCCATAGGTAGACAGGTTCGAGAAAGTAGCAGCCTGGAGTCGCGCTCCCGCTTGACGGGCAGACTTGGACCGAAGAATTAAGAGTACCCAAGAACACCACTTGTAACGCGATCAGCATACATAAGCTCGATGGTCAATGAAACGTACTCGTCACGACGAAGCACTGGACAGCCAAGATGACCAGCATATTGTTGATGTGGAAACCAGGATGACCATAGTAGAAAGTCAAGAATCGATCGATTGGGAGTTGGGTACCCAAGTAATAGTATTCTCGGCTGAGCATCTGCTCTCCCATTCCTGTCCCAATCTTCGTCTGGAAGTTCAAGATAGTACCAAACCCAAGATCACGACCCTTGCCACACTGATAGTATTCAGTGTGTTTGATGCGACCACCGCGACCTATGGCGTTCATTCCAGCAAAGATATCCTCGTTCAGGTGCAATCCTTTCTGGGCCTTGGAAATACCACCACGAGTATTCATGTAAAGCGCATTCAGGAAATCGGGGTGACCATAATGGAGCTTTCCACCGATCCAGGCCCAGGAACGTGCGGAGAGCGTTCCGAACGTCTGTTCCTTTCCAGCGGCGATATCTCCAAGAATACCAATGTTCTCCGAGAAGATGTACTCGCGAGCACCGACAATGGCAACTGGAGACTTCTTGAACTCCTTGTGGCCATGCTGAGCATACGGACTCTGGCTCGAGACAGAGTATTCTTCAAACTCGCCAAGGACATTACGAATCTTGAGACATTCTTCGAGGTAGTTGTCCTGGTTGGCGTCGATGAGCTGAAGGTACTCGCCACGGTAGAAGATGATTGCGTGGTTTTGGTTGTCCGACTTGCCGTCACCAAGGATGGGGTTCCCAGGAAGTTCAATGCGGAACTTTGGCCGACGACGTCCAGTCTCAGGGATGAACTCCGAATGACCGTCAATGAGGGCTGAGAAGAGGCGAGGATCGCCGCCCTCCTTGCGCGGTGGCTCTTCTTCGAGGTAGGCAATCTGAAGATCAGGGTACGCGCGCAAGAGGAACTCGGCATTCTCGTGTTCCTCCTTGTTGAATTTGGAGTAGCGCTGCATCGAGACGACAAATTTGAACTTGCGTCGAGCCATTCGTTCTAGCTCGCGCTCCAGCCCGTCAGTGTTTCCGCCGAAGAGTTGAACAACCTCAGGATTCTCCACGCGGTAGAGAAGCTTGATGGCCTTGGCGTAATTCATCATCCCAGAAACCGTGCGGTAGAGTGTCTGCGCGCGCAGTGATGCCCAGATCCGCGTACGGAGCGTGAACTCCGGGGCAGCGCTCTTGAACCCAATACAGTAAAAGGGAAGATCATCCATCTTGGATTGACCTTTCTCGTCCGTACCGAAGGGGGCCGTGTTGTTGAACATTGCCGACTCCTCAGCGAGGATCTTGGTGTCCTTGACAAAGTTATCCCATTCGACAGGATGAAGCTGTTTCAGGTACTCAAGAAGAGTGACGCGAGCATGCTGATCCTCTTCACGGATGATCTCCCTGAGGGATAGGAGAATCTGGAGCATACATTAGACGCAAGCTATGTCCTACTTTTCGCGGGACATACCTTCTCACTGTAGTGGGGTGTAAGCACGGTGAACGTGGGCATAGCATCGACCGGTATAGGCTCAGGGAGATCGATAGTCAAGGACTGTGAAAAGAACGATATCCGACGCTCGGCTTCGCTACCAGTTGGGAAGAATTCGCCCTTGAATCCTTTGTCGCTCTGAGAGATGAAGAAGGGCGGCGCGCGTAAGCTGCGTTTCCCATCCTGACCCGTGTCGACTTGATGATACAACAACTTTTGCACATGTTCGATAGACAGCAAATGTTCTCGGTACATGGAGATGATGATAGCGTTCCATATTTGCGAGACGAGCACCTGAGTCAGGGTCAATGCGATACCGAACTAAAGGTGCTGATGCTCCCTACCTTTGGCTTGTACTTTATTTCCATCTCCCGTGTTGCAAGCAACTTGGAGTAGATCCGCTTGGGTAACCGCGTGAAGATGTCCTTCCATGGTGTCCAGATCGAAAGCCCAATCATGAATGATCGTGTGATACTGAACACACTGTTCCAGATGATATACCAGAGGAAAGTATCCAAGAAGAAGAGCACGAGATCCATGAGAAACATGATGGTCAATGTGAACGCCGCTTGGTTTGTGCACAGGTAAGGTCCGAAGTACCTGTCGCTGCAGCCTTGGATCTTCATGTTCACCATCACAGCGATAGGATCACGGAACGAGAGAGTGAGGAAAAAGTACGATTCCGCAGCCTTGCAGCCGAAAACGAGAGTCCACAAGGCGATAGAGGCAAGTCTTGCGCGTGGGTGTAAGCCTGGGTATGATGCAGTGAAGGTCTGACTGGCGAGATACTTTCTCGATTTTCCGCCAACCCTGTCACCAAACATACGGCCAGAAGGCATAATGGCGAACAAGAGCGTGGCGACGACCGAGATGAAGAATTGTACAATACCAAGGATGAGCGCGAGAGATCCGGAATTACCACCTGAGCTAAACTCTGCAATGGCAATGTAGACCGTTGGTCCTGCAGTCAACGCCAGAGTGATCAACAGAAACAACAATCGACGGGAGAGATGTGAGGTATTATTCCAAGTAGCGGGAATATAGGAAAATTCCGCGAGAGTGGCAGCGATCATGATGAGCGTGGCTACGGCGCCACCCAGAGCCGTTACGGACCATGACAAGGCAGGAGAATTGACGACAGTGTTGTTGGATCTAGCGATCTGGTAGACTTTGGGAGCGTTGTACGCCGTATAGTACCAGTATAGAGAGATGTGGATGACCCAGATTCGGTTGAAGTTGACCAGGAGGTGACCAAAAGAACGCTTCTCGTAATAGGTCTTGAAGAACGCTCTATTCCATTCAATGCGGTCGAACTTCATATACCGTTGAGATGGTGGCAAGTCGATCAGCCTCGTCTAAGAGAAGGTCTCACATGAGCACTGAAATATGTATGCGTCTGAGGGAAAACCTACCTTGTCTGTGAGCATGATCCGGGCGATGCCTTCGGGGTACCAGAACAGCTGGTTGACATCATCATAACCAATGATATCGGCGTGGTCCTTTTCCTTGCGTACGAATCTACCATCGACGACCTCATAGCCTTGGTCACGTATGAAACGATAGAGAGGTTTAACGACTGCACGAAGGTAGAGACCCTCTGGGACTGGATCGACCCGACTCTGGCACTCGGGTGAGCGGTAGTAGTCGTCTGCGCACTTGAAGATGAAACAGAGACACTCCGGGACGAACCGAACCTGGGCGGCTTCACCCCAAAGGAGGAGGTAAAGGGCGATTTGACGCAGACGGTCATATTGACTCATGTTGTTCATGGCCTGGCGCCAGCGCTCCATGGCTGTCTGCAGGGACTTTTCGCTAATATTGCGAAGGGTGGTGCGTCTGGTCGATCTCAGTCGCTGTATGCCCGGGTTCTGCACGTGGCCGACCGCGTCATCCAGATCGAGCTGAGCAGCGAAATACCATTTCCGGTAATTCGCATGTTCACCGCCGATGTAATCGGCATGGAGTGTGAGCAGCGCCTGGTTCGGTGACATTCTCGACGCCCGACTGTCCAGAAGCTGCATGAGGAAATCAAACTACCAGAAATACCCATTAGCGACGCCACAAAAAATTAAATAAAAAATGGAAAAAAAAGACAGACCATGTTGCGCATCGAGTCCCGTTGGAAACCAAACTTTTGGGCCAGGTCAAGGAAAATGTCCTCGATTTCTTCCTTGGATAGCGGTATCTGGCGCTCCGTCGTCCAAGCAGCGTACTGGTCTTTCTGACCAGATTGCGGGACATAGTCAACAAATGCGGTGGCGCTCGAGTCCGAAGGTCCCATCCGCGACTGTCCCAACGACTCTGCAGACGGTGGATATCCACGCCCATAGACGTCGACGTCCGAGTCCGTGTCTTGTTGCGCTAGAAAGTCATGTAAACAATCAGCAATGGGGTGCCAAAACGTGTGTGCTCACCGTAGGGATCATATGCGCCGTTGTGATCATAGTACCTTTCGGTGTCATTCAGGCCATTGTTGCTGCTGTCGGAGGCATAGGTTTCCCTGCGTCCGTACGTGTCGACGTTGTCAGAGTCGTTGTCGCTGTATACGTATCTACGACCTTGCGCTGCCGAGGGGCCGAATGGATCTGCGTGTTCGAGTGTTGGCGAAGTGGAATGGGGATAGGACATTCTTGAAGATGCCCTGGAGAGGCCGCGGGGATGGGCCAACTGTGTCGCTGTCGCAAGCGAAGACGGGGTCGTCGACGAGCGTCGAGGTGGAGGGAGATGCGGAGTGAATGGTGCGAACTATTGTGCGAACCAACCGGGCGCAGTTCCCACCGCGACAAGTCGAACCAGTTCGAGTCCAAGATTAGAATCACAACTGGACCCAGCAGTAGTACTACAACAAGTATTATCAGGCCTCCTGGCTATCCTTTGAATTTCTATCGCCATGTACAGGCAAACATCACTGAAGCAAGCGACCTTTCATTCAAACCAGAGCATTTCCAACGACGAAGCTCATCTCCGCCGTTTCTCGTCCACACGACTCATGCACAAATAGACACGATGCCTCCCATGCCACCTCATTGCCCAACTCCGCAGCTGATTGTTCCAAAATCGGCCTGCTGTCCCCTTGAGCGGACACGGACATGGCATTGACACGAGTCAAACTTGGGGTAGTGGTCCCGCTCGCTGTTATCGTGCGCGCCACTGAGAAAGCCGATGTTTCAGTGCGGCGTACACTGCAATGCCTATAACCAGGACGAAGATAGTAACAGCCTTGGTTCCGAAAACACCAGTCTCGTGTTCCACCTACTCCACGGAGATCACAATCCCGCCGGAACAAGAAAGGAAGCACAGGAAACGTACAACGGATGTGAACGGTGAGAGGATCGGGATGGTAAAGTGTGAAGGCTTGCTGGACTTGCCCTTGGCATCATGGTCAGACGTGATCTTCAACACCAACCAAGCCATGAGCCCTAAAAGAACCACGAGGCACATCGCCTACCAGCATGGTCAGCTGACTGCGCCACGCACAAAGTCCCATCGGATCTCAGAATGGAGTTAATGCTAACCATCAGTTGCTCCAACCTCCTCTGCCTCTGATCGGTTGCATGCAATAGAACACCAATATCTCGCTGGGGTAGTTATTAGCGTCGTTCGTCGACAGGAGTATCGTGCAATGGAACCTCACCTCGCGCTTCCGTTCTTCTATTCCGCGCATTTCTGCCAGCTCATCCTGGTGTTGATCACGCGCTGAAAGCAACGTTTCCGCCACTAAAGCCCGTACAACCCAATATTGCTCGATTTTTGTGCGAGGCACTGCCGCTAGTGGCGCACTGAACCATGTGCCCCTCCTTTGTAGGTTTACAGAACCGCTGACCGAGTCCCCGCCCCAAGAGGTAGACACTTTTACCCCACTGACCGCCAACTGCATGGTACGCGACATGACGCCGGTGTTGGACGGGTTTGCAGCCGGGGCCATTGTGAATGATTCGCTAGGTCGCTGTTTCTTGAATTTGTTCATAGTGCCAGCGGTGTCGTTGGGTGAGGACAACGTAACGAATTCAAGACGCAGTGTCGTGATTACCAGGACCACCTTGTTTCCGCGGTCACGTTGGCCAGACGATGAAAGGCAATGTATAAATGTCAATGGAATACACCTGCAAATACTACATCTAGATCCACCCTCTGCTCTATACAGATAGATATGTGCAATGACAACAATATATCACATCCGCATCAGTGGATGAGCCAGCTCACTGCTTCACGGCGTTCACAGACAGCTTTTGCTGCAACTTCGCCTAGTGTCATGGGCGCATCAGTACGAAGAAATACCGTACGTCACACATCAAAGACTCACGTTAACAGCATCCATGTACTTGTCCGTGATCACCCAGTGTTCTCTCTTCATGTTCTTGCCATGAATTGCGAGCGCAAGGTCCTTGGTCATGATACTATCGACGTCAATGACCTCAACACAAGCGGCCTCGAGGGCCACACAGAAATGCTTGAGTGGCTCGTTGCCGTCAAGCTTGGCACGATGGAGGAGGCCGCGTGTCCATGCAAAAATAGAAGCAACAGGGTTCGTCGACGTCTCGTTGCCCTTTTGGTACTCACGGTAGTGACGAGTGACGGTACCGTGTGCGGCCTCACTCTCGACGGTCTGGCCGTCCGGCGTGATCAGCTCACTGGTCATCATGCCTAGCGAGCCAAAGCCTTGTGCAAGGATGTCGGACTGAACGTCACCGTCGTAATTCTTACACGCCCAAACAAATCCTCCAGAGGATTTGATGGCCTGAGCGACCATGTCGTCAATAAGACGGTGTTCGTAGTAAATGCCGAGCTTCTCAAATTCAGCCTTGTATTGGGTGTCATAGATTTCTTGGAAGATGTCCTTGAAGCGACCATCGTACCGCTTCATGATGGTGTTCTTGGTGGACATGAACTATGCAACAGATATGGTACCACGATCGTGCGTCAAGGAGATGTAAATAACGCACGAGAGGCATCTTCTTCAATAAGGCCATCTTAAAGGAGGAGTGTGCGAAACCTGTGATCGACTAGGGGGCAACCGAGTTGAGAAATTGCACCGTCAAATTGTCCAAGCAGACACACCTCGTCGGTGTTGTACATGCTCATAGCAACACCCTTGCCCTTGAAGTCATAGACATTGAGCACGGTTGGTGCACCACCGTCAGCTGGACTGTAGACAAGCTGTAGCTTTCCGGCTCCAGGGACAACGAAGTCGGTTGAACGGTACTACCAAGGGTCACCCCAGAGCACCGCGTGCATCAGGAATGGCACTGACCTGATCACCGAAAGCATGGCGACCAATAACGATGGGATTCACCCAGCCCGGAATGGGCTTGGGAATTCGCTGAAGGATGATGGGCTCGCGGAAGACTGTGCCACCGAGTATGTTACGGATCTACAGAGTAGTACTTAGCACCATGCGTTTTTGACGTGGGTGGAGGGAAACTGACTGTGCCATTTGGACTCTTCCACATCTCCTTGAGTTTGAATTCTTCGACACGTGCCTCATCGGGCGTGATGGTCGCACACTTGATGCCGACCTTGTATTGTTGAATGGCCTTGCAGCCTCAACCGTAACGGTATCATTTGTCTACCTTTGGTCAGTTTTCCGTAGCCAGTTCTACGCGATGACGTGGCCCACCTGGTCACGGTATTCCAAGCCAAGGTCAAAGTACTTGATGTCTAGTTGAAGGTAAGGTAGGATGAGCTACATGAGTGAAAAGGTGAATCGAATGCAGCAACGTGGAAAGCACGAGTCATGAAGAACGGACCTCTTCCCTTATCTTCTTCCATATGATTCTCGTCATTTCGTCGCCATCGAGTTCCACCACTGGTTGTGAAACAACGATCTTTTGCGCATTTTCTGGGTAAGTGAGCGTCAGCTCCGTTGCGCTGGTTGACATGCTGATTGCAATAGTAGGGATACCGCCCTGGCTAGCAGGACTTCCTTCCGACCTGCGTCGAACACCACCGCAACCGAGGGATAGAACAGACACTCACGTAATCTCATCGATGTAGCAAAGCCTCGTGAGAGTGGTCTAGCCTGTGCCAGCAACGGGCGTCTTGCTAAAAGGACTGACCGAGTTGACATCATCATGGTGGTGCTCGCAGACGGCGACGTGGAGGGTATAACGACGACTATACAACAACAAAGTCACGCCCGGCTTTTGTAGGGTTGCGGTCAGCCACGCTCGCCGGCCGTGTGCAACCGGGAGCTTGGAAAATCAAAGAACAAAGAACAGGAAGAGACAAGCAAGGGAACAACGCGGTACGAGCGTGAGACAAACCCAGGGGAGCCACCAGGCTAATTGTTGGATGCTCACAGGGTGTCTAGCAGGCTCATGCATTCATAGTACGGTTTGCGAGATACCAGTAAGTATATCAATTCTGTAGTGCATTTGTCTCGTTCACCGCTTGCTCTTGCACGAGTTCCACAATCTTGGTAACCAGATTGCCCATCACTTCTGTCTTTTGCTTGCTCGCAACGAGTACCTCATCGTGAGAAGCAACTTCAATTGGAGGTAAAGCCAAGGGTCGGCCAGCGAGCTACAGCGCGGAAATATTCTCAGCAACGACATCAGATGTTGATTGGGTTTGGCACACCTCTGCCTCTACCTCGTCCCGGATGCTCCGATACTTTTCCGGTATGACGACCATGTTTGTGACAAGGCTAAGTACCATGACTTCAAGTCCTTCCTCGCGTGCAGCAATGACCTCTGGGATGGTACTCATCCCAACGACGTGTGCACCCGCATTTCTCAAGAACCGGCCTTCAGCGGGAGTCTCGTACGACGGACCGGAAACCCAGGCATAAGTGCCTTCTGCCAATGCATCGCGATGAAGCTGAAGCTGGTGCGCAGCGAGGAACGCAAGTTTTCGTAACCTCACCGAGTACGC
This sequence comes from Boletus reticuloceps, assembly GCA_018397855.1. Classification (NCBI taxonomy): domain Eukaryota; kingdom Fungi; phylum Basidiomycota; class Agaricomycetes; order Boletales; family Boletaceae; genus Boletus; species Boletus reticuloceps. The sequence goes on from JAGFBS010000003.1 coordinate 405,135, forward strand.
ATCACCAAGGGGGTAAAACCGAGGGTATTCTGGGGAAATAAGCGGTCCAAAGGTTGGGTTCATCCCGGTCAAAGCCGGCAGCGCAAAATGATCTTGGATCACGACGACTGAACTTGGGGTCAATGGTGCTCAACACTCTCGCGTCGATACGCACTGGTTCCAACGGGTATATCTGGGACAAGAGATCCAGCCGCATTGGTAACTAACGTGGCTTTAGTGTCGATCCTCAGAGAATGGTCGAACCTACTCACTAATGACGTGTTTCACTCCCAATCGCTTCATGGTTCGGATGCCATAAGTCACCACTGCCGGCTTATGCCCTTCATACGGATGGAACTTTGTGGACCGTGTCAAGATGAGTGACAAGCGATAAGCTAGCATAAGCACGTACACGTCCGAGCATGGCGACGACTGGGTATTTGTGACCCATCAGGCCAAAGGCCAAGGCACTCTGCTGTCCAGCAACTTTGACACAAACATCAATCTCAAGTCAAGACATCGAGTGAGCAAGCGAAATCATTCGCACCGGTGCTCTGGCCAAACCCCGGAAGCTGAGAATAGGGTATCTGTACGGTATCTGAAAGCTTGTTGACGAGGGTGCTGAGACCGGATCCACAGACGATCCCGAGAACCGGACTGGGGAGTTTTTTGGCGTCCAGAACACCTCGAATCTTCTTGATGGTCTCATCGAAGGGAAGTGGCTCTGTAGGGTGGGTCATGATCGATGATCAGCGTACTGAGTCAGTTGATAATGCACCCAAATAACGAGGAAGACGGAGATTGGGGTATCTTCGAAAATTTGGTGTTTGACTCAGAGGCGTTGGCACCACGGTGATCTCAGGACAAGTAGCAGCCCATTTACAGGCATCTGTGACATACTTGGTTTACGAACATTCTGACGAGCTTACGAGCCCACACTCGATCGGTCGCAAAGCCGTCGAAAGCCTTCGGCTGGACAAGATAGTCGTCGGTTCTCGCACGGTCCTTGAAGCGCTCAATAAGACGTTACATTTTAAGGACGGCAATCTCGACGATCGGCTCGTGGATTGATTGAATAGCGAAGAACCCCAAGTGTGTTTGCGTACGTTGAAACAGATGGAGGTCTTGACGCCATATTCTACCTTCCTGTGTAGGATCAGCTCTTTCAAGGCATCGAGGCCTACACACACCCAAGACAAAAATAACGAGGCAATTAGACTATTCCAAGGACTACCTCCATTTCTTGCTTACGACAGGTGTTTACTACCAAGGACTCGGATACAAACTTCCACGGTACTGGGTAAGCCACTGTCTTTGGTCTGCTCTTGGGGTCATCAACCACAATATAGCACATCGACAACGGAGTTTACGACAAGATTGAGCATTACAACAGTGATGATGATCCATCAACCGTGGTATCACCAAGCGGAAACATCCTGAGGCGATTCGCCCGTTCCTTCCTGAGATCAAGGAGTTCGGCAAGTTTAACCACTTCGACGTCCTGCATCCGATATTGCGGTAAGCCGAACGTTTTGTCTAGCTGGTGTGTGCTTAAGCGGACGGACATTCACAATTACGATGCCACTGGCGAAACCTACGGTATGCTACTAGATTGGATGTCTCGGACTATTCTGGTTCGCTCACTTGCTCACCAGTGAGGTTTATGAAATAGTCGGTGTTTCCTATCCCCCACTGTCCTGGTGAGTTAAGTATCCTGCATTCTAGTTATCCACGCTCTGCAGAAGAGGATGCCGAGACCAACCATGTCTAGTTTGAAGGCCACACAGGTGAATCCAGAATTCGGTCCATATTCGCGAGCCACAATCAAACCGAGTTGACGTCGCGTGCCCCGTTGATAGACGTTGGGAGCGTAAGCATCTTGTGGAGCCAGCCCGGGACTGCCCTTCAGATTTTGTCAAAAGATGGTGGGTGAAACACATTGACAACGCATTGGCGAGCATCCAGTCCGTCAAGTTGGTTGGGTACCATCGTAACCGTATTTTTTTTACGTAGGTGGTGAACGCCGGACTTTCTCACAGGAGGGTACTACAAAGGGACTATCCACCGCGTAGTGCAGCCTTCTCCCGACCAGCAGGCGTACACCCGCCTAGGGGTTTTCTATTTCGTCCTGCCAGGCGACCATACCAAGTTGATACCCTTGCGCGAGAGTCCCCTGCTACAAAGAGTTGGTTTCAATCCTCGCTGTGAAGACAGCGCACCAACCATGGAACAATGGAGGAAAGGAAGGACTATCGCGTATGGCCAGAGTGACCTGAAACAGGGACAAGAAAAGGGAGTGAAGGAAGAAGAGATCAACGGACTCGTTGTTAAACATTAGAACTAGTAGTGTCAGGGTGCGGGAGTTTTGTATGTACGAAGCTCAACTGTTCGATTTGTTAAGGTGGAAACCGTATTATTCGCCAACGGGGGTGCCTAAATAAACCTAAGTTTCATTGATGCGTTCCTCTGAGAGCATTGAATGAGCACGAGACCAGCCTGAGCGTACTCGTTAGATATTAGAATTAAAGCCAGGGCCCCAGAGATCCACGAATCAAAATCTACAAGTGAGCAGTACATGTGTATATAAAGACCGACTGTTCGTACATATATGCAAGATATACACCTGTGCGCAAGAGAAAAAAACATGTCAACGAGTGAAGGGTGTAACGTTCGTCTATTGAAACTCGAGTAAACGTGATCGACGCCAAGACGTCAAGCTTTCAAGGTCAAGCCTTCTTGCCTATGAGTACCTTGCCCTGTAGCGGGAGCCCCTTTAGTTGGAACCCAACATCCTCTCCGTTACCATCATGGAAAGGTAAACCAACGATGTCAACGCCGACGTCGACAGTACCCTGTAGACCTGCTGTTGCGCCATTGGAGCCAAAGAGTATCTAGGGAACACAGTGAATGCATGAAAAAAAGGCGCGCACAAAATTTACCTTGCCAACGAAATTGCTAAACTCCTTTTCCCTCCCTGGTATGACCTGAATAGGTACATCGACAATTTCGGCTGACACCGAGAAAATAGATCCCTCTTCGTCCGTGCCGTTATAAACACTCGTCGCATTTAGCCAGTCGTCGGGTAGTATGTGACCAAACGCATGAGGAGGAACAGGTTGCGGGAGGTGGCTCGGAACATTTCCGAGAGGACCTAGAGGGGGAAACAAGTCTATGTCTCCATCATACACCAAGATGTCAGGCATGATTTGCTTGACGTCCATCTTGAAGTTCATGCCTCTCGGGAGCACGATCAAAGCAAACACCTCTCCGCTCGCTAAAAATTCAGTTCCATAAGGTTTTACTTTCATATTGCGGATTGTCACGTCGCGCAAAATCTTGGGCTTTGTGGCTGGCGAGGGGAATTCGGTGTTGATGATGAGAGTTGGAAACAGCGGGGAACTGATGGTTATTGGGTTGGGTTGAAGGGATAGATAGCGAGAGACAAATGATGAGACCGCTTCGATAGCGGTAGATGGCAGCGAAAGGGCTCTGCCCGAGATGAAGAGCGTCACATTAGGATGTGTGAGCAAGAATGGTTCTGTATCAGCAGCAGCGATAGGGATATAAGTATCCTGATTTCCAATTGGGAGTGAAACGATGAAGGGTAATGTAGGGACAGTCATCTCGAAGCCAGGTGGTGCAGGGTCGATGACAGAAGCACGAGCGCTCAACTGGATTTCATTATTTGTAGAGGAAATGTCGAATGACTCGACCGAAACAAGCTGAGAGAAAGATGGTAAGGGCCTGTCCTCGCCTGGCTCTGGTAAGCCCGGAATAGGAGGGACTAGGAAAGCTTGTGTTTAGCTTGCAAACGAACTGGGTATAGAACACTTACTTGGCAGTGATAGTCGGGTTTCAACGTTGTGGAAGTTCGCGGTGAACATACTCCGCCATCCGTTGCCATCGCCACCCAACACCGCAACTTCAGGAGCAGACGCCCGGAGTGTTGCGGCCCCTTGACGCCATGAACCTTCCACGAATTGAGCAAGGTCCGAGGAATTTTCCGTTGGGCGGATGAAGACAGGAATGGATACTGGTGTCAGCCACGACGAGTCGTGCGGTGGATTACAGGTGATGGGTAACTGCATTGGTTGCGTCGAGACAGATGCCAGTAAAGCTTGGTCCGAATACACGTTGACCGTGGCGACGCTGGCTGAGGCGGACCCGAGGATGCGGATGCCCAGCCGGCCAACAGACTTCCACAAGTCGCTCAGCGTTCCTTGGTCCTTGTCCGTGTTGACACCAATGATTGACCCGGCGTCAACGCCGACTCTGGCGTCCAGCCTTATCCAAAGGCCTCCGTCTGTGGCGTTAATAACATCTACTCTGTCTGGGCCTTGAAAGGTTAAACCATTGGCGAGTACGTCATCTGGTGAGATATAGAAAAGCCGAGTTGCATAGGAGTATGCTAGGAGCGCCAGTGCTAGGGAGACGACCAAGCAGAGGGAGAGCGTGAATGAGAAGACAAATATCAGTATCTTCCAGAGTCTGCGCCGCGCTACGGAGCTGTTCCCAAGGTCGAGTCCCTCTTCGTCTGCGCCAGCATGGGTGGACCCAGCCCCGAGGAGTGGCGTTGTTTCCGTAGCTTCGCGCGGTTCAGATTTCCCCTTCCCCTTCGTATAACGCTGTTGATCCTCGAGAACTTCTGCCATGGAGGTCGTAGTAGGGAGAAAGCGATACCAGCAGCCGAGCCTGAGTGAGAGCGTCAATGCTGTGCTACCGAACGTGCATGGTTGCCTCATTCAACCAACTGCGGATTGTCTCTAGGCTAACACATTTGGGTGGCTCCAACGATCTAGCTCGCTACTCGAACACACATGCCAGCAGATGGCGTTCCGCTAGATATCGAGTCGTCTCTTTTTCACAACGGAGACAGCGGCAGGTGAAGAACCAACTTTCTTCCAGTTCCCGCCTCCTTTGATCCGCTGGTAAATCCGTATCAATGTAACTGACGCACAGTTCCTCTCCGGCATGAATTCTCCGACTAGCCTCAAAACGAAGCTCCCTTCCCACTCGTTTCTTTTGAACATTTGGTATGCAACCTATAATCATCCTTGTCATTTGTGTCTCAAACGCGTAGCTGTGGACGCACTGTGATTAAAATAGCTCGCGCTGACCCATATTCCCCACCCCGTCATCTCGTCCCTCCGGTCGCCATCCCATATCCCGAAAGCGTTCCCAGTATCACGAGCGAGTACCTCACGGACGGTTGATGTGTATTTCCGGAGATATTTCGGGAGCGTATTTGAAAGGAAGACGTAGATACGCAGGTAAGCATTCAGCATGTACGGTCGTGTCTGGATATTGCAAAGCTCGTTCGTCTGGAGATTAAGTAACTGTGGCCAGGACTCGGATCGGTTACACGTCGTTTGCGACGTCGAATCTGATGGGGAAAGACGCTCATCGCAGTATCGGTGCACAATAGCAGCCGCGAGCGAACGTGCGATCTCGAGTTCCATATCCTCTATATGGAGAGTCGAGTAATAAAGGGTAAGGTGAGCCCCGGAAGCAATGAGCGCCTTTCCACTCTCCCAGGCCGCATCGATAACTTTTTGGGTGATCGACCTGTCTCCGGGCTCGAAGGAGGGAAGCATGAATTTAATCTTGAGTTCCTCTTGCGGTGATTTGAATCTCTTTCGAGTCCTGGCTTGGCCTTTGGTTAGAGAGTGTCCACCACCATCAACAAAGCAGATGCCTCGTCAAGTTCCCAGCTATCTTTGCAGCTATTACTACAGAACCAAGCAGTCGCCGCACCCGCTCGACTCCACTTGACGCTCCAGGTGCGCGAAGATCCGACGGTGGATAGCGCATGATCGCTCGCGGAATATGCGAAACAGTGGGCACAGACTTCTTTTCGGTAATCCCTGTAAATAATGTGGACGAAAGGTGCTTCGCATGAATGTATCCGTGTCCCAGGTGCGATATCGGTGGTCGCGAATAAGGAACGCCCTCCATGAGTCGTTGTTTGGAGCTCGAAGTACGAGGATCCGCTGAGTATCGCAAGTTCCGGACTGTCAGAAGGAAACATGTCAGTGCCATGTTCAGTGTATCGACAACGTTGCTGGGGTCGACCGGCCCGCCCGGTGCGCAACGACTCGTCCGAAGGCAAGTCGACTTTCTGGTAACACGTCAGTATCGTGTCATGATAACAGCTACAAAGGAATACAAGTATTCAAACAAAAGCGACGACATATTAGAAAGATCGATTATCACTGCTCGTCAGCCATCATCACATCTTGCGAATCCCCCACTCCATTCCCCACAGGAGCCTGCTCTGGACCTTGCGACTCAACCTCCATTTTTTCCACCAGTTCCGGTAACTCGAAAGCGACCAACATATCCCCTAGGTCATACCTGCCAATCTTTTCTGCCCATCTCACCAGCTTGTCCTTCTCTTCACCTTCAACAAGGTCGCGGCGCCGAAGCAAATAGCGCTTGAGCATCCACGGGGGACCAAACCGAACAAGGATACCGAGGGCCAGCTCTTTTTCCTCGACGATCCACTGATAAGGTGTATCCTCGGTACGGTCATGTAGCGCCTGAAGGACCTCGCTAAACTTGTCCGGCTTCTCAGGGATATGGTTCTGTAAAAGAACCAACAGGTCGATGGCATCATCGTCTTCTTGAGTGTAGTAACGAAGATATTCAAACCCGCCCTCGAAGACGTACGTCAACATGGGACAGCGGTCAACGATGGAGTAGCGTCTGGAAATGTCAAACATGAACGCCTGTGTGTAGGACTTGGCGATCGCCTTTTCGATGTCGTCTGTCATGATATATGTGATCGAGCGCAAGGCGAGGTCCCTGTGTATAGCATGCGCGTCGAAGAAGTACCTCGAGAATTTCTCGTCCTCGGGGGGCGGTTGGGTGAGGAAATTCTACAAGATGCATGAGACCACATTTCGTGAGAACTAACTGGTGCCTTTACCCGCACGGTTGGATGACCGAGGCCCAGCCTTGCCGTGCGGTCATCGATCTTGACGAGATTTCCACAGAGCATCAACATATCCTCTGGGGTCACGACAGTCAAGTCGTCGTTCAGACGAAGCTGGTGGAGTATGTCCCAGTTCAATCTGGACAGCTTCAATGATTTGAGAAAGTGACAATGAACGGAGTGCACCGCCTAGCCATCGTATCGCCATCGAGACAATCAGCTGGACGTCTTCACTCCTTTCGTTCACCCTACGGAGGAGGTCATAGTGGATAGTCTCTAGATCTGTCGGAGCTTCGCGAATCATGATGTTTACTTGCGCAACGGACCGACAGACTTCCAGAGAGTCGACGATGCATTGAGCATGCCAGAAGCTAATGAACGCGGTGAGTAGTTGGTCAATGCTTCTTGAACGAGATTCAAGTAACACTCACGACCCCTTGGCGAATTTAGTCACGGCATCCAGCACTTCAATCTTTTTATGTTCCGGAATTGCGTGGAGCCTAGAATGATCCATCATCCGCTTCATCAGCCACTCACGCATGTCTGCATTCGTACACCCTATATAATCTTCCAGGTTGATAGTAGGTCGACCTCGATATTTGGCGAGGATGTCTGGATCCGGTCTGCTCGCGACCAAAACTCGAACATTCGTCTCCTGCATGGCCCTCTCGAGAAACGCCATTACCACTGGAACGTCATCGCACTCGTTGAGGCCGTCGATGAAGATGGCTTTCTTCTCATGTGATCGCATGGCACGCAGAACGAGCCCTTGGAAGGTCTCTAGATCGGTGGGCGGGGGAAGATCGTCCAGATATCGCTTGGTAAGATCGGGGAAGGTTACTGCGAGATCTGGCTCTGGGACCTGCAGGAACTGAACGAAAAGGGATTTAAAAAAGGTAGAGGTTTTCAAGGAACGAGTGTCGCGGAAATCGAAGAAGTAAAACGCGGGAAAGAATTCTGGGAGAATGTATGGTGGTTCGTCAAACTCTCGTTTATAGCCATCCCGCTTCTCTTGTTCCTCGATCTTCTTCCATAGTTCCTTGAATATCCGATCGACTATCGCCGCACTGCAAGACGTCAGATTGATCGCAGGGAGAACTACGATAGACTTACAGAATGACAGACTTGCCAGAGGCAGCTGCGTCATAGTGAGAAACTGGGTCATGTCCGGAAAAGAACACAACATACCTTTGCCACGAATCCATAGGAACCCTTCTGTGGCGGACCACCACTCATGGTAGCGCTGACAAACATCCGGGTTCAAAATCCAATTGCACGTTCCTTCATGCCTTTCCCGCGACATGAATTCTTGCCTATCAGTTACATCGATGAAGCCTAGCCATTCAACGATGTCCACCGCTAGTTGAACTGTATCCACAGATTCGTTAGATCAACACTACAGTGACAACGAGACCGACTTTTTGGATCCAACTTTCTGTGGCTAGAATAGGACGCATATGAAAGAGTTCAGAATGTGCTATAAGGGAAACTTACGATTTGTAAAAGTCGTCGTACAGCACGTCTGCAGTCTGTTGCTTGTACACTTGAATGAGGCGAATCTCCTCGTTCAACATCTCCAATGAAACTGGGAACGGACCCCTTCTCCGAGTGGGTGTGGCAACTTTCTTGTGCTCCTCGATCGCATTTGACATGATATTGCACGCGTTCTCCATGTGTGCAGCAAACTGCGCAAGGGGTCCTTCCGGGACCCATAGGCTCTCTACTTTCCTGCGCCGCTCCAGGTAACCCTCGGCTTTGCGCTCGTCGCTTGTATCGAGAAGAATCTTGGTGCTATTTGCGGCACCACCCACGGTGATGTATTCGTCGAGCAGTCGTCTTCGGGGACCCTCTGATTCGCTATCTGAAGCCAGGAACTGACAGAAACAGATGATGGTTCTAGACAACAAAGACGAAAACTGGTCAATCCTCGCCCGAACGTCGAACTCGGGTACAGGAGATGTCGGTCGAGATTCTGAGTCCATGGTAGAGCGATCGTTGAGGGAGAGTTGTGGAGATTGTTGTGGGAGCCATACAGCAACTCCATAAGTAGATTGGGCGCTTGCATTTGCATCATGAGCAGCCCATCATCTTTTCCATAGCCGTGACATGGGTAGAGTGGCATTGCAGTTCAGTTCAAGTTCAGCAATGGAAGTTGAAAGGCACTGGCAAAGTTCAATCAGCAGCGCCGAGTTGCTCGTTGCTTGTCAACTCTCGTGCGTGACTTGAACCATCTACTAGTGCACACTGTACACTCATCACAACTTCCATTCTCCCTCAGACTCTCGTGCGCGGTACGCTCATGGAAAATCATTTCTCGGAATTCTCTGCGTAATGGCAGGTCTGTATTCATCACGAAGCGAACGTTTGAACCTTCATTCGAGTTGGACTCGGTCAGCGCTACTCTCCCTGCATTGTTCATTCAGGTTGCCAGCCAAGCTACCAATCAATTGCCGTGTAACCATTTGACACTGCCATTAAGGTACAAAAAACCTTCCGGACGAACGGCTTGATCCCTGGGTCGCCAGATTTATGTTCGGTGACTTTTATCACGTCTATGGTATGCAGAAAGCAGCCTTTGCCGTCCGCCGCGGTGTGCAGCCACAGAATGACCTCTCTTATGACTATCAGGATTGATAAAAGATACCGCATTAACTGAACGAGCGTCCACTTGCACCAACTTACCCACTCCTGCCTTGTGCCAAATTCTTCACTTTCCATTCACTGACGTCGCTAAACCCCAGCTTCCGAGCGGGACATTCCTGTCAGGCAAGCACACCAACCACCTAATTTCAGGCGAGTTCTACAATTCGCAAGATTCTCGGGCGGTGCCGTGTTCCGCACTCTGGCAGTATGTAGTGCTCTGGGAAGTCGCTCCCACTCTGGAGACCTTTTTCCAGCAACACTCTCCAACAGGTACCCCGGGACCCATCACGATCTCAACATGTATGTATGCAGGTTGTCACGTTTCCGATCAAACTATCATGAATGCCATCGGCGACTCGGCTACGATTGCACTGCTTCGGACTGACATAGGGATAGAGTCAAACAACTAGACAGGTCCCAATAGTCTACGGCAACATTAAAACCGGGACCGAAGCGTTGAATAAGCGCGTGCGTCAATACCACGTAGCAAAAAGATCCAAAGTCTTGTTTCCCTGCTTTGTTCTTGATATAATAACAAAATGATTGCCCTCCAATATCTTTTTTCTTGCTTCAATCCAGCTGCCAATTGGCAGAGGGTTGGCAGGCAATGACGTTAGAAATAAACTTTTCAACCGATGAGTCATAGTGCTCCGAAAAAAACATTTATGAATTTGGTGGCCGGTATAGTCAACAGACAAGGGACAAGCGACCGAGTCCGCTTGATGGATATTACATACTGTTGTACGTAATGGTCTCAACAGAGCAGCTGAATCCTGGTCACACAATTGATCAGAGAGAAGAGGTTTTCGTTGCTCATGCAGTAATAGATACATGTTTCTGGAGCTATTAACTCGAGGTAGAATAGAGGGTATCAAAGAGGAAACAATCATACAAGGTGACCCGAAGGAAGAAAAGCGTTAAGGGATACAGGGTTCCGAAGCCATTGTTGGATGAGTGTAGTAATAGTGCAGATGAGAGAAAGATGACAGTGGGAAATTCCTCGAGAATTATGACGGGGAGAATTTTGATGGATGAGTCCATTTTAGTAAGATTGAGGGGTTCGTCGCGCCAGCGCGTCACTTTTAGTGTGCACCAGCACCAAGATTCATCGCTCCCAACACGATCTCCCATGCGAGGTCGAGACAATCCCAGAGTTCGGGATCATGTACCCCAAGAGCGACCGCGTTACGCCAGACAGCGGCGATATTTTGAGCGACGTTGGTAAGTGCGCCCATTCCGGGTGCAGAAGAGAGGAGGTGTGCCGAAAGCTTGTGCAATGCAGGGCCGGAGGAAAGCGTACCCCTTACGGCTTGAGAGGATGTAAGGGTCGAGAGGAAGGTGGAGGGAATCGCTGGGATGAGCGTGGAAAGCAACTGAGCAACAGAGTGCATGTACAAAAACGTGTGCAGAGGTGCGAATGCGGCAGGTGAAGGCACCGAGAGAGGGAGGATGGGGAGGGTGACACTGACTGTGGCGTTTGGATGTCCGGGCACAGTGGAAGGGGGTAAACGGGGAAGGGACGCGCATTGGGAGGCGAGGACGAGCGCGTGGGTGGGGACGAGGAGTGCAGAAGAGTCCTGAGAGGATGATCTGGAGAGAGCCAGGACGTGCGTTGGGAAGGATGGCGCATGAGTGGTTGCGCGGAGCGGAATGGTGAGGGATCGCATTTGCTGGAGCTGCGACCGCGGCATAGAAGATGGCAGATGGGAGGACAAGAGCGCCGATATGCCACTGAGCATCCTACGGAATCGTTAGCAATGAGAAACCTGGATAGACATTGCGCTCACTGGTTGGCTTGAACGCGCAACCCACGGCGAACATACTCAACAGCGACGCCGTGCAATTCTGGAGCGACCGCTGCAATGTTTTGGGCAGGTATGTCTGCGTAAGGCGGACGCTGAAGAGTGCGGGGGAGTTGAACGTTGGTGGGGTACGATTGCTGAACGGAGTACATGGCAGATACAGAGGATGCGTCTTCGGAGTCCCAGATGGCTTTTGTCTGGATAGGGTGGGCAGGGCGAAGCTGGAACATTATGAGGATATATTGAACGGGGGTATGGGAAATGATCTAATGGAGCAAGAGACAAAGGTTGCTGAGTATGTTGTTTTGTGAACGGAGTCGAAGCAAGCGAGCTGTGAGTCTGGGATGTCACCGAGGCCGGTGAAAGTTCTTATACTCACCAATACGCCATTTGTAGCACAAAGATATGTTCAGGACTTGGCCGACCAGGGACCTGCTTTCTTGCGGATTTGGTCAGTCGTTTGTTGGCGACCGTTTAGGCAAGTCCCCCGCCTCGCCTCGTCAAGATAAACTCTAATCCAACCCGTACACACACGGATGCCTGATAATCTCAGTAGTCATCACAACGTTCCTTGATGTCTTGTTCTGCCTTTAGCCACCCTTTTCAGACTCACCGACCACAACCAAGATCTTTTTTCCCCCGCTAGACAAGGTTGTCCAGCGTGCACAACGACACAAATGATCCTGACGACACGAGACTGCTCGCACCCTCAGATATGACCGATGCGCGTGTCCGAGTCTTGTCAGAAATGCATTCGCCTTGTTGATCTGCGCTACATGTAGCCGAGCTCCGGTGCGTGTTCTGCCGCGTGTCTTCCCGGCCACCGTCTGGTGGCAAAGGCTAAGTAATTTAATATCGACACAGTGGCATTCTATTTAGTCCATCAGTTAACGTTAACGTTTTATGTGCTCAAGTCGAGACGAAGCCAAGCTGGGAACATTGACCGTCACCACTGACTGATTCCGTTTCACGGTGTCTCTTATCGATATGGTATAAATAGTTATCAGTATCCACAGAGGCCCCATAGATCGCACCGAAGACAACGGCTGTGTAGAAACGCCCTACCATGTTGTATGGTCCGAGATCATCATAGAGTTGGCAGAGTGACACTTGTGCACGTGTTCACTCTCCCGTGCTGTACCCGTCCCTGACTGTGCGTCGCCACCACCCCGATATTTTCCTGCACGCAGACTTGCGGAGGGCACGTTGAGCACCGCACGACCGGAAACTTTGCAAGAGTGGCTACGCCCACATAAACATGGCATCCGGATCTTCCATCCACCGTGTTCGCTCGCCGGTAACTTGTCATCATGCAATTGGATTTGTGCCATTTCGAGCCTACCTCCATGGATATCGGGTGCCGCCAAAATTTTTCGCGAGACGTCTGCTATATTACTTCATCGTGTCTGAATTCAATGGATCACATGGAGATGTTCAGAGCTGGTTTAAGTTTGTCGTGGCTTCCGATAGACGTAAATACTTTGGTCTGCAAAGTTCCGTTATCTCTCGCCGCACTCGTCATTTTGCGTCAGCCCTGACGGTCCTGACCTCAGAATGTGTGATCCACGCCTCATCGGTTCAACTTTGCTAGCTCATCTTTGTGAGTCACTCGTGGTCGATAACTCAAAAAACAGCTCAACAACCTTGTTCAGCAGCATAGTAGCATCCAAATTGGGGAGGGAGGGCAAATTGGTGCGAGTCCACTGCATCATGATAACGGTGTGCCAACGGAGTGGAGCGGGACGCCGTCGCAGTTTTCTGCCACGATGCACCGAATCGGCTAGCAGAGTATACAGGTGATCGCGATAAAGCTGGGGAACGTGTCCATACCATAAGGAAAGTACGATTACTTGAAAGGTACTGGTGGAGCCATCCGGGGAACTTTCCGGGGTCCGGTGAGATCGTAGCGTACCTGAGTGATCTGGATTGTAGTTATTATGTAGAACACTCGCTCGCGAAAATACAGACCATAAGACTTACCAGACTTGTTCCGTCGCGTCGGCGCAAACAGAATTTTCCACCGGACACCACAATCAGACGAACACCCATTCGCAACACGAGGCCCGCATTAGCAGGACTGTAAGATAGGGATGCTTTGAGTTGATGGCCAAATAAACATACTGCGCGACCATGATCGTCGTCTGCTTGTCAACGCTCCTTCCCGCAGACTACAGACTGGAAACCAAGGTTGGGGTTGATGATAAATGATTTAAACATACCTACCTTTTCATCGTGGCTTGGCCTCCCCTCCTTCTCTGGCTGTTGATAACTGGAACGACTCTTCCGCATCCTAGAGGTATCTACACTCAACCCCACAGCCGGTCTCACAACCTGACTAACACTGGATCTGCGCGTTGTGCAAGCGACCGACGATCACGCTAGTGGACGAGATACGTGCCATTGAATATTGCCTGTTCGTCCACATGACACTGCGAGAGACTCCAAGTGTGCAGGTGCTGGTGGTTCCGGAGAAGGTGCGCCGATAGGGGGATCAAAAAAGGTACCTAGTACTAAGCCGCTGCCTTTGTGTCTCCATCCCGATTCCCAGCCAGCAGCGTGACGTGCTGCAGAAACTGGAGTGGCTGCGATCAAATAGAGGGAGATTAAACAATTTGCGTGCCTCATTCAGTGGTGTTGATCCTGCCGCGTTCGAGAGGTACGATGACGGTGGCAGAGCAGCGGTAGGCACGAAGAAAACCTGGGTGCGCAAAGACGAGTTGTGCGACTTGCCAGTGGTAGGTCAAGGTGCTGGTGCTTTTCGTCGACGGTGAGAGGAAGAGGTGGAGCGAAGCCCGGGCCACCACCACGACCATCGATGTCTCCAAGATGAAGCCTACTAGCTCGCCTCCAAGCTGGCCTTCGTTTGTCCCGCAGTTCCAGGTCCTGCCGCTATTGATACGATCCTGGTCTATATTCATGATCATGCCAGTGGTGTCTGCGATTCTGATCTCTACCTTTCCCGATCGATGAAACAGAACAACCACGCGCACCATCGCGTTCCGCGAATATTTTATGGCTCCTCGCATACAGAAGGCTCTTACATGACACCCCATGCACACACTGACAGGCCTACGTCGCTTGATACATGTTTCGGTCTACCAGCACGAAAATGCTACAGCTGACGGAGCAGCGCTGAAGTTTCGTAGTGCCAGTTCCACCTCAACAAGTCAGTTTGTTCTGCTTCAATTCTCGATTGCAACAAATGCTGTCCTGATTCTCAGTGTGTGTAGACCCGTACCTATCACTGCACTGGTGGGCTACCATGGCAGTCAGTCACCAGAAGGGTGATGCATGATGAACTAGCCGCCTTCTCTCATCGGTCCGTTTTAGCAACGCTTGGAGCTCTGCCAAGCAACTGCTGAAAGTTCATTGAAAACCACTGCGGCTCTGCTGTGTCAGAAGCAGAGAACTTGCCCAACAATCATCATTTTGGCGTCAATTGAAGCACGCAGTGAGTTGTCTTAGAAGTGCTTGTCATCCCTAACGAAAGTGGGGTGGGTCAGTAGTACTAATTACATATCATATTTCTGTTCTCCTCGATTTCTTCATCCATCACCCACAGCCTACAGGCTTTGGTTTCATTGCAAGTTTCAGTCGTAACCAAGGGCTATATGCGTCAGTGTGAACCCAATCCTCGATGGCAGATACGGGCGAGGTGTGGTTCTGCAAACCGCAGTGGTACCAAAGTGTAATGAACGCTCAAAAGTTGAACAACCACACTGATAACTCCAACTAAGCTTGAAGCGTTTCCGATTGAGTATAGTTACGGACCTACGGTGTCATGCATCGGAGCGGTCATTGGCTAAAGAACTTACCCATGCGGGCTGCTCACTTTTATGTGGATGAACGTTGGAACGAGACTTTTTCTCGGGGACCCGGACATGTTGCATATGTAAACATACTAATACAATGTTCACTCAAGGCACCGCGAGCGTAACACTAGTGAATAGATACAGCCAAACGACCAAACACCCCACCTCTTCCTTCACGTTCCCAGTGGGCTTAGACATGCTTGATTGTGACTGAATCCCCGCTGACCGAGACAGAAGTCCGAACTTCATTACCAAACACTATTTCAGAGATGGTGGCGTCCTGTGGCCGGTAAGTTTGACCACCATGGGTATGGGCCAAGGCTTTGGTAAACTCTACCGGGCTGAAGTTGGGAAAGGAACCAGCATCTTCCAAGAAACCTTCGACGATCCACTCTGCGCTCTGCCCACAAAGCGCATGAGTAGAGCTGAGAGTCTCGATGGCGACCTGGCCGTTGTTGAGGTTTGCGATCAACACAAGGCCATACGTGTTGTTGACGGGCGCACCGACCACGAGTCCGATGACGTCTCCAGGAGAGAAGGTCAAGCCTGTGAAATAATTCGAGGGGTCGGGCCACCACTCATACCAAGCTATACACAAAAACAACGACAAAAAAGGATGAGACAGATCGTGGATGCATAGTTTAATATCTCCTTACCTTGGTAAAAGGGACCGCTCGAGGTGGCAGTAAGGGAGACCCCAGCCTGAAGGAGGGCATCGCTGCACGTGCCACGACCGTCGAGACCAATCCAGGCAGCAGCAGTAGCCTGAAGACCAGGTTGACTTGAACCGGAAATTTCGGGAATCGTAAAAGTCCCAATAACGGAAAAAAAGGTTCCCTGTCGAAACAAGAAATGATGGAATCAAGCAAGACACGGGTCAATCGATGGAAACACACATTATCCTTCTCCAATATAGCACCAGCCCAGTTGGTACTATTTTCTGAGCGAACGTTGGTAAGCCGCTCAACGCCACTATAGGGCCGGGACTGGCGATCCGTGCGACGGCAATCTGTCAGACCTACAGAAACGAGCAAGAAGCTGGAAATGAGCACGGAATTAAAGCGCATAGGAACGTTGGACTTGAACAACGGTCTATGGATAATCCAGAAGTCGGAGGCTGGGATCGAGACCACAGCACGACCTCATGCTTTTATGGTTCCGCAGGTCGCCGTATTGCTTGGTGATGTTCCATGTACAAATAAAACAAACGTCCTGCAAGCGAGGATGGCACTCGGTTAACCGAGTTATTCACAACAAGCTCACATTGATATGATGCGGGAAGAAGAGTGGAGGTCAAGTCAAACAAGCCGACTTGATCCCCTTCAAGTTGAACCACTGACAATGTCACCTTGGTCTGACTCGCCCTCGCAGCTATAGAGCGCCGGGGTGGCCACTGACACCAGTTTCGTATGTATACAGCCAGCAAGTGTTTGGCCCATCTGTCCCGGTATTGACCGCAACTTGCTAAGCACGCCGCGTCCGATCAAAATTATGTAATAAGACCGCGACTGACCAGTATTCTAGGAAGGTCCCACGTGACCGACCTAGACTGCCATTCTGTTGCCGAACGACCAAGCTTATCTTCCACAAAGCCAGGCGTAGTTCGAAATGGCATTAACTAATGCGTGTGTATGGGCTGCCGACTTTTCATTGTTCAGATAAGTTGATCGTCGCTTAAGTGCTTACAGCAGTTTTCAAAGGTCTGGGGAAAAACAAAAAACAAAAAGTTGAGTATGGGAATTGCCGGGAAGGACCCCCTTACCGGTTGGTCGACACATGTCGTGCCTATGTCTATCATGATGACAGCGAACAGCCTTTGATGTGACCACGCTGACCTACGGGCGGCAAGTGATAGTGGTTGGTATAGATTAATCTGGCAACGACGCGACACAAAAACGCGAAAGAAAAAGAAAACAGCGTGAACAGAGCCCTGGCAGCTGAAAGCAGATTGGAAACGATATAATGAATAGTCGATACCGACAAATGCAGTGCCAATAGAGCCATCTTGACCTGAAAGCTTGGGAATGGTGAGAGTGCCAGACACGGAGTAGAAGGTTCCCTGTCGAACGAAAAAGGATGAGAACAAGCACGACACGGCCCAAGAGATCGATAACACACGTCATCCTGTAGCCAGACAGCACCAGCCAAGTTTGTTGTCACTTTGACGTCAGAGACGGCGTCAGTACGCTTCTCAACAAGGTCAAGAAGGGACCGGCGGAACTCGCGAGGGTGTTCCGCCAGAACGGCAGGGGCGAGTAAGAAGCTGGAGATGAGCAAGGAACTGAAGTGCATGGGGAAGTGGATTTGGACGACAATCTATGGATGGTTCAGATATCTGAGGCTGGGATCGAAAGCGCAGTGCGACCTCATGCTTTTAAGTGTTCTGCAGGCCACCCTAAGTACTGCTGGCTGTGTTCCATTTCCAAACAAGCAAGACAGGAATGAGCTGTTAGCGAGAATGGCAGCGGTGGTCCTGAGGCAGGGGTACTGTAAGCCACCTCGGTTAACCTGTCGGTCAATCGAGATGAGATGAGTTCACGTCACGGTCATCATGACATAGAGAGTCGCTGAGGGAAAATCGAACAAGCCGAGTCACTTTGAACCCGTTGAAACCAACAGTGCTACTAGGTTTGATTCGTCCTGCTAGAGAGCATCTCACACCTGCCCTCGGTGTCATCAGCATGAGCCGTACCACGTTCACCGCCTCGCGTCCGAGAGTTGATGAGGCAGTGGCTGACACTGTAACAGCCTCCTTGAATAAAGCGTATAGAACCTAGGGTATAGTATTCATGCGTACCCAATTGCGTGCAAACCTCCGTACATTCAACTTGCAAAACACGTATCAAGTCTGATCGACGGACTTCTGCGTTCATGACCTGGTCTCCCAGCTGCAGACGCTATAGCCACGGCTCTGACACGTTGGACATCGCCTTGCAACCCAAGTCAACTTTCTCTCCCAGTTGGGCTGTGCACACGCCAGAGATACAAGTGTCAGTTGACGATGGTCAGTGTAGATTGCCAACGGTGCGATGCAAAAACACATCAACAGAAGAAGAAAGTAAGTAAAACATCGTAGAAAAGGGATTTGAAGTATAATTGTAAACCATGCAATAATCTCGATGATACATAGCGCAGTGAGTTTGGACCATGAGGGTGTGTGGGGTGGGTATGATTTGCTTTCAATGATGATGACCAGAGAGACGAGGGAAAAGATGGAGGATGAAGAGGAAACAGGAACCCGCGCGAGCTCGACAGTGAATGAAATGCGGAAAGGGGGGAATAGCATCCGCGAAGGTCTAGTTGAGATAGCCACGACACTTGGCAGATCCACATAAACACGGGATCTTGTCTTGCTCGATGGGAAAATGATAGTCTGGGAAGAGTGTCAATTTAACAAGCACGAGAAGAAAGCGACGAACACGACACACCATACGTGATCTCGTCCCCAAGCTCGATATCCTGCTTGGCATAGATCACAATTTTCTTTTCCCCGCTGATCGTGATGATCTTTGCAGTGCAATTGGGATCACATGAATGATTAATCAGCCGTCTATTCTCGTCCATCGTTCGTCAGACACGTTTCGACGACAGAATGCTCCAAACGGAAAACGTACCCAAGATTACCCTTCTTCGTGGCGTCCACGACCAAGTCCTCATCAATGCGGAAAAGATAGCTACTCCCAATGCCCTGCCGCTCGTACACCTTTTCGCGCTTGTCTGCAACTTGCGCACGAATAATCTCGCCCACGTACTCGATGACCATCTCTCCCCTTGCGATACGCTCCATGGCATACAATCCCCAATCGTGGATGGGGGATCTTGCGAAACGAAGATGCTTCTTCCGCGTCTGCAACTGATTGAATTTGATCGACAATTCCGCTGCGCCCGTCTCGCCTTTTGATAGCGCGACGGCACGCTGAACCTGGTTGATCTCTTCCAACCCTTGCGCACGCCGCCGCGCATTGGCACGATTCGATCGTGAAGAAGTGACATGTTGAGCAGGCGGCTGCTCGGTCGCGGCAGCGTCTTCGACGTTGGTAGAACGGAGTGTGTATTGGGCGACATAGGCTGACTTTTCGGCGTGTGAGATTTTGTAATAGCCTTCCGTACGCGCGGCGCCTGTAAGATGCTTGCGGAACGGTGGAACGGAATCTGGGGGAGGCGATGGTGCACGTGGGGGTTCGGTTTCTCCGGATAGAACCAACCGGGCAAAGTAAAGATCTTCGTCGTCTGCGCAGACGCCTTCCTGAAACGGATCGGGAGGCCGTATCGAAGGCAGTGGCACCTGCGGGACGGGGGAGGGCGAACGCGATATAGGTTCGAGTTTGGAGACATCAATGGTCGTGGTGGTAGGTGGAATGAACGCCAAGGTGTCTGAGAGGATGACTTGTTCGATCACCTCCTTGACCGATTTCTTCTTGGGTGGCTTCTTCTTGGACGGTGCCTTCTTGACCGGGACTTCCTCCTCCACCACGTCGTTCTTCGTCTTCTTCTTGACCGGCTCCTCCACCTCGACGTCTTCTGACAAAGCTCGCTTTCGTACATCCAGGCCAATGTCGACCTCGACCTCGACCTCGACCACCGACTCGGCCTCGACGCTCGCTTCCTTTGTCATGACCTCTTTCTTCCGCTTCTTCTTCGGTGGCGACACAAGTGGTTCAGGCTCCGGCTCCGGCTCTGGCTCGGGTTCTGGCTCTGGTGCATGTTCAGGCTCAGCCTCCACCTCTTCCATCTGAACTTCCTCTACCACAGGTGCCACCACGCTCTTGATCTCCTCCTCCCTCGCCCTCTTGCCCGGTTTCCGAAACGACAACCCCTTCCATCCTCTCTTCTCCACCGACTTGCCCTCCCCATCGACACCCTCCTTCGCTTTCGACGTCACTGTCGCCTTGGCCTTTTCCTCCGCCACCAGCTTGCGCAACCCAGCCGCAACGACCCGCTCCGTAATATCCTTCTCCAACAACACCCGAAGCTCCCTCATAATCGCCTGTTCCGCAGCCTGCACCATCTCTTCGCGTGTCCATGCCTTCTTCACTCCCGCTGACGGCTCGCCCTGCTCCGCCAGCGCCACCGCGTCTTTGAAGGCGGTGGACACGCAGTCACCGTCACTGAATGATGCGCGATCGTCCGTCCACCCGAGTTCAGCACCATTCCTGCCCGCCGCGCCGAATCGGGTGTTTTGAACGTGACGTACCATGGGCCGTGGTCGCGTAGGACGCTGTCCACCTTGAAATCGGAAAAGAACGCGAGGACGTCGGATTCGAGGACGGAATGCATTGCGCCACCGCTCAGCTCGAGACGGACGTGGTCGTAGCCGTTCTTGGAGAGCGCAGAAAGAATGGCAGGAGAGGCAGAGGAACGAACGAGGCCGTGACGTGCACTGGGATGGCCAGGCTTCCGTGCAATCGGAGATGGGGAACGAGAACGCGGTGTCCGATCGCCAAGCACATGTGAGTGGTGTGACAAACGTCCGCGAGAGTGAGCAGGCGTGGACGACGAGGAGTGCACAGAAGGCGGCGCGAGATCGTGGAGAGATGTATACCGGCTGCTCGTCGAGTTGTTCATCTTCGCCTTGGTGAGAGGAGGTGGTGGTAGTGGTGGTTTCTTGGCCATCGGACGCGCCTGCGCCGTCGGTGATGCCCGGCCACTCGGGACATGCGCGGGACGCGGCGGGAGCTGATGACTCGGTCGCCAAGTCTGATTCGAAGGATTAGGGGTCTGCGTCGAGTTCGGGGTTGATGTTGAGGGCGGAGGATGGGGAGGAAGATGTGCTGCTTTGGCCTCTCGTTCCTTTCTCCGTTTCTCTTCCCGATCCCGTTTCTTCCGCTCGTCCAGCTCCTTGAGAACAGCTTTCAACTTCAACCCCTCACCGTCAAAAACCACTTTGAGCTCGTCGCCCTCACCAGCTCCCGTCACAACACCAAGTTTCTTCCCATGCGCGCGTTCGACACACTGTTTTGCTTCATCGTGCGTTTGATACCGGATAAAGACGATGCCAAGTGCCATCCCAGTCTCCATATCAATCTGTGGCTCAAACGACGCAATCTTTCCATGTACAGAAAACGCACGCCGTATATGTTGTGTCGGCGTCAAAGGCGAGATATGCATGACGAGTACAGCAGGTAGGCGGTGGGGGTCCCATTGATTGTTGATCATACTTTTGTATGCGTGATCTCATGTCAGAACACGACCCAACCATAATGTCCACGAACGGCGCACCTCGTATTTAACCTCGTGAAACGCTTCCCGTCCCGGACGTTCTTGAATCCGGATCCCTTGCGCGGATCCTTGGGTACGGGTGCTACCTCACCTTCAATCACCTCTCCGTCATACCGTGTGATCGTCTCCTTGCCCTTTCCCTTGCCATTAATCCGTAGTTCCGAAGATGCAGGGTCCATCCTTGTCAACAGCGCGAATTTTCTCAAGAAGCACACGCATGCGACCATCTCGGTCCTTGTCCGTAATAGGGTCATATATAATCTTGAAATTGCGTCCAGGTGGGTATTCAGAGGAAGAGGGTGGCCAAGGCGGGGGCGATGGAAGGGAATAAAGTTTCGGAGGTGGAGGTGGAGGTGGAGATGGGGGTCGGGCCGGTTTTGAACTCGACGCGATGGGTTCTGACGTATCCGAGGGTGAAACGGGGGGTGGAGGTGGTGGTTCCCAGGGAGGCGGTAGGGGAGATGGCGGTTTGGATACGGGAACCGAGAGGACACGGGGAGGTGACGTGGGTGGAGGTGGCGGTGAGGATGATCGTGCGCGGTCATGAGCAGGTGGTGTTGGCGGAGGTGGCGGTGGAGATGGCGGAGGCGGTAGCGATGGTGGTGGTGCAGGGTCAACGGTCGGGGGGGGGAGGCGGGGGAAGGAGAGGTGAGGGAGGTCTCGAGCTCGGTGGAGGCGGCAGATGAGGCGGCGAGGGAAGTGGGGACTGAGGCGGGGGTGGGGGTGGGGGTGGAGGCTCATCTGACGGGGGTGGTCCTGGGGGCGGTGGAGGTGGAGGCGGTTCTGATGTCGGCTGGGGAGGTAGAAGTCGCGATTCAGTATGCGACGTCCGCACGTTCAATGCAAACGCAATCTTGACGGGCTCATGGGGAAGCATGCCATCCTCGACCGTCGTTGGGGCAGGTTTCTTTGGCGTTGATAGTAGCAAAGACTCTGCAGAGCTCGCGGTCGACAGTCGAGCCTGTAAGTCGAATGAAACCGGAGTATTCAACACCGACCCAAGACTGGTCACAGAAAAAGAGACTTACGTCGGACGTGGACCATCCCGACTCGGTTTGTTTTCCCTTTTGCGATGATCTCGGGGCTAGCGGTGCATGGAGGATGCTGGGGGAGGTAGGAGGATAGCCGTTGACGATAGGCTTTGTTCGGGGCTGACTGGGAACGCCATTGACGAGACTACGTGGTCCCGTTGGAGGGTGTGCACCAATTTTGCTCGAGGAACTGCCTGGCGAGGTTGACGTAGAGGGTACCGATGGGGATGTCTGCGACGCGGAGGCCGGGGTGGGTAAGGAACTCAGAAGCGCCCTTGGACCGCGCGGGGGCGCCTTTCCAGACATGTCGGGGAGGGGTAGATGGTAACAGTTGTGAGAGAAAACGTCGTCGTCGCTGTTGACGACGACGAGTAAATGGGTGAGAGGAGGAGGAGGAGGAGTACTAATTGGTAGCGTGGAGGAGACAAACAGGTCGGACATCGACAAACAAGTTCACTCGTTCGCTTCCATCTCCGAGCATGAGCAGTGCTGAGCCCTTCGTCCCACACAAAAAGTGCAAAAAATCCAATCGTGTATTCAACGTCCAAGCGAAATGAGACATGCAGTTCTATTACTAGTATGTCCAGTCCAGTTGATAACATAGACGCAGTACTCGACGAAAAAAAAGCCATAAATACAAGCAAGAAAATTCATCAGATCCACGATCGCCGTGGGACGCCAGCGAAACGATGTGAAAAATTACCACCCAACGCCAATCAGGGGCGTCCGTGATCCCCACTGGCAGATATACTCAATGGCCGTGCCGTTCTTGGGGTCATTGGTCGCGCCGTGCGCGGCTCATCCATATCGTCCTCATCATCGGATGCATAAGTCTGTACGATCTGTATTCGAGAACTGTCGTCGGGCGCCGTCGTGTACGACGTGACAGTGCTCGTGCGCGACCCAGCACGTTCGTCCACTCGGGGCGATAACGACTGCGATGGCGATGGCGAACGTGGCAACGCAGTGTCTGCACCCTGGGTTTCCGATCGTGGCGCAGTCATCTCGGTGGGGCTACCCCCACTGCCAGACGCAGCAGCCGACTCCTGACGCCTCCCTGCCACACTCTCAAAGTCGGGGGGTGGTCTCATCTCTGCTAACCTTTCCCTCGACAATGAAAACGCGACTGCATCAGGGCCATACGGCACACCAAACCTCTCCAATGCCTCCCTGCTCGTAATCAGCTTGATCTGCTCAGGAGTCAAGCCCCCCTTGGGTACATGGAACTCGGCACGTGTGAGCGTGTGCAGGAGCGGTGCAGAGATGCTGTCGACCGAGAGCGTCGACGACCCTGCATGCACAGGCGAGTGCGAACGAAAGGCGCGGAGGAGATGCGAGTTGGAGCGAGAACGTGAGCGAGCGAGGTTGTTCCTCGAGTGATGACTGTCGTGTGACTCATGCGTCGAAAGCCGCGATAGTGCGGATCCGCTCCGTACATGTAGCGCAGGTGATTCAGACCGTATGGAAGGTGCTGATGGATTGGCATCGGATGGTGCACCACTAGTGTGGTTGTGTGAACCAAACGGGTTTTGCATGAGGAAGCTGAATCGCGAACGTCCCCTGCCAGGCGCCAGGGAGGAAGGAACGGCAACGTTAGAATTCGGTTCGGGGTCGTTCAAGGAGATTGTTGCCATCCTCCCCTCCGCAGAGACAGCCTCCGTATACGATGGCGCTTCTCCCCTGGAATCAGCACTATTGTCCACCGAGACCGTTCGCTGATGTGCAGCAAGGAGCTCCACATCGCTCCCGGCCGAATCCATACTGTGCACGTCCCCGTTGCGACGATGATCATGAGGCACTGAGGCATGATGCAGCTCAGGGGGTCTCGGTACCGACGTAGACAACCTGCGAATCAGACCCGGGGTCGACGAATCTGGCATCGTATCCACCGATTCAATACGATCGAGCGGGATATCAAACATCGCATCGCGCATCTCGGGATGCACTTCCTCGTCTTCTGCGAGCGTGGGCATTGGAAGGGGCGGTGTTGTGTCGTCGTCCATCGACATCTCCGGGGGTGCTCTGTAGGCGATCATGAGCTCAATGCAACAGCCCGGGATTCGAGGTAATGCGCACCGAAAAAGCACCAGCTCTTGGTCACCTGGTTCCTTCATGTACGCTGGCAACGACTTGGTTGATATCTGACTCGGCGTTCTACGAGGTCGCCGATACGGCCGCGTCGTGATAGCGGGGGTAGAAGCATTTCGGTTTGCAGCTGTGCTGGCTGTCGCCGCCGCATCGGCGACCGCACACCGACGGATACATGTGATGAAGGAGAAGAAGACAAACACCACGGTGACGAGAAGAATCGGAAGCTACAGAACCCATACAAAGATCATGAGCACAGCATCCACGCTACACTAACGACATACCACGCACCCATACATTCATACTGATGCTCCCGTTGTTCGGCGAATTATTGTTGTTATTATTAGTGCTACCTTGCGGGCCCGGTCCCTGTCTCCTGTTGACTGTGTAGGCCTGGGGTATAGCAGAGACAGATGCAGGAAAAGCAACGAGTGCGAGAAACACGGGGAAGAGGGCCAGTCTATACGAATGCCACGAGGTCGAGCGAACGTGCAGCGCGGAGGTCTTGGAGAGTGACCGTGGTCGTACGATGGAAAAAGCCAACACCAAAACGGCGCATGCAACGGGGTTCATGTTCATGTCGGGTCGTTAAAAGTGCGGTTTTGATTTATAGTGCAAGGGCATACAGCAGAACAAGAAAAAAAATGCGGTCGTAAAGGGTTCACGGTGCCCTGGATAAGGTCAAGGGCGGGAAGAGAGCAAGGGCCGACGGACTTACCTCCAACACGACTGGTAGTATCTATACAAAACGAGGCAGTGACCCAAAAGCTGTTCACAACAAGCGCTCAATCACGAGTTTGTCACGCAGCGACCATATCGTGTACATTTTTACTCTACACAGCTACATTCTAGAAGTCCTACAATCACGAATAGATCCATACTTGCACAGCAAAAAGTCGGATATATCGTGCGCTAGTCATCTTAGATCAACTTTCAGGACACTGATGAACAGACGTGGCACATACCAAGCTCGCAAGGGGCCTCCTGTACGATCTACAAAGAAAAAAGTGAGCCAGTGACGCAGCCAACGGTCAGCAAACGCACCAAATGGTTAGCAAAATGGAACATCACGTTGGTCGAATTGGCAGGCCGACGCCACACCCTCTCGTGCGTCAATTCCTTGGTCGACGACAACCTGTGCACGATGTCAGCCCACTCTGCATCACCCAAATACATTTGAAGTCGCACGGTTTCTCGGGGACGACCCACCGAAGCGGGATCCCGGCGTCGAGTCGCTCCAACAGCTCCCACGTCTCCATGGGTAGCCTCCGATTCGCAAACGAGATCCCTTCCTGTAATCCAGACATCTTTAGCCGCACACCCCCCTTGGCGTCGTCGATGAGAGCATGTTCAGCGTAGAGCCGGAGGACGTCAGGATTCCAGGCGCTGAAAAAGGACGACTTTTGGAAGAGCTGGAGTGCTTCCTCTCTAAACCAACGTCAGCACTCTACACACGGTCGATGGTGTCACATACCGAGATGACCAACGATCGCGTCGAGTAAGGGCACCGAGTACGTATCCGTATACATACTCTGACGGATACATGTCAGGTCTTTGAATGACCGGGTCGACCAGTACAAAGGACGAAAACAATTTGGGAAAGTCAAATGCGACTCTCAATCTGTAGCACAGTGATCAGAGAGTAAGACCGGGGGAAGCCAGACTGCTCACGAAGTACATCCTCCAAAGGAATGTCCGACCACGACGAGCTTTCTCGTGCGATATCCGCGTTCTTCCCTGACACTTGTCACTGACGCTGGCAAACGCGGTAGTCGTGTCGGTAGTACCGTTGCATCCACATGCTCGGGCAGATGATGCAGCAAAAAATTGGCAATATCCCGGGTATTGTCGAGCCAGTCGACTAGAGGCATCGTCATCCCCCATGCTGTCGTAGATGGGGGACGAGGACGTACATATACCATTCAGATTATTCGCGTTCACGACGGCCGCATCTCCATGTTGGACGGCGTCCCACGCCCACACCTCATCGACCATTGCGCCTGCAGGTGCATTAAGCAGGCTACGAAGCATCGTCTCCCACGTCTATCCAACCCAAGTACATCAGTCCTCGTGTCGTCACAATGTAAAAACAACTAGCCTCCTTGTGAAATCCGTTTGCGTGTGCCAAAAAGAGCGTGATGCCGCCCCAGGCGTTGTTCTCCAGACGACGAAGTGGACGTACGCACGTAGCGGTTGACGCAGTTCCAGAGTAACTTTTCGCTTGGTTCCCCGTCAAGTCTACCCTTTTCGTACGCGGTTTGGGTCTCGACGGCTTGTTTCACGAGCCTGTCCATCTTTTCACGTCGGTCCGCAGGCGAGGCACCGGGAGTGTATGCGGGTATCTCGGAAGGGGGTATGTCGGGTGCGAGTCGGGGATATGCAGCCGGGACGAGGTGTGTGCTGAGTCGGTAGACGGCATTGGTGGTAGTAGTATGAAAGACGTGGGGCCTGGGAGGAGAGGGCAGTGGGGGGGTTTGTATGTTGTCGAGGTTGGGGTGAGCACGGATGGGACGTAGAGGACGTGGATGTACAGATGTCCATCCAGGTGCTGTGGGCGTGTATGGGATCGTGGATGTCCTTGGAGACATCCTTCCACATGGAAAGCGCCGCGTCACCAGTCAAGCCACGCAAATACATGTTGATCATAAATACATATGGTATACGCAATTTACACTAGCTCAAGATCACTGAGCAGATGAGCCTTCTCCTCGTCCGTCACAGTCGTGTTTGTTTCCGTGATTGGCATGGATGATAACCAAGAAGGATTACCTGGCTCGTTGGCCATTTCAGAAGTATCGTTGGAGGCACTAGACAGAGAGTTTCTGGGTAGGCCGAGCCAGCTTCCGACACAACCAGGACTAGTATCCTCTGACAGGTTCCCGCTGCTTGCTAGCTCTGTCGTCACGCTGACGTAGAGGCGATCGAGGCTATAACTGATGGCCACCATCAGAATGATGAATGCCCACGCGACGGCGGTAAGGGATATGGAGGTCGGGTAGAGTGCTGTCAGCAACATAAGTACTTACAGTACATGGTGAGAACATGGCTGACGTACTGAATTCATGGGGTAAAACAAGTGCCCCACCGCATAAGAACTGTCCCACAACGAGAGGAGAGGACCAAGTCCAAAGCGAAGCGCCGTGACAAAGGTTCCGCGTTTGCGGGCTGAGAGGGTGCCAAACAAAACGAAAAACCATGACGTGCAGGTTGCGACAAGCCAGAACCCGATGAGACTTCCAATGTACTGGGCTGATCCGAGGAGGAAGCCGGCAGGGACAACGATGGAGGTGTAAAAGATTGCGATAGTACCGAATGCTGCGAGTAGCGTTCGGGTGCAACTCGATGCTGGCTGATCGTGAACAGGATTGCTCAGGGGTAGAGGCATGGTCGTTTCGTGGCTAGTTTAGATTCAAACTGATTACATCAGTGACATCATTGTGCACGTCACTGTCATTATTTATTTACACACCTGCACAGTTTAGTCGGAGCGCATGCCCTCAGACAGACTACGAGGGTCAAGCATCCACAACGCTGCCCCCATCTCAGGTTCGTACTCGCCCCCCCACACGCTACGCATCGCCTTGAGCATCGCCTTGACGCTACTTCTATTCGTCGTCAACGTTGTGTATCCCCTCGACGCACCAGCGAGCATCGACGTGACAGTGTGCACGGTCAGCTTTGGAAGCGACGTTTGTGCAGCTGGTGCAAGTATTTCCTCGGGGGTCGTTAAAGCTAACGTGTCTGAAGGTGCTGACACTTGGGACACAGGATTACCTTCACGCGACAAGATTCCAGTGCACGTCCGCGCAAGTGCGTCAAAAAAGGCCGTTCTCGAGTCCTCGTCCTCTATGGCCGGTAGAACTACGGCCGGTAGAACCAAAGGGTAGACATGGACCGGCACAAGGGGTAAGAACCCAACCGGGTATCTGGAATGCTCCCAGTATGCATCCGCCGCGGCTTTCTCTTCCATTCCACCGATCTTTGTGACTATGTTCGCTGGTGGGTAAGCAGGTGATGCGCGCGTGCAGAGCGTCGAACCCAACAACGCATCTGCCCGTTGCCTTTCCTTCTCCCCACCGATTTTGGAGACGATTTGGAGACACCGATGACGTGCCTCGCTCGTCGTCCAAAATGTCACGCCCGTCAAAGGATGCGTCGAGATGCGTTCGTGTATCTCTTGAAGCGTGCCCTTGTTCATCTCTTGTATGGCTTGTGCTGCGAGCGCACGCGATTGTTGTCCCGAGTTCTCCCATGTGACCTCGTCGCCCTCGCCATCCATATTGTACAGCTGGTTCTGGCGTGCGAGCGACTTTACCCTGTCTTTTTTCCAGTCAAGATAGCTCTGGGGAGGCTCGAACCGAGCATGGGCTTCTTCTTGTGTTATAGGCAAGGGTGAATGCGAGATATCGGATATGAGCGCGATGAGAGCAGACAGGTCCAAGTTGATGTTTGTCGTTGGCTGTAGTAGCTTGCGTGTCTTTGGGATTGGCGCAGGGTGATACGAGCGCTCGCCGAGCTGGACGTCGATGCCCATGTCGCGCAGACATTGGATGGTCTTTCCGATTCGAGGGTCTGGGGTAACCCCTTGGAGGGGATCGAGGCGAGTCAGGCGGATGGTGACCTGTGGAGTGATGGTGGTAGCCAAGCTGGACGAGGGAACTGAGATGGGTTGGCTTTTGCAGCGGCGAGCAGCTCTCTGCCCATCCTCAACACGGAGTTGTCAAACTCGGTCTGCGCCAGACGGGGTCTCTCCTCGTCCTCGTCTTCGTCGCTGGTCAGATACGACTCTATCTCTCGGAATTCCATCATGAGGCGGGCATTTTTGATCCTAGGGAATCGTTGATGGGACGGTATGTAGCGATGCTGGATTGTACTCACGTGTTGACCCTCACCCACCTCGCGCCGTGTTCAGCGACGACGTCTACCTTGACAGCGCGGGACGCTTTCTCCGGAGAGAACATGCGATATATGGCGACGGGGTGGCGAGCATGGACGAGTTCGTCCCATACGGCAGTGAGGTAGGGGGCGTTGGCGTTGTGCTACTAGTGTACGTCAGTCTGGGGGGTGCGAGAAAGAGACAACGGTACCTCGCAGTCGTGTCTGACCTCGTCGCGAAGGAATCTGAGACCGGGGAGATGCTCCTTGTTGTCTGAGGGAGCGGTGTCGAGGACGGGGACGGCACGAATGGCAAAGGACTGGATGGCATCGGAGACGAGCTGGAGACGAGACATTGCTGTGTCAAGCGCTTCCATGACCGACGCTGCACGACATCGCTCGTCCACCATCAAACCTCCTCGCAGACCACCCAGCCCGACGCCGACGTCTGGCATCCGCGCCCATCTCGCCCATCTCCTCCCCAGACACACCGCCTTCACCCTCACCCTCACCCTCCACCAGCTCCACAACGTCCCCCTCGTACACGGCGAGTTTGCTCTCGAATGGAAGATAAAGGGCGTCACATCCCACTCGGGCAACGGCATCCTCGACAAGGTCAAAGCCAGAAAGGCAACCGCCAAGCTTTGCCACCCATCCCCTCCCGCTCCCTCCATAGCCAAGGGCAGCGACACCGACAACGCGTCCCTCTTCGACGCCGCATCCACCTCCAGCAGCTCTGCCAACGACCATGCTAGCACTCATAGCCATATGACGCGCACACACCCCGTCCCCATTCCCGCCGTCGTCGTGTCTGTCAATCATCCCTCACCCACGTCCATGGCACGCAGTGTCAGCGGTGTGTCCTCCATTGCAAGCGTGGGCAGCGCTTCGTCATCGCCCTCACACGCTCGCTTCATCCACGACCCTTCCAGCTGTCTTTCAGCAGACTGGTCCCGACATCAATCTCTGGCAGACACAGAGACGCTTTTCAATGGCGACACCTCGACCAAAGCCCACTACTCCCCCGCAAAGGGAGCCACCCCGTTCGTAAAGCTCAAGGAACACAGCGTCGTCTGGGGAAAGACCCTCAAGTTTGTCGTCCAAATGAGCGTGAGCAGGGACAATGCCGAGCTCGGCGATTGTCTAGCCAAGTTTGTCGTCATGCAGGTACCCCCCTCTCTGTCTTTCTGATTCTATGCGCTAACCGTCTCAGCGTGTGATTGCCGGTGATCCAGATGCACCCCGGAACCCGCGCCTTGGCGCCGTCTGCCTCAACCTCGCAGAATACGTCGACGCCGGCGTCGTCACGCGACGCTATCTCCTTCGCCAAAGCAAGACCAACGCAACTCTCAAGGTCTGCCTCCCGTCTTTTCTTTGCCCACTCTCTCACATGTCATCATAGCTCACCGTCCACCTCGAGCACACGGCCGGCGAACTCAACTACGTGGCCCCTCCCCTCCCCAAAGACGAGATCCTCTCCGGGGTCGCCGGTATCCTCGAATCGTCCGATGTTTACCGCACCCGTCCGCGTGCCTCGGACCTCTACACACACGGCCCCTCCGATTCCTCATCCGATAACGAAGGCTCTGACGCCTCTTCAATCGTCTCGGGCTCTGGCGTGTCCTACGGGGTTTCAAGCCAGAGCCACGGTCATGACCACCCGACAGTCAAGAAACACAGACGGCCGTTTGAGGTTGCCAAATTGCCGACGATCAACGATCCGAGAGGGACCGAGAAACTGATCGAGGCCTTGTTCAATCCGATCCCCGTGACGCAGCCCAGCCAGCTCACTCCGTTCACATATCTCGTCGAGGTCGACGGGGAGGGCGATGGTGATGGCAATGGTAAACACGAATCTCATAGGCCGGACCCCGCCCTGGCTAGCCACGAGGACCAGGACACCCGACGTGGTGCGGTAGACCCAGACGATGACGGATCGTTGTACGCTAATTCACAAGACGAGCGTGAGAACGACTCGGACGGAGCGAAGAGCGTCTATCACTCGCTTCGTTCGCACCCGTCGGTGCCAGGTTCCCTGCGGAACGAATCCTCGGTCCAGTCGCTCGCGAGCAAGGGTAAGATCGGATCGAGGCTTGATGAGAACGCCGAGGAGACGGCGATCAGCACGGGTGTCCAGCTGCTGGGCGGGGCGACGGAGCGACGAACGTGGTGGCAAAAGGTGCTCAGTCCTAGCACCAGTGGATGACCAACCGTATGATCCTCTCTTTTTTCTTGGTTAATTATTAGGTTGATAATGACATACGACACTCGCACTCGTGGGTAGACTGCAGACTAGAGGTATTTGTATATTTATTCATCGACATCGTTGATTGCATGACACGCTTTCTTTCGTCTTCCTGGTCTATATGGTTATCTAACATATTTAATGATAATAGTCTTCTTGGCATACATCATCACACTCATGATTCGATCTCTTAGATCAAGATTATGAATAGAATGAGTTTCACGGACAATCTAGACTGCGCGTCTTCGGTTGAGCGTAGTAGTTCGTCATCGGCGTCATAGCCCAGGTCGTATATGGCGGCTTCCTCCACTCGGAGCCTCAGCACTCCCTCGTCCCACTCCTTGGCACAGCACCTGGTTGCAAACAAGCGCAGCTACCATGTACAGCAAAGGGTGCACAGGCCCCTCTCCTTTACCTGCCTGGACAATTGTACCTGACGCTTGTAAACCCCGGCTTTGTCGAACTTTTGGAAGTCATAGTCGAGAAGGTTGATGAAGCCAGAGCAAACGAGCAGGTGCTGACGACGACAAGGACGCTCGCATGTGTACGGGGAAGACGTTGGGACATCAACATGAGCTCAAACCATCTCAAAAACGGTCTCGAACATGTTAGGTTCACCGCGGAAGCCGGCTGGGCGCATGAGCTTGACGTGTTGAGCTGAAGGAGAGGCGGGGCTGGGATGCCGAGGCTGCTGGTGACTGTGACTGCATGTAAGGCAGATGTTCGACCCTGGTGATTTTATTCAGCTCTTCAAAAGCTGTAGCAATGGTTGGGAAAGAGCAGTGGGCTAAGAGCAGAGTGTGCATGCAACGAGAAACGAGGAGCACAAAACCGCTCGCTTCCACCAGAGTGTAGGTCTGTGAAATCAGTCTATGCAGGCGGGATGACACAGCGATCGATCTGAACCACCACGCGTTCCCCATGGACCCGCACCCCCCCGCTCACCCAGACGGCGCAAACAATCCCTTCACCAACCCCCCCTCGACCTCGCTCGTCCGCCGCCTAGTCTTGTCCTCCTTGATCCTCTTCGCCCTCTTCTCCACCGCCTCTCTGGCAGCCGCTTCTTTGGCAGAAACCTCGGCGGCCCGCTGTGCGCGCCGTGCCTCGAGCGCGTTTTGCGCGTCTAATCGCTCGCGGACGAGTAGACGCAGTCGCATGCCTTCGTCCCCAAGAAGCGACGGGCTGGTGTTGAGGAGGTACTGGTCAAGTCCGCCGTGCTGCGCACTGTGAGGTGTCCATGAGTACGCGAGACGACGGGGGGGGGGCTACACACCTTGTGGATCGTCCTTAGCGCTCTCGCTGTGACCTTGACCTGCACTCGCCGTGCCAAGAGTGGCGACTCGAACGTCTTGGTGTGTACGTTTGGGAGCCACGTCCGACGTGTTTTTTTGAGCGAGTGGGGGACATTGTTTCCGTGTTGGATGGATTTTCCGTGGAAGAGGCCAAGGGCGGCACGTTTAAAGGGTTGGGCGAGGGCGGCGGGGAGGGTCGAGAAGATCGGGTGAGTCGGGAACATTGGCGTATGAAGACGACGCTTGGTTGCCTTTTCTGGGACACACTCATCCAGAATCATCCAGTCATCAACAAACATACGTAGCACAAGCAGACATTTCTAAACCGTCACGCGTACAAAACCAAAACCACTTCTGCCAGCTCAGGCATTCTCAAGCAGATAATTCGCGGCAAGCTCTTCGTTCTTGTCACACGCAAAGTAAGCTTCAATGACAGCTCGCTCAGGGAAACCGAGCGCTTCGAGCTGCGATAGTCTGTATGAGCTCGGCCCGGAGACTCCTCAAAGACGGAAAACCTACCCGCTCAATCGCCGCTTTGTCTGCTGCAGTGACACCGATGCTTGCAGATTGCGCACCAGAACTAGCATTCCCGTCTTGCCCCATGCCATCCAGGAACTGTAACAAAAGATCTGGGTTCTGGGTTAATAACTGGCCAAGTTCGGGTTGCTCTTGAGCGAGCCGTTGAATAAATTGTTGCCTAAGTTCAGGGCTTTGGGCAATAAGCTCTCGGAATTGAGCTATTTGAGGGTCATTGAGGCGCGCGGCCAAGTTACCTGAGGCACCTGACGTAGCACCAGGACTTCCTCCCTGTGGGGGTGTTGTCGTGAGGGAGTGCAAGATACAACAGTCATCAGCATACCTGGGACAGATTCTGAAGTTGGCCAGCGGAAACGACTGATCCAGGGACGCTTGTGGATTGGGAGGAAGATCCATATGTTGATGAAGACAAGGGCCTATATTTGAATGTAGACACATTTGTGGTTGGCGGGACGGATGAGGATGTGCCCTCGAAGGCAGGTGCTGACGAAGAGAAGGGCCTGTATTTGAATGTAGACACCATTGAGAGCGGCGGCACAGGCGCGGATGTGCTTTCAGCGTCGAACACCGATGAGGACATGGGCTTGTACTTGAATGTAGATTCCGATGTGGTTGGCGGGACGGATGAGGATGTGCCCTCGAAGGCAGGTGCTGACGAAGAGAAGGGCCTATATTTGAATGTAGACACCATTGAGAGCGGCGGCACAGGCGCGGATGTGCTTTCAGCGTCGAACACCGATGAGGACATGGGCTTGTAGTTGGATGTAGATCCCGATGTGGTTGCCGGGACGGTCGAAGATGTACCTTCGGCGACAGGTGCTGACGAAGAGAAGGGCCTGTATTTGAATGTAGACACCATTGAGA
Source organism: Boletus reticuloceps (assembly GCA_018397855.1). Taxonomy (NCBI): domain Eukaryota; kingdom Fungi; phylum Basidiomycota; class Agaricomycetes; order Boletales; family Boletaceae; genus Boletus; species Boletus reticuloceps. Next base: position 439,456 of record JAGFBS010000003.1, read on the forward strand.
GCGGCGGCACAGGCGCGGATGTGCTTTCAGCGTCGAACACCGATGAGGACATGGGCTTGTAGTTGGATGTAGATTCCGATGTGGTTGCCGGGACGGTCGAAGATGTACCTTCGGCGACAGGTGCTGACGAAGAGAAGGGCCTATATTTGAATGTAGACACCATTGAGAGCGGCGGGAAGGGTTCGGACATAATGTCATCGTCAAAAGCTGATGGGGAAATAGGCCGAAATTTGAATGTAGATTCCGTAGGCTCAGAAGTTTCACCATCGAGCGCGGGCGGGGCAGTGGCGGATGGGGTCCTAGGTTGAAGTACGGCTCTAAGGGACCCAGTTCCCACCCATTCATCTACTTCATCTTCAGTGAGTGCAATGTATTCTAGGACCTCAAGGGCTTTGGGTATAGGTAACGGTCCAGGAGGCTATAATTGAAAACCCAGTTAAATGGAGGTCGGGAAGGACAACCATCTTTACCTTTGAGAACGACATGACTATGAAACCCTTGTCACTAATTCTGCACGATTCCAGTGTCCTATCGTTGTCAATGCCCTTGCCTGTATTCGATGAGCAAGTGAGGGTGTCCAGAGAGATGAGCATACCGCAGTATATGATATTCAGCATTTCTGCATCGTGGCCATGAGCATCTTGAATCTTTGCTTTGAGATCGCCGATAGTGTCTGAAGGTTCTGCGTCGACCTAGAGCAGCGTCGAGCCAAGTACAAATCTCGAGGAAGAGAAAACGGACCTGAAATTCTTCGCCAGGCTGCATGTAAATCCTGATGGTGAGCTTCATTGTGGTCAAGGAGCAAGGAGCGCAAGACTCGCACAGGATCTGAGTGTCAACCATAAGTCCTACGCATCGCCACTTGACTCATCCAGTAGCTCGCACTGGAGTCTGTCGAACTCCATTGACACTGCCACACCTGGTGTTGCAAGGAGTTGTAAACAATTGTAAACAACTTTATCCTTCTGGAAAGAGTAGACTTGTACGCTTATAAGTTACAGGTTCAGAACACAGCATCGACAACGACCTGTCCGATTCTTCATCATATTTGCTAGGTTTTAAGCCATAGTCAAGAGATTGTTCAGCGATTGCGCTAGACTAGCTTGGATACAAGGATATCTTTGGTTCGAAACCTGTGAACGCCTCTGACTGGTCGGAGGCGAATTGACAGAACAACCCGTTAAAGTGTTTAGCCAGCGATGCATTAATGAGTCCGAGTCGTGTACTACGTAGTAGTGACGGTGTAGTGTAACCACTGAGATAAACATTTGCCTCCAAACCGTTTATAACGACATACTAGCATGTTGATTTCGCCAGCTGGTGCCAACTAGTCATACGGTTTTTCCGTAGCCCGAAATAAGCCCGAAGCTTGATTACATAATGTAGTGACGGTCAACGTGCACAGCATGTAAGTTTCCTTGGTTATAGACACAAAATTTGCTACCGCATGATGACTTCTCCGCAGGCCGAAATAAGCCCGAAGCTTATCGAGCAGGCCAGCGTTGTAGGGCCAATGGAAGATCTTTGCAGCGCGGCCGGCAATTCGTGGAGCTTGGATGGCGGACGGTCTGTCTAGGTATCGCCGATGTCCATTCTCGGGGTGCTCGCCGAGTCGAGTTGGGCACGAGCTCCTGGACTCTTCTATCCCCGGGCCAATGCGTTCAAGCTTTCCTGTCTCGACGCTACGCCTTGGGCTGGGTGATAGTGGGTGAGTAAGCCGTGACTCATGTCGTGCGTCCATTCAACATGCCCTTTTCGGCTACATAAAAGGTGGGACAACCATGACCCAGCCAATCAAGGGGAGGCACGAGTCGCATGGTGCCTTATCGTGGACGTTTTGGTCGCATAAACGTCTCGTGCTCCTATTGCGCCAACTCAATCAGCCAAGCCTCCGGCATCAGAACACTCAGCATCAGCTCTCCGAGTCGCTGACCCTGCTATCCTGTTCGGCAACGAGCGCACGGCTCAAGGATGAAGCCATACCCAATATAAATCATCGGAGTAGCGTTCAAATGTACATACCACACGCACGGAGGTTCGTTATTCCGCAGTTTTCTCATACGTCGTCGATCGATTCAGGTTTATCCGTCTGCGCATCGCACGTTGCTTCTAGTCCAGTCCCCCAACACTCGAACGTCATTGCTTGCTAGGCAACTTTGGTCGCTCTAACAGGCGTTATGGATCTTCTACAAAGTCAAAGTCAAGCCCAAGTTCAGAGAGATGGCTTTGGTCAGGGTAAATCTAATGACGAGGCTGTAAAGGGTGTACATGCCGTGACCTCACGATATTTCTCGTCCAACCTCTCTTCCTCGGAGTGCCGAACGCTTCACGACGAAAACGGGACTTCGCGCGATCAAGATTCAGAAAAGGATGCGTTAAAGCTCACCGGCAAATATGCCAAGTATGCGGGCGACCCACCAGATGGGGGCCTCAAAGCGTGGAGCGTCATTCTTGCGTGCGTGCGCTACCGTTTTCTACATAGCGTGCTAGGTACTTACCGAAACGATCGTGGGTTGTGCGTGCAGGACCGCTTTGACGACGTGTGCAGCGTTCGTTGTTCTTTTTTCTCTGAATCACGTTCGTGCGTCTTAGATAAGCGTTTTATTGACTACATAGGTTTGGGTATGTCAACGCGTGGGGAGTGAGTTTTGATGCATTCTGGAATCGGCAGATGGACTGATGGGTTAATAGATCTTTCAAGCTTATTACGAAGAGGTGATACTTTCTAATGAGAGCCCATCAGATATGTAAGGACTATTCACTTGCCGCTCTCTTCCCATCCATCGTTATTGATATTGTTCACAGTGCATGGATTGGTTCTGTCCAGGTAGGTTGACATACTCTATTTCCGTGAGACCAAAAATTCATTACATGTCGCCATGCCTCTCGCAATCGTCTTCCCATCGCGCTACAAGTATGCCCTTGTCTTTCTCCCGGGCCTCGTCACCGGACGGCTATTTGACATAGGATATTTTAAGATGCCATATTTCTTCGCTAGCTGTCTCCTAGTCGCATGCACCTTCCTTGTCGCAGAGTGCAAGGTATATTGGCAATTTCTCTTGGCGCAGGGATTAGGCATCGGGGTAAGTTCCGCTCCCTGCAGTGTCCCGTACGCTTATCCCTGCTCACCGTCCCCGTGATGCTGTCAAACAGCTAGCATCTGGCATATTATTCGGGCCAGCGCTAGGGATTGTATCACATTGGTTTTCGAAACGAAGGGGTCTAGCGCTGGGTGTCACTGCTATCGGATCGTCAGTTGGAGGGACGGTGTTCCCGATCGCCGCACAAAAATTGATACCTGAAGTGGGGCACGTGCAAAATTATCTTCATCCTTGACGTGACTCTGATTATTGGCCCACTAGATTCAAAGTGGACAATGCGAATCTTTGGATTTATGCTGATCCTTCTACTTGGTGTGGCAAACCTTGTGAGTTTTCACGCCCCAGTCCTTCATTCTGTGATTTCTGTCAGACTAAATGTTGATGGTACATGACAGACATTAGATAGGCGGCTTCCACCCCAGAACGTAAAAGGTGGCCTGTTGAACTGGACTACACTCAAGAATCCAGCGTATGCTATTTATTGCATTTCGGGTATAACTACCTTCCTTGGGTTGTATACTAGTGCGTATGGTGTTTCGTTCCATGTTCCGGGAGGTTATTGAATCCTTATATGGCTAACGCACGTCGGACAGTGTTAACCTACATTCCTGTTAGCGCCGATTCAGGCAGGCATCCCGAATGATTTTGCATTCTATTTCATCGCTATCGCGAACGGCGCCTCTGCTTTCGGACGGATTTTAGCCGGGCTTTTGGCGGATCGAGTTGGTGAGTATCACCCTGCAGGCACATATGTATATCGACTCTGGCTGTTGACATGCACGGACAGGTGCAATCAATGTCATGTGTCCATTTATTGTTGTAGCAGCCATTATGACGTTCGTCTGGCCGTTTGTGACAAGCCAAGGTGGGCTTATTGCGATCGCGGTGATATATGGGTGCGCAGGCCTACGACCGTTATGTATGCACATACCGATTGCCTTTTCCGACAGGTTTTCGTGCGGGACCTATGTCTCTCTCCTCCCTGCGCCTGTCATGTCCATGGGGGCCGTCGGCGACGTCGGTCGACGTACAGGGTTGTTGCTGAGCTTTGCTGCCTTTGGCGCGCTTGGGGGGCCGCCGATATCTGGGGCCATCAATTCCGCAACAGGGGGCTTCGAGGGCGTGGGGTGGTACGCTGGTAAGCGCTTCGGATCCCTCTTGTACACACATTCTTAGCATGGGATTAGGTGGAATCCTGTTGTTCTCGGTGTGCTTGCTGTTGTTGACGCGGTATCTTCATCTCGGCAAGCTTGCGGGCAAGTTTTGAATGACGTTGCGTGTACTGGTCAACGATAGAACGGTTTTGCACGCGTTTAAATATGTAGTATATAACTACTAGATGTATACATCGATGTAAAGATCCTGTGTACCTACCGGTTTGTTCAAGGAAAGGAGGTATTCGATAACGGAGACGTGTCCACTCTGTGGAGCAATATGAAGTGGTGTTTCCCATGCCGAATTGATTTACTGTAATTTCCTGCGTCGCTACAGTGTGAAACGGCGTTCTACCAGCTAAATTGCATGCAGGCGCAGAAAAGGTTCTTGATCCCCAGTAATGTGTATATTAGCCAGCCCCCTTTGTTGACGTTGGGAATAAGACACTCCGCCAAAGCGACTGGGCAAAAAGCCAGTGAGATTGTGAAATGTCGAACTGGTGTACATCCATCTGGCACATGCCAGGCGCCATCAAAATAAACAAAATAAACGACGTCCCCACGTTCCGCGTTTTGGTCGTCCGTCGAGGTTCCAGGGTGTTTCACAACTCTCAAGCAACACTATGGCTCGTCGCAGCCACGACGAGCGCCACCAGAAACGCGACCAGGATCAACACCCCGCTCGTCACCGCCGCGATCCGACACCGTCTTACCCACGGATTCCTGGTCCCCCTCCTCCCCAGCCCAACTGACTTGGGCGTCAACACCACCGCTGCCCGCTGGCTCTGATATGGCGGCGGCGGCGGCGTCAAAGTCGATACCGACGGCGCCATGAATGGATACCCATGGTGCATTCGCATCGTGTCGAAACTCTGCACGCTCTTGCTCGTGTTCGTCCAGAGTGGCAGGCTGCTCCCTCCCCCGCCAAGGCTGCTGTGGTACCCGTTATACCCCGAGCCGGAAGGATGCCTACGCGGGGGAGGCTTGGCGGTGATGAGCCACCCCCCGATGAGCCAGCACCACGGTGCAATGAAGCCGAGCCAGAATAGGGACTTGAATGGTATCCACGCGCTCCAGGTGCAGCGCCCACTGGGAACCTGCTTTGTGCGCAGAGTCACGTTCCGAGGCAGGTGGAAGGTACAACGAAGACGGTGCGAAGCGTCGGTCGATGAAAGAAGAGGAAGTAGAAATGGAAGAGCCGAGATCCTGCAGACTGGGTGCAGTCACGCCCAAGCGTGAAGGATGCATGGTAGGTGAAGGAGTTGGACGATGAGGGTGAGGATAAGAATTGGGATGAGGGTGGTGATCTGAACTGTGTGGGCCAGGCGGGGGTTTGTAGGAAGGTGGAGAGGAAGACGAACGTGAAGCAGAACGAGGGTGCATGATTGTACGTGCGGGAACGGGTGGTTTGACTGGTTTTAAGATGTCCTGGGGTATTGGCTGTGGGAGGGGTGTGGGTGGAGTATCAGCATCGTCTTCGAGGAGACGGGAGTCAAATTGTTGAATAGTTCCAGTAGAGTCACGTCTGAAACCTTCCTCTGCGTCGACGAAGACCTCATCTTGCCCAAGAGAATACCTGCTCTCCCTCCCCGCCCCCGTCTGAGCGGTAACAAAACTTTCTCTCCTGTCCGAAACAGAGTCGTCGTCATCACGTGCAATAACATCAAGTAGTCCACGCGAGTGGAGGGACGTCGGCGTCGTCAAGAATCCTTGGCCCTTGAATTCGGGTCTGAGGTCCAATGGGGGGATCACAGGAGGCGTAACAGAAGATGCGCTAGTTTGATGGGTCCGCGTAGACGACAGACTGATCGACCGATTGAGTGGCCTCAGGATGAACGTCGAGACCGGGGAAGGCCCTATCATCAAGTACGAATTAGCCGTCTCCGACGTGCAGAAATGGTAAGACGAAAGGTATGAGGGATGCTTACGAGGTGAATCATTTCCTTCCTCTTCTTTCAACCTCGCAAAGGGTACAACACCACCCGGATACGAAGGTGTCACTGGGGTCTGGGCCTGCATTTGGGGCGTGGGCGGAGATCCCCTTGCACCAACCAATACAGGAGTCATGGGTACAGGGCTAACAGGAGTGACAGTAGCCGTCCCAATCCCATCGCCTACCGGACTCACTGGCGTCATTGCAGTACTTGTCCTCACCGTACGTGTAGTGCTGGACCGTGACCCTGCACCCTCGTGACTCGAGCTGGGGAGTGATACAGGTCGTTTTTCAGGTGAAAGGTAATCTTGTTCGACTATGGGTGAGAGTTGCTGGTTAAAGAACTCTTGAACGGGGACGCGGAGAGAGTGCGAACTCTTTGTGGGGTGGAGTTTAGGACGAGTAACAAGATTGGGGGGTGGGTTCGTTGGTGGCGGTGGCGGAAAGTGGGGACTAGGAGATGATCGGCCTTGAATGAAGGAATGACTGGTTGATGACGGTTCTGCTGAGGGCTGGGGAACGATGGCGGGGCTAGTTAGGCCGTTGGCAGGGTTGTAATTTCCCGGAGCGTTTGCAACCCCTGAACTCAGCCAAGACACGTGTGAAGGCGTCATCGGTGACTCTAAACTGCTCTGGGAGGATGAAGATGGAGTATGGGTATAACCCTGCCAGTATGGGTACGGATGGGTGGGAACGTGGATCTCGGGTGGAAGGGGTCTCGAGTCAGACGATGCTGGCGACAAGGACGCCAAGGATGCTGTGCTTGAGAGGGGATGGAAACCCAGGCGGTCGGGCGCAGAGTGAACTTCAGTGCTGACGTGGACCTCCATGGGTGTGTGGGAGGACGATGAGTTAGGCAAGGAAATGGACGCCGAGGTAGAATCTCCCTGGCGCTCCTTGCCTTTCGTGTGTGAGGAGGGAGTGTTTGTAGAGTCCTTTAAACCTAATAAACGACGCATGTTGCGCGGTTATGATGCGTAGAGCTGTATAGCTGTAGTACACGGGATGTAAACCAATGAATCACTTGCACCCCACCCGCCGCAGGTGATGCAGCGGATTCGGGAATAAGGAACAAACGTTTTTGGTAGACTCACTTTGGGGTTATCAATCGTAGTGGGATAATGGTACGACTGTCCGGTAGTCGACACGTTCCAAGGCAAACACCTGCACGGAGGAGAAAGGGTTCGAGCAAAATGGAATCGTGGATGGAATGGAACAGCGCACGGAAGAGCAGCGTCTGTTATATGTACGCAGCAACAGGCCACAAATGCACGCGCGTGTTCTGCGGGGAATTCGAGCACAGCGTCAATGGGTGCGTGTCAGTGAATGCGTCAACGGGGGTTATGATGATAGGTAGATTCACCACGCATAGAGTGGGCGGCTGGCGAACGCGGTGCTGCCAGGGGTAGGAGTTGCATATACGAATACATGTGCGACCAGCCAAGAATGAATGCAGACACGGCTTCCGGGAACACGCTGTAGACACGTCTGGCCCACGGTCGCTAACCATCAACCTCCTGTTTCGATGCACAGTGTGGAGCTGGAAGTAGAAGGCGGCCCTGTAGGTAAAAGCCTTGACTAACTGGCACTATGACCATGCAGTGGATTTGACAGGACGTCGCAGGAGTTTCCGTTGATCGCCTTGCCACGGAGCTGCTGAGTAAAATCGAGGAAGAACGGGGTACGAGAATGGTCCGACATGATGTTGCGCAGCCTCGTCACAATTCAAGGTTCATTTCAGCCTCGTGTAATCCTCCTGGCCGATTTGATAGCGATTTGATTGGACGATTACCCGGATACGATGTTGGGAAGACCAATGGAAGAGTGTCAAAGTTCACAAGGCTTAAGTATGAATAGACAGCAAGGTAATTGCAAGGTAAAAGAATACTACTGCGTATAAACAAGATCCGGGTATACGTGTGGTAAGTCGTAAGTATATAGCGAGCTTGATATGTGTAATAACTGTACAACGTTGAGGCCTAGGATCAACGTACACCCCAGCTGTCCCATTATGTGCGCACTTGGCACATGGACCATAGCCTATAAGGCATTAAGGGATTGTATTTACCTCCAAATCATCAGGAGTGTCATGTAGACCCGACTCGACTGCGATGATGACCTCTTGTGCGGGAGTGATCTCGTCATGCGAGGACGTCCGTATTCGTCGTGGCAGGTTCCTCCTCGGCTCCTCCTCCACATCATCCCCGGGCCGTGAAGAGGCGAGAGAGTCCTTATCGTCTGCGTGCTCCTCATCTTTGGTCTGCTCGACCTCATCGATTGAGGTGACTCTGGCTCCTGCGACTCAGACTCTGGCTCTGGCGATGCAGAGGGGGAGTCGGGGAGCGGAATGCCTTCGGGCCATAATGATGATACAACTTCCACCTTGAGCTTGTCTTCGAGGTCGACTTCCTTGACACCTTTTGTGACCCCTTTCACATCCTGTCCCTCCACGGGGGAAATGGCATCTCCCTCGGGGCTCCCTCCCCCTGACGCAGAGTCGCATTCGGTATCCGGCTTGACAATATCGTTTTTCGTCCTCTTCGAAATGGAGGCAGATCCGTCGCGATCTTGTTCTATGACGCTGTGTCTGCGTTTTCGACCTATCGTGGGAGCGTGCGATGTGGCTGAAGTCAAGAAGGTGAACCGAGTCAGCATCGGGATCACGGTAGAGAATCGGAGCACTGACCATCATCCCTCCACGGACGGTCTGGACGAGGAAGAAAGGAGCCAGAGAAACGTCGTATGAACTGGAACATGATGAGAAAGACAAGCAGGAGATATCAGACGATGGGGAGAAGATGTGGTATGAGGACAAGAGAGCGTGGCAGGGAACGCGCGCGAGATATACGGCGTGTATGTGCGCGCGCGTGGTGGACGCGATGTAAACTGTTTACTCTTGTTTGCACCTCCACAAGCGATTACGTAACACACATATCATCATGACTCGAGACCTCCACTAGATCTTGAGCTCGAACCATCTACAAACACAATGACACTCGACGTATTAAGCTTCATAGACGGCAAGGGCGGAAATGCAGAGGAGATCCGCGAGTCTCAACGAAAACGTGGCGAACCCGTCGAGCTTGTCGATCAAGTCATCGAGATGTATGCAGAGTGGGTTAAACGTATGTAGCAATGTTTCTCCAGCACATCTCGACATGGATTGTCGTCTCCTCTAGTGGACTATGAACTTAATGGCCTCAACAAACAAGTAAACGCGGTCCAGAAAGAGATCGGAGCCAAGAAAAAGGTATGCACGCGCACCACAGAATAAGTGTCATCTTATGGCGAATCCTCTTTCCAGGCCAAGGAACCGGCAGACGATCTCGTCGCACAGAAGAAATCCCTCGATACCCAAGTAGAAGCAAAGCGGAAAGAGACCCGTGAATATGAACTGCTCATGCGCCAAAAAGCGAGCAACGTTGGAAACATCGTAGCCAAAGACGTCCCAGTCAGCTTGACAGAGGTGCGCGTTTTGCCATGTGCGACGATGCATCGCCCTGATTCAAGCACGATAGGACGACAATGTAACTCTACGAACATGGCATCCCGATGGGCCCAATGGTCAAGTGGAAAAAAAGACTGTCATCATGCCCCATCACGAAGTCCTTCTCCGACTAGACGCCATGGATCTCGAGCGGGGTAAGCTCTTCTACGCCTATGCCTGCATCCCCTCATCGTCTAGTCCAACGCACACAGGCGCAAAGATAGTTGGCCATAGAGGCTTTTTCTTCACTGACGACGGCGTCGATCTAAATCAAGCCCTCATTAGCTATGCCCTCGACTTTCTCCGAAAACGTGACTACAAAAGGATACAGCCCCCGTTCATGGTCAACAAGGACATCATGGGAAAGACCGCTCAACTCAGCCAGTTCGACGAAGAACTCTACAAGGTATGTCACGCCACATCTCGTCAGCAAAATGACCCGATCACATCGCGCGCACACAGGTCATCGCCGACGAAGATGAAAAGTACCTCATCGCCACCTCCGAACAGCCCATTCGGCCTTCCATGCTGACGAATGGTTCGAAGACCCCAAAACCCAACTCCCGATCTACTACGCCGGCTACTCGACCTGCTTCAGAAAAGAAGCCGGCTCTGCCGGTCGCGATATGTGGGGCATCTTTCGCGTCCACCAGTTTGAAAAGGTAGAACAATTTGTCATCACCACGCCAGAGGAAAGCTGGAACGCGTTTGACACCATGCTGGCCAATAGCGAGGCGTTTTATCAGAGCCTAGGGCTGCCCTACCGCGTCGTCGCGATCGTCAGTGGCGCACTCAATCTCGCGGCATCGAAAAAGTGCGATTTGGAGGCATGGTTCCCGTTCCAGGGGGCCCACAAGGAGTTGGTGTCGTGCTCCAATTGTACCGACTATCGTGCGTCCTCGGGGTGATGTGGTGCTTACGTGTGCGATCTGATCGTAGTGTTTGACAGAGAGCCGACGGCTCGAAGTCCGCTGTGGTCTCAAATCGAAAGATCAGCAGCGCAAAGTGTACGTACACATGCTCAACGGGACCATGTGCGCCACCACACGCACGCTGTGTTGTGTTGCCGAGAATTATCAGACGCCTGACGTACGTGACAATGAGTTATCGTTTTGCATCGTTGATGACATAACACTGGCTCGACAGGGCCTTGTGATACCCGAGGTGTTGCGACCATATATGCAAGGTACGGGATTTCTTACCGTGGAAGAAAGCGCTACCCAAGAACCTTCAACGGAAGCAGGCATAATAGTATTCATAGTAGATGTCCTTTTTCACTTTTCGATCCTATGCTGACGATTTAGAGTATACCGGGAATTCAGCTTGGTGTTTTCGTATTGGCCGTACGCACCCTTTGTGACATTCATTACCTGGTGTATTGCTGAAATTGACTCTGACGAAAAGAATACGAATGGCGAAAGAAGAGTTGGGCAGTGTACAAATACAAGGTCATAGTACATTAAATTAGCAAACGGCGGAGCGCAAAGACAGATGATATCCCGAGTCAGCGGTATGGGTGAATGTATCGACAGAACCGCCAAACGTCCGATACAATAGGTATGCATACGTAGATATATATATGGAACATGATGGGAATCGCGAGTCAACCAAAGGACTGCGGCGTGACGGTAAGAGAAAAGAACCTCGTGCATGGTAGAGGTGGCAATGTCATCGATCATGACTCGTTCAGCTCAAAGTATGCCCTGAACATTGATTCCGTGTGAAGATACGTGTCGGATATGACGCCATGGACGTGCATGAATAACCGCGGAAACCGCTTGGTGAAGTAGCTCAGAAAGCCCTCGGGCATCGGTCCCAGCGTGCGCTTCACGTGGTCAGGAAGGTCTTGATAGTGATGTTTCTGCAGTGTCCATGCCGTGCATGAGGGGTTCTGAATGGATAGATGGAGGGCACGAAAAAGACGCACTTTGTTCCTCAATGCTCTCAGAAGATCCTGCACGCTCTTTCCGTCATATTTGCGGAATTTGCCCAGGTTTTCGATAAAGACCTTGTCGAGCCTTGCGTGCCAATCGTGTCCTACAACACCAAATGCACCAGTCTCCAGCACAACAAGATTATGGTCTCGAGGGTCTCGACACATGATCTCAAAGCGATCGGATGCATCTTGGAGGAAATTTAGTCGGCGTGCCGGATCCCAGAAGAAGGGATGTACGAGGCAGGTCGTGGTATCAGGTCTGTTTAAATGATACTTGGGTTTGAAGCAAGAGCAAAAGAAAGTCCCGTCCAACTTGCCTGCGAGAAGCCACTGGATCAAGCATCCTTCCAATCAGATCGACAGCTTCTGAGCCCTCCTCCCCGAACCTCCCCAAGCTGTCCAAGCATTTCACGTTTTTGATGATATTAACCTCCCGTTCGAATCTGTCCCCAAATGGATGCGATCCATTCGTGAGCACGTAATAGAATAGACAACCCAATGCAAAAATATCAACGGCTTTCGTTAGACGCGTCGTTGGCCTCTGCGTGGAGGAGGAGCTCCCATTGACGACTGTACTTGTGCTATCTGTGGATGATTGCGACCCGTCATCATTAAGCGAATCGTCGAGTTTCACATCGCCACGGAGAATCTCGGGGGCTCTCCAGCCCACAGTGCCAGCAGCAGTGTGCACCCTGTGCGGTCGGTAAAAAGCTCGTCTGGTCGACCTCGAGCTTCTTACAGAGCCCAAAGTCAGATATCAACATCCTCCTCCCGCCATCCTTCCCGGTCGCACCATTTTTGGGGCTGGAGATGAGGATATTGTGAGGCTTGATGTCACGATGTATGATTTTGAGTGAGTGGAGATGGCGCAATCCGGAGGTGATCTGCCGAAGCGCCCGTTTGGGATCAAAGGTCGCAACGATTTCCTGGTGTTGGTCCGGGGACTCGATCACGTCTGCAAGCGATGCGGGACACAGTTCGAGAGCAATGTAGAGGAAGTTTCCCTGAGATTCTTGGTAGTAGTATCGGATCACGTTGGGGTGGTCATCGGATTCCTGAAGAATGCTAACCTCGCGGGCGGCAAGGGTGACAAAGTCTTGGAGGAGGCGTTTGACTGCCACCGCACGCCCTTGTAGAGCACCTTGGAACACCACTGTTCCGTGTGAACCGAATCCTGGAGATTCAAACGCTTAATCGACGAGGAAAGAAAGGAAATAACCAAGCTCACCGAGAATGGCCTCGGATACGATGAGCGAAGGCGCGGTCGGCTGAGGCGTCGACTGAACAACCAACATTGCCGAACCAGAGCGCTTTACTTCCCCTGCGCCTACACCCCCATCGTCTTTTGAATCGCCAACAGCCTCTGCGTCTTTCTCTCCTTCGGTGCCCTCAACAGCACTGGCAGCCGTATTGTTGCTTCCTTTCCCTTCTTTCCTCTTCTCCGTCTGTGCTTCTGCTTCCTGGGTGTTGCGTCCGCAACGTCCCCTTCCCGTTCGCTCTCCTCGTTGTCGTCGACGGTAGGTACCCCAGCTGGATCTGTGATCTCCTTCGAAACTGCGGGTGGACCTGTCAGCTGAGCTACGGGATCCGGTAAAACTGTAGGAGTGGATGAAGATGTCCCGGCGTCTAATGATAGCGCATGGCTTTCCCCTTCAAGTACAGGTTGGGGTGCTGGCGATACTTCTATAGCGGCGGATTGAGAAGTGGAGGGGGATACGATTGCTGCACTCTGAGTCTCGGATGGAACGCGAGTCCATGGGTACAGTTTGTCGACGGATATCTTATCTCTGAATAGCCAGGTCGCACCAACGACCATTGCCAGGAGGACGGTACCAAAAGCAGCAGACATTTTGAAACTTTCTCCTATGGCACTCGCAACAGCCGTCCACGAAGGTATAGCGGTAGACAGATTATTAGTGGTATCTGGGATATCTGGGAGGGGTTCTGCTGCATCGATGATATTATTTGGGACCAAGTCGAATTCGGGTGGGGGTTCGGCAGAAGGGACGCCGGGAAGCTGTCTCGAATTGAGGGAGGACGCATCCAATGGACGTTTTCCAGTCAGACACCGTGTATCAAAGGGTGATTTCGCACACAATTCTCTTAGCTTGCGGCGCCTGGTAACAACATCGATTCTATCCGGAAGATCTGCATGGGGAATGGCAGAAGGTGGTGGATCGATGGCACGGGAGTTGATGCTGTATTCGGTGTCGCCGAAAGCGATAAGAGGGAAGTGTTCATTCCCCATAACGAACAGTGAACCAGTTTCCTCCACGAGACCAACATAGGCCGTGTCTGGATCAGTAGATTGATGCTGCAGCGGACTTGTCAAAGCCCTGGAGAACATCTGAGATTGGCGGACGAGGCTGCATAAGCACAAAAGGTTCCGAACGTCTAGAACTTGAGAGAACATCAAAGACTGTCACGCTGTAAAGGGAATCAGAAGCGACGTCGCGATGCACCAAAAACGGAACAATTACATTGGACTGTCGAAGGCTAACGCCCACAAAATTTGAGCATCTCGACGCATATATGAGTCTATTGAATCGCTGTCGCGTGCTTTGAATGACAAGATTTGGCCGTTTGGCAGTGATTCGATGTAAATATTATCCGGAGTGCGTCGGTAAGCAGCCTGGACGGCATTGTCCTGCATGTTGGGCCCATAAGAGGAAAAGGAGAGATTGTGAATTGGAAGCGGGCGACCGGATGAGGAGCGAGTGTAAATGGCGACGTGGTAATCTTTTCGATCATGTTCTGAGATTGAGCTATCCGATGGGTTTGAAAGGCTCACCTGTACGACCGACAAAGACCTCCGTGGGTACGAACTTGTCATTCCCTGACGGATAGTCCTCAAGCTCGTCCAAGTCGATCTCGTCTTTTTCAGTGAGGTCTTCAAAAGGGTTCCAGGGACACTCGGCGTTGATCGTCTTGACCTTGCCGGTCTCTAGTTCGATGGACAAGAGTGAGGTCTCTTTCTTGCCAACGAAGACACGTTTGTCGTCTTCCCTGTCAAATTTGAAAGGGGACAATTCGACGAGCTGCGACATGGATACGGAGAGGGGCTGCAGCGGACTGGTGGGAGTAGCCATAACATATATATCACCTGTCTGGGGCTCGATGATGTAGAGCTCCTGGTGAGCGTCGTCGTCGTCAGTGAGGTCGTAGTCGATGGCAGCGTGCTTAGTGCGGACGAGGGGGGCAAGACTGGAGGGGATGTCGCTGGCTGCGGCGGACATGGACCATAGCCGTTGACCAGATGTGCGGTTGACGGCGTGGAAGGTGCCGTCGATGGATGCGACGAGGACGATGTCGACGAGCTTTATGTCTTCAGCATCGTCGCCGAGTGTGGGTTTTGAAGCTGTGCGAGTCCAGGCACGAGCGCTGCTGAGCGGGCTGGTGTGTCTGGTGTCAAGGACGTCGCGGTGGAGTGCGATGGAGTGGGCGAGGGCGAGGGCGAGGAGGAGGAACAAGAGAAAGCAGAGCGAGAGGAGACGCATCGGTCAAGAAACGTCCATGGATGAGTAGAAACCATTCGGTTGCACTGACACCGCAATTGCGCGTCAACCCGGCAACGCCCTGTAACTAACTTGATCGAGTACCTACCAAGTAACTAATGCCAGATATCAGGTCGGTTCGCAGATATTCGACCTTGCCTTTCACCCTTCCAACACGACCGTGTACACTGGCCTACTCAATGGCTCGGTAAAGGCGTTTCAATACGACGAACAAGGTCAGCATCACCAGTCTTTCTCACTCCGGCCTTCCAGACGTTCCTGTCGGTGCCTCACCACCGACCAGGACGGCTCCCACCTCTTTGCCGCAGGAAAGGCCAAATCCATCTTGTACGTTTTCCCCCCCTTGATCGGTCGTTGTCAATTCTGACACACCCAGCACCATCGACACCTCCACAGGCACAATATCGGACACCCGTAATGATGCACACGAGTAAGTACCTCACACCGCCCAGTCATCCCTTGACAACGTCAGTGGCTGAGTAGCTCACCTGTAAATCGCATTAAACATCTCCTCCCCAACATGTTTTGCACCGGTGATGATGACGGTGTGATCAAGGTCCGTACCCTTCCACGTGAACGATACCCACCCACACCACATGTCATATAGCTCTGGGACCCGCGAAAATCTCAGGATATACGCTGTTATACCCACCACTTTGATTTTATCTCCGATTTTTTATGGTTTGGGGACAAAAAGCAACTCGTATCTACAAGGTAGTTATTCAGCCAAGTAACAGCTCTCTCAAGATCTTCGCTTATTTTGTACCCTTTTCCCAACACAAAGCGCAGATGGCACACTCTCGGTGGTGGACATACGTGGAAAGAAATTGGAACCGCTCGCCCGGTCCGAGGATCAAGAGGACGAGTTGTTGTCCATTGTTTCGATAAGGAAGTCAGTCCCTCTTTTCTCCTCTGTGCGGGACTTGTGCACTTATGTTCTCCGATTTTTACCATTTAGCGGGACAAAGGTGGTCGTCGGTACTCAGTTAGGAATCCTTTCGATATTCAATCGCAGCCAAGGTTGGGGCGACTGTGTGGACAGAGTTCCTGGGTAGGTCACGGGTATCAAATTTCTATGTGTCATTTCTCATCGCAACTCGCACAGGCACCCTCAATCCGTTGATGCGCTCTGTGCCTTGCCATCTTCATATCCCTCTGCCCATTCCACTATCCTTACGGGATCATCAGATGGTCTTCTACGTGCTGTGCAGCTGTTTCCTACCAAACTGCTTGGTGTCGTCGCCGATCACGGGTCGTTTCCAATAGAAAGGATCGTAATCGACCAAAACGGTGAGGGAAGATGGATAGGCAGTGCGGGACACGAAGATACGCTCAAGATGACAGATCTCAAAGACGTTTTGAGGATGAGGATGGCGATGGCGATAGCGATAGCGACCAAGACCTCGATACAGCGATGCCCTCCGACGGAGAAAACCGTCCAAATACGGATGTCACTATAGTGAGGACCAGGCACACTCCAACGCCATTCCCCAGGTTCTGGAAGCCAAGCCAGAGGATGAATCACGGGATTCTGATTCTGATGCACCCAAGGAGAAGAAAAGGAAAATAAAGGAGGGGAAGGATTCATTAGCAGGAAGGAAAAAGAAATGGCGAAATGAGATTGACGCCGAACCGTCCTTTTTCTCTGGCCTATAGGGATTCGGTGTACTGATATCCCGATCGTAATTCGCTGGCCGGCTTTGAGTCCAAAAACTCTAAATAGCAGAGTAAACATTTTATGCGTATCGCTTTGTTCGTCGACATTGTACGTACACCATTCCTGCTAATCGACATCTTTCTAGGGTGTCGCCAGTTTTTATTCGAAGTTCTGTGAGGCTGCGTTGGATGTCTCAAGCGTCACTTGACATCGCACTCGTACATATATAATGACAATCATGGGATCATTCTTACAGGGGACCTACAATGTCGCAGAGTGAACCATCGCAGGCCCATGTAGTGCCGCGTCATGGAACACTAACACCTCATTGGTGGCCTAGTGCTCCGGCTTTCTACGAATAGTCTCCGAATTAGGTAGTTCATGTTCATGTTCTCAAGATGGACCCGCCAGATAGTGGCCTCTATTCGACGCCTGCGGGCCTACGAATGCGAACATCAATCGATGAGACGGTAAGCACGGTTAGTTGCTAACCGCCTGTAGCCGAAGGTCGTGAAAAGTCCTGGACCAGCCAGTGAGCATGAGATTGCTCGTGATGATATTAACACCGAGATCGCGATTCACAGCTATGGAAATCAACTAGAGCCAGCAGAGGGGGTTGGAGGAATGATATCTCCATCAATTCCGAAAGGTTTGAAATCGGTGGAAGCTTCATGTAACGGATAGGGTAGGTTTGCAGCGGAAGTCGACAGAGTGTGTGCGTCTTTCTCAAGTGACCAATGGCATTTATAGTCCAACCCCATAGTCGGAAGAGACCCGCTAGGCAAACAAATAAGCTCGAGTGGTTGACTTAGCCGATTGGCTTGCAATAGAGCAGCATTCGGGGATTTACACACACCTTATCTCTGTTCTCCCTCACACAGACACGCTATCAGTGACTGGGGGTCAGAAGCGTGAAAACAATACTGTCCGAGGATCAAGGTCGAGGACGAATCATCATCGAGACGAGACGGTGAGCTCCTTCTGTCTTCCCAGAACAAAGATCGTTACAAGCTAGAATGGGCCACAAATGGAGTTTGTGGAGAAGACTGGGATCAATCCCTGCCGATCGTCCCACAGTTCTCACCGATGGTTGCATGGACACCCTGATTCGCAGGTGCATTCGGGTGAGAGAGGAAGATCCTGGCCTCAATCAGGCGCGCTTCTTCGGACCGGTTTGTTGTACCTTGGGAGCATTGTAAATCGTGGTCCGTTCCCATCGAAAGGGTCGTGGCAAAACGAATGGTGAAAGACGATGGGCAGACAACCACGCCAACTATGAGAGACATTTGGCAGAAATTGAGGGTTGTATAACGACATCGGCAGCCCACCGAATAACCCGGGACGGCCAGGGACGGCTAGGACGCAAAAGGAACGACACATTGTCTGTGATGGAGGCTGAGCTAGGAGACGAATCAAAAATTCTGATGCGCCCACGGAGAACAAATTATCGCCTTTTGGCTGCGTGGTCAACTCATGGCGAGGAGTGAATATTCCTTTTTTTGTATTACGATGGGCATGGCTCAAGAGCTATTGCGCGATGGAGCGACATGCATGCTCTGGCCATGGATTTCCGAGGGGGACATTTTACGCATGACAGTGAGCGCCGGATTCGTGGCAGGGTGAGAGGCCCAGTAAGGGGTGGCCATTCCGTGCTTTCCACGGCAGGGTGCCCCTGTCAGCAGGTTGCGGTTGATACATTCCGCATCATCGCAACGAAGATCAAATCCGAAATGAGCCGCAGTGCTAGACCCCCGGGCACAGCGAGAACCACACGAGCCTTTTTCCAGGCGGTAGAGTGGATATAATTCCTAAAACGACTGAAACTGAACTTACTTTTGGTGTGCCATGTGATGGAAGATTTAGAAGAACTCAAACTCGCCAGATGATGTGCGCAGTGATGGGCGAAGTTTCATGTTTGCCGTCAGAGTCATCGGAGTTGTTCCAGCATGTGGCTGTACATAGTATGAGTTCGGATCATAGTTCTTCTCTTCACCACTCTCTGCCAGCACAACGGACTATTGAATTTAACTCTCTTTAACATGCTGACACGAACCGCAATCGTATCTCTCCGCTGTGTCCGCGGCGCCAGCAAGTCTAGTGTACGAAACTTGTCGGCAAGAGCATCTACCATTCTCAGCGCTTTGGACATACCCATCGCGACAGACGTCCCAGGCGTGTACGACGGAACATGGCGAGGAAACGGTGACATTCTTGAGAGCGTCTGTCCAACCACCGGTGAGGTCTTGGCACGTGTTCAGTCGGTACGTCCTCTGCATCCCATCATCGGCCCCGGGGCTGATGACGATAGGCTTCACCACGCGAACTGCACGAGGCATTGGACAAGTCCAAGGAAGCATATCTTTTCCTTAGGAAGCTTCCCACTCCTCGGCGTGGAGATGTGCTGAGACAGCTTCGAGAAGCGCTCGCGGCAAAGGTGAGGGCGTCGGCTGGTATGCCTCGTGGCTCATCGTTTGAGTTATTTTAGCGAGATGCACTTGGTGCACTGGTATCCCTCGAGATGGGAAAGATCAGGACAGAAGGAATCGGTGAAGTACAAGAATTCGTGGATATTGTACGGCGACGCTTGTTGGTCACTTCCACATTTTGCTGATTCATTCGGTTCTGTAGTGCGACTATGCTGTCGGTCTTTCGCGAATGATGAATGGTAGGGTCGTGGCGTCGGAACGCCCTGGCCATACTATTCTGGAAGGTATCTCTATGGCCCTTTCCCCTTTGGTAGCTTCGTTTGGATCAACTCTCTTCCGTTTGTAGTGCCAAATCCTCTTGGCATCGTTGGTGCCCTCACAGCGTTCAACTTCCCTGTCGCAGTTTACGGTTGGTACGTGCGGTGGAGCCAATTTCTTTCATCCCTTGAGCGACAATCGGATCTTAACACCGCACCCATCCAGGAACTTCTCGTTGTCTTTTGCTGCCGGAAATGCAACTATTTGGAAGCCTTCGCCAACTACACCCCTATGTGCTATAGCCGTGACAAAGATAATTGCTGACGTATTAGAACGCAATGGAATCCCAGGTGCTGTCTCTACTCTCGTTACCGGAGCTCAGGACGTCGGCGAGGCTATTGTAAACAGTGCGGATATCCCACTAGGTTAGCCGTTCATGATTCCCGTCCCCTTAATTCTACCCGCGAGGTTTCTAGTATCATTTACTGGCAGCGAAGCTGTTGGCCGTGTGGTCGGCAAGGCTGTCCAGTCTCGTTTTGGCAAAACAATCCTAGAACTAGGAGGGAATAATGGTACGGACTTTAGATCCAGACGCTGACTTCTCTTTTTGGCTTATGGTGCTCAAACAGCTTCAATCATCATGCCTGATGCGGATTTATCTATGGCTGTACCTGCGGTGTTTTTTGGTGCCGTAGGCACTGCTGGGCAACGATGCACATCAACCAGGAGACTGTATCTTCATCGTGATATCGCCCCACCTTTCCTCGATGCACTGCAGAAGCTGTATGCTTCCGTGAGGGTAGGAGATCCCCTCGTCGGAGCACATTGCTTGGCCCCTTGCATACTCGCGCTGCAGTCGAAATTTACTCCAGCGCTATTGAACGTCTCCGAGAGAAAGGCGCTCAAGTATTGACAGGTGGTCAACAATACGACCAGGATGGTCTTCGCCAAGGGAACTTCGTACAGCCCACGATTGCGATTCCTGAATCCGTAGATCCGGCGGACAGTATCTGGAGCACCGAAACGTTTGCACCTGTATTAAATGTTGGTGTTTTCGATGAACTGGAACAGGCAATTGGATGGAACAACGCCGTCCCCCAAGGGCTTTCCAGCAGCCTATGGACGCGGGATATGCGTAACATCGGGAAGTGGATTGGCTCGGAAGGTTCCGATACTGGGATTGTCAACGTTTGCTCTCTGGTTTTATTGTGGGGTCGTGACTTTCTTACTTTATTTAGGTCAATGTTGGCACTAGTGGAGCTGAGATTGGTGCCGCGTTTGGAGGCAACAAGGTTGGTAATTTCAGATATTGAATGTTTTGCTCAGCCTCTGATGTTTGTCTCCTGTAGAGCACCGGCTGGTGAGTTCGACGGCGACGGCTCGGCTAGCAATGTGGCTACGGTTGACGATCTTCTCAGGGGCCGCGAGTCTGGTGGTGACGCGTGGAAGCAATATGTTCGCTGGAGTGCATGCACTATCAACTTTTCCGATGCTACGTCTTGGCACAGGGTGTCAAATTTTCGGCATGATGGAAAGGCAATGCCGCCATCCTCTAATGCCACTCATCAGCTGTACAAAGTACTGGCGCTCGGTGGAGATGTGTCCATTCTTGTCAATGGAGCGTAACTTCGTTCACATCACGACGACGGGAGTTGTTGATGGGCCGGAAAATACCCGATAGCGCTAGTACGATTACAAGAATAGCGATGGAAAGTGCCAATTAGTGCTTTTCGGCCCATGAGCGATCAGTGCCGTGAGTGATATATAAACGTGAGAGTTAGTCCATTTTAAGTTGCACCGACAATCCAGGATCTTGCCCACCCTTGCGACGACTTCCCCAGTGCCTGTCAAACAGGGTGTCAGGAGATCCAACCAGGAGGAGCCATGAGTATGTTGACATGTCATCCGGCCAAAGGGGGTCCTGATGCCCTGTTAGTTCGGAGGCGGTGCTCCCAGTGAATGCCGCATCGCTAAGGCAAGTGCGGTCAGACTGATTGCACCTTGTACAACGCGATTATAAAGAACGTTGGGTGATTATCTTACGGGAGTGTTAACTCCACCCCTACCGTTATTATTTCCCCTTACATTTCCTTAATTCTACAGTCGCCTCAACTGGTCCTTGGTTGTGCCCTCCATTGCCTGTGCTTCACTTGCAGCTGCGCGGCCGTCATCCCGACTGTCTAGATTAAACGCTGCTGATGCAAACAGCTGACGACCTTCCATGGCCCGAGTTGGGCAATGTCTCGAGGGGCGCCACCCGCGGTAATCAAGGTCAGAAAGGTGCATTGGGACCTCCCGACCAAGAAGGTCGCTGCGTGCTTCAGCTACGAGTCCAGCCTGGAGTGCTCTCCGTCAGGTTGAATCGACGCTCAAGCGAGTGGTATCGCACGCTCGACAACGAGGTAAACCGTGCTCTCAAGCTCACGAAAACATACTGGCGAAAAGCACGGAGACGCCAGGATTAGTCAGTATCAACATCTCACCTGTTTACGTGGTTCCTGGCATTGACATGAACATGCTTCTGTTCTTTGACATACAGTGATGCTCGCGCGGACCAGGACCATATGGAGCTGCATGAATGGCTACAGCAACTTAAGGATAAAACCATGTCTCATCTCGAGGTACTCATGCAAAAGGGTGACATTCAAGGCCCCCCTATGCCATGCCTGATGACATCGAGTTGACATTTCTGCGAAAATTCATCGAGCGGCATAATGCGGGAATTCCTCACAACCCACGTATTCGCCACCTCGGACCGAGTGCGCAACCTCATATAGACGAATCGATGGACATGTCCACGCCTGAATTATCTGACCCAGGATACCCACCCCCTGGTTTAGTGGACCATATGGCACGCCTGCAGCCAGGTATGCATAACTCCCTCCGGCTACGTGTATTCTGTGAATCAAGGAGATTTCCATCCAGAGAGCACTTCTGGTGTCTCAAGTCCTAATTACGCACATTCACCGGGGACATCACATCGCCCTCATCTCATCAGACCTCCGTCTTCGCCTTCCACAGCAACGTATGAGCAACTGATACAAGAAGCTCACGCCTCAGGTCAGATATATTTGACACATCGTATGGCATGGTGCCAAGACTTGACTGTATTGGAAGGTCAATTCCTGCAGGATG
This sequence comes from Boletus reticuloceps, assembly GCA_018397855.1. Lineage (NCBI taxonomy): Eukaryota > Fungi > Basidiomycota > Agaricomycetes > Boletales > Boletaceae > Boletus > Boletus reticuloceps. The sequence continues at coordinate 462,058 of JAGFBS010000003.1, forward strand.
CCAGGGCTACGTTATCCCGAGCGCAATCACAGACACAGGAAGCGTTCCAGCGGTATACCGCATGTCTGGAAGCCGAAGTCCGTGCAAGGCGAGAGGTCGTCCTTGCCGAACAACACCGTGATGAATTGAGTAAGTGCCATAGCACAAGGGCGCGAGAACAATGCACTAAATTATCCAACCAGTGTCTGCATTACTCTCACGAACACAGACAACCGTTGGTACGTAAGATGGGCATTCAGACACCCCGCTCTCGTTGGTTCTCACAGCCACGACAAAGAATATGCACGTCATCCATCCTTACCTGAAGAGGACGTACGGAATTCCCAACATACTGCACAGCATCCGCAACACAGTCAGCAAGACGTAAGATTAGGTATTCGAATCGGATGAGATGTGCCGGTTGACACTATGCATTGGCAGTATACATCACACCATCTTGCGGAGCGCAGGCCTTCGGTTGACATGATGACCCACAGCAGTCCTAGGTCGCTGGACTGGCGGCAGCCTGATGTGTCAAATTCATATACCGGAGGGCTGGAGGCGATTCCCCAATCCGAGGTAGGGAAAATTCTGTGCCCGTCTCCTTGAACCTAAATTTACTGAGTAGATACGATCATCAAGCGACTCCTACAAGTCCGAGCGCAAGCACTCGCGGACCTGGGGGCAGGGTGGTCAGGTTGATATCATGGTCTGTACTATTCGCGTTGTCATGGACTGGGATGACCTGACTCATTGAGATGTAGCGGTTCTGCAAGATGTCACAGGACTACCGCCGCGAAAACGTAGCCACCACATGGTCGATCCGGCGGGCCATAGCGCATCTCTGTTGTCCCAGACGATGACACTGCCTCTATAATTCTTTTGTATGCGCTGGCCGCCTCTCGGTATTCATAGATATGCCCGGGGAGGCACTGATATCCAAGGCCTTCCTTTTTACGGGAGACATTGGATACTGTACCGCTTTGTTGCTGAGCGCAGCTTCGTATCGCTGTCTGTTTCATAGCATCGCATAACTAGATTCGTCGTCCTTTGGCGTTGCCATTCATCGCTTTGCTTTCCTTGTGTTATCAGCCTGTATCATAATCAAGACCGCTGTATCCCCCTGCTATTTTATACTCACGATGTTCGCATCACATCCATCCTACCTCGTGAAAATCACCGGAGGTAACGTGAACTGCATGCAGGTTCGCTAGGCTGATGGGTGTGTTTGTGTGAAATCTTGTGAGCAAATATTCTCAGTATCAAGTGACCTTCCATTGGAGTGGGTTTCATGCAAATGTTGAACGTTCCTTGTCCCACTGCAGTGCCGACTTGATCCTGCATTCTGATTATGTAATGCAATGTGCGTCCGTCTTACTCTCCCGCAGACAGTGCGAAAGGTTGAACTTGTACGCCCACCAAACAGATGCACCGTCAGCCCAGCCAGTCGTCCCCTACCTCACTATACCATGTCTCCACCGACCGTTGGTTATCGCTTGGTCATAGCGGTGGCGAACTGCTTTGACCAGGATGGTCCCGTGCCGAACCCCCGACCGCTCGTTGTTGTACGCGACTAGGATTATTGAACGCTTTGTCCCAACGTCCGCCCTGTGGTGCTCGGTCCATTGAAACGCTTGGACAAAGGGGCTGTGACGCCAATGGTCGGGATAATCGCGTGCCACACACGTGTAGACCACACATCTCATCTGTTAAAAGGCGTTGTCGTGTCCGTCACAGATGTATTATCCATCCTATCATTTTCACTCCCCGAAACCACCCGTTGTCCCCGTCTTTGTCCCAGAGAGCTTCTTTGTGTCTCGCCTCCGTTCTCGAGCATGCAGAGTGCGATACCGTCGCATCATCCAAAATATCGCAGTGAGTGCAATTGGTCGAATTACAGGGAACAAGGATTGATTACCACAAAGCGAAGCTGTGTCGCAACCTCGCCAATGGAGTCTGCCCTTTTGGTCAAAAGTGCAGTTTCCTCCATCCGGCGCTGAGGCCAGTTCTTCCTCTTTTTCACTTGCACAACGCGCCTTCAGTTGGAACGCGCTACTTTTGCCACAACTACTCGCTCTCTCTAACCAGCAAGCAACTCAGAAGCCGATGCCACGGCGGTCGTCGCCCCGGTCCCAAGGGCCACAGCTTATTGACGAGGACCCATCACCATCGACCTCCCTCCTGCTCTCCAAGTCTGACTGTACCTCTTCGGACCAGGTGCCACAAACTAAGCGATCCAGCAGACGGAAGAAATACAAATACCCGTGTAGACTTTTCATTCGCACAGGGGGTTGGTGTCCGGCCGCGGGACAATGTAAATTGTAAGTTCCATTTGTATATGCCATTTATGGATGATCTAATCCGTGGTTGTTAGTCGGCATGATGTGGCTGCATCACTTTCTGCGAGTATTCAGAAAGCGGATTGTGCACCCCCATTCGCAACTGATACACACGGGAATGGAGGGAGAACCATCAGTGGTGGCGTTCTGATGGGTAGACAGTTATCATCTCCGCTGATTGTTAGCCGGACCCATTCAGAGCCTCAATACACCGAAGCTGAGCTGATGCCACCGAGTTCGTCCACACGTTACCCCTCCATGAGCGCCGGCGTTCTTGGTGATCATTCAGACCGACCGGATGTATTGGCCCAACCACACTTGGCAACCATACCTGCCATACTATGCTGCTATGCCCGCCATGTCTATCTCTGCTACTGCAGGCCTGTGCTCGGTTGCGCAGCAAGGTGTCTATCCGCCATCTCAACCTCCAGTACAGACTGTACCACCGAGGGAAACTCAGGCTAGCCTGCCAACGGGGTCGTATGAAGTGAATGGTACGACGTATTTTACAACGTCCATGCCTTGCGTCCCCGCGCCGCCACCGCCAACATCTTCAATGCCCGTCCACCCAATTCCATTCAATCATACGATGACTCCCGCATACCCTTACTATGCACCTCCTGCCCTGCATGCAGGCCACTACGATATTCACAATCGAACGATGGTACGTTGGTCCGCAGGCCTCGTTTGATCCTTTTGCCACGGACCGGATGATGCCCAGTGAACTGCCTGTCATTCCACGACTCGAGGACTACCAAATGTCGCCTGTCCAGCAGGACATCCTTACGCACCTACTCTCATCGCCATCTGCGCCCAGTGGCGATCAAGGCTTGACGACTACCAGTGACAAGTTGACAGCCACCCAGGAACACGAGTTCCCTCATCGACCTCTGAAAGACCAGCGGGTGGGCCATGCGCGCCGTATCAGCGTCAACATCAAGAAACATGTTCGGGTCAACAGTGGCTAAGGGTTACTGGAGTTTCCGACGGCACGCCCTCGTCCTTTTTTCGCCCAAAAAAAAAAAGAGTCACCTCGTTGGGTTCTGTTTCTTGAGCAAGTTAGAATATCGTATGTATATGTTATCTTACCACCGTCTTGTCTGTTTTTTATAACTCGATCATGTTTGCAGCATCTACATGTTTTCTACACCCTGTTCATCCCACTTTTTTTTCCCCCGAGTAATCGTCATCATGTACCACACATCTTACGAAAAGGCGCTATTTTCCTCTCTTCCTTGTTTCATTACGCATAATTATGTACGCTCACAACTTACGAATGTGTGTAATGCTCATCGGGTTCGTTCGATCAATTCGGGAGGGTACAAGGTTCTTGATGGCGCAGTATTGCATTACCGGTTCTCCGTCGGAACCGCGTCCAAGTATACGCCCTTACGCCTGTTGGTTCATTACCTTCCGATCATGGCCGGTTCAGCCTTCAAGATCATTTTACACTTCATTAATAAACGTTTTTATAATATTGCCGAGACCGAAGCCGAGTCTTGCATTTCTGGTTTCCAACTTTGGACGGGACACTATTAGAAAGCTATGATTACAGGTATGCAAAAGACGAGGAAAAACAGGGGAGACAGTGAAGCAAGAAAAGAAAAGTGCCAAGTTGGTATGATACACACGAGAAAAAAATGCTAGATGCGTCAATGAATCGGAATAAATACGGATGGAAGCAAGGTCCCAGAGAGCCCCGATCAAAGAAAAATGAGAAGAGAAAAAAAGGTCCATTAAGGATAAAGCATGTAAAGTCATTCCTCCACGTCAACCAAGAATGCTCCAACATTGGCATTATGCGTTGCATCATTTGGGAGACTCCGTCGCTCCCGATCGTGGGCTCACACGGGCACCACCACCCCAGGAAAAATGAAGGATTATTAAAAAAAGGAACGCGGAATGCACCGGATCATGCAAACAGCTCAGCGCCCTCGATTCCGTACGAGAAATCCAAGACCACAATCTTTTGGTCATGTGATGTGCTGACGAGAATTATCATGTCAGCCCTACCTCCGCAGGCGGCCAGTTCCGAAAGAAACAATATCTTACCTGACAATCTTCCCAACGTCGAACTTGACGTCGAAAATATGACTAGCGTGGAGATTCCTAAACTCTCTGACCAATCGGCCTACACCTTTGGTTTTCCGGCAAGACGGCTCGGCTCCACGCTGGGAACCAGTGTCTGCCGCTTCCCCGTGCCATTCCCAGACTCTGACACTCTTATCGTAGCTCGTACTCACGATGTACCCTGTCTTGGGGTCAAAGCAAAGAGCCCTGACGAGCAAGGTGTGTCCTGCAAATGTGTGTAGGCATTCACCAGTCGAGGCACGCCATAGTTTGATCGTGCAGTCATTTGATCCACTCAAGATGAGGCCATCCTGTAACACCAGTGAGCAAATACAATATCACTGGATATGGAGACGTGCCTTGAACTCAATACAAGCTAATCCCTTCTCGTGCCCTTCAAACACCCGGATGCATTCACCTGTTTCGACGTCCCAGAGCATCATCCTCCCATCGCCGCTTGCGCTAACAACTCTCCCGTTCTCCAGCCCAACGGCATTGACCGGACCTTCATGTCCACGTAAGACCGTATGAAGAATCAGCGTCTTGCGATTATAAACATGCATTAAAGCGTCCTTGGAACTGTGTCGCGCATGAGTAGTGACTCCGACAATCTCGGAAAAAAGCTTGCCATGAGACGATCCACTTGTCATCCATTCTCAGATCCAAGACACCTCCCGAGTGTCCTCGGAGAACTTTACGTATCTCCGCAGATATCTTCCTTGGGGGACCAAAGTCCCCAAAAGCAGTAGGAGTCTCTCGACTTTCCTGTCCTACTGCCGCCGGCAGTAGTGATGTATTCCTCATGTCCCACAGGTGTAGAAACTAGATCCCAGACGCACACCGTGCAATCACTGCTTCCGCTGACCATGAAGCCACGGCAGACGCCGTCGCTTCCCAGGTCCCAGTCACGTTCAAATTTGAGGCATAGTACACTTCCTGTGTGGCCTTCAAAGGAAGCCACACATTTGCCAGTCTTGATGCACCAAATTTTGATCGTCCGGTCTCGTGAACCGGAGATGATACGCGACGAATCAAAGTCAAGGCAGTAAACACTGTTAAGAATGGTGAATCGCGATGAGGACAAATATCTAGCGACTTACCTGTCCCTGTGACCATCGATTCTGAGCACGCGGGGTTCGCCCTCAGGATCCCGCCACCGCTGTTCGAGAATTGATCGTCCACGGTATAGGCTATGCCAATCGAGCATTAGAGGGGCTTGTCTTGATATTGGTTGTGGCTCCGATGGTATCACCGCTTCTTGTTCCTCGACTTGGTGCCCGTTTCCATCTCCCTCCTCGGAAGGAGCATCCAAACATTGACCATCTTCCTCTCGGCGTTGCTCGCAAGGGTATATGAATGCCCCATTACCAGTACCCTCATCCCCAAGCCTTGCAGTCTCCTTGAGCCTCATATTAGCCCGATCAAAGTTGACAGCCCATCCGCTCGGGTAGTCACACTGTTCGCCGTCGTGTTCGGTGATGGGCATTGAGAGGCCGTGGATACCTTCGTCCTTGACACCCCGATATCGGCGTCCGAAGCCTCCAAAGGAGTCTTGGGTGCGATGGCCAAGGTCTGAGGGTTGACTTGGAGCGTGATTGGGTACACGAGGAATGCCTTCTCGTGCCTGCCATAGCCCCCACCAGACGCCGTTGTCAAGCGCGAGGGACCGCCATGCGTTGCAAGATGAGGAGACTGCGAGGACGCTGCGTAGTGGTAAGTAGGAAAGTACCTGTAGAAAAAGCTCGGGGGGAAGCCGGGTAAGTGGTGTTGGGGTCTTTGAAACTGTTATCAGAAGGGGTCGTGTCAGCATTAATGACGCGGAGGGCGCGGACAGTTGATCCTGACCTCCTTCGGTGGACTCTGGTTCCTGGGTATCCCCGTGCCCATAATCGTAGACATCCGGATATCCATAACCGCACACACATGCACCGTCACCCCACCCGGAACATGTACAGCCGACCAACTCACCCTCTTCACCATCAAGGGGATCGAGAGCACCGTAATCTACGTCCGTATCGACGTCAAGGGTACCTCGCCTGACACGTTTGATGCGACGCTTTTCCTTTAGTTTGCGGCCCACGCCTATCATGGGAGATGTTTTACTCCGAACAACAGAAAAGCCAGGCATCGGACTCGATTTCGTACGCGCTGCGGGAATCGGGGAAAACTGTTGGTGCGAATCTCGAGCGATGGATGAAGGCTGGGGGGGGGCCTTGGCGGGGGAAGCGAGAGACTCCCAAAGGCGTGATATTCCAGGCCTAGGGCGTCTTTGCTTGCCCATTAGGGGACCTAGGCTCATGCTTTGTGATCGGCCATTTGGAGAGAAATGGAATGAACCTGCAACTGAAGTTGAGTTGGAGCGGAGGAAGGGTAATGACGCGGCGCCACGAAAATGGGAGGAGTGGAATGGATCCGCGTCAGGGTCTTCTGCCAACTGGGAGGCGTACTGATAGAAAGTTGGACTGCTCGGGGGAGAGATCATGGAAAAGTCTGCTGTAGGAGTAGGAGAGGGAGGACGCGTAGAAAGTGGGCTGCGTGATAAGGATGGAGTTGTTGCTGAAAGAGGGGCGGAAGGGGACTGTCTGTGGACAGAGATGATAGATGGTACAGTCATGTTGGTATATAGAACAGGGAGACGGGAAGGACCAGCCTTTGGCCCGTCATCAGGAAGCTCTGGTTCTGGGGTAGAGTGAGCGGTGTAGTACGGTGTAGGTACAGCGGAGCGGAGATAACTGTGTTCAGCGACGGCATGTGAGGGGGCGTCTCGGTGTGCATATCCGATAGGGAGTCTTGGGTGCAATAGCACGGTGAGATCAGAGTCCGCGGTCAACGATCCGCTGCTCTCCCGGTTATTGTCGATTGCACGATCGGGTGTCGGAATGGCTGTGAAAGTAAAAGAGTGGTCTTCTGCGTTTGGTGTGGGGGATGCCTCGGACACGGTAGGGCTTCCAAGTCGGAACACATCGTCTTCTTCACCGGGACTAGGTGGCGGCGAGAGTGCCGAGGTCGGTGCTGTCATGTAGGATGAAGCGGAAAGGGGCATCTCCAACGTCCAGGAGGTGTTGAAATTGAGGTCGAGAGTGAGCCGGTGAGTCTGCTGCTTCGTGGGGGTGTCTAGGAGGTCAAAGTCCAAGGTTGGGTGGGGGGACAGGGAGACGGGGGGTCTTGGTTCAAAGGGGGAGACTGAGCCGGCGTGGGTGCTGGAAGGTCTCTGGTCGCGACGAGGGACGGCGTCGAGGAGTGGAATAGGGCGTTGGGATGTCGTGCGTGGAAATGGGACGGAGGATGTCCTGCATGGCTTTGGCGGTGTGCAATGCATGGTCGACATGCTGCATGATGAGCAAGACATTATTTCACCTCCTCAAAGACCCACTTCGCACGTGACCAATAATAGTTGGAAAAGACAAGACTTTCTACCTGTACTTTTATACTACTCAACACGAGGTAACACAGATCTCTACGAAAATTGTATTGCCCCCGTCGTCGGATCCGTGATCGTAAACATTGGCACATGCGAGACGACCAGTCCGAACAGCGCCATCCTGCGAGAACAGTCGTGTCAACGTCATGTGGGGCGAAAAAAACGCCGTCGCAAAACTCGTCGGTGAACGGAATCATGCATGGAAACAACATGCCGGGCGGGCGTAATAGGTGGGAGATGCTGTGCCACCACACCACCGATGCTCGGCATCCGATGACGTCCATCCTCGAGACGCGTCCCATTCAGTAGAGAAGCCCCAGTACAACTCAGAGATGTCATACGAAAAGGTCATGAGCTCCGTGGACCTCGCACAAGCAAAATTGAAACAATGTGGTGAAAGGAAAAAAAAAAAAAAATTCCCCAGCGAGTGTGCGGAGAACAAGGCTAGTCACTCACATAAGGGTAGCCCAGGGCGCACTTCCACCTTCCTTGGCGCGTAGTGGGTGCTGGTTCAGGACCCCGTTAATGGCAAGAATAAGGACTGGCCATGCAGCATATCTATCATCCCATTTACCAATGAACCGCGGACCGGTTATTTGAGACACGATGCCAGCAAACTGCGGTGATGTAGCCAACGCACCTATTCCTTGTGACCATCACCATCCCAGCAAAGAACATACCCAACGAGCCCACCGCGTCTAAACAGTCAGAGTTGTTTAATCCCAAATACCGAACCCCGGACAGTGAGAAATAGCTCACCAACAGACTCTGCTTTCCACGGCTTTGGGAGCGTCAGTCTTGTCTCTCGCGAAGAATCTCTTGGGTCACTGTTACTGCTCGACATGCTCGTGCACCGTGTATCTGATGTCACTGCGAGGAAATGAAGTAGAGTACCGTGGGAAACTTGACCCACACATCCTTTCAAAGGGTACCTGATCGATCGGCTGCCAGTGATGCTAGTATCAGCTCACGTTTTTCTAGGTTCGAGCTCCCTTGGCATGCGTCCCCGAATGTCTGAAAGAATTACCGATAAATCGATAACGGTTTTTCTCCCGGCGTCGGGCACGAGCATAATATCTTTCTTTCCCTCCCTCGTTTCTCCAAGGCGTTCACCCGAGTACCATCTGTTCTCGGTCAATCTTTGGCAAGGACGTCAGGTGTAGTTCATGGTGTCCATTGAAACACGTGGTCAATTCCGGTACAGTTCGCCGCATTGTCCTGGCCTGGTCCATGATGCATGACGTGGCATGACCATCGAAAACGTTTCCGTTCCCGCCGGTGATCGTCCAAGGAACACTACAGTAGGAAGCGCTGCTTCTGCGGGACTCCGAGAGCATCTCGTGGCAATCGTATTCCAAATAATTGTGAACGTACGTCCTCGGTGATTAGTCTATGCATCCTCCGTAACTGTTTGAACAACCGTCAAGATATACTCCAGGTCTAACGTATTTTAAAAAGATAGACGGTTGCATGAGAGAGTCTCGAGAAACTCCACTCGACGATTTCGGTCGCCTCCCTTGCCACTAAGAATTTCCTCGGTTCTCCTGCAACGTATCGTGGTGACCTCGAGTAAATACTGCCAGTGTCGACCTGTACTAGCGGTATGGAATGACGACTCGTGGCGCCGATCGACTGCTACCCCCAAAACCCTACACGCCGCCTTCATACGTGCAGAACAAGACGGCGATAGGGGCAGCGCCTATACAAGGCGAACATAATGCAGTAAACGGAATGTAGATCCAGACCGAGGACCGCCTGCTCCTCAACGTCATCGCACGTTGCACACTGTGCAGGCGTTTTTGGTAGCTGATATCAGGAACGTAGTGGGGGTGACCTCGTGGGTAGCGCGGCTCCAGCCCCAAGATCGAGGAGGGATCAGGGGTTGCTTCAAGGGACACCATTTTTTTCTGATTCCCCTACATCACCGGAGATCGTGGAGGTTGGCTAGACGCACAACTTGGCCGTTCTTGGTATGCGTGCTGTCATCGAGTGAACGGTTGCCAACACTGCTCTGTTTGCGGGCGATCCCATGAGAATTACCTTTAGAGGTATGCTTTTTTTCGAGGTTCTGACTGCATACTATTCTGATTTGCGGCGACGCAGTTGTGCGAAACTCAGCCAGTGAGTTGCAATCAAATTCAGATACGTGTTCAGTGCTGATATCCACGAATGACTGATGGCTGGTGCAGCACAACTTGATGGTTTCCTCCAGATAGATTCACTCAAGCTTCAGGTGGTCCACGTCGCTTCGGGGTTACGGTTTCAACTTGTGATTGATAACATCACTGTCTTCTTGGATCCTATCAGGCTGGGACTGCAAAGGGCTTCCTTTTGATCGGGGACAACAAGGTGATTGATGGTATTGCATTACTCCCCCAGCTTACTGATCGGTCGTTTTAAAACGAGGGTCAGGACAACCGACGACGACGAACTCACGACCTATACGAGCGCGAGTGCTTACACCACGCCGATCACGCATTCACCTTCTTTTCCAGGACATGGACACTTTCAATCTTGCGCTGCGGCCAACTTGGCTACTCAAGCCTCTTTAAGAGGTACAAGTTGCGCTGAGTCGCTGATAGCTGGAGCGCTCGAGGTGTTGTCAATTGATATTCTCCATGGTATCCCTGTTCTGGACAAACTACGAACGTCATCATGTAAGGGCATTTTACTCACTTTCAATCTTCCGGAAACAGATATAGTTGATGACCAGCACCCGGCAAAGAAAACGGTTCCAGCCTGTCCGAACGAACGGACGAACGAGCAAACGGACCTGGAACGTTGCTGTGCGAGTATAGTCCAGAGAACCCGGTGTCATAACACACAGTAAGCACTTTTCGTCGCTCTGAGCCAGTCATTGGCCGGATAAACTACCTGTATGACCTGTATTGGACCTGTCCACTTCAACGTGGATGAAATGTTCAAGTGGTCTGGGACATGTTACACAACAAGGTATAAAGATTGCAAACGGTCACCTTATAATATTAATTCTAAGGTGAATTTATTTTTAATAGCAAAAAAAAGACCATAAATATTGAACAAAGGGACCCAAAGGAAACACACGCAAAAGATACAGGCAAGCGACCAACAATCCAATCACCTAATTCCAATTAGTCACAATCCATTCGCACTCCTGGGGTCTAGATATACTGAACAGTAAGGTAAGAACTGCCGGTAGAGGCAGAGGTCAGAACTTGGTTATTCTGATAAATCTCCATAATAAGGGCCCCGTCAGGCGTGTAGGTCCCAGTACCAGTGGCCGCGGCATCCCAAAAGGTCACCGTACCAAAGTTGGCAAAAGGAACGGGGGTACCGTTCTCATCGAAGTCTTCGACAATCCACTCTGCGTTCTGCCCACAAAGTGCATAAGCAGAGCTGAGTTGCTGGTACGCAGATTGGCCATTTGAAAGATTCTCGACCTGGACGCTGCCAGACGTCGTAGAAGTCGCGGTAACAGACACTTTGATGATGTCTCCAACAGACATGGAAAAATCGGAAAAGTAGTACGCGTTATCAGGGTACCACTCATACCAAGCTATACGGGAAGAGGATGGGTGAGGTAGACCAAGGATGCATAGTTCAACATCTCTTTACCATCGTAAGAAACTCCATTATCTGTAACAGTAAAATCGACTCCAGCTTGGAGAATGGCATTGGCGCACGTGTCACCGTCGATACCGACCCAGGCAGACGCAGCGGAGCCACTCTGGCCCGAGGGAGCAGGGACGTTAAATGTGCCAGTAACGTAAGTGAAAGTTCCCTTTCAGAACATTACAGGATGAGATCAGCAAGACACGGAACGCGAGGTGGGCAACATACATCATTCTCTTCCCAGACAGCGCCAGACCAGTTATTGCTGTATTGGAGTCCGTCAGAAGCAGTGTTAGCAGGCTGCTCAATGCGGTCAAGGAACCGAGACTGGCGCTCGCGACGGCGATCCGCCAGAACCGCAGAAACAAACAAGAAGCTGAAGACTAGGGCGGGATTGAAGAGCATAGCGAGTGTGAGAGGACAACGATCTATGGACAGCCAAAGAACGATAGAGGTCTGAGGCTGGAAATGAAAGTGCAGTGGAACCTCACTTTTATGCGCTCCACAGGTCCCCTCGCTGCTGGCGGCGTTTCGCGGGCAGGAACACACGTGTTGCACGAGAGGTGTATGGTCCGAACGGAAATTGCCCCAGGGCAGTCTTCCAACGCCTCGGTTCACCCCGAGAACCTCGTGTTAAGGTTTCACCTTGCATTGGATCATGGAAGAGAATGTCAAGTGATCAGAACAGCCTGCACTTGCATGGTACTTACACCTTCTACCACCGCTAAGTTCCTATAACGACAAGTGTGCCGCCTTGCGTCCGATCAATGTTTATGAGGCAGCGGCCGACAGCCTTCTTCTCGAGAATTGTCGTAACTCATTCATATAACGACAGTGCCTCTCGCTGCCACGCCGACGACGAGTAGAACGACCCTTGACGCCGTTCAAGTTACGATACACAAACGAGCGCCAGCAACGAGTGATGCGCACAGGTGTGCGTAGGAACGTGGTGATTTGGACACGGGATGGTACGGGTGTGGTCTTGGATTCTTCTAACCCACACTGATACGGTGTACCCATGCGAACGGTGTGCGGGTTCGCACGGGTATGAATGGCGATGTCTTGCACTTGAGGCCTAAGGATCAGTGGCCTTATCATCGACCAAGTACCATACGCCTCCGCGACGCCGTTAGAGTGGATCATTTCCGATGACATGGTCACCGCATGGACAAAAATGATATGATATTATGTTCGCCCTTGGATTGCAACGGGGAACCAATTACCATACCTCTTCGCGCGCATAGGCCCGAGCTCAACACGTGGATTCCAGAGTGGCCCGGTACGATCGACTCTGGAACGCGTGGGTGCTCGGCAATACGAGCGCAACTGAATGGGACTTGTCAGTACTAACGTCAGATCTTGCCACTGTTCCCTCGGGTGCGTTGTCGAGGGCGCGTCTCGCTTGCTGATCAGTGTCGGCGCTACGTAGATTTGCCTTGGATGTAGTACGTGGACCGCCTCGAATACAAAAGATGGTGTAGGAGCAGCAGATGGTGATGCCTTTTAGACTTTTGGCTTGGGTGCCAGTGTGGTCAACTCCTAGCACCGCGTTGAGGACGAAGTCAAGACCGAGAAGCTCGGCACCTGATGAAGCTTAGTATGCTCTTCGATTCCTTTCCGAGAGCGAGTCCAATGGTCGGTCATGTTGGGCAACATTATAGGGCACCAGAGAACAACCTATACCTTATCATTATAACCGACCAGCTTGACCAGGGCTACCTGCGTCCAAATCCCAGTTTGTGGAAGAACGACACGAATGACATGCGAAGAGAAGAGCTGACTAAGATAGCAAGAACCTCTTCAAATAGTCGATCGTCGCAGCATTCACATATTCGATCACGCTCTTCTGCCTGTACCCTATACCGAACCAGATCTGCATGAGCCCACGAACAGGGAAACACGACCAACGTCATCTGGCACTCACCGTGTCCTTCGCCTTCACAAATCACTAGCTGCGCCTGTCCCCCTGGCGTGTCTCGCGCGATCTTGTACATGGCCACAGCTTCGTGCACCGTCACCCGCGTGTCCGATTCGCCGTGCGTGATGAACAGGGGGACTCTGATCTTGTCCGCATTATTCAGAGGCGAGATGCGTTCCAAAAAGGCTCGGACGACGGGGTCGGACTCGTCCCCGTACTCGAGACGCCTGTTTGCACGACGCACGGGGGCTGTGTTCTCGAGGAACGTAGCCCAGTTTCCGATACCAAAGTTGGCAACGCCGCATTTGAGTTTGGAGGAATAATGCGTGAGGGTGGCCTTGGACAAGCCCAGTCAGACGGCGGAGCAAGGAGCGGGATCATGATCGAGCCAACTCACAAAGACCATGTATCCGCCATCTGAACATGGCGATAATTAGCACGTTCATGTCAAGCATGGAGGAGGGTAGATACTCGCATGAGCCACCCATGACTGCGATCCGCGATGGATCCAGTTCTCCGGATAATCCAGATCCGATATACTCGATCAGTGCATTGATGTCTCTGCCATAGTCCTCCTCGTAAAACGGAAGAGCGAAAGAAGTCGGGACGCTCACTTGACGGCATCCTCACGCTTCCAAACATCGTCCAATGACATGTACTTTCTCCCATACCCCGAGCTACCTCTCACATTTGGATAGATCACGGCGATTCCCAACTCATTTAAAAGATAGTCGTGGGTCGCACTTTATACCTTGTCGTCAGCCAAATCGGTTATCGAAACAGAGGTACCTGACTCACGTCCTATACTGCACGGTAGCCTGTGACTCGGGGCCACCATGGATACCGATGACGACAGGCGCTTTGCTATTTCCTTTGTTCGGGTGGTAATACAACGCAGGAACCTCCAACCCATCAAAGCTTCTGAACTTGATCAGCTTTGGCGCGACAGCCTTGGCTATTTCGGGTGCTGCCGCCTGAACATAGGGCGTCAACTCGACGTCAATGTATGCGTTACCATCCGGGGTATGCATAATCGTCTGGAGGTCCAGGGTTGCCTTCCGGACGAATCCACGGGATCGATAGGAGGCAAGACGGAGTACGAGCTCATAGGGACGTCCGTTTTGCCCGTTGTGCGAGTACGCGATCCATCCCCCCTCCCATCCAAGCTTAACCTCGATCACTGCGTTCTTGTTCGGGCCTCTGAGAGGCATAGCATACAGAGTGCTCCAGCCTTCTACATTCGCAGTGAAGTAGATGCAGGCATCTGTGACACCGAGATGTTCCACCTCCCAGGATACGGGTTTCAGAACAGGGACAGAGGCGTCAAGGTTGGGTGTGGTTATATGCGTGACCGTGCGCTGGTCCATGTCATATGATACGACGGCGTCGAAATCACCGTACGCATTTGTGATGATATATATCACGTGGGCATTAGCTGGGTCGAGAGAGAAGGAACCGTGCATCGTTGTCGCTTCTTCGCGTTCGGTAGCTCCTGGAAGAATGATACGCTCGAGCTTGCCCGGTTCTGAACCAGAGATGTCAACCACGAACGTGGGCTGATAGACGTTTCCATAAGCGCGTGTGAGAAGGAGGTATTTGTCGTCGACCGAGAAGGATCGAGTGACCCATCGCTCTGTCTTGCCATCTCGGAGAGGAGGAGTGACTAACTTGGAGGGGATACACAAAGGAGTCGAGTCGCTGGTGGCTCCAGTACTGGAGCCTATCAAACGAGTGACGTAGGCAAGGGTATCGGTATTGTTTTCCTTGTTTGAAACGAACGCCATCAGTCTGAGAATATCCGTGAGTATATACGCGGAATATAGATCGAGACCGACTTGTTGGATGGCGAAATTATAATACTGCCATATCTGTAGTCGTCATGAGTCAGTCTCTCGATACGGCCTTTACCAGGGGCGTTATCCAGTTCGCCATCAATCTTTGGCAAGACTTGTTCGCAAAGTGCGTCCTCCCAGTAACGCCTGAACAAATCAAAAGTGTACGAAAAGTAACTTGTGAGTATAGGGAGAGGAACGTGCCATGTACACGCACCAAAGTTGAAAGTGCTCATTTCCATTGAAGTCCATGGACATTATTGCACCACCTAGCCTGTACACACCACGCCAATCTTCGCCAGCAATCGATTTGAATGTGGCTATAATCCGACCTGTCCCGATGTTGAAATGTGTGAGACGCTCCAGCGCAGTGTTGGCGGGATCTGCTGAGATCCGGTAAACCTGAGACACTTGGGCATCCTCTGGCCGATGGGAGAGGAAGATGCCACCGGGAATTTCTCCTTTGACAGTCCTTACGGTGCGCTCAAAGCCGTACAAGTTGAAATCTGCGTTTATCATTTGTATCATCTGCACCACACACAGCAATGGATAACACACTTCGAGCAGCATCTTCATAGGCTTTCATGCCGGTGGAGATCTCCTGAGGAACATCTGGAACATTGACCGCTTTTATTTTGTCGGCGGGTCTAGTGAATTCGAGGTCACCGTAATCGACAAGAGCAGTCATGTTTGCCAGGTTCGATGAGGGCGTGGGGAAACGTTCGAAAACCTGACAGGTGTAGCATCTCGGTACCGTTTATATAGCTGGTCGACGAACCTCTAAGAGGAACAAAAACCACACGGTTGAGGTTCGCCATACGGTCCAACGGTACTCCGGTAGCACGGTCACGCAAGAGATATGATCATGAGAGGGCCTCGGAGGTTTCCGAACGCGTGTCAGAACTGATCCATATCGACGCAAAGCAACGTGCAAGGAGGACATGCGGTCCACACCTTGTTCGTTGATCCCATTCAAATTGCTCTGCTACGCTAATGGGCGAGTTGTCCGAGTCGATACAAAATGGTGCGTGCTGGTAGTATGATAGTTTTGTCGATGCTTACCGTCGGACAAGACCCGACTGAAATTAGCACTGGTAGCCCAATTCGCGCAATGGCGTTTACAGCAGACGGCAAATACCTCGTGAGCGGGGACAAAGAGGGGGTCCGGATGTGGCGAGTCGCGGACAACCGACAGGTGGGAGCGATGAAAGCAAAGGATGTCCGATCTATCGCAGTCTCGAGGGACGGCCGATGGATCGCGGCGGGGAAAAGCTGGGGCGAGATGACAGTGTGGGGCTTGCAGACACAGACATTCGAGGAAGTCTTGAAGCATAATTCGGATGGCCACACCGTCACAAGCGTCGATTTCTCGCCCGACTCGACTCGGCTCGTCGCTGCGTCGGGGAACCGCAAAGCCTACGTCTGGGACATCGCAACCCGCAGGGTGGTAGTTGGACCACTCGAACACCAGTATTGGGTGGTAGCTGCCAAGTTCTCTCCCCGAGGCGATCGAGTTGCGACAGCCACTTTTCGCCGTGACTCTGTTCGAGTCTACGACAGCCGCAACGGTAGCTTGATCGCAGACATTTCAGCCAAAGTCTCCCCGTACTACAACACCGGTCTTCTTTGGTCAAAGAAAGACATCTTGATTCTATCCAACAATTCAATCAACCGAATCGACGTATCCGCCGGATCTGTAGCTCTGGAGTGGCCAGTTGACGATGGCAACTATCCGTGCATCGTCTCACCAGAGTCTGGGGAATTCATCTTATACTCCGCGGGCTATGAAATCACAAAGTTTTACAACACCCGGACAAGTACCCAGCAGCGAAGTCCCATCCAGCCCACCCAAGACCGTGACGCACATTCGATTGCACTCTCTCCAGATGGCCAGTATCTCGCGAGTGGTGGAGGGGATGGAAAACTCGTTATCCAAAGTTTGCTTACCACAGGTGAAACAACTTCGATCAATACCGCCACGAAGTCTTGAGTACTACACTGTAAGGATGTTCTGCTCTCTCGTCAGTTTTGTTACTCTGTGTATCTTTTCGCCTTAAATCTATTTTCTCCCCTACCATGTCCCAGTATGTAGTTGGCATGTACGGTAGTTCTTTCTCTGACTGAAACATTGTAATGTGGGAGTTCGCGTACACCTTTATAACTTGACGATGTCGGACTCGGACATTGTACAATTTCATGCATCGTCGTCACCGGTGACCCCACGCACCAAATCTGCCCCGAAATCTCTCAAGATCCCGCTCGTCCTTTCGTACACGTCCAGCGACGATGGAACAGACGAAAACCTGCTGATCCTTCTCCATGGGCTAGGTCAGTAACCCTTTTTTCATCCCAAGAACCCAATTTAAACATCCACGTCCAGGGGACACCCATGTACCGTTTGCAAAGCTCGGTCGTTCGCTCCATCTCCCGCAAACAGCCAGTCCTTGCACTCCGTGCCCCTGAACAGTAATCGTGCGCGTTCATCAAGACCGACCCGTCATGCTAAAACGACCGTCCACAGGATTCCATATCTCTACGAACAAGCCTTTCAATGGTACACGTCCTTTGATCCGCTCGGTGACACCATCGAACGACCGAACCCAACGCCCGCGCTCGAGGTCATAGCCAAGGTCCTCGATCACCTTATCGCGGAGTGTGCATGGCCCCCCAATCGTATCCATCTCTTTGGTTTTGGCCAAGGGGGCAGCGTCGCTGCAGAAAGTACGCTAGCGTGGTGGAAGAAGGAGCTCGCGAGGACAAAGACCACATCCGACGCAGAACTACTTTCGGTTCCATCGCCTTGTCATCTGGGTTCGGTGGTCTCCATCTCTGGCCCGCTCCTTTCCTATCCGACACTCGTTGCCCCATGTCCCACACCCCTCCTATTATTTTCTCGGGGTTTCGTTGCCAAGGACGTGTCCACTGCATTTTCAAAGGGGTTCACGCAAATAAGGCAGGTCATCAAACCTGGTGGTCAAGGTGAAGAGAGTATGCCACGTTCTCGAGACGAGTGGGAGCCTGTCATGCAGTTTTGGAGTGAAATGTTGGGGAGGAGGATGGGGGATGGACTTTACGAGGTAATGGCTGGCACTGCAGTTTAATCGCGCAACCAAACGAGTATCACACCATCTCTTACCGAGATGTGGTTGGTATTGCATTCATAAAAAGCAAGAATGCTCGTCCGAAAACGTTTGACCTACTGACAAGAAATGTACTAGTTACTGTAGTCCGGATATTGAACCCTTCAAGTTCAAGGACTCGAGAAACCGACTGATGATCACAGATGTTTGGCTATCAAACTACAAAAAGGACACGGTCGGAGGATAAGCGATTACCACTAAACCAGCGTGAAACCGCTTTGTAAAGACGAGTTCAGAATCCATACGGCGCGACGCGCCTGATACATTTGGGCTGTGGCCGGATCCATTCGTCAGTGATTGGCGGGAAAATTGTGCTGAAATATCCCATTTTGTCTCCCCCAGGAAACCCAACGGGCCATGTGGGCAGATAGCAAACCTCCTGTCCTCCATGCATTAGTTCGCCTGTCGAAAAAGCGACAGAACTCCACGGTGTACCTCTCGATCACATGCAGGGTTGCATTTCACCCATTCGCTCCAGTCTAGCCACGTCATGAGATGATTCAAGTCCTCCAACCATGCGTTTCGGAGATGAGCCACTTTGATTACGTCGAAGTGATCGTTTGTGTTTAACAATGGGTCAATGCCTGCATGCACTCCCGCAACCCACATCTTCGTCACCACGCGGCATATCTCCCGAGTAGTCCCTCGTACAGCTTGAAGAACCAATTTCTCCGACGCAGTCATGAAAGGTAGCTCGGAGTCCATGGAATATGTGTGGGTGGTAGCACAGAGCCTAAAGACGGGTGTTGCCCAGTCAAGCTCAGTCTCGTCTGGTGGGTGCGTTGGGGCTGCCGAGAGAAGGAGATAGGGTGTCAACATGACTCGAAGCTCAGTCTGGGTTTTATTGGCAAGGTCAAGAACGTCGTCCGGGTTTGCGGTCGGGGCACTCAGCAGATATTGCACTGAATCGAGACGTTGAGCGTAACGATCGACTATGACCTGGATAAGCGACGCCCAATCGATTCCGCTGGACAGTCCCTCTGGTCTGGTCAACACTTCTTCCAGCCTTGTGCGTGTAGCGGATAGATCTTCACTGGAGATACCTTGCACGCGATGGTCCCATCTCTCTTGACCTGCCCGAATGGGAACCAGGGAAGGTGCGAGTTGGGTATCATAGAAGGTGACCAATCCAGCTAAATTTAAATGAACGCGCGTCTCTCCGGGGAGACGATTGTGCCAGGCAGCCGCATTCATGACTTCAAACGCGGATACTTGAACTGTTGGATGTCACTCTTAGAATTTCCCGGAATCTAACAGATAGAAGCCTCACGAAGAATTTTCTGGGGCCATTGCGTCAATGGAGATACGAGATTCGAGGAGGAAATCACTCTGACGCCAGACGTGGGGTCACATAGCATGACTTCACTAAATGCCTATAAGGTGGCAGTCAATGTACAGAATGACATTCAAACACTCACAAATCCATCTGCATCCTACGGACGTGTTCAATATAGGAAAAAAAAATCTGAAGTGAGAAATATTCACCTCACGAACGCATCCACTTTGTACTTTCCCCCCCATTTACAGATGTCCTCGATCCTCTGCATGTCTTCCTTTGCCGTTCCCCCACGTGGTTCACCCCATAGGAGCAGGTCTTGTGTGTCCAGTGCACCATCTTGCAGCTTCGCAGCACTGCTACCATCGAAATAGACAACTTTGAGGGGTCGAGTTGTCGCAATCGTGAACAGCCGACATTCTGCTTCGACACTGAACCCGCAGAACATATACGAATGCTCGGGATCGGTAGCAAACCATTCATGCATTGTTGGAAACACGTTGCTAGATGTGCCATGGTAGAGAAGTGTTCCCTTTGGAATGATTCCTGGTACGATGGCGTGACCTGCAACAAAGATTTGAAGTTGAGCTCTCGAGTTGGCCAGACAAATGCATGCAACGCTCACCGTTCCTCATACGAGTGTTGGGCCAGCGTTGAAGCAACGAATGGACCGTCTCGAACACAAGGTGGTCCGTAGAATTTGGGTGGGGGCTTGTGTCCAAGCTCCAATCTCCAAGATCGTTATCACCTAGGGCCGCTGGTTGCCATTCAACGTGGCTGGAGTGGAACGACACTTGGGTGGCGAAGACACAGACCGTAAACAGACACCAGAAAGTGAACCGCAACATCGTGGAACCCGACACAGAAGTCCCTCAGTGACCGGTCAGCGCTTCAGGTCTCTGCTTCTTGATTCGCTCCGCCAATTACTATCCCCACCAGTGACTTCGGCGGTCAATGACTTCGGCAGTCACAGCGTGTCACGATTGGTCACAATCTGTCACACAGCCAAACTTTGATCTCCGTTCGGATTCCTGTCGAAGCTCGTAAATGCAGGATTATTGTACTATGTACTTGTGGTACTGGTACTAGTGTTAGGATTACAGGGTAGTAGATGGCAAGAATGCAGGGTAGCTAATGTTAGCATTCATGATGTACTGGGGATGTCTAGCTGATGCTAGAGGTCCGGGGTGGCGTATCGACATTAAAGTGTGTCGTGCTGTGATGTTCGAAAAGAGAGTAGGTGCGATTGGGTGAAAAATGAGTGTGGCCTCGACCATTCGACCTGCGAAGGCGAAGCAGCGGCATCCCCTAGGGGGGCCCTGACACCGTCGAGACTGCAGCGGACGGACCTATCTGCAAAGCTACAACGGGTGACACAGAGTGACGATGGAACGTGACTTCGGCGTGTAAACTACTTTCCTCAATGACCGCCTAGTCTGGTCACCAGACTAGGGGACCCTTCTGCAACTCCGAATGACTCGGAGGCATGCCTTCTAACCCGCGTCTTCCCCACTTGATTGTTTTCCCGGTGTTGCACCTGTACACAAAACTTCCACGGAAGGTTCAATTGTCTGTTCGCCAGGGAAAAACAAACAAACAGAAAGCTGCATACTTGAACCATTGAGCATTGAGCGAATGTCTGAGTGTCATTTTTGTGAGTACCGCCGCCATCTGGTAATTTCTGGCCATGGTGGGCAGAACGGCCAAGGTAGTCCGAATCAAAGACGTAAACCACATCATGAACGAGATTCCGACACGATGGCAGAGATCACTACTCCAAGTTACGCCACGTGCAATGGTCCCTCCAGTGCATACGGTAAGGAGACACGGGGCCAAGACAGGAGAGGACACAGACGCCAGATGACACTGCGAAGGAGTATTCAGAACCTCTAGGTGCATCGGTAATCCACACGGACAACCTGGAGTGGTGTGTTGCTTGTTAACGCGTCAATTATCCTCTCTGGCGAAAAAAAATTGAATGCCATTCCGTATTACCACAAAACGCTGGAATATGCTGGCCCTCTCGTTCCATGCACAGAGTTTGACCAGGATTTAGCTCAAAGAAGCCATCAACGTATCTCTCTCTGCCGCGTACGGGTCCAAATCATTCGGACCCGGGAGCTTGAGACAAGTGTCCACCCACGCCAAGGCCCATGCACCATTTCCTACCTTCGTCCCACCAAGAATGCGCCGAGGTGCAACCTGTTCCCAGCGAGACTTGGTCGGCTGCGTGTCTGCAGGATCTGATTCGAGACGATATCAACGATCAGTGACTCTGAGAATGTACACACTCGAACGCACAATGTACCAGGCCCGTGTGGGGTTCATAAACACCCAATGGGAGCTCACCGACGTCCACTTTTCTCTTCTGGCTCACGTCCCCTTCACCGTCCACATCATCGCGCCGTTCACCTCTTCCTTTCTTTTCCCCTTTCCAGAACTGGAATTGCGCTCTAGGATACCCCCGCATGCAGTCCTCGCTTCTTGTCTCATTTTGGTCCACTCTGAATTCATCTCTTGGATTCTTCTAGCAGCCTCCGACATCCAATTATCTTTTGTAAGACCCTCGCGAGTCAACATGCTCTTCCTGACAGCACTATGCGGTCCGTCGCTGAATGGACCCCATCCAGAGGCACCGAAAAGCGTGGTTGGGCCACCAGCGCGATATACACCCTGGTTAGTCCCTGAAAACGTCTGGCTCGGCGCAGAGATGGCAGGAATGTTGCTCGCGGAAGCAGCAAGTGGATCCGGAAGCTCCCCGACAAAGTCGCCCGGGGAAAGGCCCTTCGCAGTGATGTCAGCGAGTACACGACCTTCGTAGTAATCATCCGTAATCCAACGTCCATCTAAAGAGAACCGACATTTCAAACTTTGAACGGCCAACTGAACATACATCAACCGACTCACCAATGATCATTTTAGCGCCATGTAGTTTGTATGCGCTTCGCGCAGTGACCAATGTGACACTGCGTGTCTTGAGATGCGCACCAAGCTTTCCGGCTTGTATGAGGGCCTCTTTTTCCTGTTGTGAAGCACTGAGTTTGAGTGCGAGTGAATTACGGCGAAAATAGTATAACGAGTCCCTAAAGCCGGAGGAACGCGCAGCATCGATAGCAAGCATATATTGTCGCGTTGGATGTCGATCAGGAAGGACAAAAGTACTACACTTGAAGCGTCGACCTGGAGACTTGTCAGACGTTTGACCACCAACTCTGGATCGTTACTCACCACCAAGCAGATTTCCGTCTATATCCATCTTTTGGTCCCCTTTATCGTCCGGTTCCGTGACGAACTCGTCGCCTTCGATATAACACACCTTGTCTCCAACTCTGCGCCACGCACGCCCACCTTCCTCGCCCTCTTCACCGTCGAATTCTCCTTCGCCACCCTCCCGGGCCGAGCCCTTGCCGCGACCCCGTCCTCTACCGCGACCACGGCCTCTCCCCCTCGCACGCACCTGCAGGTGTAGTCGGGGTAGTCCCGCGTGCGCGCCCTCTTGGTCTGCCCCGGGGTTGAGCAGAAGCGCGTGCATCGCGGTCACCACCCTCTTCATCAGTGCCCCTCATCCACGCCACTCCCCTCCAACTCCCCCTCTCCCTCCAAATCTGCATCCGTACCCTCTATGGCGGGCTCTTCCTCATCTAAAACGCCCTCGGACTCCTCTCGTTTCGCGTGGATGTCGTCCTCGTCGACATCATCTGCTTCCTCAGGGTAGGAGGTGGGGGTCTGTATGACGGGCGTGTCGGACCGCCGCGTGATGATCATAGCGCCTCCACGACCGAGACCGGGCTTGAGGATGATTTTGTGACTCGAGGTGGACGTGCCGGTGCGCTTCATTTGTGAATGGAATATTATTTTTGTGGGGAACAGTGGCGTTTGTCGTAGCCTTATCGTACCGCTTTGGGCAGTGTAGCGTCCGGGAAGTCGTCACTTATGTCGGGCCAGGTCAGTTGCACGTTCAGCGAAGTTGCGTAATCGCAAAGCAACAATTGGTTACGTAACAGCTGGCGCTCATTCCAAGACGCGAACATTCAACTTGTCACTACACCCATGTCGTCTATCCGTGACTTTCTCGAGGGCAAAATCGTGTGTATTGTTGCAGGTAGACGTATTGATATTATCTGACACCCGACAGGACTTTCATGGCCAAAAGAAAGCGGACGACATTACCCGCATAGCCCTCATCGCCATCACCGTAGGTTGCATGGGCCTTCCAAAGTGTTGTGTGTTCAAGTGTCCATAGGTCCTTTCTTTCGTCCTCGGTTTCGCACTGCAGTCACTCCGCGTAATGCTGGGAACGTTTGCTTTCTCCACGGTCGCGCTTGCGTTGGTACGCATGCACGGCTTGCTTTAACCTGGATTCGTTGAGTGCTGACGCGTGCTAATAGGTCGTTCTTCCACCCTGGCCCGCATACAATAGACATCCTGTCAAGTGGCAGCCTGCACAGCCGGCCGCATCGAAGAGCAAATGATGTTTCCGGTCCGCCTCTGTACAATACATCAGCACTGGGGCTGTGTAGGTAACAGTTGGGACCATCGTCGTCGGTTAAAACATTGTACTGAGATCACCGGATCATAGCCACTGATTAGAGTGGGCAAACTTAGGGGAGGATAAAGACGATTGAGAGAAAATACAGTCATTCACGAATCGTTATTTAATCAAGGATACAAGGTTCCACATAGCGATCCTACAGTCCCCACTTTCCCCTCCTGCGAGTCCCAACAACGAGGGGAAGGGGCGTCATCAGAGTTCCCAAGAGGTAGGAGCGTGCGTGCAATGTGGTGTGACCGCGGCCACCTGCACATTTTGTGTTGCAACTCGAGCAGGCGTCCCAACTGCACGAGCTCAACTGTAGTGTCGTTTACTCTGTTTAAAAGGCAGATGATGAGGACAGGTCGACGTCAAGAATGAGAGGACACGTACTGGAACGGGCTCTCATCTTTCTGCGCTTACGTCTGAGCCTGCGAGAACGCTTTTTCTTCCACTTCTCCCTCATTCTACTATAGTGAGCATACGCAAATTGATTCTCTGGAAGGGAACATACCTGTTTGTCGATTGAAGTGACTGAGGACAAAGTGGGGTGGTCGTTCGTGGGTAATCATCACTTGTTGGTGCTGTATAGTGATTATGTAAAGTTTCCCACGTCGCTCATGACTTAGCATCAGGTGCGACAAAAGTTTGGCTATGCGATCACGAATACTAGTTCGACTGATTCGGTCCTCACCGCGTGTTCTCTCCGCTGCCCGGCTTTCCCTCCGTGCTCTTCCGCCACCCGCGCCTTTGCAACTCCGGATAGCGACCCCCCTTCAACACCAATTCCGCCCCTGGTCCTCTTCGCAGCCCCCGTTAGCCGACCCCTCTCGTCCGGACCTGTTCTACCACCTTCTTCCACCAGATCCATCCCAGTCGATCCCTGTCTATGCGCTCTCTTTCCTTCCCTCTCCGCCTCCATCATCCCATTCAGCAACCATCCTTGGCTGGCTCCCTGCCGTCACAGAAGCTGCGACCGAAGACGTCGACGCCGGGCTGAACGACTTCGTCGAAAACTGTGCGTCTGTTCCGTGCATTCACGTTCCAAACGTTCCTTACTAGCAACTTCCGACGGTCTCCAGCACGGTTCCGACCACTCCTCCACGAAGCGGTCCAGCAGGCACTGCGTGAGGGCGTTGATGACGTTTGGACCAACAGCGCCATCCAGATCCAGCAAGGATGGATGCACATTCACGGTGCGCACTAAATTCACATGGTTATCCGCATTGACCTCGACAGCCGCGTAGATTACCGCAACGTCCCTGCGCTGGGTAGAATTGGTGATCCTGATGATATTATTGCTTCCGTGCTCGTACAGGACAGCAAGGTGCACTTCTACGTCGCGCCATATCAATTCATTCTGACACGCGCTTCATGTCCTTGATAAGATTCTTCCCGATACCTATCAAGCCATGCCCTCTTATCGATTCTGCACTGCCGATGGGCCGACTCAATTGACGGAAGGCCTGGAAAAGAAGCTCAAGAGTCTACTGGAAAAGGTCGCTGCGCGAGAATCACGATGATACGAACTTGCTCGATGGCACCGAATACAACCTGATATCCATGATGAGAGACCTAGGCACTAATCATATCTCTCAACACAATGTTTACAGTCGGCTAATATTTCGCACCAGTGATGCTAGCACGAGAGAGAGGGCCCTCTCGTTTGACCTGATGTATCCGTTACACTGTCACTAACCGTGATCACTATTTTGCAAGTGGGGCTCACATCAATATACTCCAAGTTAACTTCGCTGTTCGCGTGCATGCATATTATCATGAATTGCTTCAACTCTCGAGGTGCCGTGCTTTATTATACCATCTTTCATTTCTTTCCATCTGGTTTCGTTTGACCATCCTGGCGAGATCAACCAATGGATCTTACTGCGCTCTTCGATTGGATACTCAAACACCGTTCCCCATTGTCCCTTGTTTGTTGGCGAGGGGAGTTTTCTCAGCGACGGTTGTCGAGAAAGACCAAACCAAAATCAGCGACGATGCTCTCTGGACAACCCGGACAACGGCTGACGTCAGCATTCGGATCATACTACGATCCTCACGATGGGGACCAAGTCAATCCGAGGACCTTCGACTTCGTCCTCATCGATAGCAAAGGAGTCTCGGGCAAATCGACTCGAGGCCAAGTTGTCACGTTTGACAGCCTGAGTCACGGTCACCCTCGGATGTCGCTCGGTTCGGCGAGGACCGTGAGTACCGCTCGCGAACGAATGATGGCCTGGTCACTTGAGTCCGGTCCAGAGCCGTCGGACATGCGAGGCAACCAACAGTATGTGACTGCCTTTTCAAGTGACTGCCTCAACCGCAACTCGCACATGGCGTACTTGTCCACGGGACAGCCCTTAATGAGAGTCCTCTGGAAATCAGCGTACAGCGTCCGCCGACGAACGAGTCGTTCGCAGGTACGCAATGAGTAACTCATGGTTGTACATCTCTCGCGAGATTTGCACTCGGACCACGAAGAAGTAACGAAACATAGATTCAAGCATATCGTATGATAGAGCAAAAACAACATAACCATAACTT
This sequence comes from Boletus reticuloceps, assembly GCA_018397855.1. Taxonomy (NCBI): domain Eukaryota; kingdom Fungi; phylum Basidiomycota; class Agaricomycetes; order Boletales; family Boletaceae; genus Boletus; species Boletus reticuloceps. The sequence continues at coordinate 488,699 of JAGFBS010000003.1, forward strand.
GTAGTGTATACCAAAGACGTGAACGTGATGCCGAGTTAGGCAGGGTAAAGTATCAAAAGGGTGTAGCACCAACGACTTCCATGACAATTTGTCACGCCAAGCGCCTTGCACTTGGCAGCCTAGGTCACAGGGGAACAACCCAAGATGAAAAGATAGTGCGATTGTTAAGATGGAATAAATGGAGCAGAACAGGATAATGATAGGAAACCACAAGAGAAAAGAAGGATTGACTGGATCCAAGGTCATAATGTCGTTAGATGTCATTAGAATGATGAGTACGTGTTCGACGAGGTATTTTCTCCAAGGTCATCAGACTTTAACCACGGAATGAATCACGGGGTGAACGAGGGCCGAACAAGCCAGGGCTTCCACGGTCGGGAACAAGTAGAGTGGGTTCAACGGACGGCGGGGTGGGGGCCAACGCAGGATTAGCTGCAAGATAAGAGCATCAATCGCAAACTCGGAGTATGAATCTTAAACACGGCCAAACTCACGCTGCCACGTAACCCAAGAGTGAGCTTGTCTTGGTTCTGGGGGTGGTTCAGGAGCAACCTCCTGCCTTTTCCGAGAACGACGACTTGATCGTTGCTGAACGGTGCGCCAAGCTGGGCGAGACGGTGGCATGTCCTCAGGCGCAGGGACATCGGGAGGTGGCGGCGGAGGCGGCGGAGCACCAGGTGCCATCGGCGGTTTCCTGTGTTTACTTGTGGGCAAAAAGCATAAGATTCAGGACGGAACAACAAACCATTCAGAATCAAACTCTCCACCCGGGCCGTACTTGGCCTTCAACATCAGGAGGTATCCAAGCTCACTACAAGGAGGGTGAGCATCAGGAGATGGATGGATGTCACTACGTGGTTACTCACTGTTGGATATTACGACGTTCCTCACGCAGTTTGCCAACTTCACCCAAGAGCATACGAACCTCGGCGGCAAGGGCCTTGCTGAATTCGTCTAGATACTGTAGAGTTGACGTCAGTCACATCAAAGAAGTCTACCAAAATGAATCACACGTACGCCTTGGACGTTGTAAGGGACCTGCTCGTTCGCAGTAGCGCGGACAGCGTTAATAGTCTCCTGATGCTGTCGGGTACTGTCTGCTCTCCAACCTAAAGCCCTCCAATGAGCATTGGGGACCATGAAAAGCCCGAATCACTTACTCTCTGACAGAGAGTTAAGAAGTTCTCTCTGCTCAGCGTTCTGTCGCTGCAGCTCTTCCATGACTTGCTCGATACCTACCCGCTTCCTTGAGCCAGGAGCGCTTAAATGTGATCGATCAACTCACCAGGTTTACCCTCATTCGCTTGCCTCTGTTCTTCCTCGCGCTCTCTAGCCGCTGCTTGCTCATCTACGAGCCGTGAAACCATGCCCATTAAATCCCGCATCTGACCATCGCGCTCTTCCTTCCAACGTTGCTTCTCTGCCCAATGCTCCTCCATTAGCGCCCTCTTCTCTTCGCAGAGAGCCTGGTTTTGTTGGATCATATTAGTGAGGTCAGCCAGTTGGTTGCGCAAGGCCTCGTCCCGTTCTGCAGCCGCCATTCGCGCCTCGTCTGCTTCTGTCATGCGCAATTGCCGTTCGTCGTCGAGCTCAGTACGGGTACGAGCCAAATCCTCCTCGAGAGCAGCTATTTTGGCTTCCCGTTCTTCATCGAGGAGTCGCCGTTCCTCGTCGAGACCCGCACGTTCACGTTCGCGTTCCGCCGCGAGTGCCTCTCGCTCACGTGCCATTTCTTCTCTTTCCATACGCACGGTATCCAAAATGTCTGAAGCATGTCGGGAGGCTGCATCCTGCGTGGCTGTATGAATGGACTCGATAATTGAAGCTTGATCCTGAGCCTGATCCTGAGGAGGTCGGACGGGGAGCGGCGGAGCAGTCGCAATTCTTTCCTCCAGTTCATCGAACAACGCATCGCCCCGCTGTCTCGTTTCCGCATCTCTACGTTCTTCATTGTCGAGAAAGATGCGCTCTCGATCGTCTTCGTTATCGCGGAATTCCCTTTCACGTCTACCGTCAGCATCATGCGCGTCAGTGCACAACCTGTTCCAGTGCACGTTCTGCCTCGTCCAGCCGTTCCTGTCGTTGGCGTAATGCATCCTCAAGGTCGCCCAGTCCGGAAGGAAGCTGTGGCTCGCCCGGCGCGGGGATATGGTGAACCATTTCGCTTGGCGGTCGTCCTTCATCCTCTTCCGCGATCATTGAAGGTGGAGCAGCACCGCGTGAAGGTATGCGTCGGTCATCACCTCTTACAGAGGGACGACGTGATGGGAGTTCTGGGGCGTCTTCCCTTGGATCATAAGGCGGGCGAGGGTAACGGTCTCCCGCTTGTATAGGGAAGCCGGGTGAACGGGAGCCTGTAAGCTAAGCTCAGCATCGGACCATCACAAAAATACCCAAGACTAACGGGTCTCAACTCGGATAATAGTAGGAGGTGGCGGCGAAAACCGCGAAGGGCTCCGTGGAGGGCGGGGAGGAGAAGCTCCGGCTGTATCTCCCTCAACTGGCGCTGGGACGGACCTGGTGTCCTCTAATTGAATGCGTGGTCGATCATCAGCATCACGTTCTTCTGGGTCCCGATGAGAGCCGGGGCGAGCGCTGGGTGTGCGCCGAAGAGCGGCTCGGCCTGGATCTTCTTGCTCTTCCTCCCCCTCAGGATGCTCATCGCGACGTTCGTGGCGTGGCCTCTCTCTCGGCCCGCCTTCGTATTCACGATACCTCCCACGTCCAGGTGAGTAGTCATCGTCCGCGATACCTAGACCGTAGATAATCTTCGTACCCAGGGGAGTATCGCCTGCGGGAGTATCCATCATCTGGTGTGTGGGAGTAAGAACGTCGGCGATCGTCTTGAACGCGTGGTCGATCAGCATCACGTTCTTCTGGGTCCCGATGAGAACCGGGGCGAGCGCTGGGTGTGCGCCGGGGAGCGGCTCGGCCTGGATCTTCTCGCTCTTCCTCCCCCTCAGGGCGATCCCTATCATCTGGACGACGAGGATGCTCATCACGGCGTTCGCGGCGCGGCCTCTCTCTCGGCTCGCCTTCGTATTCACGATATCTTCCATGCCTCCCACGTCCAGGTGAGTAGTCATCGTCGCGATACCTAGACCGAGGATAATCTTCGTACCCAGGGGAGTAATATCGCCTGCGGGAGTATCCATCATCTGGTGAGTATGAGTAAGAACGTCGGCGATCGCCGCGGTGCCTGCGTCGCCGAAGGCGACCCTCATCCCCGGGTGAATAGTCCCTAGGAGAGCGAGAACGTGGCCGGCGACGAGGGCTATACGAACGTGGCGGACGAGCAGACGAGGGAACCTCAGGGAATGCATGAATTGTAGGGGATCTGGGAACATGGTCATCATGAACATGGACCGAAGGCGGCACACCAACTATGCTTGCAGGCACATGAAGTGGTGAACGATCCAGGCTACTTTGAACGATAACGACAGGCGCCCTTGTACTTGTCCTAGAACTTGCTCGCGATGGCAAATATATCGATCCTGATACTGGTACAGCTGGACCCGGCGGCGGTGGGTGGATGACAATGGGACCAGTTGGTACACCTTGCAAACTCGGCTGGACAGGCACCCCTCCCAGGTGTATAGGCACGCCGGGTTGCTGAATAGTTATGTGTGGTTGCACGGGGAACCCTGGCCCAACTATGTGTCCTGGAGGGGGAATTGCGGTCTGTGGAACATTAATGATTGTTTGTTGAGGAGGGCCAACAGAAGGTTCGACCGGTACGACATGGGGTACATCGCCAAATGGGACAGGTAAAACCCTGGGACTGTGAGGTGGGTAGTATGAGTCCTGCGTAGGTGTCGAACTCCTTGATTCGCGCCCGGGCGACGGCTGAATAAATATCGTATCACGTACCAGGCACTGGGAGCGGTGAACGCGACCCAGACGATGGCGTCGAGGGTATCACCCGCTCATCAGGCTCTTCAATGTGATGGACATACTGACTTGGACCGGTTGGGTGATATTCCCCGTACGGCGCTCCTGGAGGAAGAACGGGCCCCGTCACATATTCCGAAGGTTCTGGCATTGCCCTTACCCATCCTGGAGGCGCTTCAGGAATGACGGGGGAGTGGAAACCGGGTGACCCAATCCCAGGTATTACCGGAGGCTGTGGACCACCTAGTGGGAAGAACCCTCCAGGATATTGACCAGGGGGAATCACTGGCGGTATGGGACCTCCAGGAGCGGGAGGGACTTGTGGAATAATAAAACCACCCAGGGCTTGCCCTGTCTGAGGCTGAGGCTGAGGCATAGGCATACCTGCAAAAGGTCAAGTATCAATATTAAAATCATGTCAAACTCCTGGTATTAACGCCAACCTGGTCCTGCGCCAACACCAAAACGACCCAAATCCTCCCTTAGCTGATCGACGCGAGCAGTAACACCCCGTAGCTCGGCTTGCCGATCTTGTACGTCTCTTGCAAGCCAGTCATTGAGATCACCCATGTACCTCATCAATTCACGCTGCTGATCCACTGTCGCGAGTTGTGCAAGTCGGTGTTCCTATCGTCACCATTATCATCAGCGTCCGAGAATCATTATCAGGATGCTCACTCGCAAAATTGCCATCAACGTGTCAAATAGGGGTAGTTGAACGACAGTCTGAAGATTTATCGATCAGTTGCCTCGCGGGGAACAAACGCGCATTGCTCACTGGACCAGGTGGCATTGGGACATAAGCTGGACCTTGTGCCTGAGCACCTGGCCGACCAGGTTGGCCGTCAATTGCACCGGGCGGTGGTACGATACCCCCCTGACGAGCATAAAATACTTCAGCACCACTCCGTTGTAACTGGCGACACAACGTACCTCAGGTCTGCGCCGGTACCAACTGGTGGGTCCAGGAGGGGGTTCTCTTCCTCCTACTGTTCCTGGGGCAGTGCCAGGGCGATGATCATACAATGAACCCGGCTCAAGTTGGCGTTAGACCAAAATGCAAGAAGCGGGGAAGAAAGCATACCAGGAAATCCCCGGGAGGGCGTACTGATGGCCTCCGTTCTGGACCTGGACTGTGTTGACGACGGGGTGGGGGCACATCATGGGTGGCATGTTCCGGTCTAGGTGTGTGAGTACGGCCCGGGATAGGTGGCGTTTCACGAGACGTTGGTTGCTCTGCCCTTGGCTGTCGTATGGGCTCGCGACGTCGAGGTGGGGGGTGGATCGGTGGATGCAACGTTTCTGGAGTCCAGGTCGGCTGTCGGAATGGGGGCGCTGAGTCTCTCCTTAAAACTGGGCTCGTGCTCCTGGACCGGGATGGCCTCGGAGCGGGCTGGTAGACAAATGGGATCAACTGGGGTGGCGGCTGAATGTCCGAAGGAACCGGTGCAGGCGGTATATTGAGTAATTCCATCAGTTGTTCATCCAATGAAGGACCAGCTCGGTGTGCCACGGGCGCTTGAATGGGAATGTGAGCGCGATCCCGTCCTCGGACCATGTCCCTCCAACGAGAAAGCAAACTGTCTACATCAGTTTGGGAATCCGACTCTGTGACAGAACCTTCCCTGGCCACTCTTTGCGTCGACTCGTCGATGATTCGGATGGTTTCTGTTTCCTCTACAGCCTCTTCATGATCTCGCCGGTCTCGCCGATCTCGCTGAGTCGTGACCTGCCGGGCATCGATCAACGTCTCGATTAAAGCTTGGATATGGTGCAACCGTTCAAAGATTTCAGTATCGTCCTGTGGCACAGGTCTGGATTGTCGAAGCTCGTCCAGCACGTGGTTAGTTGCTGCCTGTCCTTCCCAGAGGGCGGTGGTCTGTTCCCGTACCTGTGCCAGCATATCTCGGATAGTGGTCAACGTAATCCCCGGCACTTGTCGAGCCGTAACACTAGAGTCACTAGAGGTCGTCGACCCTGTAGAGAGAGTAGGGGACGAAGGTGGAGGTGTGGGGGAAGAAGACGATGAGGTAAGAGAAAGTGTTGGTCCAGGAGATGGCTCAGAAGACGAGATGATCGAAGGTGTAAGACCAGACGAAGGCGACGACGGCTCCGATGGCCAGGCGGGAGAAGGTGGGTGCATTTCCACTTCCACTTCATCTACATCCAAAAGGCTGAAGTCATCCGAGTGGTGGGAAGACAGGAAAGATATCAAAGACATCGAAGAACTCGTTGAGCGAGTCGAAGGAGACCGGACAGGTGGTGGTGTGAGCGGGATTGGTATCAAATGACGCGATCGAGGTCCAACTGGTGTGATCCTGGGCTCGGAGACCACAGTCATGGCAGCTACGGATTGGTCTCTACGTTCGGATATAGCGACCACAGACTGGTCCCTATGGGAAACAGCCGGAGGCTCCGGTCGTTCTGGGACGACGACCCCCTCGGTTTCAACCAGGTGCGTGCGTACATATTCCGATAGGTCGTATAGTTCATCCCGAATTATTCGTATGTTTTCGGAAATCTCGTGACGCTCCTGACTCCTGAGGTGATCCAATTCATGGATATGGTGGAGCAGCCGGTCAATTTCATGCGTTATTACTTCAGTGCGCTCTGTATGTGTCTGCGTTTGTACCGTCTCCAATACAGAGTGGATCGAAGGTTGATTCGTCTGCGGTGTGTCGGAGCTGACGCTAGGGGAAGGTGCAGGAGAGTGGTCAGAAAGAGAAAATTCAGGGGGTGGCACCCTCGTTGGCTGGGGGGACTGCGAGCAATGAGAACGTAGAGCACACTGGCTACACTGTGTACTCACATAATGCACTGAGCTTATGCTTGAGCTATGAAGGCTGGACAAGAGTGAAGGTTCCGTGGATACTTCTGAAGGGGGGGGGAACGTCAGCCAGTGATATACCATCGTCCTCCGCCAAACTGATTCTACTCGAAAGACTAGAGATACTAGAGACCGTCGATGGTGTACGAGACAAGGACGAAGATGCCGTAGACGTGAGAGAGAGAGGGGTCGGCCCGCTAGAGGCGAGATGACGGTCTGGATGACTGTAGCGGGCAGCGGCGGGGGCGACGGGGACAGGGGCGGGGGCGGGGACGGGGGCAGGGACGGGGGCGGAGGAGGGGTCGATGCTGCTGAAGTAGTGATCGTCTCTGTGATGGCCGTCAAGCTTCCGAAGCTGGTTAATGGGGAGACACTAGGACGCATAACAGACGTTTCGAATGAGGTATCGCGCTCATCCTGAATCTGGAGCGACTGCGTGAGAGGCGTTGGCTGAAGCTGCGACGATTCATATGAGATGTCGGTTTCTGGGGCCCATTGGGACGGGTGGATAGAAGGAGAGGATTCTGTGGTCGCCATTCTCGCCAATGGGGCTGGGGATGGTAGGCTCTCTTCGCTCACGGGAAGATCGCTCATGACAAACTCGGAAGACTCGGTACTGGATACGGTTGGCATTCGCGATGACTCTTCCTCGGAGCTCGACTCGACGGTCGTGGGTAGAGACATTGAGAGCTCACCGGAGCTCACTATCGACGGTGGGGGGGCAGGTGTTTCCTCAATGTGCTCTGATTCGAGGTCCCGACTAGCACTCGATATAGAGGGACTGATCTCCGAAGGAGGAAGAGGCACAGACTCGGGAGGTAATTCTGAATAGATGTCCGACTCAGGTGATTGCAACGAAGGAACCTCCGTGGGGGTTTTTGGAGGAGGTGTCGGAGCCTTTTCGACGGGGAGGTCGACGGCCAATGAGCGCGGCGTACTCGCCTCGGAGGGATTGTCTTGCATAAAGACGCGGTTCGTAGTGGGTTTCTGATTGTTCCGTTCGCTCGCATTCGCAGAGTGCCGCGGTGACAAACTCGGTTTCCGTCTCCGATTTGCACTTCTCGGCCGTGTAGAACTCGGTCGAGGCTTCTGTCTTGCATTTCTCTGCAGTCACATATTCGGACGAGACATCTGAAGCACACTGGCAACGGTCCGCCGTGTGGAACTCGGTGGAGGCTTCCGTTTTGCACTGCTCGACAGTTTCATAGTCAGTCTCGGAAGGAATCGAGGGTAATGACTTGAACTGATGCAGTCGATGGGGAGTTGGCAGTTTCGTATCCTTCACTGCCCGAGCCGTCCAGAATCTCAAGCGCAGATAAGGTTGCAGTGGAAGGAGCGGGTGTCGGAGTAGTGGAGCGGCTTCTCGTCCAGCTACTCAACGTGGAACGACTTTGTGAAGCTGTGTAGCCCGAAGCAGCGTTCTCCTTGTCGGAAATGTAGCTCCTACTATGGTGCCTCCTCCGAATTCCCTGGCTTCTGGACAAGGACGACGGGGAAGACGACGTATAGCTGTTGTGACTGTATGATCCGTCATGTGAGTCACCCAAATAGGAATTGGACTCGGTACGCCTATAGGAGAGCGTCGAAGGCACGATCTGTGTATTGGAGCCACCAGACGTGAACTCGAACGCCTGTCTCGTCGGTTATAGTTCCAGTGACGGTCTTTCGCACGTCGGATGACGAGGTAGAAGAATCTGTCCCCGTGTAAAACGAGTTTGTGGTTGTACGAGGCTCACTCGACGACGTCCTAGAACCCGCAGAAAAGAAGTTGTCGTCTGAAATATCAGATAGAGGACGTGTCTTGGTTTTACCGGTGGGGGGCGGAGTGACGCGCACTTCACTACCAAGCCTAGGGCCGCTCGAAACAGTCACTGGTGACCCGTCACCCAAAATTACCCCTCCCACCAGGCTTAGGCCGAAGCCGAGGCCAGGTTTTGCATTCCTCGCCCGACTGACTGCAGAAGCAAACTCTTCATCAAGATCGGTAAGCGAGCTTGTGCGACGCAGGGAACTACTTCGACTTGGTGCAATGACTCGCGGATCACCAGGATAGATGTAAGATTGGTTGGACACAGCTCCGTCGTCCGTAGTACGCGTGTGGTGTGGAGGGAATGACGGAGCACGAGATAGCGAACCGGTGCTTGATGAGTCCGAGAACGTGTGCAGGTCCGACAGGCTGGGAATCGTGTGCAGGGGCGGGACAAACACAGTTGATGCTGAACCGGAACCAGAGCCAGAAGCGCTGGTGGTACTCGTCATCGTGCGAATTGTGCCGATAGAACCTGTTGGAGAACCCGGTTCTGAACGGCTCGGCAAGGTAACAGAGCGATCCAACGCGTCCCTGCGAGTGATCATTAACAAAACAATACTTTGCGAAAGTAGAAAAGGAAGCGTACCAAATGGCACCGACCCAACGGACTCTCTGCCTTGCACTTTCTGCAGCTAGTCTTTCGACACCATCACTGTACAGCAACTGGAAAGGACAGAGTAGCTCCATTAAAGGAGGACAATTACCCTCGGCAATCTGAGCGCGAGCAGCAATTGTCCCGACATCCTCTTTCGCGCTGGGGTGACTCGGAGAAGGAACGGAGCGCACTTCCGTACAATTGAGTAAATCCAACGTTACGACGCCTCTGCCACCGCCAGGGGCGATCCAAGACAGAAGTAACATGTGTGGGTATAACAACGCTTCGCAGCGCTGCCAGCAATACGGGGGTCCAGAGTGCACGTTCAGGTACCATAGATCTCCTTTGCGAAGCGGCTGTGCATAATCGTTAGTGCGAAGAAACGAACGACATGCGAGCACATACCTCTCGACTATCTCGTGCGTAAGCACCCAATTCAGCCATGTCAAAGGGCGGAGGGATAATGTTGCTGTTGACGCTTTTGGGGGTAGTAGGCGGATTATGACCATCACCTGTATTCCCCGAAGCATGTTGCTGACCCCTCTCGACCCGTGAGGCACGTCTACGGAGACCAAACACGCCGTCCGGCTTTATGACGGGCGAAACGGACGATTCGGTGGATGATTTTGCTTTTCCCAGTGCTGGTGTGCGCTCCTTCCACGCTGCGACGATGTTGCGGACCGAGGCGAGAGGAGAACGCGGCGACGTTTGTGGTCGGCGCAAGGGTGAAACTGTCGGCGAGATAGCTGGGGAGCTCGTCGCGCTCCTTGCTTCAGCAAAAGTGTTGGAAAATGTGCTTGCGAAATCGCTCGGGCTGAGCTGCGTGTCACTCCTGCTAATTGTCGCCCTTGGCGGCGCCAAAAGGGACGAAGAAGAGAGGGGTTCTGAAACGGAAGATGCAGAGGAGAGGGTTGAACCGGCTTTACTCTTCGCCGGGGATGAGGGGCGGGAGCCATAGCCAGTAGACGTCCCGTAACCGGTTGTGGTATAACCATGACCAGTTGTGCTGCTCATGTACGGTGTGGACTGACTGTGCGGGAAGAACGGACTGTGGACACGGTTGTCCGGCATTGACGACGAACGAGAGTGGCCGAAAGACGTGTCGGAAGGCGCCGCTCGATCTTCGAAAAAAGCGATGAGGTCACCTGTTCTCTTCCCAACCGGTCGGTCAGAAATCATATCTGTCGCAGGGACGAGTGTGGAAATGGCCCGGAGACGCAGCACCATGACGATGGGCGGAAAGCCGGGGTCCTTCAGGAGTCGAGCTTGAGGGTCGAACACCATCTCGCAAGTAGGAAACAGGGCGAGATGGTATGTTCTCCGTACGTTCTGAGATTGTGCTTAGGCGATTGCCTTCGCGGATATAGATGGAATGTGTGTCAAGGCTTGTCGAATATGATGGAGTTGTGCCTGTGTAATACGACGGTCCGGTGCCGCGCGACCACTCGGTGAGCAGGTCCTCGGTGCTGTCGAGCTCGTTGTCTAGGTCAGTTAAAGCTGCTTCCACCTCTCCCCTTTCTTCGATGGAATTTTCTTCGGTGTACGAGTCGTACGAACTGCCGGATCTGGGTGGCGAGACATTGACACGGCGCATGTGGCGATCTGAGGTGGCACCCTCGCTGTCTGAGGAGGCCAACGGTGTGTCTGAAGTGGATTATCGTACCAAACGAACAGGACAGGACAGAGAAGCATACCGGAGCTCGCGTAGGAGTATCTTGATGGCGAAAAGGTGGTTTGGGTATTAGTAAACGAGGAAAACGTTGCGGTCCCAAAGGGAGGTGACCTCGGGTCAGTACTGGAACTGTAGCCAGACATGATCAGTACATTGCCAGGGGGTATACAAAACTTGCAGATCGTTGACGAAACTCAACCAACACTCGACTTTAGGGTAGACCAACTCGCGGTCGCGTTTGATCACGTGGCCGTATCTCTCTGCTTATGTAACACATTCCCATCTATCCCTCGTACTATCATGGCAGACCATATGGATGTCGACCCGCCCGCAACAGGATCGGTCAAGAACGCAAAGGACGACAAGAAGAGATTTGAAGTCAAAAAGGTACTCGCGCGATCGCTCGTTATCATCGCCCTCTTAGATCCCCTCTAGTGGAATGCCGTAGCGCTATGGGCCTGGGGTACGCATGCTTACCCCCGTTCCGTTGGGTAAGCCTCACACGAAGACAGACATCGTGGTCGACAATTGTGCCATCTGCCGCAACCATATCATGGACCTTTGTGCGTTCTTTGTCGCCACCTTCTAGGTCTAATCGCTTGCCCCATGTCAGGCATTGATTGTCAGGCAAATCAAGTATCAGCATCAACAGACGAGTGCAACGCTGCTTGGGGCATTTGCAACGTGCGCATTTTCCATCTTCCCGCCTTCGCAGGGAGCTGACGCAACCCAGCATGCCTTCCACTTTCACTGTATCTCGCGGTGGCTCAAGACGAGGAACGTCTGCCCATTGGATAATCGCGAATGGGAGTTACAGAAGTGGGTCCTGTTTTTGTTCGCTTAATCTTGTTTAATGTCTGCTTCGTAGATATGGTCGTTGATCTGTTTTCACCATCCTCCCTGGAAACTGTATATAATTCCGCTACTAGTCCCATCCTGTGTACCAATTTCTTCGCGCCATGTCGGTATAGATTATGAGTTACTTTCTCGAATCTTCATCAATTGTGAGAACCAGAAGCAGCCCCGCCGGATAAATGGTGTAACGAGAAAGTGCATACACGCTACAAATGATACAAGTAAGAGCCCCTTCGAAAGTCGGATACCGTGCGGCAAAGGACAACATCAATGCAATCATGTTCGTAGACCATTCTCCAGCCGAGTGTGGGCTGGCAACATCCGCTCGAGCTCTTCCCGTAATGCCCGGTCTTCGAGAGCCAAGATAGGCCACGACCTTTCCCATTTCTCCTCGAGTAACAAGCTCCAGTTTGGCGACGGCGTCGGTAAAATGTGAGAAAAGTCTTTCACAGTAAGATACTTGCTGCCCTATCGTTACGGACGCATCAAGGCCACTCGATCCTTAACAAGAACATGGGAAACGGAAGACTGACCTGGAGGGTCCCCCCGCGTACAAGACTACTTGGATATGCCGCAAATCGGATGCCCGAGCAACTCTCAGTGATTGGATCTGATCCACTTTCAAGGTACACGTCAACCGCTGTCGAGCTATGCATGCGGAACTAGGTACAACGGTTAGTTGGAAACGATGAGGAGCATCTATATTACCTGATGACAACCGACCACAATCACACATTGCGACAAGTCATAAAGAATGATACTACCGGAGATCCGCGGTAACAAAATGACGGATCTAGAAACCCGCTGTACATGGAGCGCAGTGATCTCGGAGTCATCTTCATCGCCGGGGAGTAAATTCACGATACAGTCGTCAAGATCGGATACCGAAACTTCTGCCGAGGTATTGGAAGAACGGATATCGAGGATCGTCAAGTAACGATGAGAGAACACGGCCAATGTCTCTGCAGATTCAATAAGGGTTGACTGCGATTTCGCGGAAGGAGGCACAACGGCCGATGGACGTTCAGTTGATGGCTTCGGTTTCGTCGCCTTACGCTTGAATGAAAACCTGGGCACACTAGTTGAAGTTCCCCGAAGTTCTTCGATACTTTTTTCTAGCGCCTTGAGTTGCTGTCTGATAGGATGACTGGAAATCCCTCTGTCTCGACAGAGGACGGCTTACGAGTTCACACTGCCTCTGATCATAACTCGGCAGGCTACCAGTAGCGTCGCTGAGTTTTTTGGCCAAACGAGACAGATCTAATGTTACAGCCTGCATCGTGGCTGGAGCAACATCATCGACTCCGCCGCCCTTCAGTGCGTCCAACCGAGATACTAGCTCTGCGGACTCGTGGGTTAGATTGCAAGGATAGGACATAGATTGAGGCCAAGCTGACCAGATGCAGTTACATTGAAATTGACATAGAATTTATGTGCGAAGGTCCATTTGGCTTCTGAGCCGGACATCACTGCAGAGAGCGACAATGGCGGATGACAACTAGTAGAGAATTCGGATGTGGCGTATTATAGATCCGCCCAAAAAGTAAACACGACACGCTTCCCAGAATGTACATCTCATACACTCGGAGCACCGTCTGTTCTGCTACGACTCTCCATGGCGAACCTCTATGTACTACGTTGCCAGTCCGCCGCCTACTTCAACCGCCAAGGACTTTTCAGATGAGTCCCCGGAGAGGTCAAACGCTACCAAGGAACGATCCTCACCATTAATCACGTCAAACGTGAGACGGGGGTTCTCTTGAGGCTCTTGATCTCAACCGCAAGGAGAGCAAGTGCCTTAATTACGCCATGAGTGGACGTCTTCCAACTTCGATGCGGAGGGCATCCGCTGGCACGGACTATGATGCACTCTGTGGACCTGGAAGGTATAAATATAAGTGCTACCTGCTCACATTTTGTCGTAGCAAACTTGCACCGCTTCAGCATCACCTCTCATTCGAGTCCATCGTAATGCCTTTCCTCTCCAACGGCCAATACAGAATCTTCAACGCCAACTTCACCACCCAAGATGCTGATTTGTTATTTGGACAGCCGTCGTCCATTATTGGGGGCTATGTCAATAACTCAAACACGTTCAACATGGTGGTAAGTCTATGCATCGTCGCTCTTCTATCCCCAACGCTCACTCGAAAGCGATTGGTCCACTGTCATAGTGGAACTTGAAAAATGTCGACAGTGATGCGAATCAGTTCACGCTCACCAATGCGGTGCCGAGCGCGAACGGGACATACGCTTCCATCGACGGCATGACTGTCGTAAGTGTTTCAAGTGCACTCAGATTCGAAAATCCTCAATGACGTTTGGAAAAGGGGGCTAATGTTCGTGGTAGCACCAATAAGACCGTTTGGACCATCGTCCCCACGCTTAAATCCGGTTATTACTGGTAAGTGTATTTCGTTCTCCTGTCATCCTTGCGGAATTTCATCACTGTCTTCCAAGGATCTTGGCCCCAACACACCTTCCATCTGAACTGGTTTGGTCTCTTTCCAGCGAACAAGACTTTGCCCCGGTAAGGATTTCCTGACGGCCTTATTGATCCAGTGAGCTTGAGATTCATTTTCACTGTAAATGTAGATCAAGCTCGCGCACTTGGCCTACAACGACCTTTCTCAGATTTGGACTTTCCAGCCGCAGGCTGAGAAAGTAGGAAATGCGCCGAGGAGGCTTAATGACCTTGATTAGTGCTCTGGATGTAAAACAACTCGTTTGTTACTTTCGTTTGAGACTCTGGCGTGTTGTAGGCAACTGTGACCTGTCCGCTATGTATACGCAACCCAACATATGTTGGACTTTTCGTGAAGTATCCGACGGTCTCGCAAGGAGTGAACTGGAATTTTACTACTACTAGTCCTTCAGTGGCACTGCGACGGCGGCTATAATACTTAATCGCTTCTTCCAGCCAACTTCTAGTAATAGTCTATCACAATGGCCTCAGCATACGCTGATGCTGCTGGCTGCTGTGGTTGGTGGTTATTCATTCATCTGGATTCTAATTTGTGTGCTAACAATCCTTTGCAAGGTCTTTGTGCCTACTCGGCTCTCGAGGCTTGGTGTATTCTTCGTGAGCTCGGACCATTCTACCGTTCAAGTGTCTCCGGTACTCAACGCAATTTCTGCCCTCAACATACAGATCCCTTTGGTGCGCGCTGCTGCGGTGGCCCACGAGGGTGTTGCGGTAGTTGCTGCGACAACTCGTTCAACGAAGATGACTTCGATGAACACTTGAAGAAGGTGCAAGCAAAGAATGGTGCCAACACCGAACCTGTCGAATCGCAACCTACACCATCGCAGGGAATGTCTACGGCTACAGGCGATCCGAAGCCTACCAATGACGCAGAGGAGGTCCAATGACTGTACACGGGTACTACATCCGATCACTACTTTGCACTCGCCGACTATTTTCAGTGTATTGTTCTTTGATCCCGACACTCACTGGCATGTACATTATGAACTTTGTACGTTCTTCGAGTTGGACATAGCTGCCTACATACCTTGTTTCATTGATCAAGTGCGCAAACGTCGTTAGCTTAGTCAGCGGACCAGAGCATTTTCCATCAATCAACCCCAGTATGACGAAACTACATCATGTATACAATCATGGAAGGCATTGGAAGCCGGGGGCCCGGGACCATTCAGCATACGTTCAAGGACGTTACCCGGAAATTTTCCGCTCGAACGCGTTTTACTTGTCGTTTCCGATCATAGGTTTCCATGTTTCTAGGCCTTGTCTGTGGAACTTATTGCTGTGAAAATTCATCCATGGAGTTCCTGTCCAATGACCATCCTCAATGATGACCGTGCTTCTTCAGGTCTGGTCATCGCTTCAATATTCAACTCACTGTGGAGTCTTCGTTCGTCTTCACAATTTCGTATACACCGTACTTCTAATCTTTCCCGTGGGACTGCAATAGGTCCCTTTGGGTTTCATATAATATGTTGGAACGACCACGGATACTGCGGTTGTTGCTGCAAGGATTCGTTCGCAAGGATTCATTCGACGACGAACATCTTGATATGCAGATACAGAGGGTAATTGAACGCACTAGGGACAAGACGATTCACGTTTGTCAAGCATGTGGAGACAGAACCAGGGTCTACGGATAGCATGACTTGTGGGGGTGTCATCCAGACGGACGCAAAAAGCTTCAACCCGAGTATGATATCAACAGTGATGGCCATGCAGAAACGGGGCCACCGTGACGAGTAAGTCTCGCCCAATCTTTTTACCGCCCGTCTTGAAACCGCGGGATTGTCAGATGTCCGTGTTCGTTTGGGGGATACCGTTGGTGTTTGCAGGACGGGGATCTATGGTGGGCTTACTAACACCGTTTGACTCTTTATGTCGTCCCTTCTTAATGATAATGTTTCCGCGGCTTAGATGAGTATGGTTACCGCCCGGTTTATCACGATCGGTGGGCCAACACTCTTTCCCCCGATCTTCTGAAGCACTAGAATGCTTGACGAAGGTTTGAAGCCAAAGCCCAATATTATTGATTATTTAATTCAACCTGCTTAGTCCTCCAGCCTCGCTCGCGACCCTACCCAGATAACTTGTGGCGAGTCGTGCTATTCGAAATAGTCGATCGAAATCCCTGGGAGCCCGCGTCAATCTGCTTGTCGTGCAATCTAACAGGATCTGCTCAGCGGGTTCCATGTACCATATGTTCAGCAAGATATGACCTCCACTCGAGTGATGCACCTCGTGACAGGGGCCATGACAACCAACGGTACAAGTAATTGCTTAGGGCCAGTGGGAAAAGTTCGTTATTAAGTTTGTGTCCCTATGGGACTTGCTGGCATTCTCCGGTGGCAGGCGACAACTGAAGGCCATCTGTCAAGCTGGTTCCCATTGACATATTAGTCATGAATCTGAGCCCGAGCGGACTGAGGCTGTACGGAACCGTTGGCAGCCGCACTGCAGGCTTTCATAACTAGATTTATAATATCGAAGGAGCAGCTTCTGCTGCGGAGCTTTTATCAATCGATGGGTCAGTCGTACTCACTTCAGATATGAACTTCAGCAAGGAGAGAAAGCGTACCAGTGGCGAGATTGCTTGCGCGGAATGTCGAAGGTATGATCTACTGCATGTCGCTTTCCCGAAACTTTGGATACTGATCTCACCTATTGTTTCTGCGTAGGTTGAAAACTCGATGTGACAAGCGAGGTACTATCCGAACCGCAATGGTCGGTTAGCTAGCTTGTCCGAAATCTACTGATTCCGCTGCGTAGTGCCTTGCTCGACATGCATCAGGAGAGGGTGTGACATATTGTGCCCCAACAGTGCGTCTTTGGGATCCGGGATTCCTTGTAGCATCAAGCTCACCTTTCTCTAGGCACAATACCACCCGGAGACGGCAGTCGGTGCGTCTGTGTACCTGCAGATCAGAATTGTTATTCACGGTCCATCCGTCTGTCAGTTTCGTTACCGCCGCTGAGGATTTCCTTCGCCGAAAAATCGTGAAGATGGAAGAACGTATGCGTTTGCTCGAAGACGCATTATTTATCATCCAAGACGGGTCGTGTAAGCCATACCCGCTATTGGACGGACAATTGTTGGAAAGCGGAGACATGAAATGGCAATCCGAAGTGGACGAGGACCTGGTCATGGACAACGACTTCAGCAAGTATGGTCTTGTCGACGCGTTTGGTTCTCTATACATCAATGGCAAGGGTTCATCTTCTGACGGACCAGCACCCCTCGGAACCTCCGGTGGTTCAGAGGTACGGAATCAAATTTCAGCGATTGAATGTGAGTATCTCACCAGGGCCTCAACGTTGTTCAGAGTCTTCTCTACGTGGGTGCTTTGTCTTACCCATATGTATATATGGTTTCTGACCCTTTGCGCGCTGGCAGCAAGCAAAAGTGCTCGTGGCGGAGCTCTCTTCGCCGGCCAGCCATGCGGAGGAGATTAATCTCTCCTACTTCCCCCAGGAAATCAGCGTACTGCATCAGGCATTTCCCTTCACGCCACCCGGAATTTCTGCAGGGTCCGTGCAAGACGTGATAGAATCCTATCTTCCTCCATTTCCCCGTGCAACAGCTTTATGCGAGACTTTTTTGCAGTCCACTTCCTGGGTTTTCAATATCGTATCTCGACAATACATTCTGGGCGAATTGATCCCTGTGGTGTACAGATATGCTAGGGGGCAGATCCCAAAGCAGCCGAGGCCATATGGGCCACATGATATTGCCCTTCTTTTCGTCGTCTTTGCGCTCGGCGCACTGGTGGATCCTTCGCTCCCACCGCATAATGTAGAAGGCCAACATTACCACATACTGTCCCGAGCCGCGATCTGCTTGGAATCAGTTTTTGCGCGGCGCTCTGTGGTGACGATCAAGGCATTGAATCTGATGAGCATATACAACGGCATGTGTGGCATTGAAAACAAGCTAGAGCAATCGTCTTCTTTGTTGAACCTCGCTGCCCATGTTGCCCTCCAGGTACGGTTCTTGCACTGTCATATATCTGGGACTCATAGAAGCATCAGATAGGCTTTCGTACGCTATGCTTTGTCATTCCTTACTTGAATGAAGGACTAAGCATGGCCTGTAGATAAGGATCCATCTGTATGGGGAATGACAGGCAGGGAAGCGTACGAACGCCGGACGTGCTTCTGGTGTGTACGTGTTCTGCGAAGCTTGAGATCCTTGTTCATGGATGCCTCTAGGAACCTTTTGAGCGGAACGTTGTGGCAAGTAGGTGATGTATACTGTCATGACATCAATCCACGCTGAACGGGCATCCTAGAGCCTGATTTCTGGCCGACCGCCAGTAATCCTTCCTTCCTTTATTGACTGTCACATACCAACTGAGGAGGAAGAGGATATGTACCAATCGGGTGAAGCGCCATTAGGCTGTAAGTACATTCCTGTTGCCAGAAATCCCGGTAACAGTTCCAATACAAAGTCGGAATTTGGAGCTTTAGCTTTACCATGCAGTGCTTGGTTCCCGTTGTGGAGGCCACTCAGGGTGCACGCCCTCCTAGTTACGATGCTGTTCTAGCGCTGGATTGCAAGATTCGCGAATTTTTGATACCACAAGTATCAAGTAGTAGTCAAACGCTGGGGGACATGCAAACCTTCGTGAGAAGTCAATTGCGGGAGATCAGTGAGTCAATTCTTTTGCTGGAAAAAAAAACCAATAACCTTGAAAACAGCATTGCTCTTCTTGCACCGAAATTTCTTTGCGCGAGCCTTGGCAGATTTCCCCTTGGATCCGTTAAAGAGCCCTCTTCGGCAATCGTTTTTGACTGCCTATCAAAGCGCGACCAGGGTACTCAATACCACTCGGAAGCAATTTGCGCATCAGCCGGTACTGTGCGCTCGTGTGTGGCGTGTTTGGTCAGTTGCCTTCTCGGCTGCGGTTCGTGGGACATTGTCAAAGGTCTGTTTGCTTTCTGAATCACATTTGTGAATAGGTTATCGTTGCTGCAGTTGCTATAAAGCGGTCATCAGTAGATCTCGAACCAGAACCATTCGGACAGCTCGATCTGGCGTGCACGCTCTTCCGTGAAGCATCACGCATGAGCGTCCGAGCGCAAAAGGCTTTGGTACGAATCAATACCTTCCGGAGATTCCGTCGTAGTTGATGGGCTTTTTGAAACAGCCTATCTTGTTACGCTTGCACCAGGAAGCAACGCAAATTCGACTCGATAAAACTCTACAGCTTTCCGAGCCTGGAACTACCGTGCCAGTAGCTAACCAGGAATCACGTGACAGTCACAGAATATTCGTGGACTCTCGCCATCCGATATCCAGCATGAGACGTGCGGGAGTCCCTTCTCCACCCTCTAGCAGGTATGCGCAAGCTCTCCCTGTCCCCGTTGTACACCCGCCACTTGCCAGAGTCGTCGGATCTGATGAGCATCCCTGCGAGGGCACCGGCGCAAGAGTGCCACTGGTGCCCCTTGTACCACATGGTCTTCATCACGAAATATCGCCATTGACAAGCCCCGCGTCGCATGGGTTACCTAGCGCGCCGTACGTTATCCATACTCCTGCGTATGAGGTCTCTCTGGAGGACCGCTGGACGTCCTTTACGCACGACCGCACTGGAACAAGAGTTCATTCCCGTCTACCTTGACATGCCGTTACGACGACTGTACCCAAACTCCTAACATTAGCAGATGGAAATATCATAGACTTTTGGATACAAACAAGCGCTGTTTGAAGCTTCCTTTTTTTTTCCTGCGGTCGACGAGTGGACGCCAGTACTTAATGCTTCATCCAGTTACCCATCTCTTTCAGAGAGGAATGAGAAGGCAATCGCTTGCTCAGGTAAAACGCTGAATCCGCTCCATGCAACGTTGACTTGATGGCAGACACATTCGGATTCGGAATGTGCGACGCATGAGCGCTTGCCAAGCTCACAGCTTGGTTTGACTCTCCACCAGTGTTTCTTCCCACAGCAGCTTCTGGATTAAAACAGTCAACATTCAAGTTCCACGGTCGCTTCCACGTGGACGGGGTCTTGTGATTGCGTTCTTGTCTCTCGTGACGCTGCTCGACGAGGATCCTTTCCTTTACTGCACCTGGACGCGTCCACGTTCTGGACATATTGTAACACCCGTGACCACTCGAAACATGGCCGGAAGCGTCGGGGTACCGTTATCCCAGGACGAAGGAGAGGTCTTCCCTATAATAAATCCATCCAGTGTTACGGTACCCCGTCACGACTGGGAATGCTCTTTGCTTTGACAAATGCTCCACCCTGCGACTTTGCTGCTTTCGAGTCTCTTGCTTTCCAAAGCGTCCGCCTCCGCTAGTGGCGAGACAGGTCCCACAGTGAATGTGGGATACACCACGTACCTGGGTAACCAGTCGTACCCTAACACGGTCGCCTACTTGGGTATTCCATATGCCGAACCGCCAGTTGGCGAGTTGCGCTTTAGGGCAACCGTGCCTCTGAACACCACGCGTGTGAGTGAGGGGGCCTGGTGGGCAAGTTATCAACGCAACCTATTACCCCGAGTTTTGCATCCAAGGCACCATAGGACGTGAGTACAAATGGTTCTCCAAGAAGGTGCATATTGGTTGAGAGGTCTCATCTGTGAATACTTTCTTTAGTCGGGGATGCTGGTGGAGCTGGATCAGAGGATTGCCTCAAGATCAATATCTACGCGCCTTATGGTGCCAAGGAGGGCGACAGCCGTAAGCAAAGTCTTATATTTCGTGAAGCTGACATGACGTATCGTGATATGAAGTCCCTGTACTTTTTTATATCCACGGAGGAGGTGAGTTGGATGCTTGAAATAATATTTACTAATACACTAACCTTTCTCCGAGGTTATGTTTTTGGCAACCCGAGGAACTGGCCATTTGATGGTTGGATCCACCAAAGCCCCAATGTCGTTATTGTGTCGGTGTACTACCGCCTTGACTCCTTCGGTTTTCTTGCGACACCAGAGTTCACGGATCCGACATATGGCGACTTTAATGCTGGCTTCCTGGACCAGTTAGAAGCGCTCAATGGGTTAACCAGTACATTAGCGCGTTTGGTGGTGATCCAAATCGTGTTACCATCAACGGTCAAAGTGCCGGTGGTTCCTCCGTCGAACTGCACATGGTTGCCAATCAAGGACAACAGCTATTCCATGGCGCTATTGCGCAGAGCGTCTTCAGGACTCCACTGTCTACTCCTGAGGCACAGCAGGTTCGTATGAGCGCTTACCTACATGCTGTTTCAGCGCCCGACGCTAAGCGCTCGATAGCCCCTTTTCGATTTTTATTCGTCGTATGCTGGCTGCGGCACTGGTTCGATAGGCGAGCAGATGACGTGTCTGCGAAATGCGAGCGTCAGCGCTCTCGCAAGAGCACAGGATGCTGCTGTCCAAGGAAAATTGTGAGTAACGCACGCTGAGAGCATCAATGTCCAGACAAAACCCTCATATCCTAACAGCAACGGACTGTTCAATTCCTTCCACCCTGTCCTAGATGACGTCCTGTTTTCTGGATACCCCACATTGCAGTTCCAGTTGGGTCAGTTCTCACATGTCCCACTCATCGTTGGGTAAGCTTAAGCGATTGCTGTGTTCATCCGTACCTCCGAGTCACTGTGACGCACAGATCTACATCCAACGAAACCCTTTCTGGAGGAACCGACATTTCTGTGGCATTGAAAGAGTTTTTCCCAACGCTTACAGAAACGGACGTTCAAGAATTCGTGGCATTGTACCCACTGAGTGATTATGACTCACCTAGTCAGCAGTTTCAAGTGGCTACAGGTGAACCAGATGTGATCTGTGGCGTAAGTTTATGAACGTACTCTGACTCGCTCTCTCATATGGTGCTTAGCGGGAAGCGATGGGCGGTCCCGCCTCGCTATATTCAGGCACTTGGACGTACCGATACAACACCCCTAATCCCACGAGTGGTAGCAACGTAGTGGCGCACGCGGCAGAAAATTGGATGATGTTTGATGGGATAAACACAGGGTGGGTGCTGATGCGCGCCAGCCGGGCGACGCGCAAGCTGCCCAGTGCCCTGTGGTAAATATATGACTCACCGCCCGCTGTCCCTAGGTTCAACGGTACCGGAACGTTCACTCAGCAAGCACCGGCCGAAGTTGCGTTCGCATCGGAGCTCATTGCATACTGGCTCTCGTTTGTGCGCTCTGGAAACCCGAACACTTACAAGCTCGACATGTCACCCACATGGGAGGAGTACACACTATTCAACAAAGTTCGCATGGTACTCATGCAAGACCCTCAAAACTTGACGACGGTCAGCGGGAGCTATATGGAAGAAGAGCCTACCGCGGAAGGAGACCGATGTGCCTTTGCGATCAGTAAAGTTCTGCACATGGAGGATTAGGGGCTGCCAGTGGTACCTATCTAGTGTTGAAGTAGCGCATTTTCAAATGAACTCAGTCACGGCTTGGATGGCTTATTTGCGATAATACAGCAAGTGGTGCTAACAGGAGTAGCGATAAGATTAATGAAAAATACATTGTAATGTCCAAAAAGTCCTGTCTAGTGCGTTCAAGTTATCGTACCAATTAATCCCAAAAGCGAGGCATATAGCATACAGTAGCATACAGTAATATAGCAAGTCTACTCATAAAGGCCATCAAGTGAGAAAAGAACTGAATCAGGCTTGCGGAGTGGTAGAGTCATGGTTGGATGCTGTAGCTCCAGGTGGCACCCTTGGCCACGAGACGGCAAGCAGGCCATCATTCATGGCTGCCGATATGGTACTCATCTACGGGGAAAGCTGTTAGATCTGTACAGGTTGACAGGAAGAACGAGTGAGTCACCATTGTGCCCTTTGGAACGTGGAGCGCACGTTCGAATCGCCCATATTTGATTTCCTTTGCGAGATACTTTATATCGCCTCCCTGGTCTGAGGGCATCCTCGAGCGTCGCTCTCCGGAGATGAGAAGAGTATCGTCCTTGTCCAGGTGGACTCTAACTTCCTCTGATTTCATACCGGGAAGTTCGAGTATGGCAGTTGTGCGGGATGAGGACGGGTCATCGTATAGTTCGAGCCTGTACAATCATCAGCGAGCTACACAAACGTTTGGGTGAGCCTGCATACCTAGGCTTGTAAACGAGACTGCCTTGGCGTACCCTCCTCTCTAGTGCAATATTCTGCTCCCGTAAAATGTGATAGACGTATTTCCGGGCCAAGGCACGGTCCAAGGCCCGAAAGCGATCTTCTTGGTTGGGCTGGGAAGACAGTTTGCGAGTGATGAGTGGGGTAACTGCAACAGTCATGGAAAGCTGCTATGAGCTCTGAATGAGATGAGAGAGGGTAAAAAGTAGCGGTTGCTGAGGATCGACTCATAACGTGGGGTATTGCTTATATACGAGTGGCTCGGCTTAGTATCGGACGATACAAGCGCTTACACAATCAAATGGGAATCACAGCCCCTGCCCGGGCCCTAAGCTGTGCACTGCGCACAAAGGATCTTCTCGAGTCACCGAGGCGGGCCTCGAGTAGCAGTGCCCTAGCGATGTGCACGCGATGGACGCCTTGTTCTCGGGCAGGCATGAATAAGAAAGCCGGATCTCAGCTTGGAGCTCCGATTTACTATGGAGCAACGGTGGAGTGTCCATGTCGTCATCCTTGCACGGGAAGTCCGCAGTATGGCGATGAGCTGGTCACCGATTCCAGGGCTGATCGTGCTCAATCGGTCAAAGACACTTACAGTAATAAAATGTTAGTCACAAGGGTGGACATTAAGATGTTAGTCACAACTTCCAAAGTCACGGGTGAAAAATTAGTCACGACAGCGCCACAACGGTGGCACTTGCACTCTTTGACTCATCCTGCTAGCAGACCATGAGCAAGGTCGTCTTTGGTCCGTGTGTCTTTTTCTCTTTACGCGTCAGCCTCACGTTCTTCATAGTTGGAAATGTACCCTACAACATGGGCGAGGAATGTCTTCTCCCAGTTTCTTCTGTGTCTCGTGTCCTGAACACCCCACAGGAGCAGTTGATTGATGTCTTCAAATCTGTCGGTCACGTCGTTGGCTTCAGGTGAAACGCTCACTTTGTCTTCTTCTGTCATTCCTAACTTGGCTCCAGGCTCGTTTTCGACAGGGAAACTGGAAAACCTAGAGGTTACGGTTTTTGTGAATTCGCTGGTACATCAAATCCATCTCTTATCTTTCCAATTTGACCGTTCTCTGACCCATCCGACATTTTTGTTCCGACCCGTCCCCATCGATGCCTACTTGTGCACCCATCAAAAATATTCCCTCTGCTTCGCTCGTGTGCTTCTGTTATCCGTGTCACCAGATCATGAAACTGCTCTTTCTGCTGTGCGAAATCTCAACAACGTCGACGTTGGCGGCCGCCCCTTGCGGATTGATTTAGCAGACTCGGACCCTTTTCTCGAAGGCAAGACTACAGTGCGAGGCGAACTACTAGATGGCAGTGACCCAAGAGGGCATTGGCGTGATCGTAACCGAGACAAGGACCGTGACAGAGATCGTGATCGCGACAGAGACCATTATGACCTCCAAAGAGACCAAAAGCCTCAAGGCCCGTCCGCCTTTCTGTCATCCTTACCTCCTGGTGTTCCTGTTCCCCTTGGGTCTACTGCATTGGATTGCATTAGTCAGACACTCGGCACGATGAATCCAGCTCAGTTAGTGGAAGTCCTGGCACAAATGAAGGTGTGCAGCAATTTTCAGAAACGTGCCCAAACACTTTTGTAAATGACATTCTGCCCGCAATCAATCTCTTCTTCCTTTAGGCATTTGTGATTACGCATCCTGAGCAAGCGCGAGCTCTGTTGGTTGCCCATCCGCAGTATGCCTATGCGCTTTTCCAGGCGCTGCTATTAAACAAGATTGTAGATCAAGCGGTCCTACAGGTATGTGCAACCTCCGGCGTGCGGTGACCGCTCCATCCCACACCCCGTTTTTTAAATTATCGCCCGTAGCGTATGTTGCAAGCCACCGTGGGTAGCAGCGCACCCTCTGGGCCTCCGCAGCCGCCTCTGCCTCAACTGCCAACGTATCAACAGCCCCCGACATTGCACCCAACACCTCCAGTGTTGCAGCCGCAATTGTCCGTCCCACCACTGGTAACTGGTCCGAGCATGTACCAACAGCCCCCGCACATGCCGCAACATGCCTACTACCGACCGCCACCACCTCCTCAACCTGCGCCTCCCGCTCAGGCACCTCCGAGTTCGGTGCCCGACCTCAATATAGACCCTGCACAGCGCGTACGTTGGATCAACAACTTTTCTGATAGCGCCTGAGCGGGCTTAATTCTTTTTGTTCCACAGCAAATGTTATTTCAAGTACTAAGCTTGACTCAGGATCAGATTAACGGACTGCCCCCTACGGAACGGGATGCCATTCAAGCCTTGGTATGTTCCTGGCTCTTTGACTCGTAATCTCCTCTGACATTCGTCCGACCACAGCGGAATCAGTTCATGGGTGGTATTACCGCATAAAAAATTGTCCTTGCCCATCTACGGCCGATGCTTTTGTTTCATTTTGTAACGACCAAACTAAACCCGAGTCACGGCGCAATGACCACTTCCACTTATCCCGTTCCGTCACGAACCGTGTTCTTCCGTCAGAGTTTCTCCTTACATTGTAGATAACTACGCACTCTAAACTATCAGTCAAGTCTATTTTCGATGCGTCGCGAGCTCTGGAGTGCAACCAACTTGACAGTGACCTCGTCCAGCGGTACCATCTCACCCTTTGATTTCGTACCCACGTCATCCCGGTTTCGAACGTTGACTGACCGACTGTCGAGTTCTTCTTGACCCACGACTGAGAACGGAGAAGAAAAATATTGTAATGAGGAATGGAAGAGATCCGTCAGCGAGAACACCCGACGCACCCAACAGGAAATTGTACTGCGCGATTTCACCGTTGCGAATTTTCTTTGGAAGGGTATCTGCCCCATTGTCCACATCTGCGAACAACCCCAGCGCGGACAGTTTATCGGCAATCTCCTGGGCATAGTCTTTCTATATACCAAAGGGGATGAGTTTCGGAGGCGATCCAGAAATGGAGAGGCGACTCACATAGGGGATAGCAACCGGAATCACAAGCACTTGGCGAGGGGACAACCAGAATGGCCTGTTCGTTCCCAGACATTTAGCTCCCATGCTCACAAGACCCACAGCAAGACACGACATACCATTTCCCACCAAAGTGTTCCGTAATGATGGCGATGAACCGTTCAAGACTTCCCAGGATGGCACGATGAATCATCACCGGTCGCGAAGGGGGCCTGTCTGGGTTCGTCATGTCCTCCGCGGAACGGTACTTGAGGTTGAACCGTTCCGGCAGCTGGAAGTCGAGTTGGATGGTCGCACACTGGAACGATCTACCCAATGCATCTTTGATGTAAATGTCAATCTTGGGACCGTAGAAAGCACCGTCGCCTGGGTTCATTCGCCATTCCCCGGGATATCGCTTGTCAAGGGCGTCTTTCAATTGCTATACCATGCGCAGTCAGCACTGGTAACGCGGCCACGCAATAGGTGACTAACAGCTTCAGCGACATCCCAGGTCTCTATCGTTCCGAGGTAATTCTCGGGACGCGTCGATAGCTCCATTCGGAATTCAAAGCCAAACAGGCCATATACATGTTGCATGAAATCGAACAGTGCCTCGATTTCGGAGGTGATCTACAGCCGGTCTGTCAACTATATATGCCCGTCATGCCAACGCGTCGCTCTCACCTGTGACGGCATACAAAACACATGCGTGTCGTCCTGCATGAAACGCCGGACACGAGTCAAGCCGGTCAGGGCACCCGAGGCTTCATTCCTGTGCACGATACCAAATTCAGCCATCCGGATCGGCAACTCTTTGTAACTCCGGTCCCGGGAGTCAAAGATGAGGCAATGGCCAGGGCAATTCATCGGTTTGAGGGCCCACGTATCTTTCTCCACCTCGAGCAAGAACATGTCGTCCTTGTAGTTTTGCCAGTGCCCGGACGTATGCCACAGCTTTGAGTTGTACATGTTGGGCGAGATGACTCGCTATGATGTCAGACAAACGGAGGCGATGTCCCGCAGCAACGCTCACCTTCTTGGTAGTCACGTTTTGCATACTCTGACTGCATCGATCGCTCAATGATCTGTGCGAAAATGACTCAACGAGGTACATACCCTCATTAACTCGAGCAACTTATTGTAGATCCGGGTGCCATGAGGTAAGAAAAAACAACTCCCCGGACTGAGATCATTGAAAAAGAACAATTCTTGTTCCTGAATGTGGGGTATGAAAAAAACGCGCCTCACTCAAATCGAATCTTACCCTGCCAATTTTACGGTGATCGCGTTTCGCCGCCTCAGCCAAAAATATTTTGTAATCCGTCATTTGTTTCTTGTCCGGGAAAGAGATGCCGTATACGCGCTGCAAGGAATCGTTTTTGGCGTCCCCTAAAAAGTAGGATGCAGAGTTCTGCGGGAAGACGATCAGACTCGCGCGGAGCCGTATCC
The DNA here is from genome assembly GCA_018397855.1 of Boletus reticuloceps. Classification (NCBI taxonomy): domain Eukaryota; kingdom Fungi; phylum Basidiomycota; class Agaricomycetes; order Boletales; family Boletaceae; genus Boletus; species Boletus reticuloceps. The sequence continues at coordinate 516,296 of JAGFBS010000003.1, forward strand.
AATACGCCACGACTGACCTTTGTCACCATGAACGCCTTGATCTTGCCGGTATGAGGAATATGAGGCCCAACACACAGATCAACCATTGGCCCGCAACGGTAAACGGTGGTGGAAGAACCATCGGGAATCTTGGTCTCGATGAGGTATTGCTTATACTTGTTGTACTGTCACAGCCTGGTCAATCAGCATTCGTAGACGAGCGACCAGTGTCGTCGACGTACGCTAAACATCTCCAAGAGCTTCTCCTTTGAGACCACCAATCGCTCAAACTTTTGTCTGTCCTTGATCGCACTCTCGGCGATCTTCTCTAGTGAAGGGTAATCTACATTGGTAACGACCCTGATCCATCACAAGTGAGCCCCAAGAGTGAATTCGCAAAAAGCACGAGGGAACGCGCACCTTTCATCGATTGCCATCTCATAAAAGAAACCGTCGTCCGTCGGCGGTCCGATACAAAGATGACAACCATAATGTCTCTCCGCAGCCTCTCCAAGAACGTGCGCCGATGAATGCCAAAAAACGCGTTTTCCTACAAAGAATTATCGTTACCGCGCGACCGAGGCGGCCGAGAAAGCAAACCCTTACCTTCTGGATGCTCGAAATCCAACAATTCGAGCCGACAAGAACCCTCGAGTGGCCGTTCCAGATCCCAGAGGACGTCGTCGACCTAACGCGCCCATGTCAGAACAACACCGTTTCATTGACATTGTCGAGATTGTCACCTTTGCGATCACGACGCGCTCCGAGCGGCTCTTGGAGACCTCTTTGGCAACGTCCATCGGACTCGTCTCCCAACTCGTTCCTTTGCGTTCAGAGCCATCAGGCAGAGTGATGGTGATCGGCTCCCTTGGTTGTGCTACGAACAACCCAAATGTCAATACCCCGCAGACGAAGACGAAAAGGACAAAAAAAGATGAAAACAGAGGCGAAAACAGATAGAATGAATGACACACCCCGAACAAACTCGTCATGCTCGGCGCGCAAGCGGTCAAACAGTTGAATGCGCTGATCGATATATTCAGGTGGTGGTTGAAGCTGTACCAGGCGTTGTCGTCGTCATCAGTGTCAGTATCGGCAAGCATCGTGGACGTACCTCGAGGGGGTACTGCGACACAGCACTCTGAGCCTTGTCTTTCTTCTCCTTTGGTTGCTGTTTCTTTCCTCCCCCTGGTCCGTTTGGAAGCTCGGATGGTTGTGAGGACGATGCGACGGCGGCAGACGACATCGTGCGTGTGTGTCGCTGCGGGGATGGGACGGATAATGCAAGTCTATCGAGGCGATGGTAAATGAGGGTACGATACGACCTAGGTCGAGCGAGCAATCGCAGCATCGACTTGGCCTGACTCAATCTGCTTTTGGACCTATCCAAAGGAAAATTATACGATTACGGAAAAAAACTGATAAATAATGACAGGAGATATTATCTAATCACCAGACCCAACCCGCCATACCTTGAGGACCCCCGCCCGATCCCCACTCACAATTCCCCCTCGAAACGGCGCGTCGATGCACGCCAGTGCAGTGAGAATATCCTGATGCGACTTGAGCAAATTCTGCTGGTGATGCGTGATCATCGACATGCGCTGCGGCGCCCGGTTGTTCTGGTTCGTCGAGCTCGCCGTCTGCACCCACGTCTCGACGTAGCTCGTCACCGCACCGTTTGACGACCGTGCTGTGCTATACGCACACAGTCAGCACGCGATCTCCCGCACGCGACCCGCTACACGCACCTATAACTCGGTCGCTCATGCTCGGGTTCCGCGCTCACCAACACCGACGTCCGCTCCACTCTACTCAGATCCCACAACCTCACCCGCCGGTCCTCTGACCCACTCACTATGAACCCCCGATTCCGATTCGAGTTTGGTACGTCCGCAGACAGGTCCACAATCTCAGAACGGTACATGCCCGAGTAGCCTCCGAAATCCAGCCCCACGAGCAACGCGCGGACGTCGGGTGATGGCGCGGGCAACGAGTCGTCCCGCTGCATGCTCTGCGATGGCCCACGATCCCGTCGCGAAAAACCAGCATTGGCGTAGGCGGCGCCACCCGGATAACGCGAATTCACGAGCGAAGCGATCGCAGCTGCCGGACGCTCCTCTGCATCGACGCCTACTTGCTCCTCGGGTTCTGGTATCGGCTCGGACGCTGATGTCGTCGCTCGCGTGACAAAGGTCTCCACTAGCACCGTCTTCTCGATGTCCCACACTTCGATCAACGTTGACGGTGCTGGTTCTGGATTGCCTTTCCACGTCTCCACCGCGACCATCACCCAGCGCCCTTTGCCTTTCGTGGGGTGCACCACACACTGGTGGATCCGCGCTGTTCGCCCAGCACCAGACCGACCCACTTGCCAACTTTTGAGCAGCAATCCAAACCGCTTGTCCCAGAGCGAGAGCACCCCCGACGATGTCCCCACAAGAATCCACGTCCGTTTTCGATCCATGCACATGCACGTAATCGAGCCGAAATGGCGGGGGTTCTCCAACCGTTGCAACAGACGCATCGTCCGCAGGTCCAGCATGACAACGACTGAATGCGTGGTCGCGTACACTAAATTGGACGCCCCATCTAGCCCAATTGCTCAGCACGTCCATCCTGGTCCACATAATCCCAAATCACGCACCGGTATTGAAATGGGACATACAAGTCACGTACTCTCCAGGCGATTCGACTCTGTGCTCTCGGACGACCGACAGCTTACCATACTTGGGTAACGATCCCGACACGTTCAAGTGCACGCGCACAACATGTACGCTCCCATCCTCTGCCGCGCTCGCAAAACAGTGCACACCCTCGATGATACACACGCTCTTGACGCGCGCATGATGCTGTGTGTATGTGTGTCGTGGTTTACTCGTGACGCTTCGCTCTAACCGTGCCGTGTCCCAGACCTTGACGCTCCCGTCGTCCGAGGCCGAGACAAAGAATGAATGATCTGGGGCAACGGCGAGCCCAGTGATACAATCTGTGTGGGAGTGGAGGTGGGCCACGAGCGTGGCTTCTATGCGGCGATTGCTATTGTCCCGGGCGATGAGGCTCTGGCGTGCAGCGTTCCGCCGACGAATCGGTCCTTCGTGCGCGCGAGGACCAAAGTCGTGTTGTAACTCGCGGTTGTTGTCCAGATAGAGGTTCTCGAGCAAATTGTTGATCCCCACTTCCTGGCCGTCTTCGATGATGAGATGCGTCAACGACTAAACAAGATGGGATGAGTGGAGCATACCATATGTAGAGATGGGCTGTAGAGATGTGACGCGCGGCCGGATGGTCTGCCGGGTGCCCGCCGCTGCCGAGGTAGGCGACAATCGCCCCGAACGCTCTGGTGAACACTCCGAACGAATACGTGAGGGCGCTTCGAGAACCCCAACGGCATTCGTGTTCGATGACCCGACAGCAGGCGCAGCCTTTTGAGTGTCCTGTGCTCCCGACTTGCAGTCGATGCGGCACGCGGATCACCGATGAATTTGTCGTCGATATCACTGAGTCAGTGGGGACTGCTGGGACGATCGTGAGCTGGAGGTGGGTTCGGCGGGGCAAGTGTCAACGTGGCGGCGCCAGGGAGTGAAGGCGATTGCGCAGCGGCGTGTCCCGCACGCTCGCGGGCTGCGGCGGCGAGATTGAGAGACGAACCAGAATGATTGGTGGTCGAGAGTCGTCGCCGCAACTCGTTGAATGCAGGTGTGTTCGGGGCATGGTCGACGCTGGTAGCCCGACTCATACGTGGGGTACCGAGTCGAGTCATTATGTCGCTCGAGCGGCGGGAGGGACGCGAGAGGTCAGTGGTAGAGCGCGACTTGAGGAAGACGGTTTGAGGGACGACGGAAAGTTTCTGGAGCTCGACGTCACCCGTCGTGCGGATGATCTTCTCGTAGTTGGGTTCTAATCGTAGGCGAGAAGTAAAGCTAGAATGCTCGTATGAGTATTCGATCGCAGGTGCATACAATGGTTGAAACGCACCTCGACGCGTTGTTTGCGAGCTTGAGAATGTAGTCGCGCATCGCTACGAGTTTTGCTTCGTCAGCAAGCGTCATGCCAAGGTTCTGTAGTTTCGACCATTGCACTTCATCCCTTTTTCGTGATGACATGTAAGACAGAGCACCTGACGCTGATGGGAGCGCTCACTCCTCAGTTCTGTTGTGCTTGGGAGAACTACTGGTTCCCGCCTTGCGCATAGAGACGATACTTTCGCGTGGAGACTCGACCTTGGTCGCAGGTCGCCGTTGACTTCGCCAATACATCGTATGCTCTGCTTTCATGGCCCATTGTACTGCGCCATCAAAGACAGGTCTGGGTAACTGTAGGAATAATCAGGTTCATTGTTCGACCACGCCAGGTCGTGCTGCATACCGGTGACTTCATGGCTACCAACAAACTCTGCTCGTCTACCTCTCCGAGGTCGCAGCGCAGTAGATGACGCAATGAGGGATACAGAATGCACCATACATCGCTCGGCTGAAGATGTTTCGCTGCCGAAGCGATGAAAGCAGCCGTTCCTGATGACGCGCATATGAGCGATGATGCGACATTAGAACATGAAACGATGGACCCTGCCGTATCCAGACGTTTGGATGGTAAAAGAAGCACAGCGTCGCACTCATGAGCTCCCATATACGCATCTTTTGGAAAAGTCCGAGTTCACAGAGACTGGTGAGAGCAGGACAAGACGCGCGCGACAACGCTCTCCTCGACGTCTGCATCGCTCAGCACATCCAGACCTGGAACGAAACAAATACACTCACCTGAGAGCGCCTGCACCATCAACGGCAAAATATACTCCTCCAGACTTCGACCTCCGGCACAGGCAGCAACATCGACGATGCTCTCAAAGAAAGCTTGTCGGAGTAGCCAGTCTCGATCGTTGAGATACGTGATCATATGGCTCAGAATGACGTCGTTGGTCTTTTGCCGACCCAGAAAGATGCAGAGCGAGCTGATATTGTGCAACACGGCACGTTTCACGATGGGCGAGGGGTCCATGAGGAGTGCAGCGAGTTGTTCTTGGATGGACAGATGCAGGTCGTACAGGGACGCGTCGTAAGAAACCTAGAATCAGACAGTCAACGAGTCTTTGGTGGTTACACACGAAAACGAGGTACCTCGAAGTGGACTTCGTCGTATTCTTGTCTGTCGTTGTTTGTACCAGGAGCAATGCCGTGAGCTTGAAGTGTCTGGCCCATTTCGAGGTACCGTAGCGCAGTATCCGCAAGGGGGGCGATGCATTGTGCATAGGTCGCACGCACGGAGACCTCTGTATCTTGGACAAGATATCGGACATTCGGAATGATGTACTCGGGAAAGATGGAAACATTTGATGGTGTAATCACGGTCACGGTCATCAACTGGGACCAAGTTCAGTAGCGTTCGGGTGCTGAAAAGGCACGACAACCAACAATTTGCATGAGCGTTCTGACAGCCGCGGCTCGCACGATGGCTACTTCGTCTCGCAACAGCTCCACAACATATGGGACAGCGCGATCCAATTTGGATTCATCGGTGAGCTGTGCACTAAGTGCCAGGAGAATGTCGAGAGCACGGATGCGGGACGAAGGCAAGGAGCAATTTCTAATATTTGCAAGGACAAGAGAGAGGAGGATCAGAGATGGACCATCCTCAGCAGGGGCTGGATGGGGTGATGGCGTATAGGATGGAATTTGTAAAGAGACAGGGAAGATGTCCTGGAGTGCGCTGTCAGCTATGCACATGGCGAAAGCGAAAGAGAACGGACCTGGTGCAGGTTGAGAGAGGAAGGGATGGTGATTCCGTAATCCACCCTTACATCTGCGGTGGTGCGGTCGAGTTGTTGTGGCGGAAGGAGATGGGGTTCGACGGATGCGTAATCTTCCCAGATTCTTTCTATGCGATGATCACTGTCGGTAGGAACTGCCTCTCCTGCACCTTCAACGTTGGTAGCGGATTCCTTGGTCTTGACCGAATTGGCGGTGGACGGAGGAACGGTGGTGGATGATGGAAAGGGAAAAGAGGTGGCCCGTTCACTGATGGACGCGACGTATCCGTGGAGGAAGGAATAGAAGCATTCTGGTAAAACGTTCCCTCTGGCCAAGACAGCATCGAAGGTGGGACGAGAAGAAGGATCAAGAGATATCATTTGTTGTATCATGGTCTTTTGACACGGGTCAGTTGGTGGGATTGCAAATTCGGAAGACACTTACACGGATGCCTTGATCGTCGATCGCGGCTAGGTGAGCGTCGACGGTGTATTCGCCTTCGCGATACTTGAACAATTGACTGAGGGTAAAGAGGGGAGCACCTCGAGGAACATTTCCGCGATGACGCAGCCGGCACTGAACACGTCCATTGGCTGTGTGACAGGGTCATTGGTGTCGGGCTGGTCGATGTACCTGGCGACCTTTTCTGCCTTGTAGAAACGCTCTGGGGCGAGGTAGCAGGTTCGTCTTCCGTTGGTATCGTAGAAAAAGGAAAAGTCGGAGGGATCGTCGAGAGGGAGACGGGTTGGTTTGTACGGAGCAAAGTCGGTGAGGTAAATCCAATTGGAGGACGTGACGAGGATGTTGGTGGACTTGATGTCACCGTGGGGTGTGTTTTGAGAGTGAGCGAGGGAGAGGGCAGTGAGGAGCTGGTAGACGATCCATTTCTTTTCGATGACGGAGAGAAAGGGACGGGTGCTGCGGGGATGGTGCGTCGAATGTACTGCGGTGATTTGTGGGTACGTACCTGATGCGGTCGTAGAGGTTGCTGGCTATCCACTGACGTATGAGAAAGCCGGCCTTGTCTGTTTCGACAAAAGCCTGGTGGGTGTACACGTTTGGGATGTCCTGGAGGGCATCCCTGTCGACTGTGGACGGGGTGAGTGACGGAGGAGGAGAAGAGGGGAAGCGTGCCTTTTTGCTTTCTGTGATACGCTCTGAGGGAGATGGCAGGATCATGTTTGATGAAGATCTTTACGACAAGGGGCCCGTTTCGGTGCCGACACCTGACGGTCTTGAGGAAGCGGGCCTGGCCAATGCTGTGGGGTGTTGAGGGTGGTGTACGACGTACACGACGAGGGCGACGGACCTCTTTTCGTAGACGATGTCTGGGGTGAGCTCGGAGACAAGGGCGTCGAGTGCCCCGGTGGTTCTTGTGAGGGTCGATCCGGACTGGACATTGCCCATCGGGGTAACTATGTGAATATAAAAAGGGCGCAGCACGGGTGATCTTATCGCCGTAATGTCCGCTCGAGGACTAGTACTGTATACCGTGTCGTGGTCGTCGTGTGGCACGATGAGCACGACGGGCTCGACGACGAGCGCGACGCGGGTTCGAGCCACGCCACCATGGTGGGAGTGTGTGTGACAGGGTTGTCACGTTCGATTGTCACGGGTTCACCTTGTGCTCACTCGCTGCAGGTCCCATCCAACGCCAAGCAGCGAGCTCGCCGTGCTCGACGTTGGCGACGCATTAGTTTCTTTTTCTCGACGACGGCGAGGATGAACTACCCGTCGCAGCCCCAACAGGGCCAATACCCAATGTCCTTTCAGCAGCCAGTGATGCACAGCCAGACGTACCAGCAAGTCAACGGCATGATGCCAAAGTACACCTCCGCCGGATACCCAAACTACTCCTCGCCGCAGAGCCAGAGCCAGTCCATATCCCCCACACAGCTCATCGCTCCCCATCCCTCAAACCAGATCCCCGCTCAACCTCTCACCCTCACTCCCGCACAGCTCCTCCAACAACAACAGGGCGTCTCTTTCTCCCCCGCAATGTCCATCGGCCCAGTCGCCGGCCTCGGCATCAATCCAGCGCCAATGAACAACATGCAGTCAGTACAGAACATGCCCATGTCTATCCAACACATCCACCACATCCCTACCTCTCAACACCAGCCTCAAAATTCACAAATGCGCATGCAGTTCCAGCCAGCCATGAACCCCCTCCGCTATGCCCAGTTGACCCCCCAGGAACGCGTCACTTTTCAGCGCCAGCAGCAGGCCGCCAATTTCGCACATTCAGTCCCCCCAGATCGCGCCCCGGGCACACCCACACAGCACGAACGCGGTCTCAGCCTCACCCACGAACGTCCCCCCAGTCAACTCGACCGCGCCCTCGCTGATCGCCAGCCCAGCCAGCAACCCCACGATCGCGCACACAGTCAGTCCCACGACATATCCCCCATGCAGGCAGACCGCCCCTCCTCCTCCGCTTCCGTTCGCTCCCACCATTCCCATCCCCCCCACGACCCCACACCCATGATGCCCCCTCCTAGCTCACGTCCCGGCACCGCGTCCGGCCCCATGTCCACCCCTTCCCGCATGAACCCAACCCAACACCCAATCAACCTCAACCCAAACTTGAACTCGCTTCCTCTCTCCACCAACATCAACATGGGTGCCCACATAGCCCAGGGACATAATAAACCCCGCCATGAATCACCAACACCAAATGGGCCCCATCAATCCTCAGCTGAATCCGACCGCATTGCAAATGTCCGCACCTCCCATGGGCATCCCAATGAATCGTCCTCCCACTCGAACCGGTTCAGCTCATGGCCATGGCTCTCCCAAACATTCCCCGCGCATGAGTATGGGGCCGATGGCTACTTCCTCTGTTGGAATGGGCGGTCTAGGTCCAGGCGTGCAGAGCACCATCTCGAACAGCTTGTCCGGTGGGATGGGTCCCACCATCGCTGGAGGCATGGGCGCAAACATGGTCAGTGGTAACATGGGTAACCTCGCCGGTCATATCAACGGAAACTTGGGCATGAGTATGGGCATGGGTCCACAGGGAATGTCTGCCATGCCAGGTATGGCGAGTATGGGAGGCATGGGACCCATGAACATGAATGTGACCACCCCAGGCACTTTAAGCACGGGAGGGAGCATGATGGGTGGTGCCGGAGGTGCATTGATGGGTCCACCAGTCCTCCCCAAGGTATGCAGCGGCCCGATAGAGAGCCAATGATGCAGCCCCATATGCGCGAGACCTCCGTGCCAGTCTCACGTGAAGCGGTGAGTATGGCGGCCCCTCGTTGCGACGAAGCTCATGGGATGGTGCAGAGCCTTCCTCCAAACTCGACAGGTCCGTTTATGGGCCTCGATAACGCGGGCGTCGCTGCGATCCCTCCCAGCATGATGCCCAGGCAAGGTTCGCAACCCCCACCACAACAATCACCCATGCGTCCAGCCCAACCCCCTCACCGTTCCCCGATGCCGCCCATGCGCAAAATGGGTGAGCCACCTGCCCGCGCGGGTACGCCCCCCGTCAACGTACCGCCCATCCCGGGTACGACCCCAGGACAAAAACTCCCCCCTCACATCGCTTCTCTCAATCCGGCCGTCACCAAGATCTCATACATACCGTACGCTGTCCCGCCGAAAGCATCTGACACGACCGATGCCACCTTCGACGAAGACAAGAAACCTTCCGACGAATCGACCATCGACACCGACAAGGACCCCACTTCGGAGACTAAACCACCTGTCAATATTGAAGACCCTGTACCGATGCTAACGCCCTCCGAGATGTCGACGCTCAAAGACGTGATGGTGCGCGACTCGGCGTACGAGACCGTGTACCGTGCCAAGCAAGCGAGGGTGATGCAGGAACTACGGACAGCTGGACCTGGTGGGAGATCGGTGTGGTGGGACAGGGACTATGCTGCAAATATGGGGATCAACAGACGGCCGGATCGGTTCGACGTTCGGTATCCTCGTCCACAGCGCACTGACATGGCTTCGAGGAGAAAGGGGGCGAGGCGAGAAGGCATTCGCATGTTGGTATCTTTTCTCTCATTTTCTACACGATGATTGAGCTTCTCAATGCGGTAGACCGAGGAAATTGCCACCCGAGTTGGCGGATCGGGCTGAGCAACTTGTACCGATCCGGCTCGAGTTTGATGTGGAGCATCACAAGATGCGTGAGACGTTTGTCTGGAATCTAAATGGTTGGTTTCTCACTTTCTTCCTACCCGCCTCTCGCTCAACTCGGTTGTCTAGACCCCGTCATCTCTCCTGAAATGTTCGCACAGACACTAGTCGAGGACTACGCACTCGCGCCTACGTATCACAGCGTCATCACCAAATCGATCCAAGAACAATTGAGTGATTTCAAAGCGCACATTGCCAGCATAGACACAGACTGGAGACCACCTACGATCGAGATACCCCACTCGGAAGTACCTGGCGCGGAGGAGCAGGATGACTCGGACGTCGAGGTCGTGCATCGTCCTCTACGGCCCGCGCTGGAGCACATCGATGACCAGCCTCCTTTAGACAAGGACGACGACGGCGTGATTGTGGGGCGAGGGACGCACGACGAGGACGCGGTCAAGTGGTGGGAGTCGTGGCGGAAGCGCGCAAAAAAGGAGATGCCAGCGCGTATTGTACCGTCCTAATCGGCGAAAGAAACGCAAAATCAGTGTTAAGATTGAGGACCCGGATGAAGCAAGCGGAAACACTGGCAACGGCAAGGAGAGACCGCGGACGGTAGACGAGTTTGAGGTGGATGACCAGAAGGTGCATGAAGACTTGCGGATATTGATCAAGGTATGTTAACGTCACGGTGCCATTGGCGGCATGTTGATTGTGCGCGCGCTAGCTTGATATCATCGTGGGTTCGATGAAGCTAGATGATCAATTCGAGTGGGACCTTGAGAATGAGGATGCCTCCCCGGAACACTTTGCCGACGTGTATGCGAAAGAGCTGGGTTTGGGCGGGGAGTTCAAGTGAGCAGTGCGCATTTCCAGGGTGTGGTGGCTGACGCGTGTCTAGAACCGCCATTACGCACTGCATACGGGAGCAAGTCCAGGTGTATCAGAAATCTCTTTTCCTCGTGGGCCATCCTTCCGACGGCTCGGCCGTGCAGGACGACGATCTTCGCATGTCTTTCTTACCTAGTCTTATCTCTGCCACAAGGGCAATGGATCAAGTCCAGTCCTTTACGCCCACCCTCAACTACCTCAGCGATGGCGAGATCGAGCGGAATGAAAAAGAGCGCGAGAAAGAGCTTACGAAGAGACGGAAACGGAACACGAGGGGTCGTCGTGGCATTGCGCTTCCGGACCGCGAACCTAACCGGACTTGCCGTACTCCTGCGATCGGTTTCCCTGAGCTGGATCCTGCGACGCTTGCACTGGCTGCTGCTGCAAGTGCACCTACGTCGAGGCGTGCGGCCGCCGCCGCCGCCCAGCTGACGATTGCTAACATGGTGGCGTCGGAGAACGGGACGACCATCATGCCATTGCAGTTGCCGCAGCAACAGTCGCTCCCTCAGGTGACGTCCCTGGGCAAGGAGAAGAAACCAAAAGGGCTGTTCAAAGCACCCGAGTATCCTCCTGAAATCCTCCATCCGCGCGCACGTGTGACTGCGCCGACGCCAACGACCGCCATGGAATCCTCCACCATGTTGCCCTCGTCGCTGCTTGAAAGTGAACCTCCTCCCCCGGTCGTAACCCCTGCGCCGCCGGACCCCAAGGCAATCGCAAAGAAGGCGAGGGAGAGTGAGAGGGAAGCAAAAGAAAGAGAGTTTGCTGATGGGCAACATGCAAACGTGATTCACGGAGTTTGGCACTGCTCTAATTGCGGCTGTCCGGAAAGTATCGCGATCGGGCGACGAAAAGGACCCTTGGGAGACAAGTCCCAGTGTGGGACCTGCGGTATGTGGACCGCCCTTGTTTGATGAAACGGGTTTGACTCATGATGCGTGTGTCACTTTTAGGCAAGTTTTGGCATCGACATCGACGCCCTCGACCGGTTCAGTATAATTCGGACCCGCAGTATCATCTCAATCTGAGAAATGAGGAACTGGGCAAGGTGACCGCCAAGAAACGGGGTCGGGCGGCGAACTCGGCGGCCGTGGAGGGTACGGAGACACCGAGCCGGCAAAAATCTGAACTGTGGGTCGAGGTACCGACTCGACCACCCAATTCGACGACGGTACTACCATCAGAGGACGATAGAGCCGTATCGCCGGTGTCGACGGCATCGAGTGTGTCTGAAGCACCTCTTGCACAACAATCCCTCAAAACGAATGGTGCAAATCAATCCACCGCTCCTGCCCCGCCGCGACCGTCGACGCCCGACTCGCCACGACATCCACCAGCGGTGAGCTCGAGCTCTCCAAGTGGAGACCACGCTGCGAATGCGAGCGGCGCATACGTGAGCGCACACGTTTTTTGACGCGGATGTTATTGATGCTCAAACGTCAAGTGAACAGTCTATACCCGCGTGGCTATCCGCTGCGATCGTGTCATTACAGGCCAAGTATCCGGATGACAGATTTGAGGCGATTTTGCGCAAGTCGTCGCCCAGAGCAACGCCAGAGTGGCGGATAAAGTGTCTAGACTGTCCTGGCAAGGTGCGTGACCGTGAAGGGAACGAGAACGGATTTCTGACCAAAGACCTTAGCTATACAACCCCGGACCGGGCGATTCGCTGTCGAATTACGAAGTTCATTTGAAGAACCGGCAACATCGGTTGCGGGTATCGAGTCGCCTCAAGGGTACCTCATCCTAGCTGTCGCTTCCCAAACGCCCACCACATTCCATCTCGGACCTATGAAACCTTGGGCTCACGTCGATATTTACGGAACGAGCGTGTCGTCTTTTGTGTCCAAATTTACTTTTCTCTCTCTTCGTTTCGTTTCGTATATTTTCCCTTTCCCTTTCCCTTTACATTTTCTGTTGCAACTCGATGGTCTTGCTTGCGATCTCGCTGTGTTGTGTACCTGCTTGTACATACCTTATTATCGTGTTTATCCGCTTTTCTCAAAAAACTCTCCGCCAGATCTACTACTAGAGCCGAATGCGGAGCTGACATTGTCACGGTGTAGACTACGGATTGCTAGATCCGAATATAAACTATTAATCCTCACCTGAGGTCGATTCCTACGCTCTGCCTTCAAGAATTATGGCGACGACAGACTCCAACATCGAGACACTCTGGCGACCAGACACAAATCAGAGCAGGCCACCGGTTAAACAGGGCGAGGTGTATCGGCCGGACATACTCGCGGTGATCGAACGGACGATCGATGGGCTTCGTCCGGCGCTAAAAGCGTTGAGTGATAAGATCCATGGTGCGTCCCTGACCCGTTGTTCCTGCCTGATGATCGTCGACGCGACATGGACATACGCACGATAGCTAGACCTGAACTCAAGTTTGAAGAACAGTGAGTCCGTCCTTTTCCATCTTGCGAGTGTCATCCTCACTGACTCGCTATTGATCACATGTTCACGGTGCAGCTATGCACATGACGAATACACGCAGTTTATGGAGTCGCAGGGATTCGTCGTCCAACGACACTATCTCCTCGATACTGCCTGGGTCGCTACCTATACCCACCACGGCCCGGGAAGGAACGATGCCAGCGCTGGCAACACGGCTGTGCTTGGGGTGAACTCGGAGATGGACGCGTTGCCCGGGATTGGACATGCGTGTGGGCATAATCTGATTGGCATCGCTGGTGTGGCGATCGCGTGTGCAGCCAAGGCGGCGATGGAGACGTTGGGGATTGATGGCAAGGTGGTTTTGCTTGGGACGCCGGGTAAGCCATTCATTTACTGTTCGAAGGCGGAAGATAAGGTCAGGGACGGTGTGGGAGCGAAGCTAACACCTTTTGATTTTGGTCAGGCGAGGAAGGCGGTTCTGGCAAGGTACGCCTGTGGGAGAAGGGGGCGTATGAGGGGATGGACGTTTGTCTCATGTATGTGTCGTCGTTCTTGGCCTCATTACCTCCTCCCTTCCTCCTTCGTCCGCTGAACAGCCAAGCTCAGGTGTCACCCTGCACCTGGCCCAACCCACGCTGCCAGTCTGAGTGGCTCGCTGGCCGTCGTCCAGCGCCAAGTCGAGTATACCGGACACACGTAAGGAACCTTCAAGCTTCGTCTTCACATTCCTTACTTTGTAATGTCTCGCTGTCCTCGGTATTTTCAGTGCCCATGCCGGCCTCAGTCCTTGGGAGGGCCAGAATGCTCTCGACGCTGCCGTACTCGCGTACACCAGCATCGGACTGTTGCGCCAACAGATCAAGCCCACGCATCGTGTGCATGGCGTGTTTGGAGGACAGGATTGGGCGCCCAATAGTTTGTGTCGATTGTTCTACCCTGTCTGATGATCGCTCAACCCGACTGTTTTTTGCCCCTAGTCATTCCTGATCAGGCTTCGATGAAGTGCGTACTTTCGTTTTCTGTTGTGTTCGTTGGATGATGATGGAGCGAGCGAGTATAGCTGGTATGTCCGCGCGCCGACGACCAAGGAAGCACACGAGACGGCTGCGCGGGTTAAGGCATGTTTCGAGTACGCGGATCGGTCCTCGCTCCGAATCATGTCTGACGGAGGTCTGTTGTTTATCAGGGCTGCGGCGATTGCAACAGGATGCACGATGAACATCAGCTACGAAGGCGTTCGAAACGAACTCGTCCAGGATAAAGTGCTCGGTAGATGACCTCTCCTAGATGTGTTCTGCCATCGAATTGTTTGTCTCATTTCCGCATCCTGGGACTAGGTGAAGAATTTACAGATGTCTTTCGCAAGAGGTATGGCGAGATTGATTACGAGTATGGCATCGCCGGCGCGTCGACGGATTTCGTGCGTTCGCATCCTGTTTCCCCGTTGACACCAACGTTGATGGCCCTCTTCACCAGGGAAACGTGTCATACTGTACGTGTGCTCTGCTTGCCAGTCTACTTACTGTATGGATGATGATGATGTGTTGCAGTGATGCCCGGCCTGCATCCAGGATTTTGTACGTTGGTTTTATTCCTTGTCATGGCTCCTGCGCGAGTTCAACTCTTGTCCATACGCAGCCATACCTACTGTTCCAGGAGGAGGGAACCACACCCGAGAGTTTACACGCGCGGCGTCTACGGATGCTGCTCACGAGGCGTGTTACGACGTGTCAAAGGCCCTGGCGCATGTGGGCATGAGGGTCTTGACGGACGCGGCGTTCTTGGCGAGGGTGTGTCTTCAATTCGTTGGCAGCAGGATGCGAGATGCTGAAACCGTTTTCTGCTCAGGTCAAAGCTGGGTTTGAGGCAGACAAGAAGAAAAGGGGAGATTGAACGAAATACTTGGGCAGTGTATCGATATTATGTGCTGTCTGTTATGGAGTTACATACCGGACGTCAGCTTGTTTGCCTTTGTTCCTTTGCGGTTGTGTCAAATCATGAAATTTTCTCCATTGACATTGGGTCAAATCCTTCCACAAGCTGCACCTTCTTGAATTTATTGCAACTAGTGACCTTACGGAACGTGCTGCAGCTCATCTTCAACAATTCCTGGAGCTAGCAATGGAAATATTTACATTGGCATTTCAAAATGGGATTTAATCCCCGCTACGGTAGTAGTGGGTTCTGTGTGGGTTTCTTAAATCGCGTTTTGGCAGGGAATTGCGATTTTTAACGTTTATATTTGTTTGTATTTGGCATATGTGGCGTTCTATCCGTTCCGGCAGCGTTTCTTGTGCTGTCTCTGTGCCCGCGCCTCCTTGATCTCGTTTCCCCCTCCACGCCACTCCCTCTCTTCTTATTCATGTTAATGGTCGCATTGACGAAATGGTGTGTGTGTCATGTTTGTCATCGATGAACAGCATTGCTTGTAACGGTCTGAGCGATCAGTCCAAGGTAGTCTCAATCCTTCTCTCATCCGTGTTGCGCGCTGACGTTCGTTATCCGACGGATCGACTTGCCCTTATTGCACTTGCCCTTATTGCAGGACAGAAGAATGTTGCATTTGACTAATGGCGACTGCGTTTTTATCAAGCGATTGTTACGCTCGCACACGATGTCGTTCGACCCAGACTCAGGACTGAAAAAATTGCGCAGAACTCGAGCTTCAGTAATAATAATTTTGACCACATGCCCGTCTTGCTCAGCGAGTGTTCTCAACTGCAAAATACCTGCTGGGTTACTCTAGTTTCATACTAAGTAGTACTTATATCTTGGTGACTAAAATTTTGATAAACGCATGCAATCTGTAGCGGGATTTTGCCACGGATGTGGCCCTTGGCTGTTTATTGATCATGTCATATCATGCTAAGTACAAACCAGTGATGGACCTCATGAACCAGGAAGGCAGCGAGGGCAAACAGGGGGACGACCATTGTGAAGGTAAAAGATCTTCACATAAAACGCCAACATTTCTGACATCGCCCCTTGCACCTTGGCAGTGCCAAGTGAGGGTGTGATCGGTGAGGAGAAATGGCTTGGTGCTCCTGGCCAAGCTGACAAGAGGCGGGCAAGTCCATTGAGAAGCACAAATTTGTCCTCCTCGTCCATGGCCCTCAGCACGCCTGACTCCCTATTCGGTAGAGGTGCATCCCATGTATTCCCTATGGTCTTGAGAGGAAACACAGCGCACCAAAGTGCCTCTCGCGCATCTGGGTTATCTCTCCAGTGCGCAGGCACCAGTGCCTGGTCCATAGCCAGCACATCAAATTGGAAGTGGAGCTCACATAACTCCCATGTAATCGCACGTGCTTGTGCTGGGGATATACTTATGGCGAGTTTGATCGCCTCGTTGCGAAACGCCACAGAGTCATCCCCTGCCCACGTGAAACCAGAAGCGCTAGCCGGGAGGACTGCATGGAACTCGTCCAACGCCCTTAGTCGTTCCTTGGCACTTTCAGTCGCCTTGGTGGAGGTGAGGTCAGCAGGAGAGGAATTGAGGAATGCACGCCAAATCTTTGACGTTGGAGGCATCGAAGACGGATGGGCAATGACATGTTGAATCCACATGGGTCTGATGGCCAACCAGTTGCCAAAGTAGCGGCGCATTGTGTCAGGGTTCTGCACCGCAGTTAGCATGCCGGGATCCGGGAAGCGCCACCGGATCACGCCTTCAGCATGCATCTTTAACTTCTTCGAGTCGACCAATGCTTTGAGGCGTGCAAAAACCCCGAAGACGGGCGAGATCGGTGCAGTTAGGTATACACTCTCCAGCACCTCCCAGGCATCCCTTTGCATAGGAGGCACCACACGTTTGGTTTTAGTATCTGCACAGTAGGCGTGAATGGTCATGGACTACTAAAGATCACTCGTACTTACAAGGCTGCCAACCCACCCTTCCTTGGCGGGGGCTGCGATGTGCGCCTTGATGACGTTCCTGGTTGTGGGATGGGTTGAACTCCTGTCCATGATTCTTTGCAATGTATGTGATTTCGCGAATCTTGGCATGCATAGCCTCCCCACCAGCGTATCCTCGGAAGACCACCTCGAAAGGCCACGCAAAGTGGCCAACCGGATCCAAATAGTTCTGAATGACGATGTCAGACGGTTCCGAAACATCGAGGATATCTTGTATGATTATATCCTGTGGGACCTCCGCCTGGTCGCGAATCAACCAGACGGGAACCCCAGCAGCAAAGAGTTGACCGGTCATTAGAGGTGCCCTCGTGAATGCGCCAAGCCACCGAGGATCAGCGGGAGAGTTCTCAGCCTCGCCAGTGCACATGAGCATGCACGGTTGGATGAGCTGGTGGAAGTCCATGATAGCGTATACCTCCAGAAATACCCGTTGGTAGTCTCCTACTTGTACCACTGTATCGCGCCAACTGAGATTCGAGAGTTCGAGGACGTGCCAGATTTTTTTCAGAGTGGAATGGACGCCTTCCACCCTGAGACGTGAATCCCCCGAGAGGTTTGACCTGCGAAATGAATTCCAGCGTGCGTGGATGACATCGAGGAGGCCATTGAGGCCCGCGAGGGTCGCCCTGTTGAGATTGCCTAGTGCTGAATCTTTCTGGAGCACAAAATCGGCGTAGCGAGGAGAATACCAAGCCCACGACATGGCGGAAGGAGGTGGGTAGGAAGATTGGGAGGGAATGGCAACCGACCAGGAGTGCTGATGGGAGAAGAGCTGGGGCCACTGATAAGGATCAATGTACCCATATCGACCGTCAGCACGCATTTGTAGATTTTCCATGTCGAGGAACGGTTCGGGCACCCATGCGGCATTAGGGCTGGTGATCACCCAGGTTCCACGACGAGCGAGGACTGCGGCGTCACAGCCAGTAAGATCACCTATTACACGCTGAATTGTTAGCGGTGCATATGGAACAGGAGACGACAGGGACGCACGTAGTTTTTCTGGGGAGGGCTTAGTAACGGTGAAAGTGCGAGATATGGATGAAGACATTGTCTGCGGGAGATTGGGTCAGTCTCGTGGATTGGAACTCGAACTGATGAGGCAGGAACTTACAACGCGTCAAGGGTAGCAAAAAGGCAGGAGGGCAACGGCGACTCGTTGGCGAGAAGTCTGGCAGCAAAGCTTGAGTATCAAAAAGATGACACCCAGAGCAGACGGCCGGGCGAGCGGGAATCCACTGGACCCGAAGTCCTCCTTGAGGTTAGATCACGCTGGGACGCGAAGTGTTCTGTGTGATAGCAGCCTCTCCACTGAAGGCACCGCGAGGACGGGCACGAAGTCTGTCCAATCGAAGGGATGTTGGGCCTTAAGATGCGTCGAGGAGATGGGGGCCTTGAGTGAGGTCTTGGAGTGGCGAGCACTCGGGTCCACATTGCCAAACTTGTGGGTCCACACAACTGCCGCCGTTGCTCTCGTCAACAAGTTCTTGCTCCCTCTGCTCAGACCTCTCCAAGCGATCTTCACCTGCATCTGCCGACGCGGGCACAGAGCACGCCGGTGAATGGTAATGCACACGGGGTCGGCGCTGGAGTCCTCAAACTGCAGGCGAGTCCCAATCGAGTAATAGGAAGTAACTTCCTATTCCTCCGAGTCAGGGAGTCAAACCACGATGTTCTCCATCTCGCTCCATCTCTGATCGTAAACTCACCATCAGGCAGGTCAAGGCTATTGAACGATTTCAATTCACGAACAATGACCGCTGATGCCGTATGGCGACCTGACACGAATCCAACCAAGCCGCCACTTCTACCAGGTGATGTATACAGACCAGACATCCTTGCAGTGATCGAGCAGACAATCGATTCGCTCCGCCCTCAACTGAGAGAGCTCAGCGACAAAATACATGGTAAGGCCCTCACGACACGACATACAGAACTGTCTCGCGACTGATCAACCATTTATAAATTATCGTCCCCTACACTGCACCACGAATCCTAGCTCATCCCGAATTGATGTTCCAAGAACAGTGCGATTTCCTTTTCCCTGGAACATCGTAACGTGATGCTGAATCCATTCAATCACTAGTTATGCCCATGACGTGTATACCGAGTTCCTGGAAGGGCAGGGTTGGGTCGTTCAGAAACACTACTTGCTCGAAACTGCCTGGGTAGCCACCTACACACACGGCCAAGGGGGCCGCGTCCTCGGCGTCAACTCTGAAATGGATGCGCTCCCTGGGATCGGCCACGCATGTGGCCACAATCTGATCGGTATTGCGGGGGTCGCAGTCGCTTGTGCTGCCAAAGCCGCCATGCAACAGTTGAACATTGACGGCAAGGTAATCTTGCTCGGAACCCCTAGGTAAGCTTTCTATCCAATCTCGTGCGTCGATATCGCTCACACAGCCATTGTAGCTGAAGAGGGTGGGTTTGGAAAGGTTCAATTGTGGGATAAAGGTGCCTATAAGGAAATGGACGTCTGTCTCATGTATGGCGTCGTCGTGTTTGAAATCAAATTCTCGCTGATATTCTCGTGACGTAGGTGTCATCCAGCGCCGGGTCCTCCTTACTCTATTAGTCTCAGCAGTTCTCTGGCTATGGTTCGGCTGCAGGTGGACTACGGGGGGAAAACGTAAGATGACAATGTGGTATTCTTGGTTCATCGATGGCCCATCTAGAATTCAGCGCACATGCCGGTTTGAGTCCCTGGGAAGGCCAGAACGCATTAGATGCCGCCGTGCTTGCGTATACAAACATCGGGCTTTTACGGCAGCAGATTAAACCTACCCATCGCGTACATGGAGTCTTTGGAGGGAAAGATTGGGCTCCAAACAGTCCGTACTGCCTTTTTCTAGTTTACCACCACCTCAACCAGCACATTCAGTAATTCCGGATAATTGTACGGTTGAGTAAGTTCATTCTACTGGTATCCTGCTCTCATGAATTGTTGAAAAACACTGTCAAAGTTGGTTCGTACGTGCCCCCCTAACCAAGGAAGTATATGACACCACAGATCGAGTGAAAGCGTGCTTCCAGTACGTGATTCCATCCACATCAATTGCCCTACTATACCCTTTCCAAGAGCTGCTGCC
This sequence comes from Boletus reticuloceps, assembly GCA_018397855.1. NCBI lineage: Eukaryota > Fungi > Basidiomycota > Agaricomycetes > Boletales > Boletaceae > Boletus > Boletus reticuloceps. Next base: position 536,430 of record JAGFBS010000003.1, read on the forward strand.
ACTGCCACTGCCACCACCGTCGCGTTCACCAACGAATTAATAGGAAATGAACTCGTACAGAACAAGGCACTCGGTAAGTTGATAGACAAGACCATGTCACCCCCGTGTCTTATGGACACGATGGATACTAGGCGGTGAGCTCGCAGATGTCATCCGGAAGCAGTACGGGAATATCGACTACGAATGGGGTATCTCGAGTGCATCCACGGACTTCGTAAGTCGTACCGAGACTCGGATGGCGTGAGGTAACATGTTAACGTTTCTCAACGGCTTTCACAGGGAAATATCACTTACTGTATGCACCTTCTTCGTTTTTCACATGATGCCGGCTAACTGATGGATGCCAGTAATGCCTGCACTCCACCCTGGGTTTTGTACGTACTTGGTCTCTTCCTCGACGAGAGGTCTCTGATGGGCGTTCTCGACGATTGAACATGTAGCCATCCCCACCGTACCCAAAGGGGGAAACCATACGAAAGAGTTTGCGGCAGCTGCCGCAACCGACACCGCCCACGAAGCATGTTATACCGTGTCCAAGGCCCTTGCACATGTAGGCATGAGAGTGATTACGGACAAGGCGTTCTTGGCGCAGGTAGGGCACAATTTCGTGCGTACGATCAAGCAGACTCGTTGCTTACGCGGTTGTAGGTCAAGCTTGTGTTTGAAGAAGACAAGAAGTCGAGAGGTTTTTGAACGAGCGGGATACGCTAGGTGAGGACTTGCAGTGACAACTGATGCATTCATACTTTGTACAAGGGTAACCATACCTACTAAATCGATATTGAAGCTTGATTGTACCTCTTCGATGTCCGGTCGGAACCTCTAAAGTGCACAGCCTGAAGGCCGTGAATCTAAACATATACAACACTTATCACAACCCTACGTTCCTACGCCGACGTTCATCAAGCCACCGTGTCCCGACGATGTCGTGAGTATGTGTGAATGAATGGAAGTTCAACTCGTTTGATCATGCCGGTCGTAACTCATGTGGGAAATGATTCCTCCTTCTCCCTTCCCCTCCCAACCGCGGACATGTCACGGAACTAGTCTATGGAGGAATGGCATTGTCAGTGGGCTAGCGGGCTCGTGGCGAAAAGACTTAAAACTTACCATGGAGCTGGACAGCGCCCTGTTTGCGCATCCTTGAGTGAGCATGGCGGTGTCGCCGCATGCTGTTTATGATGGCACCATCGTGCGCTTCAACAGGGGCAGCGGTGGCGATGCCAACTAATACAGTCATGAAAAGCAGGATGGTAGTAGGGAAGAGAATCATCATGCCAACCCGAGCGTTGGTCACTTTCATCGAGCTACTCGCGAGCACGGGAAGATTGATCCCAAGGGAGGTGTCGTTCAACGATTTTATACCGTTTAATTTTGTCCTGGCGGCCGGCCTGAAAGAGTAGAAGCATAGCGAGTGAAAGAAGGCACTTCGTTGGGTTAGCTTGTTTGCGAGACACTGACGGGTTAGCAGGGGATTGAGCTTCTAGCCTGCATGTTGCTGGCGACATTTGGTAGACTGGATGTGATAAACGGACAGGATTACTTCTAGGAGGACCGCAGCGTGATGAAATACAGTGTCACCCAAGATCACATTCAAGACAATGCGTGGAAACTGTGCCCACGTAGGTCACTAGTACTTCTGGGAGTCAGTAGGCGCCCCAGGCCGGATATACGGTGAACTCTGAGCACAATTCAACCCAATAGATTTGAGTCAACAAAACATCATTACATGCACATGAATACCCAGATCTCAGTCATGGAACGGAAAACATTTCTTGCCCGCATACACCTCTCGGAATTCAAGTGCTCACCACTTTTCGTGAGCAGGTCGTACTACGCATAGCCACACATGAGCGGACATTACGAAAACAGAAGGTAAGTAAGCTTACGGTCAACTTCCCAAGCCCAAGCTGAGCTATCTTGTTCAACGAGACTGAGGTAGGCCTTTGCGTGCGGATGAGATGGCGCTGTCGTAAAAGCAACACCATAAACTCACCTTGGCAATGGAGTCTGGATCGAGACGGGTGTCTGCATTGGCTTCCCAGGCAGGGTCATTGTGGTGCCCTCTCGCACGGTCGGTTAAGATATTTCCATCAATGATGCTCTGTAATCAGCAGAAAAGGTATAGCATCATCCACACTCCGTTCCGACCCAATCTTAGCGACTCACGTGTGCAACCTACACACCCATCCCAGTGTCAGTGAGATACGAACGGAAATGCAATGAGCAGCTACGGACATGGATGTTTTGTTTCCCAAACTCTTTGGCCAAGCTCTGGGAGAGTGCCCTGAGGCCGAATTTTCCGGCCGCAAACGCGCTCGTACTGGTGTTGCCCCTGATCCCGGCCGTGGCGCCAGTGAAAATCAGAGTACCCTTCTTTCTTGAACCGCCCTTTCCACCTTCACTTGGTTGTTCTAGATCGTTCTTGGTGAATTCGAGTAAGACTTCCCTGGAGAAGGAGAAGGCAGCGAGAACGTTGACGTCCAGCGACTGGCGCACTTCCTCTTCAGTGATGTCCAGGAAGGGCTTCCATACGCCATACCCGGCATTAAACAGTGCAACGCGGAGAGGATAGTTGGTCACCGGGAAGCGGGTCCTGATGCTGGAGAACGCTGCACGAATCGAGGTTGGAGTGTAATCCGGGACTGGGAAGGGTACAGCCTGATAACAGTGATGTCAGGATCAAAGTGGTGATGCATGAGTTGTGTTGCACCTCTCCACGGTTCTGGTTGATCTCGCTGGCGAGCTTGTTAAGATGCTCGGGGCCACGAGATATCAACGCAACGCTGTAGCCCAACTTGGCGAACAGACGACTGTAAGACTGGTTAGTTCGTCCTGCATTGGGTTGGTCGAGGAAGTACATACGCTGAAGAAGCCCCTGTTCCTGTGTGGAAGTCAGTAATGCCGACAACCGTGCAAACGCGGAGAGATACAGACCTGAGCCATTCCCGATACCAGCGACGACGAACAAAGGGCGAATAGCAGACATTTCCTGTATTGAGTGTAGGAGTAAGTGGGTAATTACCCCAAGACTGCAACGTATTTATCTGGGGACAGACGTATGAGTAAGCCCGAGACGGATCACAAATATCATTAGTCAGTAGGCCAAGCGGCTATGCACGACATGGCGCAATTCCAACGCGATTTCCTCTCAGAAGTTTGCGGCTTATAGGTTGTGTTCAACTTGGTGTCTATGTTACTGCTCCAAACCGTAAAGTAACAAGTTGAACTAGCAAATCAGTGAGTACCATGCAGCGCAATATGTCCGGCTTTGCTGTTCTGCCAAGCATCGTAACGCTTCGCCCAGGTGTATGTGCCGTAGGCTGGTAAGAATCAGGTGCGAGTGATGCGGTGACGCACAAGGACGTACCAATTGCAAATGGAACAATCCAATATGGTACCTGAGAAGCAAGGCGCTTGTAGCCATTGAACATCCAACCCTGGAAGATCTCTTTTGTTGGCCGTTGACGGAACGGGGAGACAGCTAAACGATAGCACGCGAGACGCAATGAATTGGGTGAAACGTGAAAAAGTACGCTCAAATACTCACTGTAGGTGATGATGCCTTTTTGCTTCAAGTTGCTGGTGTCACCCCACCAGGGGCTCTATAGGACGTTATTCTGCATCGTCTCGTCGCCATCATTCAAAAACTCACGTAGACTTTGGCTGACGGGTAAATGATGAGTCAATTCTTGCGCCGTTTCACCACCAACAGGGAGACTCACCTTCTGGCATGCCACTGGAACGAACTGGGGTCGGCCGCATGATGGACACTATTCGATTCTGAACAAATGAAACTGGTGAATAATGTTGGTCGTCCGAGGTTTTCCGTGTGGACCAAACAAGACACAAACAACGCCAGTTTCACTCATAACCACTTCAAGGCAAGTACAAACAGGAGCAGAATCTCAATGACACGCTCGCTCACCGACGTAGCAGAATGATTAGCCACCAGACACTGTACAACCTCGCCAACTACCTTGGCGCCCTTGCCATGATCACTGTCGTCGCGTACCACTTCGTTGCAGTAAACGCACGCCACGTTGCACAAACACACTAGCGAAGTCGGTCACATATGGTGAGTTGTAGCATCTAGAACAATTTATAAAGATATCTTAGTCGCTACACTCTTGAGCTAGAAACGCCTTGCCGTCCCAGTGTACTTGACTACAGCAAACCCCTACCGAAGTTTTGGTTTGGCACCTTGGTAGTACGTTATAGTATTTTGTCCATCCTCTGCGAACTTTCCTCGGACCATCATGGCATGAGTATGATGCGGTTGCTCCTGCACCAACTCAGAGGGTGTTGGTGACGTAGGGTTATCGAGGCCATGATTCTTCTTTGAGCAACAGTTGCAAGCGGATGGTTCTTACAACAACAAACGTTTCCAGTGTCAGTCATATTCAAGAATGTCGCCATATGTCTATGCATACCACATAGCGTGCAGAGCGCTTGACGCGTTTCGATGAGATTCAATGGTGACAACATGCACGGCAACTTTAAGACTCACAACAACACGTAATGATTCCACACAGCACATCGCAGCAATCCATGCTCTCGACCAGATGTGTATAGTCACTGGATGTCACTGGAAAAGGATGTTCTTTGTTTCGGGGTGAGAGGGGAACTTTTTTTTTCTTGTGGAGATGATGGCCTCTCGCCCGGATGGAAAAAAGGGTATGCTTTCATAAAGGTTGCTACCTAATTTTACCAAATACGAGTTGTCCTCTCGCCTCGGTCTGATGGTTACCGTTACGATGTCATCATCAGGTTCAGAGTCGATCTTGCACGCCTTCATTTCGAGGCAGCGTACACTCCTCGCGCAGGAGCGCGATGCGGAAATTGAGCGCACATCTTTGCTCTTGAGCAATGCCTCACCCAAGCTTCTTGAACAGCGTGGTCTGGCACTGGGTGGATTGGGTATCGTATCGGCTGGAGTAGGGCTTGGTGGAAAGACGTACGTGCCAGTGATCGTGTCTTTACCAGCCTCCACTGAACGTCTTGTTCGGCGAATCATAGGCTGGTAGAACTGGAGAGACCTTCGGCGTACCATTCCTCACCACTGTTCCCTCCGCATACCTTCAGGGTCGTATCAGCTAATTCCGCTGAATCGTTCAGGGAACCTGAATAATGCGTTCGCAGGCCCGGGGATCTCGCCCGAATCGAAGAGAACGTTTCGACTACACAAAAAAAAACAAGCAGCAAAGGGAAAAAGGTACAGCCCGCCGCCGCAGATACAAAAGGTCCAACTCCTCCGGAGGGTGTAGTTTACAAAGTTGATGCTATACTTCCGTTGTCTTCAACTACGTCCTGACCCTTTAACAGGTTACTGATACACGCATTGTTATCGCTGTGGGCGCTCCTGAATCCGGTGATGCTGAGCTTGATTTGCCAGAGAGATGTCGTGTCGTCAAGCTCGCAAACAGCGTCACCTATGATCGGTAAAGGGAACTGTCCCTATGCGGCACCAAGCCCTGATGAGCCGTTTTCAGGATGGACAAAGCAATCGATTACTTGGAAAAGATTGCGATACCTTCCACACGCAAAGTATTATCTTTCGCGACAGACCGTATTCCTATTAGATTCACTATCCGTACTTCATCAGCCAGGTGACACGACAAACTATGAACTCTCATCTCTCGTTCGGGTGTTGCTTGGGATGTCGCCACCCTCCAAGCCATCTAAACTTGGAGACATCACACACTTTGACGAATCTCTGAACCAAAGCCAAAAAGTAGCCGTCAGATTCGCCCTCGAGGCTCAAGAAGTCGCATGTATCCACGGTCCTCCAGGTTCGTTCCACCGCCATCGTCTCTGCCCCCTTTATCAACGGACAGCTAGGCACAGGCAAAACTCACACGTTGATCGAGATCATCCGTCAGCTTACGTCTAACCCACCAGACCAGAAACCGGTCCGTGTGCTCGTATGCGGTGCCTCCAACCTCTCCGTCGACAATATTCTCGAACGTCTTCTTGCTCTCCCACCCCCAGAGAAAGGAAAAGGAGTCCCGCTGAAAGTGACGCGAATTGGTCACCCAGCGAGAGTTATGGCACGCGAGGATATCCTCAATGCGACGTTGGAAATTAAGGCCGGTCGGAGTGATCAGGTTCGTCGGTACCTTCTCTCGAAGACGCATTAACAATCATTTCATCAGGCGGCGCTCGCCAAGGATGTAAAGGCGGAGCTTAATGCGGCTCTTGACACGCTTGCCGGCAAGGGCAAGGGCAAAGGGGCGAAGAAGCCGCGTGGACTCGAACGCAAGAAAATGTGGGAGGATGTGCGTGCGCTCAGAAAAGAGTGGGTGTATTGGCTGTTCTGTGATACCCCTCAGTCTGATTGGCGGGAACCTCAGATATCGACAGAGGGAGGGCGGGGTTGTGAAAGCAGTTCTCTCAGAGTCCCAGGTACTTACCGACCGCCGTTCTAGAGGAGAATGATCACGACTGAGCATACACACAGGTTGTCCTGGCCACCTGCCATTCTGCTGGCGGAAGGCAGTTGCGCGACCATACCTTTGATATAGTCATTATCGATGAAGCAACTCAAGCTGTTGAAGCAGTATGTCCTAGCATGTATACCTCTTTGCCTCTAAACTTTTGGCCTTTTAGGTGTGTTGGGTTCCTATCTTCAGGGGAAAGAAGTTGATCCTTGCAGGCGATCCCATGCAACTACCCCCTACTATCTTATCTTTGGACAAGCACGAAAAGAAAAATAAGCAAGCAAAATCGTCAGAGAAACAGCACAAGGATGCCTCAGAGAGCGAGGCAACGTCCACGAAACTCTCCAAACCAAACAAAAGCGAATCCTCTTCGACGCACGATGGGCAAGAAGACGTGACCGACCCAAGTTCAGAAAATGGTTCTACTTCTGAATCTGAATCTGAATCAATACGCATGGGGATGTAGTCACTGCAGAACAGTTCACGGTACCCTCAACGGATACACCAAAGAATCCAAGTGAACCATCAAATAAAAAGACTTCTAAGCATTCTGGTTTGCGTCCTCCGCGGACACTGGAGACAACCTTGTTCGATCGCCTCGAGCGGATGTACGGTCCCGGCATCAAGCGCGTGCTCAACGTCCAGTACCGGTACGCACCAACAACTTCACGCTCGTGCTTGTTCTGCTCACCACCCTCGAGGATGCACGCTCAGATTTGCCAGTTTCCGTCGAACACGCTCTATGCGTCCAAGCTGAAATCTCACGAGTCGGTATCCTCGCATCTGCTCTGCGATCTGTCAAATACGCGATCATTTACCGAAACGAAGATGAAGAGACCGTTCAAGAGATCCTTGGCAGTCCCGTCGTCTTCTTCGACACGGCTGGGTGTGAGTACTTCGAACGCCTCGAAGGCGACGGAGATGAAGGTAGCAGATGTAATGAGAACGAGGCTTTGGTGGTCAAAAAGTGGACGGAGAAGCTTGTGCGTGAGCGTTGGCACACGTTTCTGTCCGGTCATGCTCATCTCCGAGCGACAGGTCGGGGCGGGGTTGTATCCTTCCCAGATAGCGATTATCACACCGTGCGTATAAATAGCAGCGATAACAATTCCATCGATCAACACCCAACGTGTCCCTGAATAGATACCAAGCGCAGGTCACCCTGCTCAGTTCGTTGCTGCGTCCAGAATATGGCCCAGAACTCGAGATCGGCACGGTGGACGGTATGCAAGGTCGTGAAAAGGACGCGGTGATTATCAGTCTCGTAAGGAGCAATGACAAGGTCAGCCTCGCCAAGTACACCGACCGCGTTGAACTTAATCCATGTGGGTTTACAGCGCGAAGTCGGCTTCTTGAAGGAGAAACGCCGCATGAATGGTACGCCAAGTCACTTGTTACAATACACCTTTTGTAGGGCATGGGTGATCATTAATCCGTTGTTTCCAGTGGCCATGACCCGAGCCAAGCGCCATCTCGTACGTCGTCAAAGTATGGTCAAGATGAGCCGCATTATTGATTGATAGTCGATAGTGCGTTGTTGGGGATTCGTCCACGGTCCGACATGGCGGCGCGTATCTAAACAAGTGGCTTGCTTGGCTTGAAAGACATGCGGACATCCAGTTCGCAGATCTGGCCTAGGACGAAACGGGAAGCATCTCCGGGGATCAGAAGCAGCGTTACATATACGAGCGGACATGATAACAAACAGATAAGTATCGAGCAAAAAAAGGGTACCTTCTTTCAGATAAGCACATGGATCGCACTGAATCTCAAGATATTCGTCATACCCGATTGCCCTCGGGCGGTAGTATGTACACGGCACCTATCGCAAAGGTCAGAAGGTCCACCCACATGTCAGACATCGACCAGGGCGACCAGGGCGTCGCCGATTAGAAGGTTTGCCCGTCTAAAACCGTCGGCGGGAACGACGGGACTGGTGAGAGAGAGAGATCCAAGACTTGCTCTGGGCCAGGGCTATTCGGGAGCGGGTCCGTACCCAATTCATACCACAGAACTTGGACCTTTTTTAAAAAGGTATCGGATCGTCCTTTCTAAGCGCTCTTTGAGTGCTCATTGCAGGATATAAATGGAAATTCCAGGGAAAGTGCTGTACAAAGGTGTTCCTGTCCAATCAGAGGTTGCGATAGGCACTTGGCTTCACAACCACAACGTAACAGCCACGCTCTCCTGATCCTGGCCGGCCGGCAGTCGGTGGGGTCAAAACGCCGAGCAAAGTTTCTAGAAAATCATTTATGTATTGATCCCAACCCGAATTCTGGTCATATCAATGATGCGGCGGTGAGCCAAGAGGCACGGTCTCGTAAGTCGCATAGCGGCCAACCATCACCGATGACGCCTCGTTGGTCCAGATTCCCCTCACGGCGGCGTATATCCCCACTACTGTAAGTAGCTTGCTTGGCCCGAGTGAGTCAGACTCACGACGGAGGATAAAGACGAAATTGGAAGGCCCATCTCCAGAATCAATACTAGGTTCACAGTGATGGACCGTGTGAACCGATATTCATCGACACATATTAGGGGACATGATATACAAAGTGCAGAAAAAAAAAAGGACTTCATCATGAGCACATGCTAATTGTTAGCTAGCTATAATTCGTACTGAATCTGATCTGCCGGTGAGACGGTGCCACGGTTTACGTCAAATATTTCTAGAAAGTGGAGCTTATTATAAATGCCGAACAAATGGATACGTATGCACCAAATGCATGCATGTCAATCAATCATTGATCTGGCTACGACCCTGGGCAAGGGATACCCGGATACGTCGACGACGTATTGTGGCATGATGGCTTGCTTGGCATGCCAATGAAGAACGAAAATGGTAGAATCTCCGGAATCAGAAGGTCTACAATGATGCTACGTGAAAAGTAGTTTACAAATGATACATGTGGACGTGATAACAAAACAGATATCGTGCATGAGAAAATAAATATCACTTGCAAGCGCGGTGTCCTCGGCCTTGGCAAGAAATAGAGAGGTGCAGACCAGCTCCAGATTAATATTCATCAGGGTCATTGAGCGACGCGTATTCGGAAACTGTCCGAACGTCTTCATATTCTTGAACGACTTCGCGCATGGCGAAACGCATGATGGGGGTAAGAGGCGTTAGCTTGGGTCCGATGATTTCGTGTTCGGCGCCTTCGTCAATCTGACCCAGATCCCTTGTCGATAGGTTGACTGGATTGACCATCACCATGTCGCCGTCTTCCGAGGACTCGACGCCAACAGTTCCACTAGCCCCACCAACGTATGAGTTGTTGCTCAGTACGCGGTGTGTCATCGGGACAGGCGACACCGGCGCGCTGATGACAGGAATGTCCGGCTCTTTGCCAACCGGCTCCGTCCAGTGCAGATTCAGCACCTTGCCTTTGATCATCCCATCCACCGCACGCACACCGATTTCCGACAAAGGAGGAAGTACGGCAGGTGCTGCGTCCCGGGCTGGCTGAGTTTACTCATGACTTTGAGGAGCTGCATCGCGCTGAAATCCGCAGAGTAGTCGTCAATCGAAGATGCCTCGCGAGGCGGGTAAGATTTAAACCCAGCAGGGCCCAGACCAGCGTGAAGAGCGTCTGGGCCGCTGGACCGTGGCCTTGGGCCCGGGGTAGATGGGGTAGTGGGGTCACGTGCACACGCCAGCTGGGAAGAGTGGACGATATGGAGGTTGAGGGTGGCATGTGCTTGAAGGAAAGCGGAGCACTGTTTGACTGATCCATTGAATGTTAGCAATACTGGAGCCAATTGTAGTGTGAATACGCACTATCGAAGTTTCCGCCAGCGTTGACTAGGAATGATGAGGTGAGGAAGTTGACAAGCCCTGGCAAAGGAGTAGCTCACTATACTCGCTAATATAGTCTTGCCAATGCGCTAGTTTACCACCGAACGCCTCATACAATACATCGAAAGATAATGTAGGCCGTAGTGCTTCTGGGACACGGGGCAATAGACGTTCCAAGAAATACGTTCGTGTCTCGCTTCTCGAGCAGTCATCGATCGTGATGAGCTTGCAATGTTGTACAACATTGAGTTGGCGCAGCCAGTTTTGGTAGAATGGATCGCTCGTGGCATGAACGACATGACATAGCCGGTCTTGTTTGGTCAGAACAAGCATCGAATCTAGCAAACACTTGATGGTGTCTGACGACTGAACCAAGGAGGGTCTGTCCACCAACAATCAGAATCAGTAGGACATTTCCTTTGGAAGTGAAGCGTACAGCCTATGTGCTTCATCGAAGAACAATACGGGTGTCTTCTTGGAAGGCCTCCCAGGTTCTCTGATCATATCAGACGACATCCCGCGGGCACTGTCGCTTGCCCTCTTGGCACGCTTGAAAAACCACCGGCTCCTGTTGAAAGGAGGAGAATTGTTTACATGAGTCCGCTCAGATGATACATCCGATTCCTTCCGCCCTTGGCTACCGGGTTCATTGACATCTTCTGGCGGGTCAAATTCAGCGTATCTCACAAGTGAATACTGCGGTGTTTCAAGTTGAATTCGTTGGTACTGCGGCAGGAAAAGAAGCGATAGTCTCACTTGAAACAGTTCCATTAGCCGAGAGATGTCGCTAGTCCGTACTTGTGATCCCACGCTACCGACGGGTGCCTCGGACAACCTTCGTTCCAAATCAAGACGGTCGTACTATCGAGAGACAACTCGATCAGTTGCGTCACCAACGTATAGACCGAAATGAGTACCTTGAATGCGCAAGCTTCCTTGCGAAATTCCTCGAACCCAGGCATGCTCGTCGAAACGTCTTCAAAGTATTGTTCTATCTGTTGGCTAAGGCTCATGTAGAGACTGCTAACATCCGCGAAGCCCGGGATCCGGAGATCAAAGTGGAGAACGTGGAACCTATCACGCGAAAGTACTTCACGAAGAAGAGCAGTCTATATGCGCAGCAGTAATATCTGATGAGGCTCCCCCAATGAAAACGAAGAGATCAAGGAGAAAACATACCTTGCCCACGGCACTGGCGCCGAAAAGCACGGTGAACGACGGCTCGCCTTCCATAACACGCTCGATGACCTGCAGTTCGGTTTCTCGGGGTAAGAAGCCAGACAGACGTGTAACCGCGTGTTTGATGCGCAGTCGCGGAACCTCACGCTCTTCATTGATCTCCTTACGTGCTTCATCGAGCAGACGCCTTGATTCCGTCAGCGAGCGCGCGGTCTCGGAGGGCTGGATGGGTCATGGACGGAGCAATCAGGTTTCATGCAGGCAGACAATTCGGCGTAAGCATACGTTCAAGAGTACGTTGAGTACCTCGCTCATGCCGAAGAAATTTCGTCGGTTGAGATCTACACTGAGCGCTGCTGAGCTCCTGCGATGAGGTAGGTTTGATGAAAAGATCCAGTGAATCGCGCCAGTGCGTGGTGTTCTTGGGGTTGGGCCAGCCGACGGATTCCGTTGGGGTCTGCTGCTGTTGGTCCTTGTGCGCATGATGAAAGTGGAAGATGGTCGGAGCGATTGGCCCAGAGGCTACACAATCGAGTTCTGGGGTCGAGTCTTCTGGGAAGTCGGGGATGGGTGAGCCGTTGTATGAAGGAATGGAAAAGGACGACACGCACACGCTTTAGCATGGCAGCGTCTGCACACATTGCACAGCACGGACACGAGTGTGCAGCGTGAAGGTGCAGAGGAGAAGTGATACACGTTGTTGGAGTGAGGCAAGGCACAGGTATCGTCAACGCGCCAACCAGCCCGCATTACGAGAATCGGCTCAGACTGTAGTACTATCACACTGTCTAGGCTGTACTTATTACCTCTCTCATATCGAGATGAAGACTGGTATGTATTATCAGACCCGATGAATCGTGGAGCTCATCTCTGACGTCGACTATGCCCATTGATTGAGAGGGACCTCTTCAAGTTCATCGGCTTCCTCGTCCGATGAGACGACACGAGGGCCATATCTACGTCCAGCCCAGCTGCGTTCAGGAACGTCTGAAGACCGCTCCTGGTCATCTCCTTCGTTGGAAACCAGGTCGACGCTACCGGAACGCCGATTGGGGCTGTAACCTTCATCTTCGCCGTCATCGACAATTTCGTAGATGCGGAGGCCATCCCCAAGGTTAGCAATTCCATCGCCGTCGTCGATGAAGCTGCTCTCATAGCCCTCGTCAACGCTCTCTTCGTCTTCATCGGCAACCCGAAGATCGTCTACTCGGCCATGCGTATCGTCTTCGTCTTCTTCCTCGTCAACGTGGATGGTGCCGAGGAAGCCCCAGGGTCCTCTGAATATATTGTGAAATGGACGCCGCCAGGGCTCAAAGGGATGCCAATCGTCAACGTCATCCTCGTCTGCCTCCCCGTCCTCCAAACCCATCCAACCAGGGTCATCCGCCACGTCAACCTCCTCAGCACCCGTTTGGTCCTCAAGCCATCCCACTGGGTCTCCTTCGTCGTCTTCGTCTCCTTCAGGTCTGTGTCCCGGGTAGACGCGTCCACAGCTGCTGCATACACCATCCCATATCTCGTGCATACAGTCAAGGCAGCGAAAGATCCCGCCATCTTCCATATCAAGCATCCCAACGTCCTCGCCACGTGGAACGACATCGGCAATATGAATGTCGTCATCATCCACGTCAACATCTGGGAGAAACCAAGGGAATCCACGATGACTCGTAGTACCTGGCTTCGGAAAGATATCCTTCCAAGGATCTGCGTTCGCGTCTATACTCTCAGGGGCGACAGGAACGGGTAACTGGTTTTGTAAGAGGCCACTCTTGCCCGCTGCTTGTGCAATACCCTTTACACCCCATACCTCGACAGGGCGCGCGTGTACAACGGCACGACAATGCGGGCAAGTTTTCCTGCGCATGAGGGCTGGAGGCGTTGGTCGGTTATCGGGTTGGGGTGCCGTGAACCAATTGACAAGACAACTATGACAGGCGAGATGACCACAGGGAGCGAGTGCATATGGCTTATACATCAAATCCAGACAGACCTGACAGGTGACGGCCTGTTGAACTTGGTTCAGGAGTGCTTGATGGGATGCGATCAACTGAAAAGGGATGAGACCGATGATGGAATAATACAAGAGACGATCACTGACATTGTTCTTGGACTTTAGCTCTGCCTCTAGTTTAGCTATTTTCTCCTCCAGTGAATTAGAAGAAGGCCAAAGTAGAGGTCGAACCTTTGAACCATTCTGCTCTTTGTCATGCTGTTCGGAGGATAGGCATTACAGCGAATCAATACCGACATGATAGCACGTACCAGAGCAGATGGCATGCCTTGGCTTCGATGCCCGTCCAGAGTCTCCGAGGAACCTTCCCGACTCTTACCGAACGGTTTCAATGATGGTGTTTGAGAGCAGTATTTGGTAGCAGCGACGACGCTGGCTGGTAGATCGGCTTCGGAAGGGACCGAATTGAATCTGATGACTTCGTTTCGCGCAGACAATGGAGCGCGCGAGCGTTCATCCAGTCGACTCTGAGTAGCCTCATTCTTGGCAGCTGGATTCACGACAGGAGCCTTCTTTTTCCGCTTCCTCCGGCGCCTAGCATCACGATTGGAGTCGCGTCTGGTGCTGGGCTCGGCCGATGAATTTGTGCGCGCTTTCTTTGGGTCTTGAGGAGCAGATTCCACGTCTGACATGGTGCGTTTTGAGCTTTGGTGGGCGTTGCTAGGTCCTGGTGTTACTGGACGCGTCGACGAGGGCATTGGTTACCCGCACCTTGACGAATGTACACAGTAGTGGATGACTTGGAAGACACCGGGCCCCACGGGAGACGCGCCACTTTGCCCCATACGGAATGAGAGGGTCGAACTTCCCACGCCACTTGCACGCCTGCTCAATGTTGCTCTAAGTATAAGTACCTGGAAGCTTGGCATGGAAACAATCATTTTCTTTAGAATCCGTAGAGGATACAGGTACCTGGGAAACATTATCCGCTCTCAAGACAAAAGGACCCAGCCGTATACTACGGCTCAGATCGGGAAGAATGAAATTTCGTTTTTTTTTATACATGCCGTTATAAACTAGGGTAATACGTTCCCTGACAGTCACCATACCGTGATTTATTTACCGTTGCGGTAAGGTCAAGAGACCGAGATGCCGGCCAGAAGAATACTACATACTATAGTACCCAGTAGCAAGATGGTTGCAGTTACAGCTCCATGTGTGAATGTTTGACGCGCGGTCGCAATAGCCACGTACTTTGTACCGACCACAGGGGAAGGGTGGTATTCGAAATTAAATATATGGAACAACAGCTTTTTGTACGTGAGAGCCAAGCAAAGTCATGGGCGCACTTGATCGTTTGGGCAGTTACAGAAGCAACAAGCGCAGCAATTTATTTATTTATCTCCGATTTCCAAATGGGGCGGGTGCTAACGGAGTGGTACTAATCGCTACAGTCCTACAAGATTCGCTTCTCGTCGATTAACTTATTCGCCCCCATCTCACTCTCTTTTCAACTACAAATGGTGGCTTCCTTCCACAACCACCCTTCGTCCCCCCCCTCCGACCCTTCAATGTCCCCTTCTTCCCTCGACCCCCCCTCCCCTCCCCATCCTCCCCACCAGAATGGGTACCGACCCTATCACTCCCTCGACTCAGACAGTGACTCTTCCAGCAAAGATTCTCTCTCTCCCGTCGAGTCATACCGCGACAATCCTGCTCTCAACCCCGACTTTCATCTCCAGTCAGGCAAGGAGAACAAAGGTCCCCGTGGACAGTACTTTGACGATGCTGACTCGCTGCCCCTCGCCACGAAATCTGAGGACAGTCAAGTGATAGAGACCATTACAAACTCGTCTCCTTGGTCCTTCCCTTATTTCATCGCTCCATCCTATTACTCATTCCCCTGGGAGCTACCGCCACCGTCTATCGCCCGCACCAGCAATGCCCTATAGAGCCAACGCCAACGACAAAGACTTCAACACTGGAATCGCCCTCGTTCTTCCAGTCACAGCCTTTCTGGCTCGCCCTCTACTTTTGCTTCAACCTGGGGCTCACTCTGTATAACAAGGCTATTCTTATCCATTTCCCGTACGCATATGCCCTTACTGCATTGCATGCCCTCTGCGGGGCTATTGGTGGCTTTACCCTCTTACGTCTGGGAGTATATGTGCCCGCCAAATTGACCAACGCGGACAACACAGGCACTCTTCGCATTCAGCTTACTGTACACCATCAACATCGCAGTCAGCAACCTGTCCCTCGAACTTGTCACCATCCCCGTGAGTCTTATCAGCGGGTACCTTGTGTCTTCTCTCAAGTTAACACTTTACTCTGTAGTTCCACCAAGTTGTCCGAGCGGCCACCCCGATATTCACTGTTCTTCTTTCCATGTTTCTGTTTGGTACTCGCGCTAGCAGACAAAAACTTGGCGCCCTCGTCCCAGTCGTCGCTGGCGTCGGCTTCGCGTACGTCACTGATAAGCCTCACCGGAAAGCTTGACCCGATAATAATTTTTATAAATAGGACTTATGGCGATTATTATTTTACTACTTACGGATTTCTTCTAACCTTGCTGGGGACTTTGTTGGCTGCCATCAAAACGATCTATACGAGTGTTATTCAATCATCGCCATCTCCAACCTCTCAAACTCCATCAGCGTTCCGTTACTTGGTTCCGCCCCGCCTTCAGTTGCACCCCCTTGACCTTTTGACACGCATGGCCCCCCTGGCATTCATTCAGTGTGTGTTACTCTCACACATGACCGGGGAACTAGAGCAAGTTCGGCTTTGGAGCACCCGAGAGTTGACGCCATGGACGGCAGCCGCGTTGGGTCTTAATGGAGTCATCGCGTTTGGTCTCAATATCGTTAGCTTTACGACAAACAAGAAGGCAGGTCCGCTTAGCATGACCGTCGCGGGTACGTTCTCTCATTCCCTCGATTCTTGCGCGTTTTCAAAATAATGACTGGGTGATACCATGCTGATGTCACCAATAGCAAACGTAAAGCAGGTTCTATCCATCATTCTTGCAGTGGTTATCTTTAACCTGTCGATATCGGGGATGAATGCATTGGGTATCTTACTGACACTTATCGGTGGTGCCTGGTATGCTAGCGTGGAGTTTCGGGAAAAGAAGGCGCGGAGACGGTAACTGGAGCACATGCTTACCACTTACCTTGCATCCCTCCTTTTCTCCCTGCTAGCATCTGTGCATGCTCCTTTTTCTCTCGACATGCATTACATCCGATTTGTGCGTCGCTCTTTTCAAAAGGACTACAGGCCTACCTTTGGATTTTTTTCCCCTTGCGATGATGAATAAACTCATGACAGTTTACGCTTCCGTCTCTTTTACTGTAGATTTTGCTCCAGATATACCTACGGTAATGCAATCTCGTTTGCAGGGAGTGATGGATCTCAAAATCACCCTTGCGTATATGCCTTTGTCAATGTTCGCCGCACCGTGAGGCTAGATGGTTGGAAGAGAATTACGCCGCTCAAAATCAACGGACCGATCTGGGTCCGCCAATTTACCTGTGGACTGCTGAGTCAGTTTCCGATGGCTGCACGATGTTCGCACTCGACAAGTTCATGAAGTCGGTGGTGTTAGGGCGATCCGGTGACTATGTCAGAAAGGCTATGTTGGCAATATTTTATCAGGGGGCTGATGCTGATGCCCCTTGGCTTGAATTGATCTATCAGATACCATGATGTGCAGTGTAACGGAAGTCATTGCCCTGGCACGTTACTCAGGGGGTTCCGCATCATAATTGCTTGATGGCCCTGCAATGCTCCCAACGTGCGTCCCAGCTATTGGTCACCAGCTCCCATTAGGTAGAACTGTGACGGACTTATCAACCTACACTAAAGATACAGCTGCCAAGAAGGATGTGTCACGTCAGACGGCGGCGAGGGCCCGATGCGAGTCCCGGTCTCGTGTACCCGCTTACACGGCAGATCTGCTGACCTTTGAGGAAATCTGCGCCAACTAGAGAAGATCAGAATAATTTAGCGACGTTCGGAATTTGAATCACTGACGTCCCATAAAGGGATCGGAAGTGCCCACGAGTTCTGATCCCGCAGATTCCCGCTGGCCACTTTGTTCGCCGAAGATATCCGAGTCGATGATCAAGGCAACCAATCGCTTCTCTCACCAATCCATCGTGGATCTACCGATTACCCTGTAGCTAGGTAGTACTACAGCATTAATGTCCGCGCCTACGAAGGAAGTTCTTGTCGTCGGATTTGGTGCGGTAGGTTCCATCTGTGGGTTTCTATTCGCAACACCGATCGCATCCTTGGCTCACTCATCAGTGCAGATTCTCACATCCTCAAGCGTAGTGGTCTAGCGCGTGTGACCGTCGTGGCTAGGAGCAACTATGATGCCGTTCGGGGTGAGTAATAGAATAGATCGATTGTCTGAAGGATTACTGATGGCACAACTAGAACACGGGATGGACATCCAAAGTAAGAAATACGGTAACATCCCAGCATGGCGACCAGATCGATGTACGTCACTCTATCCGTGCACATTCATCCAGCTTACATTAACAGTCGCTTTGTAGTGGTCAAGTCAGTCACAGAGGCTGCGGATAGACAATATTCTTATGTTGTGCTCACAACGAAAGCATTGCCAGAAATCGCAAAGACTCCATCTGTGCTTGATGCGCTCTTGTCATCACTTACACAGATAAGCACGTCCAGCCAACATACGTGCTAATGCAGAATGGCCTCGGCGTCGAGCGGGACTTGTATGTTACCATAAAGGATCTCGCCCAGGGAGATCCGAAGATTATAAGCACTGTTGTGTGGATCGGATCGAACCTCACGGGAAAGAACCAAGTGATGCATAACCACTTCGTAAGTACCTGAGTTGCACTCGTTGTGTCTCACTCGATTCACAGCTAATAGGATAGAGTGACACTCGGGATGTATAGGCATGGTGATTGTCTGACGACATCTAACAGGGAGGAGGAGTCTGCAATCTTGCGTGACTTCGGAGGCATGTTGGAATCGGGAGGTACCGAGTTGACCATCGTACCAGAAATTCAACGTCACAAGTTTGCCAAGACGTTTTGGAACATCGCCTTCTCTTCTTTCTCGACGCTTACGAATTCGACTCTGCCGGCGATCTTCCGACCTCCGCCACCGGAAGGTATGGATGGGCATGTACGTTCCTATAAACCATATGTAGCGCCAATTACGGAACGGTTGGTACGGGAAGAAACGCTCCCGGTGCTGCAATTGATTTTGGAGGAGATGGTTGCGTTAGGTTAGTTCGGGGGGAGATCGCGTCCCTGGATACTTCCATTCTAATGTCCGACAAGGTCGTGCAATGGGCTGGCCGGATGAAGAGGACGGTCTCCCATCCCAGTTGGCATCAGCAACGATTTCGAGAACGGCTGCTCTACACCGCAGTCCCGAGTCAGCCCATATTCCTAGCATGCTTCTTGACTATAGAAATGCGAGCCCCATCGAGGTCGAGGTCATTTTCGGGGAAGTCGTAAGGATGGCGCGTGAGAGGAGCGTTCCGGTCCCGGTGAGCTTCCTCTAGCCTGTGTTCTCGGGTATGCTTTGTTTACCCGCTGCTTAGCGCATCGAGACTTTGTATGCGCTCTTGACCGTGATACAGAACCAGATCCTTGGGGGGTTTAAGTCGCCCACGAGCTCGTAATGTTCGTTAGACAGTGGTACTACGTTCCTTGCTATGTAACCTCCATGTCACGTGAAAAAAATAACAACTTCAACTCCTCGAAGTCGACAAGTCTCCCATTTATTCGACGGTCGACGACGAGTACATCAGATTCCCTTCTTGTCGATATCCAAGGTGCAACCGCATTTCTATCTCTATTGTCTTTCTCCGTTATCCAAGGAATCAGCTTGTTCGGTATCGCACGCCAGTTCGATCCTCACGACCGATGACACCTGCGATCTATCCCTAGCACATAGGATAGGTTTATTCCGATTCGATGGTTACAGATCGCGGTCCAGAGCGGGGGATAGGTAGATATCAACGCGCTCGCCAGCATCGGGCACATGGTAAAACGTGCTACGATTGCTGTTGGATGACTCCGTTGCATCCCTCCTTGGTAATATCCACGATTCTTTCCGCCTCCGGCTTGCTGATGGTGTCACAGGTGTAGTTTTGTCAAGCATATGTTACCAGCGTACCATCCAGGCTCATTCATGTCATTCTAAGTCGGTATACGAACGGGAGTGGTTTTCCGCACGTGCTCTCACGGTTTCGCCCATAACTTTAGATAAGATAAGATAGCGGCGGGCGGCACTGAGGATCCTGTGGCACGCGTGGCAACTATTGTCCAAGCGGAGCCGCACCAGGCAGTGTCACAGCATCGTCGTGACGGGGACAACGCGGAAAGCACTTTCTTGCATCCACATCCTTACTGTCACTCCCATACCAATGAGCAACAGAGGACGCGGTTACGATCGGGGAAGAGGTGGTCGCGGCGGCGGCGGAGGCGGTGGTGGGCGGGGATTTCCTGACACACGAGGTCGTGGAGGTCCTCCACCTTTTCGAGGTAGCGACCGTGGTGGCAGAGGATTCCATGACCGCGGTGGGCCCAGGGGACGCGCTCGAGGAGGGTATGTGTTTCGCTCGTCTGACGAGCGTACTAGTAAACCCTCTCTAGCGTCTTCATGCGTGGACGACCTGCAATCATCGACCGACGCATCACAGATGACTCAGACAAGGCGCTCGTCGCCTCATTCGCGTCAAGTTCAAGGACTGGTGATGACAGCATGCCTTGCGTCCAGACTTTGGGACAGAGGGAAGAGAAATCAAGCTTCGCACAAACTTCTTTCCTGTGCGGGTGCCCAAAGGCCCTCTGTACGAGTACGATGTGGCCATCACCCCTGCGGCAGGAACTTCGGCCCGACGCGTAAAAAGGCGAATTTACCAGCTTGCCGAACAAACTACGGCATGGCAACAAGCGAATATGACGGGCAAGGTGGCGCACGATAGTAGCGCCAAACTCATCTCTTGTTTTGAGTTACCCCAACCCTTGACAATCATGGTCCCATACTACGACGAGGATGAGAGTGGTCCTCCACAGCAAGGGGGAAAGGAGTATACGCTCACTATCACATTTATCCAAGAAATCGACACTTCAAACCTCCTGAGGTACTTGTTCCGTTTCTCACAATTCTGAATGGTAGCATGACGTGCCATTAGCTACCTAGCAGGTCAATCTCAGTTCAGGAATTACGACATTTTGCCTGTCATTGCTGCCTTGAACCTCATCCTTGCGGCTGTTCCAGGGAGGACAGGGGTTATGGTTGGGAGAAATCGGTATTTCTTCCGTTCTGCGGCGGAGCCACAAAGCCTGGGTGGTGGCCTCGAGGCGTGGAAAGGCTTTTACTCATCGGTCCGGCCAGCTCATAAGCAGCTGATGGTGAATGTCAACGTCTGCACGACAGCCTTTTACACCCCCGGTAATCTGGCACGTGCGATGCTGAATTTCGCCAACTCCTCATTCGGCGCACGAATGGAAGTCTTCTGCAAGAGTGTAAGGGTCAAGACTACCCATCTTGGATATCGGAAGACCGTCAAGAGGCTTGTACGCCACAATGCGAAGACATATAAGTTCGACACTCCTGAATATGGCCGTGTTAGTGTGGAAGAATATTTCAAGCGCAGTATGTCTATTCGTGACTCCATCCATTCGTTTTCTCTGAACGGTTTTCTTCAAGAATACAACATTCGACTGCAGCACCCTGATTTGCAGCTCGTGGACGTCGGGGGACAGAAGACGAACTACTTGCCCGCAGAAGTTTGCGAAATACTTCCGGATCAGCCATTCCGTGGAAAGCTCACGGATGAGAATGCCGCTGCAATGATTACTATTGCTTGTCAACCCCCTAACGTGAACGGGGAGGCTATCGTCAACCAAGGTCCTTAACCACCTCGGGCTGAAAGTGGCAGGGCCGGAACTCCAATCTTTCGGCGTGGCCATCGGTCCGGACATGGCTGTGGTCCCTGGACGCATCTTGCCCAAACCTGGAATTGGATACCGGTCCGGTCCTGCTGCCATCGACGACAAAGCATCTTGGAATCTCAGAGGGGTCAAATTTACAGTCGGTGCCCGCCTGGATAGATGGGCAGTTCTTGTGATTAAAGACAATGGCCATGGCGAATTCACTGGTTCTTCGGACCCAGAGCTCCTCCAAGTCGTGTCTGGCTTCCGCAACATGTGTAATGTGAGCGGAATGCAAGTCACTGCCGACCCAACCTATGCCACAGCCCAGCTTCCACGCAAGGATTCGTCCGATCCCATGAGGCGAGCGGCCATTGATACCATCAAAAAGACACTCCTGAGTGTCAAGCCAAAGCCTACCTTGCTCTTGTCATGTTGTCCAGCACGGACAAGGCCACATATGAGGGCTTGAAGCACCTTTGCGATGTTTTCCTGGACGTGGCCACTGTTTGTGTCCAATCTTCTAAAATTCGCAAGAGTAGTCCTCAGTACTTTGCGAACGTCGCGCTCAAAGTCAATATGAAAATGGGCGGCATTAATCACAAGCTAGATCTCAGAAGCGGGGCATGGTTGAATAAAGTGCCTACCATGATCGTTGGTATGGATGTCACCCATCCCAGCCCCGGTAGTGCTGTGGGAACTCGTAAGAGTTTCGTTCTCCTCTCATGCACCCTCTTTGAAATGTGTTTGCATCCTAGCGTCCATCGCTGCCGTCGTCGCGAGTGTTGACAACAGCTTTGCACAATACCCGGCGAGCTTGGAAATTCAAGAGTCCAAGAGAGAGGTATTGTGCATTCACTAATGTTTTTCCTTGACTGACTCGAATGATTTCTGAAAGATGATCACAAATCTCAAGAATATGATGGTCCACCGCCTGACGCTCTTCCAGAAGAAAAATAGTGGGAAGCTTCCTGAGCGTATTCTAGTGTATCGCGATGGTGTTTCTGAGGTGCGTTTCGCGGCTTTGTTCATTTCAGATCTCATCCTTTGTAGGGCCAATTCAACATCGTCAGACAGGAGGAACAACCTCAGATAATCGAAGCTTTCAAGTCCTTTAGCACCCCAAAGGCACCATATAGGCCCCAACTGACAATCATCATCTGTGGCAAACGTCATCATACGCGGTTTTACCCCACTGAAGAAGACAACGCCGACAAAGATGGAAACCCGCGTCCAGGCACTGTCGTTGATCGGGGTGTTACCGCTGTGTACGATTTTGATTTCTTCTTACAAGGTCGGTGATCAACCCACAACCCTGAGTATTGCCATTGAAACCAGATATAGCACATGGTGGGTTGCAAGGCACCACTCGTCCCACTCATTACTACGTCGTGCACGACGAAATTCGCTTCAGAGCAAACGAAATCCAGGGGCTTACCAATGCTCTCAGTTACATGTTTTCCCGCGCGACAAAAGCTGTGAGTCTGGTATCACCCGCTTATTACGCGGACGTTGCGTGCGAACGTGGGAGATGCTATTTGCGAAAGCTTTTTCACGGAATCGTCGGCGAGGGAACAACGGCGAGCGGTGCTGGTAGTGGAAGCGCCGCGGAACAAGATGTCATTAAAGAAGCGGAGAGGTTATGGGGCGGCGGTGTCTCCAGGCCGGGCCTCAAGGACACCATGTTTTACCTTTGAGAGTTGGCTTATTGACCACCTCCGAGAGGTATAATTTCCCTGGTTTTCTACCGTACTGTACAATTTATGTCGCGCACCTCTGGCCATCATTTAGCCCGAAGTACTATTTAGTTTAGCCGTCCGATGCTGTACATCGATGTGTATTTTCTTGGTTTCCTGGTCCTGTAAACGAGTTGTATATATGATCCATGGATGTGATCAGGTAAGTTAGCGTAAAGTAATGATCGTCGGTAATTCGATAGAGCGGGCCAAAGCATTCCGTTCTTCATCCCGAATTGGTTTCCGCGCATTTAGCCTGCCATGGCAAGAGTCAGACGCAAAAAAGCTGAGCAATATGCACCACTCACACAGCGAGCATGGAGTTCACGTATGCTGTGATGCGTGAGTGCGTCAATCTGTACAAATAAATGGTTAAGCTTACTTTTGCTCAATATGACGCCAGGGGCGGCCGTCAGAAACTGGCCGACCATAGGGGTCTGTATATAATACTAGAGAGATAGATCAGTCGTGGACTCCTGCCCAATACTACGTAAGCTCACCAGCACCACCATCGATAGCGCATTGATGCTGTCGCGAGAGGGTAAAGTAAGGAGACTGAGATTGTGATGTGGGTACAGGCTCACAACGTGAACATGCCCATCTCCACGAACACAACAAGCAATCTCTTAACAAGGTTTTGTCTCCTAGAGCGAGGACAATGACATCTCCACCACTGGATGAAAACAGAGTCCGTACCGGATGCTTCTTGGCCGTAGGTAATACATCACAGAGAGCGTGATGATAGCATCGCAGACCGCGCTTGCGATCGAGGACATTGGACTATACTAACAGAGCGTGTTAGTCTACAACGTCGAAATGCGAGGTTGACAGTGCCATTTCACACCTTTGTGGAAAATAGAACTTCATCGGTCGGTCTCTGGATACTACACAATGATCATCAGCCGGGTATATGAGGTATATATCAAACGAATTTTGGTACAGACACTTCAACTGCGACCACTGTCACGGTGTTTTGATTGACATGGAGTGTCACCAGCATATACAAGAAAGGACGTACTCAGCCCAAGTACTGTGAAAACATCAGTTAGCTGGCACTCTGAGTAATGGACAAGTTCACGACATACACAACTGAAGAGTCGTAGAAGCAAGCTATGGAAGACTTAGCTTTAACCCTCCCTTACATGAAGATATCATACCACCGCAAAGTTACGATCATGTTCCGACCACTGACTTCAAGGCAAACGTCGTGAGGGACACAGAAGGTGTTGGGACCATGAACTTACTTATCCAGACTCTTTGAGCATAAAAGCTGAAGGGAACGCCATTAGAAACATCCGAGAAATATCAGAGAATAGGTGTTATACACTTGTACCATGAATGTGATACAATACTTGATGTAATGAGTCATCATTTCATGCTCGTGCGATTAAATGACTCACAACGAGCGCGATGGATGCCTTTGGGTTTTCATCAGCATACGAAAATATTGGATTGGATTGCCGACTCACGATCATTATCCTAGAGTGGTATCAAATGGGAATGGTGAACTTATGCGCTGGCGAAAAGTATTACGATTTTACCATGAAACGTAATTAGAGCACGCCGGAGAGGTGTTCGCACGACAGGTGATCCACAAGTAGTAGAAACTTGCAATTAAGGTGGAGGAGTGCGCTGTGTCAAGTACGCTGACGTCGAAAACAAGTAGGGTGACGATTCAGCGTTACCGCAACAAGTTTTGCAACTCACGCGACGATGTAGACCTGCATAATAATGAATTGTCAAGTCCTCAGCTACTACGGTTGTCCCACCCACCTGAAGTTTCACGGTGACGCTGTCACACGGAAACGCTTGCAAGTAAAATACGAACTGGCAAACTTCAACGCCATACAAGCTAGCGCAGAATGGTTGAGTTCAACCATCCAATGGATCCGAGGCTCGCTACAGTAACGTACAACGTTGCGACGATGAAACCTGTCAAGAAGGTATCATCATAATATTCACGCGTTCATTATGATTACCACCTACCTATGCATCCAGGACCCCACATTATTGCAAACGGGTAGCTTGAGGCATCCATCGCTGGGTGTAATGCCTGAGTGATCGCGGAACAAGAAAAAACTGCACAACTCCTGGAAGGCGGTCCCCAGAATTGGCCCAATTGGGGTCTAAATCGATTGGGGCCTGGGGCCATGCCATACTGCCACGGTACGTGACGCAGGTGATCATATGATGTTATGTAAAGTTTAGA
The DNA here is from genome assembly GCA_018397855.1 of Boletus reticuloceps. NCBI lineage: Eukaryota > Fungi > Basidiomycota > Agaricomycetes > Boletales > Boletaceae > Boletus > Boletus reticuloceps. The sequence continues at coordinate 561,675 of JAGFBS010000003.1, forward strand.
CCTTTACAGGTTGAATTCAGTCGCTGGTCCTCAGGATGTACTATCAAGGCTTCTGCGAGTTCATAGAACACCCCATTCTACATAAAGTTTCAATGTCCACAGTTTACTCACCTGGGATACCACATTCTGGGACTCTGTGAACCAAGTTGAATCAGATCAAGCAGAAATGAGCAAGAGCTAAGCGAAGTTCAGTAGACTTTTTCATAATGCATAAAAAATCTCATAACGCATTGAGTAATTTCCTACACTTTTTTTTCGACCATTACGCTTTTCGTAGTAATCTCGTAATGCATACAGTACTACAATGCAATGAGCAAGTGTACCATTCAATCCCGGGTTAATGGAACTATTCAAATTCCGTTGGACAGCCTGGACAGCGTGACTGTTGCTGTCAACAAAGAATGGCCCTGGGACACAACAAAAAAGTCGCCTACGGAGGTATGTGGACAAAGGCAAGTGCACTTCGGTGTTCTGGCGGTCCCCAGACGATATTCATTTTCTCTGTCTCACTTTGAACCCATTCAGCGATACTCGAGTCTACCCAATCTGGCATCTGAGTGCCATTCGTGAACAGTCCGCCTAAGACACGCTTGAGCACATTGAGCCCACGTCACCAATCACGCACGCATACCTCGCGAGTCAAAGAACCACAAGATCAATACAGGAGTTTGATCTGAAAAACACAGGACTGCTTTGGAACTTCATGGAAAACAACTTGTGTTGGCTCACCTGTGACTTTCTCGTAGACAGGAACCCAGTAATTTCCGGGACCACCCACACCTCCTACCCCAGGCGGGGAAAATCGTGTATAACTCAAAGGTGATATCTTTATTTCTCGAGTCATCTCGCCTGTGCGAGTGATGTTGATGTTGCTGTCATGATTCTGTAGATCGAGGTCAATGTCAGCGAAAGAGAACAAAATACGAATCGCCGACCCCGGAAGTAGAAGAGAAGGGGACCTTTGCCGCGTTTAATGGGCGCACTATAAAATCAATCAAAGATGTAGAATTCTCCCGGAACGTATCTGTGCATGTATCGTTGGATGGGTCATCTGAAACTGATGAACACAGGCCCTTCTGGCTTACTTTCTCCAGTGATGAGATCTCCGTTGATCACACTGCCCAACAATGATTAGTGCCTTCCGTCGAGTGCACAGGAAACCAACTGGGGCCTTACACGTAATCTGGCTTTTCGAGCTGCAGCAGCGCCTCCATCAACGCAGTCGTATTGATGTCTTGCTTTGGTCCCCAGGAGTCCCAGGGATTCTCCCCGAAATGGATGTCAGAGAAAATGGTCAATTTGAAGGAGCCATCTTCTTTGAAGGTGATTCGTGGCTTGTCAGGGTAAGGGTCGAGTTCGAGCGACGGTGAAAGCCTCAGCTGGATTCGTTCACGTAAATCCTGGCTCTGTGGGGAATTATATCCGGTTGCGGGGGGAGATCGATCCAATCCAGCGCTATCACTGGGCAGACGCCTTTGGCTGATCGCGTACCCGTAGATACAAGGCACGAGATAGCACGTCACCGCCAGCCGCATGACTGTATGGTAGTTAGTACCCAGGGCTAACAAGGCAGTTCAACGTCGCCGTATGTCCGAGGAGTCACACACTGCCACTTGGAACAGACGAGGCAGTGGTGACAGAGGTACGAGCGTAGTTGAGGTAGGTTGACTATCGTGGACGATAAGCACTTGGTGTACATATAAATAACGTAACAAGTAGCATCTCACCTGCTGGTTGAAATGGTGGGGGGGAGCTGAGGTGGCGCTACTGCAGTGTACGAACGAGTATAAATGGCCCCTATAGGGCCAATCATATCGATGATCACTGCCTATTTCGAGGCACGACGAGTGCGCCAGTGGTTGTACTTAGGATCCGATATAAACTTCGCGCCTCGACCTCGTCTGACAGGCAATTGTCCACAAGCCACGTACAATACCGCTGCCATTTGCTTCCCATGCCCATCTCGGTATTTCTGCTGACGTCGACCACGGCTGTGATATCAGATGCTCATAAGATCTGGTATAATGATGAGCGACTTCGAGAGTGAGCTCGAAGTCCCTATGCAGCACTATGGTTCCAACAGACGCATGGAAGCAAAACGACCGAATGGATAAATCTGTCATCATCCCTAGAAGTCAGGGAGAACAGAACCTGTATGTCTTTGCAAGGGAGGAACTATCTTTATCGTTGCGGTACCATCCAAATTAACATTGATTCCAACCTACTTGGTTTTGTCACTGGCAGGAAGGACATGAAATAGTATCGTAGGCTTACCACCCTATGTCATTTCGCAAATTTCCTCCACAGTTTTACAGCAGACATCTAGTCCAGGTTTCTCCATGACAAGTATCTTGAGATACCGCTGGCACTGCGGTCTCACCAAACGTATTGCGCCCAATATGGAGAAGTTATTGCAGAAGAAGACATCAGCCAGTAACACAGCTGCGAGGAAGAAAACATTTGGTACACGTACACTCGCAGGTCGTTCGGTACATCAGGATTCGAGCGTATAATACAGACACATTACGGAACCTATCCATCAAGTAGAGAAAACTAGCTGCATGCAGGTCATTGCACGAGGGAGGCGAAGACGAGCGGCAAAGGATAATGAAAGTAGGAAATGTCAGTCATGCAATGGAGTTTCTTCTTCTACCTTGAGCTTTTGGGGGCTTTGACCATCTTGATCAACGAGGACAGCAGACTCGTCGGATTCTTCGGTTGCTTCTCGTCTCTTGGGATAAAAGAAGCGTCGTTGTGTTTCGTGTGCCCAATCCGTGACACCGGAAGGGCCTTCGTAGGTGACGAGCACTCCGAGACGCGTAGTCCAGTAGACGAAGACGGCGATCACCGTTGTGAAACACGCGACGATGAAAAGCGACCATAACATGAAGACCAAACAGACCACTGTATGGCCGGCGCAGTCAGACAAGGGCAACCCGACAAGGGTGAATGGTTGCGTACCGAAAACGGCCTCAACAATAATGAATACGATCGCCGAAGAGATAACCGCGAGGAATACGAGAGAGGAAAAGGTGAACACGGTAAGACCACTACGAAAAGGGTCGTGAATGAATTGCATGTTCAGCTGTGAATCGACGCACATGAATGACAACAAAGGGAGCGCAGAAAGACCAGCGAAGATGGATAAGAAAGTCTGTGAACGCATTCATACAACTTCGAGGACGTAGAAGGGGAATAAATACCATCTTGATCGGATTTTCCTTGAATTTAAGAGAAGCATAACGCGAGACGGGCCGAGCGTAGTCCCGTTCAATCCTAGCGATGAGGAGGTAAGGGTATCATAGGGAGAGATGCAGACGAAAAGACACTTGCAAGTCGGCATACTGCCTGACAGTAGTGGCACTTCTTTGGAAGTAACCCGAAAGGTTCTCTTCTACGCCAGGGTATTCGGTCGTTTGGTTCGTGTTCGCATCCATGTCGTTGATGGTGGTCAAGGTCAAAGTATCAAGGTGAAGAGCGCCCAATAAATATCACGTGCGCGTATCTGATCACAACTTCACTCCGACCCGCCGAGAATGAGCAATCGCAAGCTCAACGCCGACGAGCTCAGGCTCCACCAAGCAGCCCTCGCAAAGAATGAAAAAGTTTGCCCCCATCTTCTTCGTCTAAACTGCAATCGCTCACGACAAACCATAGTCATTATCCATCAAGGATGCCGAGAAACTCATACCAGATGGAAGCGCTCGCACTGCTGCAATCAACTTTTTGCTCGGAGCGGTACGTGACATTCTGTTGCGTGTGTTCCAGGAAGGATGACAAGTTTGTAGGGTATGTTCAAAGTCATGACGAGCTCTAGTGGTGTCACTGCTTTCCGTGCCGTGATGAAGAAGGAAATGGATGTGTGCGTTCTCAACGACATGTTTACTTGACTGCCTTGACATGGGTGCCTTTCTTCTCATAGGAAAAAGGATATGAGCGGCGAAGAGGCCATGGTGCTCGGCCATATCCAAGCATCGGGAAACGAAGGCATACTATCTCTTGATCATATCTAGACAAGTGCTCATATACCCGACAGGTATTTGGACCAAGCATCTCAAAGCTAAAACCGAACTGCATCAAACCGTGATCGACCGTTGCCTGAAATCTCTTGTTCAAAAGCAGCTCGTAAAGTCAATCAAAGCAGTACGCGTATGTCCCTCCTCTTTACTTTGTATGGTCAACTCGACTCAGTGATCGCCCCACGCTCAGCATCCAACTCGGAAAATATACATGCTTGCCCATCTCGAGCCGTCTGTGGAGCTGACTGGCGGCCCTTGGTACACGGACAATGAGCTCGACACTGAATTTATCAAGCTTTTGTCAACTGCTTGTCTACACTATATACGCGATCGTGTGCGTACACTCATATTCTGATGGCCCTGGAAAGCCCTTACCGATAAACACACTAGTCATTCCCAAAGCAATCAGGGAAGCGCTCTTCCCACAGCCAGCCACGTCTTTATGCGATAGGTGCCGCACCATCTTACCCTTCTGCACAACAAATACAAGCACTTTTTGAGCAAGAGCAAGATAACCGAAACAGAACTCGGCGTGGAACATGTGGAGATGCTCCTTCGTGTCCTTGAGCTGGATGGGGGGATTGAAAAGGTACTCATTGGTACAATCGCATTTTTGTACATATGCTCACAGTGGTACAGTTACCTGCGTTCGCAGCCTCTGCATGGGATTCAAGGGCAGAGTCCGACACTGAACCTAATTCAAGCTCCGGAGACAGTGATGAGGGGCGCTCGGGCTCCAAGAAACGCAAGCGGGGTTCTTCAAAGCACAAACACAAAGAGTCCAGCAAGCGAAAGCGACGACGGACGGAGGACTTCGAGGACAGTGATTCTGAAGAAGAGCGTTCTAGTAGCAAGAAGAAGAAGAGCTCGCGGAAGAATGACGATAGTGACAGGGATACTGATGAACCAAAGCTGAAGAAGAAACACAAGCATAAATCGAGGAAGGATGATGATTCGGATTCGGAAGAATCGGAAGGGGAAAGCCATAAGAAAAAGAAACGAAAGGGAAAGTCAAAGAAACGCGACAGTTCGTCCTCCGAAAGCTCAGAAGAAACCGAACCAGATGACCAGGATGAACGACGTCGCTCAAAGTCGAAGTCCAGGTCATCCTCCAAAAAGGCGTCAACTTCAAAGGTTTCCGTAAAACGCCGGAAATCACCTTCCCCAGTTTTAAACGAGATACTTGCTGGAGGCGCCTTCGTTTACCGGGCAATCAGGCAAGAGCGTGTGGCGCTAGGATGGTCTCAAGCACCTTGTGGGAGATGTCCGGTCTTTGACTTTTGCCGAGACAAGGGTCCTACGAACCCTCAGGGGTGCGTGTATTATGATGAATGGTATACCTTGGGTGCGGGTGTGCAAAAAGCCACTGCACCGGCTATGCTGAAAGTAGAATTTTAAGGGTGATGTACGTTCGCGTGTGTAACACAGGATCGGTAGAGAAATACCCTGTAGCAATATCACTAACTCGTCTTTGTCTTGATCAGTCCTTTCATCATGTCGAAACTATTGCCGTCAGGCTGCAAATCAATGTACTGACCACCGCCAAGCGGCTCCGTACGCAAAAGCCCGTAATCGGGCGTGATGCCCACCATGCGAACCGTGGTGTGAGGGGAAGATTGTAGTCAGAGTGACGGTCTGGCCTCTGTAAGCAGGCAGATTAGAGTGATCGCTAAACGACCAGACGTTTGACGCACGAGTGCAACCACTGGCTGGTATACCGCTCCATAAACGGACGGAAACCTTCGCTCTCCTCAGCAAGAAACGAGTTCCATATACGCTCAAACGTGGTGAAGACTGCTGCGGTCACCTGTTCAACAGACAGGCTCGAAGCCACTCCTTGTCCACGCGTCAAGGCCTCTAGCTGAGCGAGAGAACTGATCGGAGGTTCATTCAGCACATTTAACCCACATCCTGGATCCACTCGTAAGTGCAGATAGGAAACGCTCGAGCGATACATACCAATGATAACGTCCACTGTATTCCCTCTAAAGCTTGTGTTCACTAGGATCCCTCCCAGTTTCTTCAATTCTACATTCTTCCATGTCTCCTCAGCTGGAAATTCTCCGTATATGTCGTTCGGCCACTTCAGCTTTACTTTCGGTGCCCATTTGTTCGCGGGATCGAGTGCCTGACATGCTTCGACAACTGCAAGCGCAAACAGGTATTGGATGAAGACTAGATTCGACGGCCGAATGGAGCGCGAATCATAACCTGGGGAGGGTTTGAGTCAGGGGCAGGATGGAAATGCTACGTGAAGTGACTTCACCCGAGTCCACACTTTTGAGAGGAATACTGAGTTTTAAAGAAGCTAACATACTGCCCGCGGGGGAAAGCCATGCATTTTTGCCCCTCCCTCGACCTGCCACCTGCTTTGTCGCCAAGGAGAGTAACGGGGAAGGGAGTGTGCGAAGTAACTTTGGGTTTCTGCAGAACGGAAACTAAGCTGACGGATCGGAGACGTGCCAATTCGCTTACTTGTCGAGCATCGTCTGCGTACTGGTGACAACTTCCCCATACAGAAGGACATCACCCATGAGCAGCTCGTCGGCCTTACTGGTTGGGCGGAATTCATCAAGAGCCGAGAAGAACGTACTAGGAGAAAACCGGGGTGTGTAATACTTTTCTTGCTCAGCGGTTAACAGTTGCGCAGCGAGGATTACATCTTTGACTTCCTCCTTGGGCACCCCCGACAACAAAGTGAGGATAGGGTGATCTGAAGGAAGATCTGAAGTGGGGATCTCGTGAACAAAGTGGAACCGAAAATTGTCGTGTTCGTCTGGAAAAACGGCACTTTCAGATGGAATCACTTTATGGGTGCCATCCATCTCGAGATTTCGATCGGGAAACAAGGTGTGCACAACACGACGCTGGATGTCCCATTTCTTTGGATGGGCTAAAAGTAATTGGGGAAGAAGACTAAAACCAGGTTGCTGACTTTCGGTTGACTTTAACAAGTCGATTCGTAAGCCGAGAGCAGATAGGGTCGGTATAAGCAACTGCTCGGGGAGAGGTGGTGCGCAAGACCAAAGCGCAATGGTGCCATTTTCACTCAGCGCCCCTGCAAGTGTTTTGTCATCCGCGTATCGTCCGAGCACGCGTACTCCACTCCCAAGGTCGAGTGAGGCGGATGGGATACGTGTGATCGCGGTTTCACATTCGCTATGATTCACTGTAGCGGGAGTGGTAGCCTGAGACGGAAAAGAGAGATGGAGTGAGGCCTTCCCATCGACTAGCCGAAGAATACTCGTGTCTCTGAGAACCCCTAGACCAAAGCTCGAAGCGGTCTCATGCAGTCCTTGCGATTTACTCGCGTTCACACCAAGGGCCAATATTTTTCCACGGGTTTCAGCGTATTGACGAATTCCTGCGTGGTGATCAGGTGCAGCGAGAAGGACAAGTAGACCACACGCTGTTTGCCAGGGATTCTCTGGTGCGGCGAGAACATCTGGAGAAATGATTTGAGGGAGGTAATGAGGAACGAGGATGGAGGAGAGGTGTCGTTGAACCGTGGAAGCATGTGGGTGCGTACTCGGGTACACGAGCACGTTCATGGTGCCAGACTGTCCGTGACTGAATCGATAAACACCCTTAATGGACCGATTCTTGTCGCCATGATGATCCAGTACACGCAAATGTCACGAGCCGTCGTAGCACAATGGTAGTGCGTTGCCTTCCTAAGGCAAAGGTTGTGGGTTCGAGCCCCATCGGCGGTACTGGATACACACGGCTCAATTTTTTTTTTTTCACATCGTAGCATTTACTTGGTGATGTAATTATCATCACTCCATCAACGCGACCTGCCCCAAGCACGTTCTGATTATCATCTGTAACTCCACACCCTCTTCTTGACTCCTTCCCACTCTCTTCTGCATCTCACTCCAAGCATGGCAACTCCATCTCCGATCAAGCTCAACCTCCCGTCTCCGGAGGAATATAGGAAAAGAAAGGTCGCTTTGATCAGCGGTACGTGTTCTTCGTCGATCCAGTCGTGTCGGCGGCGACACAGGATCGAGACAGTTGCGCTGATTTTGTCATACGGACCCGTGGCACACCGTACGACACCTGTCGAACCTTTATTGATCGTGTTCAACGCAGGGATCACTGGTCAGGACGGTTCTTACCTGTGGGCCCCGTTCGTCCCAAAGTCGAGATCGTTCACTCACCCCTTGCCCCAGTGCCGAGCTGCTCCTGGAAAAAGGCTACGAGGTGCACGGAATCATCCGTCGTTCCTCTAGTTTCAACACCAATCGTCTACAACACCTGTATGTGGATCAGCATGAACGTGAGTATTTACCATCTCTCACCCCCGGTCGGCCTTATCGACCCTCGACAAGGTCCCAACAAATTCAAGTTGCATTACGGCGATCTCTCCGACAGCACCAATCTCGTCTACATCCTCGCTCAAGTGCTCCCTACCGAGCTCTACAACCTTGGCGCTCAGTCTCACGTCAAGGTCTCGTTCGAGATGGCCGAGTACACAGCCGACGTCGATGGCATCGGTACCCTCCGTCTTCTCGATGCCATTCGTACCGTCGGTCTCGAGAAACACGTGAGGTTCTACCAAGCGTCCACCTCTGAACTGTATGGCAAGGTCGTCGAAACGCCGCAGAGCGAGACGACCCCATTCTACCCCCGTAGCCCGTATGGCGTGGCCAAGCTGTATGCGTATTGGATCGTGGTCAACTACCGTGAAGCATACGGCATGTATGCGTGCAACGGTATCCTCTTCAACCACGAAAGCCCAAGGCGTGGCAGGACGTTCGTCACGCGCAAGATCAGCAGAGCCGTGGCTGATATCCACCTGGGCAAGCAACACTGTCTCTATCTCGGTAACCTGGGCGCGCAGCGTGATTGGGGTCATGGTGAGTCTCGTCGCGAATGCTCTCATATGGTCGATGTAACGTTCATGTTTTAGCCAAGGACTATGTTGAAGGCATGTGGCTCATTCTCCAGCAGTCTGAACCCGAGGACTTTGTCCTTGCGACCGGTGAAACTCATCCGGTACGCGAGTACGTCGAGAAAGCGTTTGCAGTCGTTGGCATCACGATCAAGTATGTGCAACTCTTCATAAAAGCAATCGTCGTCCCTCATCAATACATGTATCGTAGATGGCGCAACTCTGGCATACAGGAGGAAGGCTACGACGCCAAGACAGACCGCGTTCTCGTCAAGGTAGACTCTCAGTACTTCCGTCCCGCTGAAGTAGAGTACGTTGTCAATCGATTTCTCCTTCCCGTTTGTTTTGCTCATGGCTGCGCCAATATAGCCTTCTCCTCGGAGATCCCACAAAAGCCGAGCGCTTGCTTGGTTGGAAGCGCCAGTGTGAACTTTGACCAACTCGTGCATGAGATGGTCTCGGCCGATCTCCAGGCCTCCCGGAGCCTCGTTGAGGATCAAAACTAGATGTTCGTCTCAAAACCGCCACTCGGAAGAATTGTAAAATAGTCGAGAGCACTGAGCATGTTCACGTTTTCCCCAGACAAAGACCCTGTAATGAACCCATGGACTTGTCACAGTCTAGTTTACGAGCCAAGACCAAAGTTTCATCCGCAAACAGCGACCCATTCCACTACTTGTATGCTTGTTGAGCTCCCCCCATCAACCAAATGCGCGGGAAATGTGTCTAGTGAGAGCTACTCGGCCAGTGAACGAAGCCAAGGGTACAATTTCTCAGTAAATATAGTACATCGATCTGTGGAGCATCATGCATCAATGGCTACTTGGTCAGGTTCTAGCATTTGAGAGGTTCGCCAGGAACCACTCGACGGTCTCCTTCAAGGCTATAATAGCACGTCAGTGAGCACATCCAACCGACGAAATGCAAGTCACGCACCAACGTCGAACGGGGTAAACTTGAAGTCCGGTCCGATCAGCTTCATCAATTTTTCATTGGAAGCGGGCTTGCGATCCTGTCCATTGTCTTTGGGCTCGTTCTCAAAGACCGCCTCTCCGGGGTACTTGAGAGCATCGGCGATCGAGTTCGCGACTTGCCTGATGCTAATTTCGTCCTTCTCATCCACTGCAAAAGATGTTCAGATGAAATCACGGCCGAAGATGTGAAGTTTACCAGAGAAGATGACGGGTTCGACACTCTCGTATTCGCGGAGTTGCCAGATGAAAAGTTTGGCGAGGTCGCGAGAATAGATGAACTGGCGTAAGGGCGATCCATCACCCATGACCTTGAATGGCGTTCCATTCTCTATCATGGGGTGAGTACACCACTGCGAATAGCATTACAAGACTGTTCACTTTTCGCGAGATAACATTTGTGGATGAGAGCGGGATAACGTGAGCGTATTTGAGGTCACTATTCGGGTCCAATCAGCGATGGATCAAAAGATGCACCAATTCGACTCACAAGTTGTCGTGGGGTCCAAATACGTTAGTGGGAATAGCAGACGTGAAATTGCAACCGAATTCTTCCTTGTACGCGCTGTTGAGAAGCATGAGGGACAGGACATAATGTAGTTTGGAGAAGCGGACCGATTTTGCACATCAACCATTCGCTTGGCGTATGCATAGCCATAGTTAGAGTCGTGAGGGGGACCGAGGTGTACTTTCTCTTCTGTCAGAGGGTACTCGACTTTATCGGGAAACACGCATGTCGAAAGGCACGAAATGACTTTTTGTGTCTTTTTGATGCGGGCAGTGTGCAATACGTTGTCGTTGATCAACATGTTGTCCCGGAGGAACGTCATCTGCGGCGAGAAGAGCGTCAAGCTAAAGATATGTACGCGTAGATCATCACTGCAAACCTTGCGCTCTCTGTTGGCAAAGAGACCTCCGACTGATCACGCAAGGATCAGAATGATCTAGACATGAACCGAGAGTAGACATACCGAGGGCTGCCAGGTGAATGACATGTGTAGGCTGATGCTTTTCGAAGAGCTGCAAGGTCTGTTGGGGATCCCTGTTCGTATGAGCGACACGAACGTGAGCCCAAGGTGCTGCCTACTCAGATGTGGGGAATACCTCAGGTCGGCATCGCGAGAGCTGGCAAAGATCCACTTCTCGCCTGGTTTCTTTCCAAAGCGCGAGCCTTCGGGCTCGCTCTCGATAATGTAATCGATGGCTTTGCCAACGAGGCCAGTACCTCCAGTGACGAGCACGACGGCGGGCATTGTGCAACGATCCGAATAGTGATGGAGTATGAACAAGACTAGCAATGCCGATCTAGTGGCTATTTGGTATATTTCCCCGGCTGCATGAAAAGACCCCGCTCGTCGTTAGTCATTGACCAGCTTCCCAGCAGCCAGCGATCTTCTCAACCCACATGACTGTCAAGGACAGACAAGCGATATCAACCGAGGTCTACAATCTCGCGGCCTCGAGGGAGCCGATCAGCGACCAGGTCAAGGCCGCCTTGCATGTGATCGAGGATGCTCTGGATGTATATACGTGTGTGCCGGTTTGACTTGAACGGTGCTCATGATGGAAATCGTTTTCAGTCCAGACAAGGTGTCGATCAGCTTCAACGGAGGCAAGGACTGTGTGTAGCATATCTCTCTTTGCATGAGCTCTGCTAAGCGTTCACAGGTACTGTCCTGCTCCATCTCTACGCTGCGGCATTGGCTCGCCGGACTCCTCTGTGTACCAAACCAATTCCAGCCGTCTACATCCCCGTTCCTTCCCCGTTTATAGAACTAGAGGATTTCATACAGGAGTCGGCCAAGGCATATAACCTCGATCTTTTGAGATGCTCCTCTGAATCAGACGCTCCGCTGCCAGTCGAAAGCGTTACGCCGGGCATAGAAACACCCGATGCACGTAAACAGAGAGACGACCCTGCAAGCTTCTTCCAGCCCGTCGGAAACGCTCGCGGTGGCGAAGGGATGCGGCGTGCTCTATATCTCTACAAGGAGAAATATCCACAGATAGAAGCCATACTGGTTGGAACAAGAAGATCAGACCCACATGGGGGTGAGTCGTTTGATTACTTCCAGTGACTCGGCAAGTAACGTCTTGATAGCCACACTCACGTATAGAAACAAGACGGATGTTGGCTGGCCCTCATTCGAACGTATTAATCCCATCATTAATTGGTCCTACTCGGATGTATGGACATTCTTGCGGCGATTGAACGTGCCTTACTGTTCGTTGTATGACCAAGGGCAAGTCACCGCTTCACTCACATAGCATCGATTTTGAGAGGAGACAACAGGTATACGTCCCTTGGTTCAATATACAACACGTTTCCAAATCCCGCGCTCCGTATTCAAGATGACGCGTCGTCGGAAATGTTACCATCTTCTGTTACAATTATCGCCAACGAACCAAATGCCATGTGTATGGCCGAGACACCCGCGCCGTGCCAACTCAAACCCGCAGCAGCAGAGAGTCGATTTGAAGACTTTACAGTCATCGCGAGCGACCCAGAGAGTACATGTACCGCTGAACCCTCCATGGAATCGGCTACCCTTGGGTCTTTCCGCGTTATTGCTAGCGACCCTTTGACCATGTGCGTAGCGGAGAGCAAGCTTGTCAATGGCAACGGTCACGCGAAACCGCTGTCGCAGTCCGCACGCTATAAGCCGGCATACATGCTCCAGGACGAAGGTCTTGAGCGGGCTGGGAGAGTCTGTGGGACGGCGCTGATGGGGAAGGTGTAGCGTACTATTGTTGTTAGTTGTGTACCAAACTGAGCATTGTCACGGTGGACGCGTTTGGTCTCACGCGTCCAGGATGACTTTTGTGCAGTCATTGACGCTACTCACCAGCTCCAACGCGAGATGGACGGCGACACAAGAAAAGACGATCGCTCGAGATTACCCGTTCACCGACATTCACTTGGAAACGCCAGACCAGTTCGTCGTTCGGATGTATCTCCAGTTTCTCTGGCTCCCCGAGGTACGGTCATTGCGCCAGTTCTACTCGCGTTTCTGACCAGTCAAAGTCAATCATGCCTATCAATCTCCTTGTTCCGTCCTTACACCGCGTCCAAGACGCGTCACCACAGTCTCCAGACTCTCCCCACCCACTACATGCTCTCTTGGATCCATTGCTCCTTTCCGTTCGTTCGGTCACCTCAAAATACCACACAGATCTCCCACAGATTCTCGCGCAAGATGGCGGGGAAGGTGAATTGGAAGAGTCCATGATGTGGTATACGCTCGGCTATGAGATGAGTGGGGTCGGAGAGGGGGGTACGAGGCTCAACAACGAGGATGCGATCATGCTCGAGGAAAAGTCCCGGAATATCTGGCTCGAAAGGCTCGAGAGACGAGAGTAGGCACCGATCTCGCGTGTGGATACCTCTTTCTTGACGATACACGTGCAGGGTACAGATTCAGATCCTCCTTTACCTCCTCAAACTGTCCCTACCTGGACCATGCTCACCGCTACCCCGAGTGAAGATACCCGCGAATGATGTGGTTCCCTCGACCAAGAAGAAACGGCAGAAAGAACGAGCAAAGTACATCGTTCCATCTACACACGAGCGATTAGAGTCATTCATGGACAAGCTGTCCATGTGGCAGCTTGTCATCAACATGACTGACTTAAACAAGGACAAAGACAAACGCGACTGGATGCAAGCATTCTGCGAAAACGTCGTCGAGCGCCAGTGAGTTCAACTATCCGGATGGAACGTAAATCTTATTATTCATTGTAGATTCAAATCGACCCTTCCGGACACGTGCGCACTTTTGCGCCGCAAGCTATTCCCCCACTCGCCTTTTCAGCCGACGACGACACTGACACGCGATCGAGTCCCGAATCTAAAGTGGCTAGCTCCAATCATCCACGTCCTAACCGTAAACTTGCGCGATCGTCCACTTCCACCTCTGTTTCCCAGTCCAAGAGCAAACCTAACCCCAATCCAATCCAGCGCTCCTCCTCTGTCGTATCCCACACCACCGCATCAGATGCGCGATCTCGTTCACGTTCCTTGTCCGTCTCGCTTGCACAGGATGCGTCCGCAAGGCGCTCCATGTTCTACCTCCGGCACGTCACTCAAACGAGCTCTCAGTCGCGAAGTCAGCATGTCGCGTGGGTTCAAACCTCGGGCACAGCAATCACAGGCGAGTCGGCCCAACACCTCTGGTACGAAAGTGGCAGCCAAGCCAAAGAGGGAAGACAAGAAAGAAGACAACCGCTCGCAAGGAGTGACGCTTGTTGCCGCAACGCCTACGAAACCCAAGGTCAGAGGGAACTACAGACATGCCTCGAGCCAAAGTCAGACTCGGGCTTTTAGTCCCAATCTTGGCGTAGGTCCGGAAGATGATCATGATGTCACTGGTAACGACACTGATCACGAAGGCATGACACAAGTCAGAGATGAGGACGAGGAACTGTGGTTACCGGGTTCTTCTCCTGACGTTCTGCTCTTAGGACCGAGGAAGCGTGCAGCGAGTGGTTCGTCCTCAAGTAGGGGTCTCTCCGACCCGGATGAAGGAGGAATTGATACTCCCGTCAGGAAACGGTTGCGAATATAGTGATAGTAGCTATGTATGTCTATGTATTGGCTCTGCTGCTGCTCACCGCATTTCCAAATGTATGCCTAGTGTCCGCATCTTATGTTCATGCCAGCTTGATGATGTTAGGATCGCATAGAGCCAGTGAAACGCAAAAACTTCTACAACGGAACACCTTGTTCTCAGCGGAACGTGAAACAGCGAACACTCATGCATGCAACTTCATAACACCAGGTCATTTGAATAGCGTTCAGGGACCTATTGAGTCTGGCATGCCGCGTTGGCAGCCCATTCAGTGATGAGTCACAATTTCAAGTCAATCGCTCAGCTTGGCGGTGTCAGTTTACCAAGTAGTCCCATCGTAGCGCAGTGAGATCGCAACGGCGATATTTTTCGCTCCGGGAGAATAAGATGTTTGCCATAGGTATCATACCGGATCGGATCGAGTTGCACGGGTTGACGGTATCTTCGGAGTCCTCCTCGCTATGTTCGAACAATTCTCTAACACTCTCAACAGTCAAGGACCAAAACCACAGCTGTGCAAGTGTAATCTACCCGATTTCATCCTCTACAGTAGTCTCCCCCGCTCATCCCCTGCACCGTTGACAATACCATCCCAATCATCATTCATTTGGATTCAAGCTGAGTCATATCATGATAATAACCCAAGTTAGCATCCCATTCGTCAGCGGTCAAGCGCACGGGGTAACGCACCAGAGTCAACTATGGGTTGGAGTGGGCTTTTCACCCGAGCATGGTTCCGGGTGAGAGTGAGTCGCAGGGGCAGAAGCCGTAATGATCGGACCCCCTGGGTTGAACGAAAGTGGTGTCTGGGCAAACACTCGAGCAGAGAAGAGCGCAAGGACGGAAAAGATAGTGACTGCAATGCGCATCACGTCTAGGATGATCAAGTCAAGTTGTGTGGAGAAACGACGGGGTAGTAGTAGTATGTCAGGAGACCTTTCCCCGACCCGATTTTATATGTTCAGTGAGTGACTTTGAGTTGATTATGAAGGAACGGGCGGATACGGGCTGTGCTCTGCTGCACAGTGTACTGGCAATTTACATGGCCCGTTTTGTCTAGCGTGCATCACCGATGTTTGGGGGTGGTGTGGTATTGAACGCTCATAACATCCGTGGCACGCCAAACTCCGTTTGCGAGCGACCACCGTTTAGAACGCTGTTTGGAGTCGTCTTGGAATCACCATGATTGTATCAAGGACCGACGATGTATATCCAGGCCAAAATAGCTCACCAGAACAAATCCAGCCTCTCAGGTGCACATTAGTTCCCCGCAGGCCTCGGCTTCTAGACTAGTACCGCCCGGCCACTTTTAGTAGCAACAAGGTCCCAAAAGCAAACAGCGGCGGAATCTGAGTAAACCGATTCCAAGGTTGACTTTTGATCGTGATTCAGATCAATTGTTTTATCAACTCCAGCGCCTTATTTGATCGAATCAGTCGAGTCACTGGTCGGAGCCGCGGTACGTACGCACTTTGTAGAAGTACTAGTGACTCCTTTCATCCGTTTCTTATTTTGGTCTGCACCTTGTACACAGGCGGCCGCCCTGTTATGTAGAGTGATAGTGAGCTTGGGGTCACCTGCGGAACTGGTGGCGGCAGTCATACGGATGGCTTGTCATCACGAGTTACTCGGACTTGAATTCGACTATGCCCATGCGCATTGCGAACGGATTTTGCTTAAAACGGTGGAGCAGGACTCGGATGCAGTCGCTTGTATGCCACGGACAGGTTAGCTAGCGCTCACTCACGAACTAGTCCAGGCATTCGCCAGTGGCTCTTCGGACGCCGATTCACCAATTGTCTCAGGAGCCAAGCAATGAGAGCACTGGCAAATGAGTCAGCAGACATTGGTTGAAAGTGCCATTCCTTCGCCATTTCAAGTTCTATTTTTACCAACCTGAGAGGCTTTCAAAGGCTTTCCACATTCTGCCATACGTCACTCGAGATGACATGTATCTCCGTGGAGAATGCATTCGGCATAGTCAAATGTGCGCGTGTGTGCATCTTCCTGGAAAGCCTAAAGGGTAAAATGTCCAATATTAGGCCCAGCAATGGCAATTAGCATTACATGAATACCGGACGCCCACGATCCGACGCACTGCCGGTAGCAAGGATCAGATAGACTGTGGCAATACCCCGCTCAATGCTATGCAGACAAGGACAAACCATATGAACACAAGACTGGGTCTCCGGTGCTATGGATTATGTGAATGGTGCATCCGGATAGTTGAGACTTTGCCCAGAGAGCACCACTTGGAGTAGCGGTGATTCGGTGTTCATGGGAATTGTCTTGCAGCACGATGCCGTCGAAGTTGAACCCACCGAAATCGCACGAGTTCAGGTACTTTGTTGATATCCGGTACGTTGCAGGAACAACTCTCCTTCTAGTCCGGAAAACGAACAAGAGCGAAAGGGACCGGCAGAGCGCATAAGAGGAGACTGAAAGACCTGACACAAAGTGATCATCAAGATAAGGGCATCAAGTGAGTCATGCAAAGAGACGAGATCGTTCCGGTATAATGTTGATCCTGACGATGGAATGGGAGCATTTACCGTGTAGGTATATATTAGAACTGTAAGTGTCATGCTATGATGTCCATTGGATATGCAGATATGCTCGTGGAGATGGGCATGATCGAAGCTGAAATCAGGTGTGTTGTCTATTATCGTCAAAGCTCAAAGTCCGAACAGAACAATGAAAACCTTATTTCCCAAACTGATTATGTGCAGACAACGAGGTGCTTGCAATAGCAGTAATGAGAGCTCCAATGTGGGTCTGTCCATGTGGTACTGGAGGGGGTTGGCGTCTTTTTGGAGGAGCGGGTGGTGGCCGGCGTGCTTTTTGGGTGGTAGCGGATGTAGTTGATGGGGGGTCGGAAGACGCAGATGATGTAGAAGATGTGGGTGTTGCTTGAGTTGGTGATTTTTGCCCGTCTGCTGCAGGAGTGAACCGTCGTCCATAGAACCAGACTTGTCTCTTCGCCTCGGTGCATTTGTCGTGGTTGCAGCCACAATACCCATGCTAGTGGCGCTCTCCGTGCTTGGTCTCCTGACTTCGTCAGAGCCTACTCGCGAAGCAGGGGGTTTAGTAGTTCGTGACTTTATATTCTCGATACTGCGACTCGGCCAGATATGTTTCGGTTTGGTACCGTGTGGTTTTTCGGAGCCTGTTGACGTGCCAACTCGAGACTGTAGACCAGTTTGCGTCGTCGACGCAAGGATGTCATGACTAGGGCTACCCTGGCGGAAGCTTCCCTGAGAGTCCAAAGCATCTTTATCGAACGAACTCTTTCGCAGCTGCACACACCACTCCCCGCTGAGACACCGTTCTACCAATCGCTTCGTGGTCGGGTTGATATCCCGGATGTTAGCATTCTGTGTGAGGGACTCCAGAGCCATCACTATTTGAGGACGTTTGTAGGGAATGTCCCGTAATTGCGTTTTTGCAAGGAGGGGATGTAAAACACGGAGGTACGTGTGACGCAACTGTAAAGATTTGAACCGGTTTCCAGCCTTTACATGAATGGAATTTACCCACCGATTCACTCTCATCATCGAGGTCCACCAACTCGCGTAAGAAGACATCGACAAGTACGCAGAGGTCATTTGTGTAGAAGTACTCTGAAGTCGCTTTTGAAGTGAACAAGATATATAATAGCTTCAATACGAGTAACTGCATGCAAAGATCCTCCGCAGACCGAGCTAGAAAACACTCTCAGTCACGAGAGATGAACAAAACATGCAACACGTACATGCACGATTGAGCATAAATATCATGTTCTCTCCAAATGTCTTACTCGAACCGAGGCGAGATATAAGCACATCTAGTACCCGGTTTCGCACCTCGGACGCTTTCTCCTGGCCACTCTGAGGTGAGGCAGCATTGTTCAAGCCCGCAACCATAAACTGTTCGTTGAGCGCCACCTGGGTATGAGGGTTAATGTTTGTCAGAAGTAGGGTTTAAAATGCTCACTATCAACTTGATAACGGAGTAGTTGAAAGTTTCATCCGGTATGAAGCGTGTCTGGTCCACGAGCTCGAAAAGATGGTCGATGAACAAATCATTGAACACGCCTGTGCCTGTTCAGCCAGTACGAACTTTAACTAGAGAAGAAAAAACTTACGTAGATCGGGCTCGGACAGCTTCTGAACCCGACAGACTTCGTAGAGAAGCCTGACACTTAACATCCTGAGCTTGCCTTCTATAGCAATCGGTCCCATGATGACACTTGCACGAGAGCTTGTGCTGTGAGCAGCGAGACTAGGGCCAACGTAAGAATCATCGACATCGGGATCAATCTCAACCAAGATATGGTCCATGAGTAATGGGATGAGATGCTGCCATCGCTTGTGGCTACGAAGGAAGGATGATTGACGTCTACCCCAAAACAAGAGAAAGCTATATAAAATAAATTGTTCGTGAGGATCCGTTTTCTGCAAACAAGTGTAAGATATGCGGGATCAGCATGACCATCGTTCTACATACTGATTGAACATCCTCGATCGCAAGTTCGCACATCCTCTCAGAATGAAAGATGAAAAGTTCGGAATCCAAAAGCAACTGGCATGCGTGCTCTAGTTGAAGTGGACTCTGAAGGTAGTGTTCTGTCGACAAAAGCATGATAAGGTGAGATGGAAGGCTAGAAGCTGAGGGAGCTGACCGTGATAAGAAGCGCACAAGGACGCAAACCTCCGGAGTGTAGTATCCAGCATGGACAATGTTGCCGATCCATCACTCGGGAGGTGTAGGATGTCGTCGAGTTCTGAAGCGGGAATGGAAAGACCATGATACAGTAAGTTATCCAAAGTTGCGGGGTATGGAACGTGTGATGAAACGTACCTGACCAAAATTGCTGGGCATCCTCTATGTGGTATGTAATCCCCAAATGATCTTCTGCTAGCATGTTGACCGCAGAATCCAAAGTCTGGATCATAATGGTGGTGGAATTGCAAGCGTCGAAGGTCTTCCGTGATAGAAAAGGAGAGGAAACCGTTGCGTGATGGAATAGGCCAACCAGTGCACGTTCGGACCCGCCCCGGACCGAGCCTTATGATGCAGTAGTGCCTTTGAGTTGAGAGTCTGTTCGCTGGAGCTGCAACCCGTGCTGTGTTCAGTCACAGCGTTCTCAGAGCGGAGTAACTTGAAGTCCTGCAGTGTCCGGGGTCCTCACGATGTGTGAACGGCCCGGCCAGTCATTCCCCTCATCCCCAGTGAAATCTCCATATGCATATGTGCCAAGAGGTGGCCAGACGAATCAGCCTGCCACACAATGATAAGTACCAGCATACGTCCGATGATGCAATGATCGTCCGTGTCTTGCTTTCGGGCCGTGAGTGCCATCAGTGCGTTTGGCTCCCCACATAACGACTGGATGGATCGTACTGGGACCCGCTCCAACAACTGGGTTCGCAAACCAGGTATTTTGCGCCAGGCAATTGACTGGAGGCGACAAATTTTGTGGATTGAACGGACGATGATAATATGATCTACGACTAGTGCCTCTATATGTCATGTCTCGAGAAGTGCAACGATGCCGTACGCTGCAGCTGCAGCTGCTCCACCGACAAGTAATGTACTCACAGCACCCCACAAGTATCCTTTGATTCCTTGGCCTGCCCCAGTCACCCTGGCTTTGACTGCTCCAAAGATCAAAAGTACGAAACCGGTCAGGAGGCAGGAATAGATCAAGGCTATATGAGCACGAGAAAAGAAAAAGTAAGGGAAGAGTGGTATGATGCCTCCAATAAGGTATCCGAGCCCAATGGTAATCGCCGACCCGTATACGCGACTCGTTGGTACTTCTTCTAATATGGCAATGTCGGTGAAAGGTTTATTATCGAGGATTAAAAAAAACGAACCCAAACCCACTCCAAACTTGAGCAAAAACGGAGTCAATCCCACGTCAGACTTCCATCTGGGGGACTGAGTTTCTTCGTCCGAGGCTGACGAGCTATTATCACATTCAATGTCACACAAAGACTTCGTGACAGCTCTCGAGGTATGTTCATCAACACCGACCGGACCGAGAATAGCAAAAACTTCTCTTTCCATCTCTCCCTCGCAACTGCGGAGTACTCTTGACGATGTGTGACGCTTCAAGAAACGATAGTGATCTCTTTCAGCCTGAGAGGCGAGGAATCCACCGATTCCCATTGAAATAGCCCCAGCAATGAGTTCTGCAGTGCCCCCTAGAACGACCAGCCTGGACTCTCCGAGCGATGATAGACCGGCCGTCAGCGCAAAGGGAACAGTCAAACCGTCAGAGAGACCGATGACGCTAAGAAAGTGTGTGCGTAAATGACAGGGGGAAATGCCGTCATACAAGAGGAAAAGACCTACACGTCACGGACGATATCTGGGTTGATGAGGGTGCGGTCATCCTCGTCTTTGAGCTCTTTGCAACACACGCCACCCTTTCTTCCATGTCTATCACACTTGGCTGGAAGAGGGACATTCGCGTTCGACGAGTCCAGAGCCCAGACAGGTGGCCTTGACCGGAGGCTTGAGTCTCTATGTTGAGGAAGAGGGACAGCGAGGGAGCCGTTAGCCTGTGAGGACATTTCAGAAGGGATGTGGATGGCAAGGATAGATACGGATTTATAGGTATGAACTGGCTACGGTGTTGACCCTAACCCTATATTTATTTTGTTCTCTTTGTCAAATTTCATACCTGAATCCCGCGGCAGATCTCCTGTGCTCCGACCAATCAGCGAATGGTGATTTGTGGAGGCACATCCGATTGGCCCGCGGGTATGCAAATATGGAAGCTGCTTGGTCGTGCC
This sequence comes from Boletus reticuloceps, assembly GCA_018397855.1. Lineage (NCBI taxonomy): Eukaryota > Fungi > Basidiomycota > Agaricomycetes > Boletales > Boletaceae > Boletus > Boletus reticuloceps. Next base: position 582,912 of record JAGFBS010000003.1, read on the forward strand.
AACTTGCCGTCGTGCTAGCCATGAAATTCGCACCACGGATTGGCAGTGCCGCTCGTTTAAATGCCCCATGTTCAATATCTTGACAGTCATCTTCGAAACTCGTGTAGCACGTTCGTGTGAGAATATTTGCCTTATGGGTTGGATCACCGTAATGCAGTGGACATGATTGGTACACACAGTGGCCGCAGTGGCGTTTCGACCAGAGACTTTGCCGATTGACTAGACCTGTTATCTGATCCCTTTTAGATGTCAATCAGGCATCAACATCGTCTTATTCCCTTGCGATTCAACACGCCGACGAGTGCCCCCAATCATGAAAGCGGGAAATCAAAAACCGACCATGCGGTCAGGTTTCACCACTAGGTCCCTCAAGCGCCGTTGATCCTTTGGGTGCTTCGATGTTTTGATTTCCTTGGGAACCACTTTGAATCTTGCTCTATTCCTCTCTATTCCATGGGTTTCATTGTCAGTTTGATTTGCTAGTGAAACGACTAACCTTTTAAACTCCTTGCATGTAAAACTGCTTTACTAGCTGGGACCACTAAGTCACTATTACCAGGCGCACTCGAAAGTAATCATGATGTCTCTGAAAAAGCTGCAATTTGGATCATCGCGAACGCAGGAGGATTTCTCAGGCTGATCCAAGGGTCCTCCAAACCGAGGACGGCCAATCGAACAATGTAGATAATGGCTTGACAAATTGGTGTCCCAGTGAAGATTCAACACAGCAACGTTTCCCGTGTAGGGCTTGAAAACCACTGAGCCATCAATATTTTTCTACCTTGCGAGCACTGCATATGTAGCCGATCAGCAAACCAGAGCGCCATCCGTGAAGTTCGCTCATGGTGGTGGCTCATGGCAAGGATGGAGCAGGCGGTGTACATTATATACATGCCAAGAGTGACAAGGATATGGACAAAAGCCCCAGAGGGCTTTCCGGCCCGAAGCACTGCGAGGGCGAGCGAGAGGCTGCGAGGGTGGGATGGGCCCGAGCAGGTCGCTGAGTGAGCCCAGTGAGCGAGGTGCAACGGACAAACTGTGGCCCGCCAGGCCCAGGTTGGACGTCAGACCTGAGAGAGGGAGTGGCGGGTGGGTGCGAAAGCGAAAAATAGCAGGCGAGGCACTCGACGCGAGGGAGCCAGCTCGCCGGCAAGCACGAGATGGCGGACGAGGAAGGTCACGTGCCGCTAAGTCCGACCAGGTTTTGAAAAAGATAATCCAGTCTGTTATCGCAGTATGGACAGGCACTGACCAATCAGAACTCTCAAAGGATTGCAGAGGGAGTGCGGCCGTTATAGTCACGGCTGCTTTACAGATAGTACGCTGACCACGCAGCATGGCTTCCGAGCGCTGTATGTACCACGAAGTAGTACGTGTTTTGTTTGCAACTTCAAGTAGCTAGCGGCTACACTCACTTGCAGTCAGACGGTCTGGGGTTCACAATCTATCCCCTTGAGGTTGGTTTTGCCAGTAGCCCGCTGGGAACAAGTTTTCCGACGGTCCAAGCACTGGTAGCAGCTCTCTAATACCCGCGGAGCCCTGAATGCAAAGCCTCATGGGCGATCGACGATCTGCTAGACTACACTGTCCGATGTCAGCTCCTGTACTCCAACCGGGTACAACCGTTTGACGCGGCCCTGGGCCAAGTCTTTGGCATAATGGGCGATAGTCGACCCCGTATCGTCGCCTTCCGATCGCCACCCTCATGTCGGCGGTCAAGGATCGGATCGGATACGGGGATCGAGTTCCTGCCTCTAGCATGACTTGCAGGAGTTTAGATGATCATGTTGTGGCAACGTGCCGACTTGGTCCGACAACGGGTATGTGTTCCATTTGGCTGCACGATTGTCAAAGCTTCGTTTGTAGATCGCTTTTTGGCTCAGACGATTTCCTATCAAAATCTCACTGTCACTGGCAGTAGTCAAGTTGCGGCGCCTCAGCGGAGGAGGGTCTCGGTCGTATTCCCTTACGTGTTACACACACGCCAGCTCATGATTATTATAAATTGGAAGGGATTCACCCGGGATAAGCATCTCTTTTCATTCGACTCGCTCGACTCTGCAAGATGGTTAATACACCCAGCGCGGGTCTCATTGGTGTTGTTTTGTTGACTCGTCATGGCGATCGTTCTGATGTAGTTTTCCAAAACTACACTACGTACGACTCGACTCAAGGATACTTGACGCCTTATGGATCGGTATGTCCGATACTCGATGTTGGATGTTGTATGTGTTGCTAATGTTATCTCAGAGCCAAGAATATGACCTGGGTTGCTACCTGAGGCAGACGTATCTTAACCCAGCTTCACCATCCCACATCCAAGGTATCAACACCGATGTCGCTGATGTTGACCAGCTCTTTGTTCGTGCAGACGCGGGAGGAGGGAGTGTCATACTCGATTCCGCTTATGCGCTCCTTCAAGGTCTCTACCCACCAACGACGAAATCCAAGTCGACCCTCGCTAATGGTGAGACGGTGCAGGCACCATTGGGAGGGTACCAATACGTTCCAGTGGAGTCCCTCGAATTCTGGCAGGCCACGGCTCTTACCAGCTGGATGGACTGCGAGGTGAGTATCTGAGAATGGATTACGTTGAGATACCAAACCAGGCTTTCTAGTATTTCCAATTTCACTTGGCTCGTTTGAATAATGGTGTTATCTTCAAGAATGTAGCTGCGCAAGCCGCTCCTTTTCTTGAAGCTGTTCAACCATACATCAATGGCATGAATAACAGTTTCCTTAACATCGTATGTTGCGTCCACCCAGTGTTTATTGTGTTCTGACTTGGTTCGCAGTGGAATGTGAGCGGTTAAGAACGGTATATGGTAATTGGGTATCGTCTGACAATTCCAAGATCTACGACCACCTAAATGTCCAGTACACACACAATGCAACATTCCACAATTCATTCCCCAAGACTCTGTTGGAACAAGCCCGCTACTTCGCTGACATCCACGAGCAAAATGTCTTCACGGATGGCATCCCGGGGGGAGTCGGCCAAAGTAAGTGGTTCTGTGGCGTCATATTATGGTCTACTGAGCGTTTCTTAGTCGCCATCCGAACTATCTGGCCCGAGATTTTCTGGTCGTTGGGCAACATGACCCTGCCTAACAACAAGCTCAAGCTGGCATTGACGGAGGTCGACTACAAGCCCTTCATCAGTTTATTTAATGTCACCAATTCTACAGTGACTAGCCCTGAGATATCTGGAATTGGTGAGAGAACCATTTTCGACTCTCCTGCCTTTTGGTCATGCGATCTGAACACTGTACAGCCGAATATGCCTCTGCTGTTGCTTTCGAGCTGTCCAGGAATAGTACAGGCGACTACGAGGTTGCCCTGAAATTCAAAAATGGGACGAATGATGCGGAGTTCAAGCCTTTGAAGATGTTCGGCCAAGATAGTCTCACCCTGCCCCAGTTGATCAAAGCCCTCGACGTAAATTCCCGTTCTTTTCATCTCCGTGGTTTACATTGTGACTGCTTCTTTAGCGGACTGCCATCAATTCCAGCGTTAACTGGTGCTTCTCTTGCAATCAGACTGTCCTCCGCGGATGCTCTGTTTACAACTACAGTAACGATCCATTCCTCCACCCTGGGAACGCCACTGGGAACGCATAAATAGAGAGTCCTTCAGGGTCGGGACTGGTGGTGTTCATAGTTTTCTTGCACTATTTCTTGGTGTCACAAAGGCATTCCTTTGCTTCTTGGCCAAAGAAGCACGCACTATATAAATTTGATGCCTAGGTTCGAGGCAATATTGTAACTAATTTGAGGTGGCCATTATGTACTACGGAACTGGCTGCCTTGGAAGGATTCCTGTGCGGCATGCCTTCATTCATCCTGGATCGTGCGGCGGCGTATTACCGCGGGATGCGCTGCCAGTGGTGTGAATCGAAATCTAGGCAAGTGCCAACTCGGAATGCGAGTCCAGTCTAGGATGTCTATTGATGTCGCAATAAGGTAGCAGTGGCACTGCATGCTGGGGTTTGATCGATCGACTAACCCCCTCCGAGTACTTACGCACTGGAACAGGCCGAAAACGAGCACTGAGCAATTGAGCATCTTTCACAGGTCAGGCCCAGGTGCAAGAACAAAAGGCACTGTGCGCCGCGCCCTGCTGCCGACACTACCTCTTAGCAACAGCGTTCCACCAAAAGAGAGAAAGGCAGAAAGAGACATCGCTCACCCGACACGCTTTGTTAACGTTGCAGTGAGCCTGACTGGGCTGCTGCCAATCCCTTTCAAGCCTCGTAATAACGCTGGGACATATGGAACAATGGCCCAAAACGTCCCATTGTACAAGCACACCACGACCGCCACTTTGAGTCAGTATCTACTATCCATACGTCTTCTGTCACCTTTCGATACGCGATCACGTGATCTAGTTATAGTCACGGCTCGCTCGGGGGCATGTTTAGATCTTCAAAAAAGAGACAACACACCTGTGCCGCCCTTGATGCGACGGGGGTCGAATGTTCACTTTCGCCACTGGACGGCGTCCGGTGGTGCTCTCGACACAGTGAGGTGCGCTCTCATCCAGGCTACTCTGTCCACTTATAAACGCAGTCGGTTTAACCCATAGGAGCGTTTCAAGCTATACACGAGTTACAAAAATCACGAGGCACTCCTCAAAGGATTTTCTGACACCCCGGCATGCCAAGATATAACGACAATCAAGGCGTGCGACAGCTTCTCTGTTCTTCGAGAGTGGAATACCCACCTTCGGGGCAAGTATAATTTACTTACTAGGTGTGTATTCGATAAATGAAGTCTCTTCTTGCCTCTCACCATCTTGCAGATGCATCGAGGCCCGGGTCTACTTTACCCGAAAGTTCTTTGGGTACGTGGTTAAGTACGTCTTCTTGATATTGAGTCCCAAAGCGAACAAACCACCGGGACAGAGAAGACATGGCAAGCACCTCATGCGAGTTACGACCATACGTAAACTGACCTTCCAATACAGGATTTTGGACATAAGACATACTGGGATAGTCTGGTACAGAAGAGGTTTGAAATGGAGGAACTAATGTTACTCGTAGAAAACCGCAGCTATTAACTCATCCTCAGGGAACAGAATGCATTGTGGGTCCTAGCGCGGGATGTCCACAAGACCGGAAACTGTTCTGATCATGAGGATCTCGCCCGTGGTACTGACAGGTCGCTCCACTCTACGGATAATCTCGAAGGTGTCGCTACCGAAGATCCTCTGGAAGCCGTCTTGCGCGAGAAAGCAAATGCATTCAAAGAGAAGATCAGAATGCACCTCGCTTGGTGCTGCGCCTCTTCAACGTCACGATATTACGGCGAACGGCTGGAGGCCATTTACGCATATGTTCGCCGGGCAGTTTACAAGTCTCTCACGTTTCTTTCGCATAGCTATGATAGTGTCATGGCCTTATTGACTCCGAGCGACCAAGTTCTAGATCTCATTACAATGGAGAAGCTTTAGAATGCAATCGGAACGTTATGCATACATGACATTCAATCTGCCGTCGACGACGTGGTGCGGTCGACAGACGGTGACCACATGGTGGTACTCGGCGGAAAGGTATTCTAGGACATCAGTGGTGAACGATGGCCTTTGCATGCATGGGGCCATATGGCGGCCACTGTCCGCAGGTGTTATTCTTGTCTTCGCACGACTTGTCGAACGGTATGCCGACATTTGAGCTTCTTGAATCCACATCACTTACCATCTGCACAGATCAATCAAGTCATCGACCTCACGCGGTACGCTCTGCTGACACGGGGTTATCTCAGAAGCACCTCGAGTACGACTTCAGCATCGACGGCTCCAGAGAACTGATCTTGGCCGGTTTCATCCTAGCCTACATTCTGCTAGCCTCACCTCGCCATTCAATCACCTACAAAGAATGTGGTTCACACTCTGTCTGGGAAGAGACCGAGTGTAACCTCTCCTTGTACGCCGGCCTGTCCTTGAGCGATCCGAAGGGGCAGGTGTTCGTCAATGCATGTATTCGCCACCCCGACCTCATGGCTATGCTCCGCAAAGGGGCAAATGCACGGGTCATCCGTTCCTCGTCTGTCGTGTGGACGTCTCGCAGACGACATGCCCGGAGTCGTTCGGCGCTCGCTGGTATGCCTTGGGAGAAGACGACAGACGTCGCCAGTCTCTCAGACTCGGCGCTCGAGGATGCCCAACCGTCTGGATGGGCGCGCACAAAGATCGCCGATTGCATGCAGGTCGTCGTCGTGGATACCGGCAAGGGCACGATGAGCGATTTTGTCCGTCAAGTGTACAGGGTCGGCAACAAGGCTGAACTGTACGACGCGCTCAAGGGCCCGTACGAAGCTGCGGGCGAGTTGGAGGCGTTCAAGGAGGTGACGCCCGAGATCGTACTCGACAACTACTACCCGAGCTTGTGGGGGGATTCTTTTGGCGCTAATGCGTCTTGATCTCTTATTTCGGATACCCTCACCGCATTGACGCATCACTTAATATCCCGCAGTCATGTGCATCATTGTTTCGCATCGCACACTTTTTTTGTATCCCGCGGAACAATTTCATGATCCACGTGTACATCATCATCCATTCATCTTGTAACAGTACATCATATATCAAATATAGAAACAACTTTGTAACTGCTCAATAGTGAAGAACTACGAGACAGCGAACACAAAGATCAAGATCAATCATGACGCCCCAGGAATGAAGAGACAAAGTCCAATTATACCACGTACACCATAGGATGTTATTAATAAGCGCGAACCAGCGCACAAGCACACAAGCAACCAACATCATAAAGATATCCAAGCAACAGGTCGCACATCCTCGCTTAACCCTTAAAAGTTTTCTGTTGAACAAAGAAGCACGGAGAAAACAATGGTATCAGGGCCGAACGTCGGGATTTCAACGATGGACCGTACCTTTTCCAAAGAAAAACCTTGTGCCACCTGGGATAGGGTCCGAGAACTTGTTACACATCTGGCGGAGTTGCCTGGACAACACAGGAGGGCCACAAAAGAACTGTAGAAGAGCACACATGGAGTTAGAGCGGAACTGCGGACGTGTGTGTGTACGTACCACGCCAACGTCCGTCTCGGGGTGCTTGTCAACGAGCGACGTGAATGTTTTATCCCAGTTTGGCCGCCCGTAGTGTGTTGGGGCACGCAACGATGTGACCGCATCTTTCTCTGCACCGACATCTTGGACCTGCGTAACAGCGCGGGGATTTCAAGGCACGCGGTCAGGTCCCAACGTCAGTCCGTTTGGCAAAACAACAGATGCGAAGAACGCACGATGATGTTGGTCATGTCATCCTCTTTAATTTTGGCCGTGAGATAGATGTTAATTTCGATCCGGTTTTGAGTGTCTTGGTCCTCAATGGCTTGCAGGAGGGAGTGGAACCATTCGGCGCTTCCGAAATCACGGATCACCCATGTAAAGTAAACCTTGGAGAGACGCGTCGGCTTCGAGTTGTTGAGACCGTTCATGCGATACCAGATAGATTTCAAAATGCTATGATAAAGTTGGTGTCGTCCGTATTCCTAGACGAATGGCCACTTACGAAGCAAATGGCGTTACACCAATACCAGCACCCACGAGCAGGACAGTTTCGTAATTCAAATAGTCCTCTGAGGCACTACCAAATGGACCATCAACCATGACGCGTGGGAGTGTCCGCTTTAGGGGTGGATTCGTGTTAGTGCCTACCACCATACCACCACCAGCATTGACTTCATTCCCCTTCTTGGAATCGAAATCGCAACCGAGGGCTTTAGCGAGTGCCGTAGTAAAGTCACCGACTACACGAATATGAACTGAGATGTAGTCCTCCTCCGGCGCACTAAAGGACTTCAGAGAAATTCACTCAGAGTAGTGAGAAATCACATGCCTAGTGAGAGTGAACGGATGCCATTGGAAATACGAGATGTCTGGACAGCAAATGAAGATGTATTGTCCTGCGCGTATCGTCGTTTTCTCCTTCTTGATCTGGATCTCAACCACCTTTGAAGGGTGCTGGATGACCTTGGAAATATATGTTTTGTGACGAGCCCGGATTTCACGTAAGACGCGCTCGTAGGTCCAAATGACACCACCAACAAGCCAGTAGCGCTGAACATGGATCATGAAAAGCGAGATGTTGCGGTATATGTTGAACTCACCCAGAAAACCCCGATGGAAATGTATGAACAGAAGGGTTGTCTGTCAGGCTTGATCATACACCACATTCCGTGGAACTGCCATGCGAGGAAGAAAATGACGAAGAGGTGGTGACTGTACCAGAATCTCTCAAAATTGGCACGTCGGCGTTTATCCATGGCAAACCAAACTATGATTCCAAGACAAGCAGTCATGATCCACCCAGTAACACCAGTCCCAGTGGCAAAGTTTGCTTGCAAGAAGACAAGAATACGTTGGCCGGTAGTCTTGGCATCTGGGTCGAGCAAAGCAAGTTCTTGGAAGTTGCGCATATGAGCCCCAACATGAATGACTGTGAACACGAACTATGGACCACGCCGTCGCCTTGTGAAATGCGATGTTTTTGTCGAACGGAATGAACTGGTTCAACGGCGTCCGACGAAGGAGGGAAATGAAATTGCGACAGACGGGCAAAAGGATGAAGATGACATCGCAGTGTAGCACGAGAGCAGCAGCACGAGCGATGGCTACAATAATGTTTTGCTGAGTCTTTGCTCCTTTCAAAATATACGAGGGGAGTACTGACCGTAAGTAATGCCGAATGTGGCACGAGCGCTGGTCAGGTCATCGCTAAGTTGGTAGTTCATGAAGCCAAAAGCAATAACCAGACAGTGGAAGAATATCCAGGAGAAGAAGAATAGCCGCTTCCCTCCTTCGTTGATCATCCATAGGTCGAACTTTTGACCGAGGGTTGTTGGTTTCTGTGGACCCTTTGGAGTACTTCCATTTATCCATCTCTGCTGGATACCTTGTAGCCTGTCACGCTCTGACTTGTTTCTGTGAAGGGACATGCCAATAGATGCACCTAGGTGCATGTAGTCACTGGCAGCCTTGGACTCGATGAAAGGGTTCTGATCAACGAAAGGATTGCGGTCTTTGAAGTCGAAGCCAGAGGACCGTTTTGTTGCCATGGTGGGGTCGAGATCACGTCCAGCGGTGACCAGATACGATAAAAGGACCTGCCTGAGAGAAGCAGGAACGGAAAGGGGGATGGGAAGACGGTCGGGCTGGTTGCCGTCTGGTTTTTATCAGACAAGAGTCTCCTTGGTGAAACCTATCACATGGTTGAATTTCCCATCTCTACTATAAGTTAGTGAGTTGCAACCGATCCACAACCGACGAGTCTCCAGGACATCGGTTCACGCAGCCGTATCAATTGTACAAGATAGGTGCGAGCAATCGGGATCTAGTTGGCTTGTGCCAACTGATCCGTTCCTCATCAACACTGCTGCGTGAAGCCACTATTAATAGTTCGGGCAGGGGTACCGTACTGTCAATCTTCGAGGTACTATGCTGCGCTTTCCCACTGGTATTTGGCAAGTCAGCATTCCCGCAGTGTATTCGCGGCGTCATTCAGTCCTGGTTAGCGTACTTGTTTGCCACCGTTCTGATCATTATTGACATTTTCTGTCGGGGATAGTTATTGGGTCCGGCTAGACAGGCCGACGTTGATATGATCGGACAACTTGAACCGATTGTCACGAAGGCGACGAAGGTTTCCCGACAAAATCTCACCGGCGATGAAACCATCTTGAATACCTGCTTGTCGTGCACACCCACGACCATCAAGTTTAAACAAGGTAGTTGGTCGTTATCTGATAGGTTGCGGCGTGATATGATCGGATCAAATTTCAGCGCTACGCTATCGGTTAATGTAATTCACGCGTGAAGCGATGCAATGGTAACCCGACTTCACCAACGACATTCTGGCATGTAGCTCCGTGACACCAACAGTGGGAATCTTTAAAGTACTAATCTATCAGATCGCGGTAACGGCCGTCGATGAGGCTGAGATACTTACTAAAGCGAAGTTTAGGAGGTACATTCACATAACGGCCAGGAGTACATTAAGTCGATAAGTTGCGCACAACCACGTTGCAGACATAGCCTGATCGATACTATCAGTTCAACACGATCTTACTCCATGAGACGCGACCTCACCTCCGTGGACCCCCGGCCCCCAGCAGGAGGAGCTCTATTAACAGTGCTATCTCTCACGATTTGAAATAAACAATTTTGACAACTGACAAAGACGAGACATGTCTTAGACTTTCACACATTATCACGGCAGACAATGGTTTTGCAAACCGAACGCACCTTCAAATCTTCCAACAATACTTTCTCGTATACAAATTGTTTGCTAGATAATCTATAGGATTAGAAATACTGTACAGAACTGCAGTATTTAAGTTGAGTAGACGTACCAGATTAACGTCCTGTCCGAGAATCATATCCTATTCATAGCATTGCGGTTCCATGACTTAGAATAGCTAGGGAGAAAAGGAAACGTACTGTCAGTATTCGGTACAATACTATTGCACGTCAGCGGGTTAGTGTTACCATATTTAACATAGACAAAGAGAGCACGCTTTTATCCAAGCTTTGGGTTGATGTTCGTATAACTGCACAACATGCCATCGTACACCGGCACAGCATCCGTCCATTCTGCCACCGCATTGCACCAGGAAGGAGGGGGACTCGGTCCGGAAACCCTGGACACGTCCGCGGGGAACTTGATAGAGTGTCAGTGAAAGCGGTCTGCCATCGCCATCAAGCCGAGGGACCGCTGCATATTAATGCCACCACGGCTAATTTGGTGACATTCAGTACGTCGTACCCGCGTCAAAAAAAGACTGTACCTGACCGTTGCCTTGAGTACTGCTCTTGTTGAAGGTATCAATCATGAAGTTATTCCCAGAAACAACGAACCGAGAAGCTTGGTCCTGAAGATAAACGACTCTACGTGTTATTCGCATTCAACGAATACTGGATGTTAAGTTGGAACTATGGTAGGTGGGTTAGGATAGTCTCCTTCTGGCATTTACGCTGTGATACATACAAATTGGGATAACCGTGCAGCTCGGCGGGGGAAGAGGAGAGGTTCCACGTCATCTTGCGAGTGATGTTATAGTCGCCAGTGTTAAATACAGTAAAACCACGTCGTCCACAGTTGGCGATGGCAGCCAGGACCTGAAATCTTACGATAAACGCGATTTCATGAATTATATGCTATATGTACACACCTGGTCCGTATCGTCCTGTCCATCTCCAGGTGGAGTCAGCCTCAGGCTCGTGCACACATTAAACCAAGTCTTAGCCACCAATGTCCTCTGAAAGCGAGACTGCAAGGTAATCCGAGCAGACAAAAAAACCTTATGCTGCCTTTCACCACACGCAAAGAGTGACCAGGTAACAAAGAGTCCGTGTGTGATTATATAGAGATGTTCAAGCACAGAGGTGAACGTTCGCTTTTTGAGAGGGCGCGAGCGCTTCTACTAGTCTCGCTTCCACCCTTAGCAGACGAAAAGGACGGGTGATCATCTGATCAAGGATTAGTGAAGAAGTAGTCCAAAGACTGAGCTGCCTTTCACCGTCACCGTCAACGAATTCGAACTCGTTCCGGGTTGCAGCAACGCGAGGCTTCCTGGGAAGGACCGAGATGTGAGCGAGAACCACAAGTGCTGTCGTCATTGGATATTGTTGGACTGCGTCCGTTTCCAATCGGAAATGTTATAATAGGCAGTAGTTGTGTGAGTCTGACATTGTTGGCGACGATGAGCAACTCACCGGGAGTTGATTCAAAACCCAGCTTGTCTTTCCTCGACCTCGTCAACCGGTGCAACAACTTCCATCTCCCCGCCGACCACGGCTCAGTGGATCCCACTACGTCCTATCCACAGAGACTACGTTGTGCCATGGTCGCTCTCCCAGTCTCCAGATAGCACCATCATCGGCTTGCTAAAGCCAGATGTAATCGACGTTCTACTCCAGGAACCAGAGGATACATTCGTTACCCTAGAACGAGCAACACCGGGCTCAAGATATCGCATCAGCTTTCATCCCTCTATCGATACCCCCTCCAAGCGCACAGATGCTATGAGGAGGCTCTGTGAACGATGGCGCGACAGTGGCACCATCTTCCAAGACACGATCGGGCCCAAAAAATGGAGGAACGAGATGTATCCAGTATATCGCAACCCGTTTGGCGTCCACTCCTCTTATACCAGTAACTACCTCTTCGAGATGGAACGCTCTGCTTGTTCGCTGTTTGGGGTCGCCACGTTCGGTGTACACATGACGGTCTACCACGAAGATGCGGACGGCAGTAACGTGCGGATCTGGACCCCAACCCGGTCTCGAACGAAGCAGACGTGCGTTTCCATATGGTAGTCCTTGATTCTGCCTGTAATACGTGTGCTCTCGTGCAGGTGGCCAGGTTACTTAGACAATAGTGTCGCAGGCGGCATACCGAGTGGGATGTCCCACCTTTGAGGCTCTTGTCAAAGAGTCGATGGAGGAAGCAAGCATCGCGGAAGACATGGTAAGGAAACATGCCAAATGCGCAGGTTCCGTCAGCTATTACTTCCAGTGAGTATGTCTCTTAGACATATTCATTCCTCTGAACCGTACCCAGGACCGCGGAAGGACGGCTACGGCCTGAAGTCCAGTAACGTCGCTGTTTCTTGCGTCTCAGTTGCTTACCTACTGATACTGGACAAGATATGTGTATGATCTCAAGGTGCCGCCCAATCTTGATTCCACTTCGTTCCAACCAAGCCCGATGGACGGAGAAGTGGAATCCTTTGATGTAAGTGCGCATAAGCATAAGTATCCATAGACTCACACATCGACCGGTCGATCAATAATTGCATTAGCTATTGCCACTAGATGTGATCGTCGCGAAGATGAAACAAGGGCTGTTAAAAGCCAATTGCGCTGTAGGTGGGTTAAAAATCTGAAATCTATATATCTGTGGTAGATTTAACCATTGCATGCAGTTTTGATCGATTTTCTTGTGCGACGAGGGTATCTTACGCCTGACAATGAACCTGACTTTATGGAAATTGTCACGAGAATGCACACCAGGTTCGAATTCGACAGGTGGTAGTTGGCAAAGTCTCAGAATTTGCCAGAACTAAGGATATCTGACATAACAGAGTAGTAGATTGTGGGCGTACTGCACTCCACCATGTGCATAACTTATGTGTGTATGACAGACAGTGATTGTGTTGGACGTTGAGCGGCCCACTACCAGCTGATTCAAAACCCAGCTTGTCTTTTCTCGACATCGTCAATCGATGCAACAACTTCCTTCTCCCCGCCAACCACGGCTCAGTGGATCCCACTACGCCCTGGTCGCTCTCCCAGTCTCCAGATAACATTACACGCAGTTCTGATCGATTCCTTGTCCGGCGCGGGCATATTACGCCTGAGAATGAACCTGACTTTATGGAGATTATCACAATAATGCACACTAGATTTGAGTATGGTGATATCGGAACCTCCAGAATGCCTCCATGCTAGGGGATACCAGCAGAATGCGCAGCACGTGATGTAGGCGCCTATTGTAGCAATCCCGTACTAAGTTATTGGGCTACGTATCTAAGTGACGCCCTCCACTACACAACATGGCCTATTTCTTCGCATCTCCAGTCGACGTAGACATCAAGCTCGATGGGGAGGAGCTGCGGAAACAGGTAGATATGAAAGGGGAGAAAGACAAAAACATCCAATGTCCTGTCTATTACGATGGTGACTCGGTCGGCGGACAGGTTCGTCCCGGTCTTGTTTCGCTCCGAAACAGCTCGCCCGATACGCTTGCAGGTCACGATACGCGTACGCGATGGCAAGAGGATGTCGCACGATGGTATCAAAGTCGAGTTCGTGGGCACCATAGGCACGTCCGATTACTTGTCGTTTCCATCAGCGTCCTTTTCATCCATTCCACGTAGAACTCTTTTATGACCGGGGGAATCACCACGAATTCCTGTCGCTTTCTCAAGAACTGGCATCGCCAGGAGAACTACGACAGGCTCAGACGTTCGAGTTTCTCTTCAAGAACATAGAGAAGCAGTTTGAGAGCTATCAGGGTATCAACGTCAAACTACGGTCAGTCTCGAGTACTCTTTTGGGTCGTCGCACGCCTTTTCAACCTTGACAAGGTACTTTATGCGAGTGTCCGTTTCACGACGGATAGCAGACGTGACGAAGGAGAGAGACATTTGGGTCCACTCGTATCGTATGCCGCCCGACAGCAACAACGCAATCAAGATGGAAGTGGGTATCGAAGACTGTCTGCACATCGAATTCGAGTACAACAAGTCAAAGTGAGTCCCCCTCTTCTTCTCGTTTGACGCAGTTCATGACCGAGCATGATCAGGTACCATTTGAAAGACGTCATCGTTGGCAAGATTTACTTTTTGCTCGTTCGAATCAAGATTAAGCATATGGAACTGTCGATTATACGGCGCGAGACGACAGGCTCGCCGCCGAATCAGTACAACGAAAGTGAGACCATCACCAAGTTTGAAATCATGGATGGTGCGCCGGTTCGAGGTAAGTGGTCCCTTGTCGGCCTGGAGATGCAGCGTCTCGACGGGTGTTTTGTGCAGGTGAAACTATACCTATCCGCTTGTTCCTCGGAGGCTTCGACCTTACGCCGACATTCCGCGATGTCAACAAGAAATTCAGTACACGGTATTATCTCAATCTGGTTCTCATTGACGAAGAGAATCGGCGGTACTTCAAGCAACAGGTCAGTCGCTGTTTTCTAATACGGTCGGGATTAATAACTGTCATTTGGGGCTGTAGGAGATCACGATATTCAGGATACCGGAGGTGAGCTATCGCTACCGATGTGTGTCCTCCACTTCCCACTGAAATTAGTCATCAGAACTAGGTGTCGTTAAGCTAGCAGACTCTATATGCTTGTTGTTCACCACTTGTGCCATGATGACCGCCTACTACGCTAGTTTGAAACATCAGTATCGCGACAAGAAAGGGAGAACACATGATATCATTCAAAGCGCGGTAATCTATACCTATCCAAGACAATTGCTGATAGTACACATTAAGACGTTGGCGGGTCCGTGTTGTTCATATCCCAACGCTACGGCGGGGTTGACTTGGTTTGGAGTTTGTCCTGGCGTCGTCTGCGGATCTCCTACTCGGTTTCGGAAGATTTTCAGGAGACGAAGCTTCACCGATGAGACGAACGGACCCAGGCCCCAATCTGCGGTACATCTCAATGTCCGCCGTTGTGAAGGGTGTCCGGGCAGAGCGAGGAGTGTTTGCCGAAGCAAGCCACTCTGCGGAACGGATGCTTGCGTCACTTAGGGCCCTACTAGCCCTTTTGAAAACGTCAAGAGCGGTCATCCTTCGTGATCTGGGGGTGCTGGGTTCTCTAGCCAATGTAGAATCTGGGCTGTGGACGGTGGCACCCGTCGAGGGGCTATTGGGAAAATCTATGGGGTATTCAGCTGGGCGGGTCAACCCTCCCCATGAGGATGGTAGGCGTTTGCGAGGGTCTGAGATATATGAGATATTCTCGAGGAGGGGCGGCGCCGGTTTCCGCTTGATCGATCCACTGGCGCTGAGGGTGACAGAAGCCCTGCCTTCCTCGCTTGGATTGTTTGCACCCCCGCGTAAGCTGGGCTGGCGCGAGACACCAACAACTGGAAATGGATCTTCTTCGTAATTTTGACCAAGGATGGATCCACGGTATTTGCCCGTCACACGTGGAGGAAGATTTGGGAAATTGCGTTCGAGATCCCGAATGATGCTCAGGGTGTCTGAGACGGTTCCTCCGCTCCCTTGTCTTGTATGGATCTTTTCAGGTGGTCGGATCCAGTCGGAGGGTACATGATGATTATTACTAGTGGTGACCAGCGCCGATTCCGCCCTTGGTGTTTCGAGCACGTTCCGCGCGGCAGCCATCTCGTCCGAGACGTCCTTTCCCCCATGCTGATCACTGCCAGCACTAGCATTTCCTGGGATCAGCCCGGAAAGAGACCTCCGTCTGCGTCGGACCATATCGGCGAGAGCATCCTGTGCGGGCAAGTCGAATGCGGAAAAACGTATTTGCAAGAGAGGTGCCTGTCCTTTCTCGTAATGTACAGTGACACGCTGGTCTCTTCGCTGCTTCCCGGCTGTTGGGTATTCATCCACTCGGGATGCCTCGGAATTCGAATGGGAGATGCGACGGAACGTATTCTTAATACCGAGCATGTGAGAGATGCGTCCACTAATGCGAGACGGGCCGCGTAATTCGTCTGTGAGGTTCTCAAAGTTATCTGTCACGTCGAGACTGTTTGAAAGGTTAGGCCAGTGACAGAGACTGATGGCAAGCACAGCGCACCCTTTGAGCAAGCCAAACATGAGAATGGCACGTGCAACCAAACGGAGTATTCTGCGAGCCAATACCGCACAGAAAGTAACGCGGGTAAAACCAGGAATAGTTTCAGCGACGCCGATGACAACGCCAACAGTGATCCAAGTAATCCCGTTGAAATAGTGGTACTCGTCGGAATGGGTAAGTTCTATGCGCCTTTGTTCTAGAAATGCCCGGGAGAAGCGAGAGAAGGTGAGGAGAAAGAAGGTAAATTGAATGAGGGCATATATCGCAAGAGAAGAGCGGCTCAGAGAGAACCACAGAGATTTGCTGTCATATGCAAACTGTACAACAACTAGTTGATTGGGAGCCGTCCCTGGTTGTGTGAATGAGCGCGTCTTACGTGTTGCATGAAATCAGAGCGTACCAAGATGTATTCCGACAAACGATGAGACTCCGTTGATTACTATCGCTATGACCAGTAGGATGGGTATCAAAATTTCAAGATACGGTTGGAGTCTGCGAGGAAGGGTGGGGATAAAATCACAGAAGCTCAGCCGATAAAGATAAATTGAATAAAAGAGGATTGGGGTGAATGACGCGGCTCCTGGTCATGATCTCCAATCAACTCACGACCAAGGGGACTCGGATAGACATACCGATGACAAAATTAAGGACTCTAAAGACCGAGAAGGAGATGCGCGCTGCGGGGATTACGTGCGACAACATGTCGAGTAGCGCCCATATGAAATACAAGATACCGTCTGCTGCAAGGACTTGTGACCACCTATTGATACTAGATAAAGCACTATG